>CM043123.1:35441379-36067875 GCA_023701765.1 Hylyphantes graminicola
TATTGGGCAAGGAACTTTGTGAAAGGTGTCATTTTTCAGGAAATAGCGTAAGGAACTGAGAACTGGCAACAAAAATTGTATAAGGGGTCGTCTACATATTAAAATGTGTACCAACTTTGAAAATTCCAATGGCAACACCCAATTTTTTTTACATAAAAATGTTCAGCACCTTCAAAATACCCCATCTGTAAGAAAGATTTATTTACTTTGCATTATTTGCTGAGCTATAAGCATTCAAAGTTGAACGCCCATAATGTTAAAAAAGTTTCATAAACTTTTATTCATATCTCCTCAAATAAAAGGAATTAAAGAAAGTTTTTTTTTTTCATTATATACTTCTTAATCTTCCAAAAACAAATCACACAAGTTTTTTCATCAATTTTTCAGTTTTAATAATTTTTTATTTAAATTTAAATAATAAAAAATAAAACATGAATAGCAAACCCAAATTTTTTTTACATAAATCGATAAAGTAGATCAAGTAGAACCAAAATCCCAAATTTTTTAATTCAAAAACAATTATTTGCCGAGTTATTGTAAAAAAAACTGAAAAAGACGAATTTTAGGGATCGTGTAAAAAATTACTTGGCGAATTCGATCCTAACTTGCATTATCGTTTGGTGATTGAAAAGCATTTGTTGATAAATGTTTATTCAAATTATTGATGTCTGAAAAAAAATCTAAAAATCTTTTCTTATTTCAAGTGCATGCAATGTATTTTGTTTGTCGGATTAACTTTAAATTATATCGATTACTATGTTTTTAAATATGTGTTATTTCCAATACAATTTCAAGAAGTGAGTATCAAAAATAAATATGCTAAAATATAATTGGAATTCGGTTTTCAGTACATTTTATTGTTACCACATTGCTTATTTAAAATTATTAGTGCCCACTTTCCTTGATTATAAATCATTGCCCAATCATTCTGAATAATTTTATTTTGCTTTCCTTAAATATCGTGTTAAGGTTGTAACCCTAGTTTTGAAATACCGTCAGTGCGGGTAACTTTGGCCAAAATCATAGGTTTTTTTACAAAAGAAGAAAAATTTAACTACAAAAACGATTTAAACACAAAAAAATCATTATGCATTCTAAGTATTGTACTTTTAGGAATAATTTTCGAACATTTTTGTTGAATTTTATAAATTAATAAAAAATTGGCATTGCTTTAAAAAATTAGGACACTGTTAAGAGCCGGGCGGGTAACTTTGGCCACCCATGAAATACATAAGAAACATACTTTTTAACATCATTAAAGCCTGTGTTACCGAATTAAATAGCAATATTAAAACGTTTAAACCAAAAAATAACAAAGTTATAAGACATTATAGTTATTAAAAATTGTATATAACTTAACATTTACATTGCAGTGCATCGTGGAATGGCATTACACGATGATTACTACTATTCTTGGTCGCTTAAAAAGAAAAAAAGAACTTTTTTTGTAGCAAGAGCTTTTTTGTAGAACTTTTGTGTTCATCGTAAAAGAACTTTTTTGAAGCAAGATTTAATAACAAATATTTTTATAAAAAGCAAACGATTTTATTATGAAAGGGAAAAGAAATAATCTATTCATAATTAGGAATCTGAAAATGTTTACCTTTCGACATTTGCGATTTTGAGTGGTATACGTTTTTTGCATTATATCTTTATCTTTTTAATGTTTAAAAGTGTGAGATTTTTTTAAATATCTAAAAAATGAGTAACCATAAAAGTAAGAATTTTTCAAAAGTAGTTAAACAGAATATACTTTTACATAATTTTTTTAAAGTGCAAAGTTCCATAAAGAAATATTTACATCTATGGCCAAAGTTACCCGCATTAATCGGCAAAAGCTTCCCAATTACAAATATTTTAGTGTAGCATAAAAAGTTTTCAACTTAGAATCAAACATACGGTGTAACATTCTTCCCCATAAATAAAAGAATCGAATAGAGTGTTTTATTTAAATATTTTCAGTGTTCTTTTAAGTGTTCCAGACAAAAGTTGGGAGAGATAGATTTTTGTAATTTTATGCTCGTAAGAATGAAAACAGCATTTGAAGTATTGCCAGATTTAGAATTAGAACTTTTTTTATATGAAATGAAAGGCGATGTTTCCACCTTTCCAAAAATGTAAAACAATTGAAGATTAGATCATTTTATGAAGAGAAATTAAGAAACAAATCTTTTTCCGACGCGTGGCCAAAGTTACCCTCCGTGGCCAAAGTTACCCGCTTTGACGGTACGTGGTTTATATTACCGATAAAGGGCGACAAATTTTTAACTAACTTTTTGCAGCAATATTAATGAAACAAAAATTAGCATAAAAAATGTGAAACATTAATGCAATAATCATGTTAGTCAATGTGATTATAACTAATCGCATTTGAAAATCTGTTCGTTATAAATAACCGTATATGCGACTTAAATTAAAATTAAAACTTTTTATCTTCTAGTCTTTGTTTTATTTCTGAATTTATAATTTCAAAATAAAAAAAAACATTAAAAAATCACAATAATAGTGAAGAAAGTTAAATTTTAGCATCCGTTGGCGAGATTATGTTAACCCAGTTAGTTTGTTGTTTTGAAAAGACGCAACCCAAATTTTACTGTTTTCACTTTAGAGATGTCCCCCTAAACGAGTTCAAAATTAATGCTTTAATATCTCAGCAAATAATGCGAACTAGATCATAATTTTTTATACATGGGGTATTTTGAAGGTGCTGAACATTTTTATGTAAAAAAAATTGGGTGTTGCCATTGGAATTTTCAAAGTTGGTACTCATTTTAATATGTAGACGACCCCTTATGCAATTTTTGTTGCCAGTTCTAAATTACTTACGCTATTTCCTGAAAAATGACACCTTTCATAAAGTTCCTTGACCAATAGCAGCCGAGAAACGAAGGGTGGAGCGTTTTTTTTTTCCCCAGCTGTACCATTTCGCCAACCGTTCTTATGAGTTCAAGTTCGTTTTTAACTTTTGCAACCGATCCTTCTGTGCTTGGAATAATACTTGGTGATTTGAAAAAGGGCCTTCTATTTAAAATTACGAGGAAATTAAATCCTTCGTCTTAAGTGTAGGGCGACCACACACCTGACATACCGCATTTCGTAAAGTGATTCAGTTTGTTATTCAACAATCTAGCTATAAAAATAATTGCAAATAGTCTGGTTTTTTGTGTGTTTTTTCAAACAAAAACTACCCAAAAATATGAATTAGGAAAATTTAATGAGTCGAAAAGTTAATCACTGAAGCAAAACTGGTAATTGGCTTTCAATTCAATTATTAGTGCCAGATAATGAGTTATCCTGTTGGAAAAGGCCAGGAACATTTCCTTGTATTTTTACGACTAGGTAGCTATCGTGTAGCTTTAGTTAGTGACGTTAATTCAACCTAACCTTGCTATTTTACGATCTCGATCTAAGATTTGTACTTGTTCAAAAATGAACAGTTAGTTTATTTCCATTGTAACGAACATGTTTAAAAAAAACAGGATGTTTTTCTACTTCATCAGCCTCTATCGATGAAGACTATCGATGATTTAGTGGCAGCGAATGTGTTAAGATAAAAATATCTGGCAAAATACAAATTTGGATCAAATCATTAATTGCGCAGCTACCAAATTAAGAAATTTCTTGATCTTATATTTTATAGATTTAATATTACTTAAATTAAATTATTATCGATAAAATCTTTATAATAATGTTGTAATAAACATTCATGTTCTCTCCGAAATATCTAATCTGGTAGAAAAGGGGGGAAAGCTGTCGCATCACATGTACGCCAGTTGCTAAAAAATAGATATTAAATACAAATGAAAACGAGTCCATATAAAAATCCTTATCTAAAAAAACCATTTGCTACCTTTGGAAATTTAGGCTTTAAGTCTCCAAAAAATGATGGCCATAAACTTGAGACAAGAATTAAATATTTTGATTTTTTTTTTAATTATACACTCTTAAAACGAACGAGCGATTTTAACTCAGTCTGACTTAATTTCACTCCTCCAGTCTGGAAAATGCACTTACCCGGAAGGAGTGGATTCTTTGTGTGTTAAGCCTCCGACAGGATCACTCCAAACGAGTGATTTTAACTCAGTCTGAGTTAATATTCAATCCTTTCCAGTGTCGAAAATGCACTTCTCCAACTGGAGTGGATTTCACTCTTTTGTTTTAAGAGTGTATGCATTGGAGGCTAAAATTGTGTTTTTTAAATCCCCAAAAACTTGCTTGGCGATAAATATTTCTGATTCATTAATGTCACTTTAAGTGTAATCAAAACTTAAAGAGTGTGGTTGTCAGGTTTTTTTTGCGATTTAAAAGCTAAATATCCAAATTAATTTTTTATTATTATTTTTAAAAAAAAAACATACCTTAAAATATAAAATAACCTGGATTATTATTTTAAAGATATCTAGAGGAGTAATGATATTAATACTATCAGTTATTTGGCGATTTAAACCAAATGTAAATTTTGTATGTAAATTACCAAAATAAAAACTAATTATTTTTTAATAAATGTATCTTATGACATAACTAAGTATATATTTGGTGGCTCAGATTGATAACTCTGCAAAAGGAATTAGAGCTTAAACTCCTTGTCAACCTAAATTGTTTAAAAACAAAGAGTAAAAAGGCAGAGGGAAAAGCGTGGTTGGTCCTTTAGTTCGAAACTCCTGTAAGGTAATATTTACATATAAAATTATCTGAATACAATTTAACCAAAATACACTTATCATTCTGATAAAATTGCCAAATTTTCTCAAATAATATTCCAATCTGTTAGACCTTAAACGAAATTAATATTTTAAACATGTTTTCTGGATGGATTCACAGGAACTCTTTACATCCGTGGAAGAATCTTCTCCATGGCATATTTCTATATAACCAACTTAGGTTGGCAAAGAGTGTAAAATAGTATTACAGCCATTTATAGATTCTGGCGAATAGAAGTACAGTAGACGCCGCTTAATGTGATCACGGTTAATGTTATCAATCGTTTAATGTTATCAAAATCGCTTAGTCCCGTCCGCTTGTATCAAAATACATTGAAAAATCATCGTTTATTGTAATCAACTGTTCGTTTATTGTTATCAGTTTATTGTCAGTGATGAAAGAAATGGAAGACGTTTTCAATACCTCGCCCGATATGAATGCTGAGAATTTTGAAGCATGGATGGAGATCGACGAGAAGTTTGCGACTTCTTTAACTGATGAGGACATTTGCGAAGCCGTGTGTGCCAAACATCAAGCTTCGTCATAAGATTCTAATGCCAATGATGAACCCAAAAGTGCTATCGATGAAAAAATTCCGACGCCTGCTCAGATGAGGGAGGCACTTCGAATCTTACGTCCAGGTGTGCAAAACAAAGCTGACGCGGAACACTTTCATAAACATTATGATTATGAGCGATTCGTAAATGACTTGTTTCAAAAGAATGCTAAAAAATAGACAATTGATGACTTCTTTTTCAATTAATAATTAACCTTTTGTATTTTGTATTGTTTTCTGCAGTTCATCATTAAATAAGTAATAGTATATAACTAGTAATTCTTTTTCTTTAGTGTGAATTAATTTC
Source organism: Hylyphantes graminicola (assembly GCA_023701765.1). NCBI lineage: Eukaryota > Metazoa > Arthropoda > Arachnida > Araneae > Linyphiidae > Hylyphantes > Hylyphantes graminicola. The sequence goes on from CM043123.1 coordinate 35,446,944, forward strand.
TATTAAATACTATAGAGTTTTACAGCAACAACTCGTATTTTAAAATTGATTTTAATACATGTGTAAAAAAATCATTTTTTAGTTTAAATTTTTTTTCGTGTATTGTAATCAATCGGTTATTCGAACTTCAGTTTTTATGTTTTGCGTAACGAGTTTTGAAAAAAATGCAAAAAGAGCTTTAAAGTGCCATAACTTCGGTTCTATCAAAAACTAGAAACTAAAATTAAACAGATTTAGAAAGCTGAACGTTTATTTTATATTAAAAGGCAAAAAACAAATGTTTTATATGTAGTCAATTTTTGCTGAAAAAAGGTGATCGGATACCTTAATTAGAATATAAAAGGGTAAATAATAGTTGAAACACAAAATGCACGTTATGTCTCGAATTTATTTTCTTTTTTACTCCTTTCTTCAAATTAATAAATTACACTGACTAACAACGACTTATTGTTGGAAAAATGTTTTACCTTTTTAATCTTTAATGTGTAAAAAAACGCATACTGCATTAAAAAAAATCCCACCACCATCTACTTTCCCTCAGACTACTAATGTAAACTAAAACAACGGCCTATTAAGTGGAACTTATAAGTACAGTCAGGAAATCATGAGTTGGCGCATGATAATTGAAGTAAAAGTGTCACGAAATTATTTTACCGTTACAGACTAGGTACTATTTTGTGTTTGAAGAACTGCTCTTGGGAAAAGACTTTATTTAGAACAACACAATCGTACTATTCAAAATGGTGGAATTCTTTAAGATCTAGGACAAACGGTGTTAAACAGTCTCATTCTTAGCAAGTTCTGACCAATCTGTCACCAAGGCAACCACGAATTTTATGCAATCTTCAATTCACTACAGTTCAAATATGAAAGTCTGTCCTTACAAAAGGTGTTTTTTATGAGAAAGTCACTTCAATACAACTTTAATGTGTTAAAACCGTTTAATGTGTTATATATTTATTCGAAAGAAATTCGAAAATAACTAGTAGTTGTGTGAGCTAACGATCTAAGTGTTTAAGAATGTATTAAAGTTAAAGTTAATTATATAAGTGTAGAATAGCGCACTGTTTTCCGATATCACGATTAATTACCCCATGAAATTAACTTATCAAACCTATCGAAAAATAAAAAGCAAAATATTACTTCACTAAATTTGAACTTTATTGCGGTGTAATATTTAAATTGTCAATTTCTTATTTCATTTTCTAAACGAGATTCAAAGAAATACATTTTTATTCGGTCTACTTTTAAGTTAAGTCTTGTTCAGATTTGTTACACATTTCATAGGGGCTAATTATCCTAAGTGTTTCAGAGCTCTGACTCTAGTTTACAATATATTTATGGAAAAACTTACGAAACGTGAATTGTACATTTCGTCAAATGACTAGTGTATTTTTTAGACCTTAAAGTGGAGGTTTTTGAAATTTAAAAACCCTTTTCCGGAACAATTTATACAAAATCAACTGAAATTAGAAATATTTAAAAAAATTCTAGTGACTATTCTCAAATGACTGCTTTTCTGAGAATATTCAAGAATTGCTTACAACTATTGTGACAGTCCGAAATTATGTATCTAACATGCGGTTAAAAAGGCTAAAGGTATTATTTACGGGACGCAAAATATAAATCCACTAGCCGAAGAAAAATAGTTAACATAATTATTTAAAATTAGGACAATGGGAAGATTCTTAAAGAGATAATTTCAAAAATGTTGAAAAGAACATTTAAAACAATTGATAGAGATAACTGATTTTAAGTTTAAAAGAGAAATAATCTTCAAAAAATAAAATAGGCTACTTTCCGGTTACTTTAATACCCAAAGAAAATCTTAGAGATATAAAATAGGTCTTTGATGCCATACCTTTCAAACAAGAATTTTAAAAAAAAATAGTATGGCAAGAAATGAAGTTAACAGACCATCGAGAGACGGGAGAATTAACAGACATCGACTAAAGGTATAAAAAAAAAATTCTTAAAAAATTGGTCTGTTAGAATGGAAATTAAAAGAGGGGAGGATAACGACAGACTGACATAGGAATGGAAATCGCATAGATGTCAATAGATACTTAATTTTTTATTTAACTATTTCGAATTAAAATGGAATGTAGGCTGATGAGCCTGCAGAAACAACATATTTTATGACTAGCAGTATGGTCCCGCCTTACTGGGAACCCGTTAACTTCTCATTGCTTCCTTTTAGAGGCATGCTTACTTGTGAAAATGCACTCAAAATCAAAACAAAATTAAATTCGTGTTAGTGCATGCACACTTAAAAAAGCAAACACTAATAGAGGATGAAGCAGCCTTAGGGCGAGTGCATATATCTCAACCAATCAAACTAATAGAGGAAGGCTTCAAGCCCCCGTTTCGGCCCGGTCCATGTATTTTCAAGCCATGTTATGGTCTCGCAATCCCACGTGGATGACGTATTTTTGAAACTAATTATATTAATTAAAAATCACAATCAAATATGAAAAAACTAAGCCTCAGGTGCACACGTAGGTATTAAAAGGAATCTATATTAAAAATTTCGAATTTTTTAGTGCAGTCTAAGTAGGTCTTTTGCGATCCACAGACATACACACAGACAGACTCTTTCTTTTATTATTATAGATTAAAAAAATACATCAAATATATTCCTATGCTAATAAAACTTAACTTATACTCCAATGGTATACTAATTACTTAAGCTTCTCAAGTATCATTTTATAACAATGAATGCACTTTCTGAGAAAAAAATACGTTTTTTTAGGTTTGTCGTCTTACTTTTCTACAAAGTGGTACAGTCCAGTCGGAATTTTTTTTTGTCTTAAATCAATTAAAGGTGAAATGAGCAACACAAATATCCCAACTCTCCCAGAAAAACCGCTGCTGTCAGAACACAATATAATATTTATTGTATAGTTCAAGTAGTAATAAATCTAAAAGCAAAATTTTATTTATCAAAAATGTCACGAAAAAGGCTAAAATGAGACAATTTCTAAAAAATTATTTATCCCTTTAAAATTTAGATATATTTTAAGCTTCAATGTCATTATTTTAAATAATCCGTCGCTTTTTAATTTAAAATCCCAAAGCAAGCAAAATGCGTCCTTTGTAGCAGAAAACTGAAATAGCATTGCACTATTGACCTAATATCTTAAATTTACATTTTCTGTAAATAAAACACTGATCAGTGCTAATTACAGAAAACCAAATATTGCTTAAAGTGTTTATTGGACTACATGAAAATTAAACGTTCCAAAATATAAATCTTAACCAAAACCCGACCCTTATCCCTGGTGAGTCACTTTTAAACGAATCTCAAAAACAATCAAATTCAAAATACTATTCGTAAGGCTATGTCCAGACGGCGACAATAAAAACAAAAATGTCACGTGATGTGTCACGTGATGCGCACGTCACGTCACGTGATCCCCATACAATTTGTATTGTGATGCGCGCGCATGGAGGATGAAACAACCGCAACTCATACACCGTGCATCAACGGAAACATTGACGCACGGTGACTGCACCTCAATTGCGACGCACGGTGTTTTAGCTATTAACGCATGCCTTAAATGTCTACGAGAATACTCTGATTCGGTGCGCTTGCGCTATGGTAACTTCTGAGAGAAAAACCGAATTCATCATTGGAAATTTTCAAATAATCAAATCGAAAGCCAAAAAAGCAATTAAAATTTCCACTCTCGCCAAGTAATCCGGAAAAAAGTTGTCAGAGACAATTGAAAATCCCGACAACTTTTCCTATTTAAAGCCATATTAATTTGTTGTAGGGTTGCTATTGTCAATAAAAAAATAAAAGGGAAAAAATAAAAAAAGGGTAATTGAAGTAGAAGTGCATAGAACTATTTTTAATCAATTGAATTTAAATTACATTTTGAGAACCTTGTCTCCATTTAAATTGATGTGTTTAATTTTTTTTCTTGCGTTTTTTGTGCATTATGACAAAAACGTTTGTCCAATATGATTTGAAACTGGTTTGATATGATTGATGATTTTGATACTGGTTTGTCAAAATGTTATATAAAGCGAAATAAAATAATGGTGGATAAATGTAAATATTTAAAGACTTGAAAGTGTCTAGGGGCTGGGGAGCCCAGTCGATTAGGCATTCGCCTAGCATGCGGAAGGTCCCAGGTTCGGGTCCGGGCATCGCTAAAATAACTGCCGGTCTATAAGCGACACGTGCAGCCAAAAATGTCCGACGAATAATACTCCGTGTGGCGGGAGTGCACGTTAAATATCCTTCAATAATTCTTCGTTAAATATCCTTCTCTCCAATACTTTTAGCTTATGAGTTAATTTAAAATCTAACTGAACCTACTGGCCCCATGAAGCTATTTACGAATCTAGCATTTATATTATAATGTATCTAAATGTTAACTAAAATGATTTTTTTTATTTAACTCTCAATATAAATTTATTATGCCCTATCTCTCTGGCTTAATGGTCAGCTCTTCTTGATCTTATTCCGTAGACCCGAGATCGTATACGTGTCCAGATAAATTAATTAAAAAATCTCGGATAGTATCCAATTTAATTATGTTATAAAAGTTAAAAATCTATGTTATAAACCAACAATTAAATTTGTTACGTTCTAATATTACTAACCAAATTTAATGTTTTCGTATCAATATTGAAATCAAGGTCACGCTTTAAAGTTTAAAACAAGCGATTTTCATCCCATTCCACTTTTCTAGCACAACACCGGCATTGGGCAGACCAAACAGATCCTCCAGACGCATGCGTTTGAAAAAACCTACGATTTGGCGAAAAAACCGTTCGCTATTGCCTCGTTTGGCGGTCGCCAAGTTTTTGTTTTAATTGTCGCCGTCTGGACATAGCCTATAGTATAGTTTTGTTTTTTGTGACTTCCGTAAAATAAAAATGTTTTCTAATGAGATCTAGCGCATATGAGAAATATCTAATCGAAAAGGAAATTAATTTTGGTGGCGCCATCTACTTGCTATAAGCGAAACGAAAAATAGACCCCACTTATATAATGTGAAGCACATTCAGATCAACGAGGGAAATCTCAACATTTTTAGCATTAAAATTACTTTTCATGCTCTAAAGTTTAATTTGTAAGAAAAGATCGTTAAAATGCCTTTTTCTATAGGTTTTTTTTACTTGAAAGCAAAACTTTTTTTTGCTACGCTACTCGAGGTCTATTTAACAGGGCTTAGGGATTTAAAATTGCGATTCCAAACAGCTACAAGCATCCATATGAGAAACTATATTTAAAACCAGACTACCGGCCATATTCAACTGGAGAAAATTGTCAATTATGGGGTTCACTGAAACATAAGATATAGAAAATTTTATTTTCATATTCTAATTCGATCTTTTAAAATACACTTCCAAAGTTTAATTTTTATGTTCACCTTTACACATAATTTTATTTTAGTTTGGAACATTAGACCTCACCCTACCTTTGATTGCACGTTGATCAACTTTCATATTTTTGAGTCCAGGAGTCCAAGATTTTCTATGCATCCATTGTCCTACAAGATATTTAAAAATCCGATTATAACATGGTATTAAATATTTAAATAGCATTGTGGAATAAAATACAAAGGGTATCCTAGAATCCAAAAATTGATTGTCTTGGGACTTAGTGCTAGTCAATATGACATTAACTAGCACTTCATTTTTATTTACCTTGCCTTATACAAGTAAAATGTTTAACATAAATCAATGGCTAAAAATATTTTTTAATTCGATCAATTTACATATTAATTATAATTATTTTGAACTTAAAAACCTTTGACTGCTGAAAGAAGTCGACAACTCAAATTGGAGATATTCCCCCGAGTTACAAAGTCGACAGAGAGCTCAGATTTATTGTAATCTGCGCTTCAAAATTGGTAGCGAGAGTCACCTAAATGGCGCCACAAAAAATGGCTCTCAGTTCTGGGGAATATGCCGAGTCTGCAAAGGCTTGACCGACAATGTTGAACGCCCATTAGAGGAGAGAAAAAACTAAGTTGACAGAGCATTGCATGTCGACCAAGACGTTTTTGTAAAATTTTATAACTACTACTAAGATCCTACATTCTTTGAGAACTGATAAAAAAGTTCATTGTCTACAGTTCAATATTTCGGGGCGTTAAAACTAAGCGTTTACGACTAAGTACTCTATTCTCTAACTTACATAAACACTGAGGAATATGTTTAATTATTTCTAATATAATATTTAAAAATATTTCTAACTTAGCCCTTCGTACAATACTGTCGTTGCTTAAACTACAATATCTAGATTAGTGACTTGAGCCTTTGTTGTAAGAACGCGATAACTTCAACTTACAAGAAAGTGTTCTAAATAACTACTTATATCAGGACAAAAATTGTCCAATTCAGAAGTTACTGCAGTTTACCTGCGCACGGCAGCGTAGTTTAATATTAAAAGGGAGTAGTAGCGTTACGTTTTACTTTGAATTATATTCTACTAAGACATGTTATGTCTAATAAATACATTCAAACCTTCTCAACATAATTAGTAAAGAGCATAAACCTATACAAAAAAAATCACCGTAATGAAAATATAGACTTACCAAATTCTAGGAATATTCCATAAACGTGGCGAGTAATAAGGTGGGTAAATCGCAGCGACTTTCCATAATCACTATAAAGCTGGATAAAATATTTTTTTCTGATATATTTCTGATATAGAATTGTTAGCAAAATGCAACATAATACTGTTTTTCTGTTTTAGAGTTCACCAAATAACCATGCTTAAAAATGTCTTCAATCGTACAAATTCTACGTCATTGTAGAAATCAAACACACTTAACAAAAAAAATTCACAGATAACTGTGGCAAGTGGTTTGTGTCCAGTGGAGTAGCCATCCAGATATTGTAATGCTATACACTTTACGGTTATTGGGTGGTTGAAATATTGAATTTAAATATGACACTAGAGCTGCATAAAATTCTGACCTAAATTGCTTTCAGCCCGTCTTAAAAAAATATAACTACAAATCTGTTTTATGATTTTGAACGTTATGATAATAAAGACAACGCCTGAAATGGATGGATGGGTGTTTAGGTTTTATGATGCAAGAAGGTTATACTGCGCCAAACGAATGAAATAACGAGTTTTTCAACTCAAAGCTTAGAACCAAACAGATAATTCAATAGGCGCGTTTACATGAGCCATCGAATCCATGAAATGCCAATGTCTCCATTGGGGAAAAAAGAGGTCGAGCAGCATTTTTAACCCAAATGATAGTCTGTGGTCGAATCCATGGTATGAAACATCAAGCCCTCCTTCATTGGAGAGTTTGCGAAACCCCCTAATGAACCCTGCAATTCCGGTTCTGTTTAAAAGAAAATCCCCAAGAGGGAAAATTGCTGAGTTTGCTTTTCAATAAATGGATTCGATGGCTCATGCAAAACGCGTTTAACGTTATTTATTGCTCAAAAACGAATGGGCAACTTGAACGGGGTGGATCATGTGGGGGTTTTTTATAGACCGACCACAAAACCCTATACCTTAGTAATACTTTAGATAATGTTTGTTTTGTGTGCAATAACACCCTTCACATGGAATCGTCTTGGTCCATTTGACGTATTCCTTCCAATTTTCATTCCTGTCTTCTTCAGATTGGTGCTCCGTTCCCGCCTAACATAGATTCACCTATCGAGACCCGAGGAATAATTCCTTTTCATTCGGCATTTCTGTAGCCAGTCAAGGCCTGAAACATGTGATTTTGGTGGACATTTAATAGGTCTATACCATAGAGTTAGGAAGGAGGAGTAGAGGGGTCTATCAGTTCAAATGGTTTGAAGCAGGGCTGTCAGATTTTTCGAGCTACTGCGCATAACAAACTGGCGCTGAGGTATCCAAAGATGCACTGCTTTAGCGGGGTTTTTTAGCTACTGTGCATAACATAGTAACCGAAACTGGCACTGAGGTATCCCAAGATGTACCGCTCTAGCCTACTTCTTTTGTGCGCTACTGCACACATTACATAGACCGCTCTATTCTCTTTCCTAACTCTATAGTCTATATACCGTCAAGTTCCAACGATCATCGCAGGTTGTGCTGGTTACAGCTTAGGAGCTGTTCTTATCATCTAACTTTCACAACTGCAATGGGCATGTTTCACGAACTGAGTGGCAACAGTCCCAGCGGTAAAGTTTTCATTTATGGTTATTGGAAGTATATTTGTTTGTTGATAATTTGAACAAAATGTTTCAATTTAATATAAAAAATATTGAATGACTAAATAATTTTCGACTGTATATATGTTATCATAGCGAATTCTTTTGATCTTATTTTTCATTTATTCGTCTTTGTTTTCTTTTTCTTTTGACGTTGTGCAGTTTATTGTACGGTAATCTGTAAAATAGTTTTACCTGAACATTAAAAGAATAAAAAGTATAAAATATCCTAAATATTCGCATTCGCATTTTTTAGCGCCCATGAGAGTGAAACGGAAATTAGACACCAACTATCATGAATATGGGCCATGAATACACCAAATCGTTACCTAATCTCCCAGGTATATATGCTACCAGTGTGGCGTTTATTCAAATCTACTCTTTCTACTAATATTGGTACATTTGGGGGAAGAAGAACCTAATAGGTAAGGCGTGGGTACTCCACATCTGCTGGTCCTAAAATCGAATACGGTATTCAAAAATTCCATTTCATAAACGAATTGTGTGGTAAAAACTGTCTGTATATACGACTGCTAAATCCACTCGAGAGAATGAGATCGGTTAAATAGTCGCATTTTAGATACACGACTGCAATTGAAAACATGCATATTGAGTTAAAAGAAGACTCAAAACTCAAGTGCCACATGATAGAAAAAATATTTTCTGAATTGAATATTTTTACAAACGGCTTTTTTTGTAAATAATAAATGTAGAATTGTAGATAACTTACAGGTCTCAATAATAATATTCTTTTAAATTGCTACGAATAATTTTTGTAAAATTATTTATTCAAAATTTTAAAAACAAATCGAAACAATTTCAAAAAGTGGGATTGTCGGGACCAGTACGTCGGCTACATTTATCACATAAAAATCCGTTTGTAAAAATATTCAATACAGCCGGAGGAATGTGGCAGAGAAAATAGTTTTTTCTCCATTAGATTCACTGGTGCACTTTGCTTTTTGATGCACTTCTTTTTCTATCCAGCCACCCATTCCCCCTTAACGAATCATTTGACCCTGTTTCACAATGGAGTTTGCTATAGGCTTACTAGATCGACTCTAGGCGACTTACTGCTTGTCAAAAAAAAAAAATCTATAATTACAACTGATGCTTTTTTTTCTTACCTGTGAAGGGAATTACTATAACATCTTGTGCAGATTCAAACTTCTTGCCGATCCGGCGGCATAGTGGTTAAGGCATTGGCCTCTGGAGCTGCTGGGTCCGGGTTCGAATCCCGTTCAGGCATGGATGTTTGTGTTTGTCGAGTATATGCGGAGTACGTGCTCGTAAAATCTGTTGGGTCCGAAAGTCCTGTGGGCGGTCATTGCGCAGTTTCCCATGGGTACAGGTCCCTGGAGAAAATTTCCCTCCCCTTCAGGGACATGTCTAAATTGCGGAGGTGGCGACAGATGGCAACATCTGTCAAATGTGTTTGTGTGTGTCTTGTGTTGTCCTACTTGACGATGGTTTTTAGCGGGTTCATGCGACCAAGCACACAAGCCTGAAAATATATGTCTACCAACCAACCAAACTTCTTTCTACAGCCCACAACTACGAAGACGGTCTTTTTTTTTAATAACGTGTTTTAAATAATAACATGAGCGTTTTAAAATGATATAACGCCGAGTGAAAGCTTTGTTTAGGCTTACTAGGGTTGCTGGGCAACTTTCTCACGGTTGTTGGTACACATATATTTTCAGGCTTGTGTGCTTGGTCGCAAGGACCCGCTTATAAACCATCGTCAAGTAGGACAACACAAGACACACACAAACACATTAAACAGATGTACTTTCTCACGGTTTCACTCTTTTTTCACACCAAGCATCTCCCTCTTTTTCCTTTTTTTTTTTAACTCTATGACAACAGGACCCAATAATTGTGAGCCGCGGTCAATGACGGTACCAACAACTGAGCTAGCACACAACGCATCCTTATGGCGTTATCGTGTGTGCCAATACTTTGAGCACGACAGTTTTTCACAAATAAAAGAACTTCAATCATCCGAAGCGTTGCTGATTATAAAAATATAAAAATTTCAACAAATTCCCACCCAGCTAGTGTGTTGGTGTTCGTTATTGTGGGATGTCTTTTTTTCTTTGACCGACCAAAAAAACCCTACTAGGCACAACATCTAGCAAAGTCGAACAGTAAAAGATAGAGGGGGGGGGGGGTGAGAGAGAGAGAAAAGTTTATAGGTCACATAAAATTTTGTGCCAACTGTAATCGAGCCATAGCGCGATTTGGTCCGAAAATAGAACTAAAAGATCTCCTCAGCCAAACAATACATCAATACATTAAGTAATTATGATAAGTTAATAATAAGTTAGTAATTAATTATAATAAGTTAATAAGTTGGTAATTAATTATAATTAGTTAATAAGTTGGTAATTAATTATAATTAGTTAATAAGTTAGTAATTAATTAAAATAAGTTAATAAGTTAGTAATTAATCATAATAAGTTAGTAATTATAATAAGCTAATAATAAATTAGTAATTAATTATACGTAAATAATATATAATTTCTCCAGAAATATTTCACTCATCCCAATTTAAAAATTATCCGAATATGGTTATCTGTTTTACTTAAAGTTTTTGAGAAAAATATGAAATTTTTTTACAAGAAAAGTAGATGGGGAGAATATTATATGCAGCAACGTCGGAATTATTGGTCTCCCATATTTTACAGATTTTCGTAACACGCAAAATTGCGACAATATCTTGACCAATTGGAGGATGGCAGCTACCTGAGCGAACACCAAAAAATCCGTACTAGACATTTCCGATTACTCTCAGACCCCTTTCTTAGAAGACATTAACAAATGGCTACTTAGACCTTGGACAATGGAAATGTAAAAACAATGTTGTTATATTTCTATGAATAATTTATTTAACCAAGATAATTTTTAATTTTTTTTTAAAGTTAATTTTAAAAAGATAAAAAATATGCATTTTTTCAAATTTCAGAAACAATGGGAAATAAATAAAATTAACTTTTTCTTTAAGGGGGGGTTGCAACAATGTGACGTAATTTTAGGGGTAGAGGTTCGATCAAACATGACAGAGGGGGAATGAAGGAGTGGTCAAAAAAGTCAAAATTGTGCGTGGCATAATTTATGTACGTCCCCTTAACCATGTACACAGCATAATGGTATCAGTGAGTAACAACTTCCACTTGTTTTAAATTTGCAAACAAAAACTCTATGGGCAACTTTAATCAATCAACTTTTTAAATTCAGAATCAAGAATTTTTCCTTCAACTCGGAAAATTTGTAGTGTGAAAACCAAAAATAATACAAATAAATAAGAACATGAAGCTCCCTGCATTCAAAACATAAACTTCTCAAAGTCATCACCTAAGTCTGTAACTATACAACACACATTCTTTTTCAATATTACAAAAACCATATTCGTAATTACAAGTACTTTCCTAATACTTCCTACAAAAGTGGAACTTTTATTATAAACATGTTTTCACACTGTGTAAATCTGCCCCGTGAATCTGTTGGGACTTATATTTAAAACAACCAAACCTTAGTTCATAAGACATTAATGAAAGTTTCCCAACGTGGGCAAGTATATTTTGAGGAAGGCACTGCTCTTCAAAAATGTGGAATGCCGGCTAATGTGGGGTAATACAGTATACACAACTTATAAAGTATCCTGTTTATAGAATGTAGGTTTATATCTTAAAAAAAGGGTCAAGATTTTTTTACTGATTTTCATTCTTGTTAGACCTCTAAAAGTAACTTATAAAATATTGATAGCAAAATGTTAATTCAAAGGAATCACCTCTATGCTAGAAAAAATCTCTATTTCCTCTTTCAGAATAAGGAACACCTTCAATATTAAACTCTGAATTGAGCATGCATGAACAATAGCACATACTTAATATGGACTGATTCTCATACAAAAGGAGTGCTAACCAGGGCTAAACAGTATTAAAGGATTAAATGCAAAGGAAATAAAAATGAAACATTTATTATTTCTAAAAAGTAAAACATGATAATAAATAGACAGCACAATTAATACACTTATGGTAATCATCAGTTCATTTATATTGCTTTTTAACCAGTTTGTAATAAAATCCATGCTTATTTACAAGCTCTTGATGCGTTCCAGTTTCAACCACTTTTCCTTTATCAATGACAGCAATACAATCAGCTCCTTGTACTGTTGATAACCTATGAGCAATGACAATACATGTTCTCCCTTCTCTTGCTCTGTCCAAAGCATCCTGTACAGCCTGCAATGCATAAAAAATAATTTAAAACTATTCCCAGCCATAACTTATTCAAACCAAAACAAGTAGGCTAGTAACAGTAACTGTCACCTAGAACCGCTTCCACACCCAATTTAAAAACCTTAGAAGCAAAATCTTCACACAGCATTTAGTAATAATTTAATCCTTAAGTGGCCAAAATTGCCCATTTTCATCAATTTTCTTTCTTAAATTAAATTTAATATTCTTCATCGTTTGATAAATTAACTTGCAGTCCAAAGAATGAAAGTTTTAGAAATATAACGTCCTCTAAAAATAGAAAAAAATGTCAACATTTGTTGCATTTTTACAAACAATTATTTAAATTTTTTGAACAACCAGAATTTGTATTTTAACGTCTTTATAAAATTATGCATAAATAAAATTGAAACGTACATAAAATTTTACAGATTCATTATGCAAAAAAGAAATTAGAACTAGCTCATTTTCGTTTTCTTAACACACATACAATTTAACACTAAAATAACTTCATTGTGATACCACAACATATTTTCAAACAAACTGTTAACACAAATAAGTAATCTTTAAGTATTATTTTTATTTTAAATAAAGTTTCTCATGAGCATGACAAAGTGCAATCAGTGGAAATAGTAAATCAAAATGGTATCTTGTTATTTAAATGCCATTAAAATTTTAGTTTTTAAAATTTTAAATATACTTTGTGGTTGTGGTATGAAAGTGGGGAACAAATGAACTGAACAAGAATAGCACCTTCCACTTTTTAAGTTATAAACATAGTGTGGAAGCAAAGGCTAGGTAGCTATTAGGCTGCGTATAATTAAAAAAAATGAACAGGGAAAAGATATATATAATAAGACTGATTAAAAACATCAAATGAAAAATTTATTTAAAAAAATGTTGAATTAATCCAAAATAAAGAAAATGCTTAAATTTGTATGGCAAATCACATGACTTTAAACAAGTAGTAAAATACTATATTCTCTATCTTTTATGGCACAATTATGTTTTAATCTGTGTGGCACTCTCTTAAAGGCTTGGATAAATTTAATTGAAACTGAGCAGGGCAATTCCATAAAAATGTCAACCTCGGTAACAAAATTTCAAAATTAAGTAAATACTACGTGTCTTACGTGATTTTTGTTTCGTGCCTTATGTGATGTAAAGATTTCTCTATTTTAACACACTGAAATTCATTGTTTGAATATATTTTTTATCGAAGAAAAATTTGTTTTAAACGAAAAGTAAAAAATTCCAGAATTTTAAGTGTTAAACTTAAATTCTTACACTTTCGAAAGATTTTTTTCCTAAACTTCCCATAAGTTAGTTAGAAAATTATAATTAAATTGTTCCTGAGATTATAAATTGACATTCAACACATTTACCCCAATCAAAAGTAGCAAAATTTCTTGTAATGAGATGCATTTATTACACCCACTCTTAAAATGTCAGTCAGTTACCATTATGTCAGTCAGTTACCAAGGCCTTTTAAAACCTGGTGTTCTTACCGGGTTCAATATTTTGATACAAAAATTTATGTGCTGGATTTCTGCTCTTGTGCATTTCTTGCTCTTTGATATAGGCCTGACTTTTGAAAGCCAACTATTTTATATTAAAAAAAATTATATTTAATAACCTGAAGTGTCAATGAAGGTTGCAGATATGTCAGTCAGTTACCGCAACTTCAATAATTTTTCTAACAATTTCTATAAGAGCTAACTAAAATTGCAAACCATATTTAAATTCAGCTAAAAATTCTCTTTTAAATTATACCAAACTTAATTTGTTAAACTATATAATTGTCCCAGTATTTTGTAAAACAGTGTAATTTCATCTTACGAATGTCAGTCAGTTACTCCTGGAATGGCCCAGCATTGTTTTGAGAATAAATTCAGCCACACTTTTTATCGATATATTTTTTCAAGAGCTTTTCAGCAGTAACACATTAAATGCTCAAAACATATTCAAATCCTGCTCTTAAATGGATGAAATGTGAAAATAAAGATATTTTGCCGCACTAAATTTATAAAAGAGATAATAAAAAAGTACATAAACATCCCATTGTTAGTTTTATAAATATATGAACTTTTCAGGAATAAATAAAAAGGATACCTTTTCACTTTCTGTATCAAGTGCTGAAGTAGCTTCATCTAATAAAAGAACTTTAGGATTTCTTACTAGAGCTCGGGCAATAGCAACTCTCTGCTTTTGTCCACCAGACAGTTGGGTTCCCCTTTCACCAACTTCTGTTTTGTAACCCTTAAAAAAATATATCAATTTAGTTTTTATAACATAACTTATTTTTCGCAACATAATTATAATTTAAAAAGTTTGAGCAAAAAATAATACATTTGTATATATGTGGCCACACACCTGGGGTAATTGTATGATGAACTCGTGAATATTTGCTGTACGAGCAGCTCTTTCGATGTCTGCATCTCCAACTTTGCCTTCAATACCATACATAATATTCTCTTTTATAGAGCAATTGAAAAGGATAGGTTCTTGACTTACAAGAGCCATTTGACTTCTCAGGTATTTTAAATTGATTGTCTTTATATCAAAGCCATCCATTGTCTGAAAAATAAAATAACTCTTACAAAATTTCTTTTGAAACATAATGCGACCATGGGCAAATTTATGAATGTAAAAGTGCACCACTGTCAAATGTCAATTTTCTAAGAAAACCTTAAGTAGTGCATACTATTTTAGCATAATTAACACAAGGGGGCATTCATGTAATGCGAATTTTGACTATTTTTGGACCTCTCAATTTCAAATTTGGATAGTCCAAACAGCAGCTGCATCATCTGATGATGGTCGAAAAGTATTAAAAATGAAATAAGATACATGGGCAGTTCTACCATAATTTTTAATTTCAGGTATTAAAAACTTGTAAAATTTATTTTTTTCAAAATCACTTTAAATGTTTATCAAAAGGTTTATAAGGGTTCTGGAATTACCAAAAAAGTTTAGCAAAGCTCATTTGTAAAAAACAAAAAATTATAATAAGGAACAGCAGTTTTTTAAAAACACTGATTCTAAAGAAACCGGTCTAAACCGGCCTTACGAAACTAACTGTTTTTCAATGAAAACGAAATCGCAAAAACCGGTTAGTCTTAAACTGGTTTCGATTTTCCATCCCTAGATCATTACAACGGTAAGGATCGGAAGGTCAGGAACGGAAGGAAAGGACATTCACGCTGTTTTCCGGTCTTTCTTGTGTTGAAACTAACTCCAGTTTAATAAAAATAGATTTGTTTACTTCTTGTACTCCACTTAAACATATTTATAGAAAAAAATTTCAATTATCAAGCAAAAATTAAACATAAACCCGGGAGACTAAGGAAAGCAATAAAGCCTCGCAGCCAATTTCACTGAGTTTTTTTTTTAATTTTGGTTTTAATGGTGAATTTTAGCAAAAATATGTGGCTACTAACTGAAATATAAGTTTTCTGCAATACAGTTTGCATGTTTGAAGAATCACTGTAGCGCAATCCAGTGCCTCTCTTCACCACTTTAGGAATGAGGTTAGTGAATATTCCAAAACCCAGGGACAAAGTTAAGAGACGAGAAAAACGCACTATAAATGTTAAAAGCCAAAATTCAATGGAAGGAAATCGTTAAGCTACAGTATTAGTTCAATTTAAAATCAAATGAATGTAATTTTTAGCTAAAAAAAGTATTAGATTGAGCCCTAAACTTAAAATTTGACATTCGGGACACACAATGGTAAGGACTTTTCTGCATTGTTTTGCGTTCTAAAATTTTTTTGGAGTTTCTTTGCTTTAAAATTACCTTTTGCAATTATAAACGGACCAGTCTTTTAGTATAATAAGAAAAAATGGTAAATAAATATTAATTTTTTTAAATGCCCAAGGGACATAAAATTAAAAATTATGGTAGAATTGCCCACATATTTTGTCTGCTTTTCCTTTGAACATGTGTTTTTTTTTGGTCTGAATTAAAACTAAAAAAAAGATGACAGAAAGAAACGAACAGCAATCGAATTTATATAAAAGAAAGAATTCTTATTTTTTCCCTATCACTTTTAAATATGGTTTAGAATGCCATAGTAGATATTATCATGCAAAATTTAGCATAATTTAAATCCAGAAACAAATTTTACTTGAATTTAACTCCATTTCCTCACAATTTTTTGATTTTTGCAGGAGGGAAATAATGTGATATTAGACCCATCTGTCCCCATGCCACATATTTTTAGAACGCCTTCCAAATATTCAATTATCATGTAAAAGCACTACCTTTTGTTTACATTAAATGCTAAAAATTATGATTAACAACGAAAAAATGCTTTCACAACCACTTAAATAATGTCTACAAGTTAAAAAGAAATACATAATCAAAAAGAGAAAAACTAATATTTAAGATCTTTTTTTAAATATTATAAATAAAAAAATATAATGTAACCAATCAAATATAACTTACAACATGCCCACTTTCAGGATCATAGAATCTTTCCAATAATGATATTAGTGTGCTTTTACCACATCCACTAGCTCCAACTAAAGCTAGTGTCTGACCAGCACTTGCAGTAAGATTTATGCCTTGTAGAACAAGCACATTAGGGCGTGTGGGATAACGAAACCTGACATCATGAAAGCCAATGGTTCCTTTTATTTCCTAAAAAAATATATACATATAAATAAATTCTTTTCATCCTAAGTTTAATAAACATAAGCAACTCAAATAGCATATTTACTGGTTGAATTCCTCCTTTACTGCTACTGTCAATTTTAGGCTCCAAATTTATTAGATTGAAAATTAGTCCAGCTGATAATTTTGCTTTGGCATAGTCAGGTAAATAAGAGGTCCATTGTCCAACAGAAACAGCACTAAATGCCATAGCAAAAAACACTCTATAATGAAAAGAACTAGTTTTAAAAAATGTGCGCAAATTGCTTTTAAATATACTAATGACCAAAAAACAGTAAAGCTTAAGCTTTTATTGCTGATGTTAAGAAACATTTAAAAACTGTAAGCATATCTGAAATTATCCAAAAAATCCCAATTCTTAATACGGCAGGTTACAGAGTTACCGTTTGAACTATCCCTTGGATATAATAACAAGTTGAATTTGGGTAGTTTGTTCTTGGGATATAGTTTCAGAAGTTGATATTGATATGCATTCATATAAAATAGTTATTACAGCCTCCTGGAATTTTTTTTAACCGAGTACAAAAAAATTATTTGTTTTTAAACCAACAATCTAACAATGTTAAATACAAAAAGAATAGGTTACCATACACAGAAAAATTGGTTTCGGATATGTTTTTATGAAGAGGAGTAATACTCTTAATTTTCAGACCCAATCCCTAAATTTAATTATTTGAATCTGCAATTAAAATTTTTAAAAAACTAATGACTTTTAATCACTTGCTATATTAAAATTATATTTCTGTCAGTACACACAGAGAATCTACCACATTTTTAAAGTTCAAATTTGGAATTTTCACTACATATATAATATATTTCAAAAATATTAAGTCACTAAGTACCTATAAACATTTACAGCTTCCATTTCGCTTTGGGCCACCAAATATGCTCCTAACCGAAAAGCTGCAGCATATGTGAAAAACATAATACCTTGAGAGAAAGCATAAGCCAATGCATATATTTTTGCATTCTTCTTATTTTCACTAAAAACAATAAAATGTATGTAAATAAATAAAGTAATATTTTTACTCTATATTAAGAAGCTATGACAAGAAAAATAAGGAATATATTTGTATTCAAAAAATCCAGAGACAAAAGAGCCTTTTAATGCAAGACCATTGAATTTTACCCCCTCCCCATTTTATGACCATAAGCTTTTTTTCAAGATTTTAATCTGTAAATTTAAAAGCAGATTATTCATATGCTAAAAGCATTCAGACTATGCAATCATTAATTATTTTTATATTTCAACAACCTTGCTTTTTTCAACATTTAAGCTTATTAGTCCAGTTATCTCAGTTTTTACTTTTAAATAAAATGTTCATAAACTATATAAAAATAAATATACTAACATAAATGGTTCAAGAAGGTGTCCCACATAACTTTCATAAAATTTTTCTTCAAGAGTAAGGCCTTGTACTGTTCTAATGTTTTCGATGGCTTCGCAAGCAACCTACCCAAAAAGTTAATAATGAAACAATAGATACAATTTTTCTTGAAGTAATGTCTAATAGACTTTTCAAAAAATACTTTTATAAAGGCTGAAAATTTTATGAAATACTATAATAAAAATTCTATAATATTATAATAAGCACAAAATTTAAATATTGGGTTGTTAGATGACAAAATTATAAATCAGGTTATTTATTATAAAGACATACTCAAAAAAATTTGGGGGAATCTAAACAATTAATTAAGTGCTTGTATTTCCTCAAACTTTTCATAAGGTAAATGAAAATCAAATTTAAAGGCATAAGAACCATATTGTTGTAGGAATCAGAAAAGCCAATTGTTGTAGGAATCAGAAAAGATAACTTCACTATTTAAGAACTGTTTTCATACCTCACTAGCATGTGCCATAAGCTCTGTATCTCTTTTTTGATTTCCTTTTAAAATTTTCATTTCTACAGCTCCTGAAGCTAACAGGATAGGTACAACAATAACAAGGGCCAAAGCAAGTTTCCATCCAAATATAAAGGCAATGGCAATACTTGAAGACAATGTTACAATAGCTGATATCACAGTGCCAATACGAACTCCAGCAGCCTAAACAAATATAAAGCATATAAATGTGTAAATATGAAGCATATAAATGTGTAAGAAGGAGTACAACATATATTTTAAATAATCTTATATAAGAAATGTTATTTTGTTAAATTTTTTTTTAAATTATGACACTTGGACATTTTTAACAATAAGAAGTAATATTTACCACTCATTATCTCTTGATTCCCAATTATAATTAACAATTGTCCAATTTTAGACCGTCTGTGCCATGTTTTATATTTATTGTAATTACATTAAATAAGTAATCCTTGATTGCATTTGTAGTTTATTGTGCAACTATCGCTATGTGTTTGCGGCTGTTACGGCAGTGAAGTTAAGTTTGAAATGAAAAGGTTAAAGTCGGTAATGTATTTCTTTATTTGAAATAATCTCTCATTTTAGAAAACCCATTTCAAAAGCTCTGTTTTGTGGTCTTTAGTACAATGAATATACACAAAAAAAATCATTTAATAGGTATAGAATTCAAAATCATATGTCAATACATCTCTATTTTTTCTCAAGTTAATATTTTAGCAAACGATAAATATATTTAAATCGTTTTCAACTTTGTATTTTACTATAAATCTAAATGCAATAGCTACAACTTGACAGTTTGTAAAATAAAGTGAATGAATTCAACTTTGTACTTAAGTCATAGGCATCTCAACAACATACCTTTAAAATTTAAGACATTTTTATATTTTCATGAGTTTTTAAATGTTAAACATGATATATAGTAATAATTTAGATTGAAAGGTTTTTTCAGAAAAATTTGCAAATCATTTCTTATATCTTGCAAGTCCTGATTTTGTACAAGTAATTCAATTCATAACACTTATTGTTTATACAAACAAATTATGATTTCCAATCATTGAGTATATTAAATTATAAAAATAAACCAGACTTAAAAATAACATCGTAATTATATGATACGAGATAAACCTTACTACATAAATTTCCTTAAATTAATTAAACAAGCTTTTGTTAAATTTAATTTTAAAAAAATATATTCTTATTGCTGATCAATATTTAGATTATAAAAACGTGTTAAGTAAATGAGTATTCTTCATAAGTATGTTCCTTAATATTTGAATTTAACGGCAAAATTTTCATAACCGTTCTTTAGAAGAGACGTTTAAAGTTTTGCTAAAAACTCATATAATCACAAAATCGTTCCAACTGAACCTAGATCATAAATATTTGATGGATATAATTTTTGTGAGCATCAAAAGTTATACCTTGTCATTTTTTATTCTAAATTTGCCTTTGCTGGGGTAATATTACAAGGGCCTTTCTCTCGTGTACAAAATCATTCAAATTTGTACAGGAAAGAATTACCTACTTAAAAATATCTTAGAAAGGGCAAATTTAAAGTAAAAAAAGACTATGCATACCTTTTGATACTCTAAAATGGATATCTCTGCCAAATATTTTTGATACAGGTTCATTTGGAACGATTTTGTGATAATTTGAATTTTCACTAATACCTTTAATGGCTCTCCTGAAGATTGGCATTTTTTGCAATAGGTCTCTTTTCCATGTACGGTGCGATATTACATAACCAAGAGAGAAAGCATGTGTCTCAGTAAAACTTGCTTTGGTAATCATGTTAAGAAAACTTTGATATGATCTGGGTTTGCAATAAATAGTATGCTTTTTCTCCAACCTTCAGATTCATTTTGAAGCACTTTTAAGGATTAGAAAATTATTTTTTCTGTATTCAAGCCATTTCCAAGAAGTGTACAAACATATGATAATCATACTCTTATTTCAATCATAAATTGTGTAATGTCTTAATGTTAAAACGTTTAGTTTATATGATAGTCCCACTGCTCTTAATGCTACAATGCACAGGAATCCTATATCATTTATCAAAAACGCTAAAAAGTCTCTTCTAATATTTAATTATGTTACTATGCTTCAAATTGTTCAAAATTCCCCAACTCAGAGCCCGCGATCAGGATGCTTAAAAGTGCAGTAAACCAGGCCTCGGTTCATAATGGGATCTCAAGCTGCCAATTTTTTCTCTCAAAATGTTAACAAACATTTATTGGGAAGGATGTGGATAATGAAACTAAATTTTTCTCTGCCATTTGAAAAAAAAATCTAACGACCACATGTGGCTGAAACAATGCCTTTTTTCAGACAATGGATATTTCATTAAAATTCTAACTATAATAAATTATACAAAAACTTTCTAAATATGATGATTTTACAAGTATTATTAGTTATTATTTTAACCCTTTCGGTCCCAGTGATGCATTTGTCATCATGTTTCTGATCATAATTTTAAAAAAAATAATAGGGCTGACATCTATTGGGATTAATAAAAAATATTTTCTAATAGAAAAAAGCTTGAAGAATTGAATTATGTGATTTTTGATATCATAAAGGGTAACAAACGATCAGAAAAATTCTAAATTTATATGCCAAATCATCATTGGGACTAAAAGGGATAATTAGAATATTTTGAAATTAGAATAGAAAGCATATTTATTAAATTATATATAGTTTAAACAAGGTATTTATTATTATTCCCCAATAAAATGTAATAATATCAGAATACTTAATGAATTTCATATAACACTTAGGCACACTGACTTAACAAAAAAAAATTCACTTACACTTTTTACAAGTGGAATATCAGTTGAAAGTCTGGAAGAAATTTTACCAGATGTATGTCGTTGGTCATCAAACCAAGCTATATCTTGTCTTATAATATTTCCAAATGATTGTTGTCTCAATCTCATGGTCAACTTTTCACCAGCAAAAGCATATCCAATTGTCTAAAAAACACATTTAATTTATTAAGATATTAATAAATCTTTAATAAAACGTACAACAAAATTACAGAATATTTAAAAAATAAACGTAATTTGATAAAAAGATTTTCAAATTTGTCCCCTTATGATAGTGGCTGCATGTAACAATCATACACACATGGCAATTTACATTCCTTAAATTTTTGGGTTCGTTATTATATTTAAGAGTCACCTTCATTAACCGTATAAGGGATATAGGCATATAAATTTTGTTTAGCAACTGTCAGTTTTTTAATGAAACATATTTTTTAAATATAAATTTTATAAATGTAATAAATTTTAATGTAATAAGGAGTCTTTTAAAACTGTCCCCTAACAAAACCAATTAATTAACTAATAATTTTTGTTTAAATGTTACAAATTTAAATTTTCTGCATAAAAAAAGAACTTTCACATTTATACCACTTGCATATGCCTTTAGGTAGATAACAAGTAAGTATCTGATTTCATTACGAGCTTTGGCAGATTAAAATTCCTTGAGATTGCAAACAATAATGGTAAGTAGTAACAATATTATAGTAAAAAATAAATCTATGTTGCAGAGTGATCCGATTTGAAAGAAATGCTATTTGATAGAAGTCAGGATATTTCAAACAATTTAAGAGAAAAAAAATAAATCCTCTCTATCAATTTCATTTTATAATGCATTGAAAATATTTTTGAAAAGTTGTACTTACTCTAAAAAAATGTCCAAGCATTGTTACTACAGCTAAAACTAAAAACATCATAGACCAAAAAAATGCTGATTCTTTCAAAGCATCTCCAGTTAAAGTAAAAGTCTAAAATAGAAAAATACAGGTTGTTTGTTATTAATATGGGTGAAAGTTAAAGAGGGACTAAAATAAACACATCCCGCTTTGTAGTCAATTATCCTTGCACTTAACGCTCAACACTAAAACAGTTTTAATTAAATTTAGATTTTATTTTAAAAGGTAAATAGTATTTTGATTCAAAAATAATTTATTTAACCAAAATAACTTAATTTTGCAAACAGAATTCCGCACAAAAAACAGTAATCTGATTATGAAAGTCTTTACGAAACAAGATGCAAGAAATGATTTGTTATCTTTTATGCAATTATTATCTCCATTTGTTGATCGCAGGGATTGGAAAATTACTTTTAAAAAAGAAGTCTGTCACAGTTATTCAATTTTAAAGAGTAACTGTTACAATTAATTAATACAAAGAGTTACTTTTAGAAACTTTGAAGTTAGAAGAAAAATTGCAAGTTCACCATCTCACCGTTTTTATTTTTTTAAAAGAGAACCAAGTTTAAAGAAATAGTGACAATCTGAAAACAGCTTAATAACCTTGAATTTCTGTTCTTAAAGTTAAATTTTAAATAGCTCATTTTAATCCAAACTCTGAAAACATACATAAAGTAACGGAAAAGTAACGAAATTTGTCGTTACTTTATTACCGCTAAAAGTATCAGGAGTATATATCCGGAAAGTCCGAAAAAATACAGGAAAAATTTCACTCTAGTTTTTCAAATAGAAAGCAAATTTTTTAAATAAAGTTAAAACCTTTTTAACTTACTGCAAAAATTTCACTGTAAAAAACCGCATAAGTAGGCATGACAATTCCAGTTACTAGAGATGCTAAGGATCCTAATACTATTAATTTCCATTCTGGTTGACATTCTTTAAAAATTCTCCAACCTGATGGAATTTCAACATTTTCCTATTACATAATGAAGAAGAAAAAATAAAAATATTACTTAAATAATTTTTTTGTTTCAATAATTAATGATTATATGTTACTTAAATTATGCAGTACTATAGCAGAAACAGTTTGAAATTAGTGTTTTTTTAATACATTTATAATATTATGCAAAAAAGTTACGTAGTGATGGCCCCAATTCAACAAGTGGGGCAGTGGTTCCAGACTCGCTTGTCAAAGGGGCGGCCAAAATTACACCATTGAAATTTTTTTTTTCGTTTCTATTTGTAGATATTCACCAAAAAAAATTTAAATGCTTAAAAAAAACATAATTTCAGCAACTAAAAAATATTTATTCAAAAATAAGAAAAGGAAAAAAACACTGAATAGAAAACTAGCCATAAATAATAAACTTAAAATTAGAAAACAAGAACTTGCGAGAATCCCAATTGCTGCTTAAAAAATACATAAAAATATTTTTAACCATAAAATATTTTATATAAAATATTTATATTATTATTATAATTATATAAAATATTTTTTATGTAAAATAAAGTCTATTTACACATAGCTTAAGAGGTTATACACAAATAAATATCAGCGTGAGGAATGCCTACAAACATACTGGCAAACAAAAGGATACATTAGTCCATTAACTAGGCACAACACCTAACATTCCCATCACAGAGACACTTTTAAAACTGAAGATATCACAAGTGCATTGTAGGTGAGCCAGTGCTTGCATGTGCACAAGTTATTTATTGCGCCCTGGAGCTTTCTAGATATGTTAAGTAAGAATGTGTCAAAATATTGCTCACAATGTAACATAATCCAAAATAGAAAGCACCTCCTAACAATAGATAGATTTATTTAGTATGGTTAAATAACAATGCATGATACTTGAATTATAAAAATATACCTCTTCAACATCACATTCAAGTGTGCTGATCATGCGATGATTTTCATGCACATGCCTTAAACTGGATCGTTTCCTTTTAAGTGTAACACTGCTTGCATCACTTTTTATACCTATAATATAAATTATACTGTGTACAAGCATACAAGATAAAGAAAATCTAACTTTAAGTAAAATGTCATTTTAGTATTTAAAATAACATTTTTTATTATTGATAAACTTACCTTCTTCAGTTGAAGAAGTTTCATTTTCATCTGCAAATATTTGATTGGTAACTAAGCTATAATATAAGCTCCGCTTTTCCATAAGTTCATCATGAGTCCCTTGTTCTTTAATTTCTCCATTTTCCATAGCACATATGACATCTGCTGATTTTATAGTTGAAAGACGGTGAGCTACAACAATAGTTGTTCGTCCTTCTTGGGCCTAAAAGTCAAAATTACATTTGCTTACCAGATTTTAGGTAATAAATACTATCAAATAAAAAAAAATCAAATTTACATGCATATTATAGATTTTGGATTTTAATATGGATGCTTTTAATTTACATGTACTCTAAACACATGTAGAGCATTCTAAATGTGTTGGGTTCAATTTCTTAAAGTTTTGAAGGTAAATCTATGGTACATTTTTTTTCTGGTTCATTTGATGAACATTCATATAATATAAAAGCAATTGTGCTGTGAAAATGAAACTTTAATGAGAAGGTATTTAAACCTAAACCTGGACTACAAACGTTGTGAAATTTAGTCAATGAGAGAAAACATAGTTAGCATCATTGCAAGGTACAGCTGTGAAAATAAAAAAGTACCCACTTGAGGTTATTTCATCCGTTAGTCACCCTATAGAATCGGAACTTTTTGAGATTGTGTACAATTAACATTCTGATTTAATTGCACGATACAAAATTTGCATAAGGGGCCGTCTTCATATAAAAAATATTACAAACTTTGAAATTTCCAATGGCAACACCCAATTTTAATAACTTAGAAATGTTA
Organism: Hylyphantes graminicola; assembly: GCA_023701765.1. NCBI lineage: Eukaryota > Metazoa > Arthropoda > Arachnida > Araneae > Linyphiidae > Hylyphantes > Hylyphantes graminicola. The sequence goes on from CM043123.1 coordinate 35,472,475, forward strand.
AGCACTCTTGAAAACCCTTAAATCTAAGTTTTTGTTACATTTGGATGAATATTTGACGAGTTATTTAATCGAATCACTTGTGGACCTTTTGGGGACCATCTCTAAAATGACAAGCAAGCATGCATGCAAGGTTGTCTTTATTTATCAAATACACGTAATCTTATACACAGTCCCCTAAAGGGTAATTAAAAAGTATTTTGTGATTTACGCAGCAAATTATGAATAAAATTTTTTAAAAATTGGGATTTCGCTTAAACTTCCTGTCTTAAATTTATTTCTTTAAAAATATTAAGGGGTTTCTATTCATATTTTTTTTTAAAAATTAATATAATAATTATTTAAAAATATAAAAATTGTTTTAAATACCTCAATATTGAATGCATTTTGTTTGGGTTATTATAATTTCTTTTCAGTAAAAAATGCGTTTCATTATCTTAATTATTTATAGATTTGGATAGTTTTTTATGTGCACCTCATTTAACATTATGGGACCTAAACTTTGCACGTCTCTAACTCCCCTAATAATGCTTAAAAACTAACAACATTTAGCAATTCGTACTAACATAGGTCATAGATTTGAAATATGGACTCAAAAAGGGGGTTACTATTGGAAATTTTAAAGTTAGTAACATTTTTAATATGAAGATGGCCCTTTATGCAAATTTTGTTTCATGCAATTAACTCAGATTGTTAATTGTTCAAAATGTCAAAAAGGTCCGATTCTATAGGATGACTAACGGCCAAAATAATCACTAGTGGGTACTTTTTCATTTCCACAGCTGTACATTTAGTCATCATTTGAGTCAGAGGCATGACACCTTTTTCTAACTTAAAGGAATATGGTTTTTAAAACACCCTTGTAAAGTAGAAAATATAAATAGTAAAACAAATTCTTTATTTCAAAATCTTAAAAATCTAATCTTGACATATTTTTGAATGACAATTCTCATGACTGATTTGAATATTCATCAAAATAATATTTTTTTAATCAAACAAGATGTTAAGTTGTCTTTAAAACAAATTGCATTTGAATAAACTAATAGATTTATGAAAAATCTGGTGAAAACTGAACCCCCAACCTGATTTTTCTTACCCCAGAATCTCCAGAAATGGAAATATATTTAAGTCAGTTGATGAAGTTCAACAAACAAAACCATTACAGATTTACACTAATTTAACCTATCTGTTATAGTTTTAAATATATGAATTACTTTATCTAAAGCTGCTTGAACAATTGATTCACTTTCAGAATCAAGTGCCGATGTAGCTTCATCTAAAAGAAGAATTTTTGGGTCACGAACTAATGCTCTCGCAATAGCTATTCTTTGTTTTTGACCGCCAGAAAGTTGAGCCCCTCGTTCTCCAACTAATGTGTCATAACCCTGTAAAAACATACAATAGTGTTGTAAATCACATTAAAAAAATTACACTGTAAATTTAACCATTTTAGCAAGAGAGTACATACCTGTGGAAGTAAATTAATGAATTCATGGGCATTTGCCATTTTTGCTGCAGCCACAATATCAGCGAATGTAACATTGTCATTGCCATACTCTATGTTCTTTGCTATAGTTCCACCAAACAAAACAGGTTCTTGGCTAACGATCCCAATTTTCGATCTTAACCAATGGAGATTTAAGCTTTTCAAATCATAATCACCTAAAGTAATCTAAAATATAAAAATAATTAATAAATACTATTTGTTGATGTAATGTTATACATTCTGATAATGATATTTTGTAATGAATTTTGTGAAGATAAACTTACAATTTTATTTTTAATATGAAGTAACAAAAACAAACTTTTTTCTTTTACTTTAAAATTTGACGTAAAGTCTTATCATTTAGTCTAAAACATTTTGAGTGTTTTAGCAAAGTGCGAATGTTTCTCCATGTCTGTTTACCTTTTAAAAAAATCACATTGTAAACCCTGGAAACAAAGGCATCCACCAAACATGTTCTGTTTGAATAAATTATGCCAACTGCCAAGCAGGTAGTACCCTTTCAATGCAAACCCTTCAAACCCTTTGAGTCGCCCGATACCTTCTACAACAATGATAAACAAGGGAGACCTTGGTGGGGGGTGCTCATTCTTGAGCTACCCAAACCCAACACCCCTATTTCTGTAGGTACCTGTCCGAGAACAGCCTTCAGGAAACTACTGATAGAGCCGTTTTGAGTCGATTTTGAGGCAAAAGGGTTAACAAGAAATTTTACTTAGGATAAACTAAAGGTATATTGTTATCCTACTTAGATTAGAAATAACTAAATGAATTCGCTTAAAGTAAAATGATAACATGAAATCCAGTGCGGGATTGATGGACTACAGTGCCTTTACCTTCTAAATGAGACCAAATCTTGTACTAGATAAAACTATGTTTTAAAAAACTATATTTTTTCATATATTTGACGTAAAAACTAATTTATAATTTAAGTGTATATTTCAAACACTAAATACTTTCAGCCTCCCTCCCTTTCTAGCATGCAATGAAAATCTTGGGTAAATTTACAAAATTCTTATTCGGCGAAGCATTCTCACCCTTTCACAAATTAACAATAGAACTTTCATGCGACAGTTAGGTAATAAAAATTCTAAATAAATACATCCTGTGACAGAATAAATGAAAGGCATATCATTATGATAAACAATGATTTATCTATCAAAATCAATAAAGTTATCAAGGTCAATAAAATTTTTAATATTTAACTAATATAAAATACACAAAATAAACACATAGTTTACATTAATACATTAACTTATATAATGAAATAAAAATATAGCTTAAATAATCAAAAAAATAATTTATGTTGCATAACTAAAAAATATTTAAATCAAATAATTATAAAAGCAATGTACATCAATTATAAAAAATGGTTTTACATAAACTACATAAAAATGGAATTCACATTAATTAATTTACATATACAGTCGAAATTTTAAGGAAATGTTAAGGCAAGAAACAATTTTTTGGAATATTTTAACAGCAACCAATTTTTTTTAAATGGTCGCAGTTCTTGTTTCAAATCAGAAAAGTTAAGGTTTTATTGATTTTTTAAATTATTGTTTTAGAAATAACTTGAAAAAATTGCTTTTGATGTTATACCTTTAAAAATAATTTAGTATAATGGAAGACAAAACATTTTCTGACAGTAAACATGCACTGTTTTGGAGCTCTCCTTGAGCTAACATTAAATGAGTATCAACTGTATCAGCAAAATTGATAGCTGTTTAACAGTACCATTACTGCCTTTAAAGAATTATATTTTTTTAATAGATTATAAACTAAGAAATAAGATAAGAAAATTTTAGTCAAAAATTGTAAGTAAATAGTATATAAAAAAATTTTGGAACATAAGGAGCAAACACTACAGGAAAGTGTGAGACAATGATTTTGTTATGAAATAGAGATAATCAGTAAATTAAAAATTTAAATACTTACATTGCCTTTTAGGGGATCATAAAAGCGAAGAAGTAAATTAACGATTGTTGACTTTCCACTTCCACTTGGACCACATAGAGCAACAGTCTGACCTTCTTTTATGCACAAAGAAAAGTTTCTTAAAACCTAAACACAATATTTATAAATTAAAAAAAAAAATAAGAAGATGGGCAATTTTTTTAAACTCAACAATTTTGTTTATGCTCTTTATATTGCGAACAACAATTTTGTTTATGCTCTTTATAAGACAGGAAATATTTCTTTAAATAACAGCTGCCTAATTTTAATAAAACACAATAATTGTATTATTAAAATATATAGTAAATGTTGTCGATTTACAGATAGACAATATGTATACTACTTCTTTAAATTCGATCTTTATGCATTCAATTAAATTTGTATGCATTGTAAAATATACTATTTATAAAACACTGAGACGTCTAATTTATAACTTTTTATAGCAATACTACAAAAAGAACGAACCCAATGATAATGGTACCTCTATAGACTGACTTTATTAGAGTTTGGTTATCAATAAAAGTACATTTGTTATATAGAGCTTTAATTTAAGAATGGTTGGAACCATTTGTAAGAGGTAATCAGGTTCTCAAAAAGACGAATGGTTCAGACTTTACTTTAAACATAACCATATAGTTTTTAAAAATATTACCATTTTACTGTTTAATAGCCAAATAAAGAATGGTAAAAGGCCTTATTTACAAGTAGGTATATTTCTTCAAAATTTAGGTACACAAGTGTGATACTCAAATTAAGATACTTAATCATTTATATTTTACCTTTACACTCTTTCTAGTAGGATAAGAAAAATGAACATTATGAAACTCTATATCAGCAGAAAAAGCTTTAGGTTGTATTCCATCTTTAGAATAGGGATCAATTTTTGGAACCTAAAAAATAACATTTTAAACACCATAAATAAAAGCTACCAATAAATAACAATAGTTTTATTTCATATGAGCATATAATTAAGTTACAAATATGTTACACTTAAGCAAATAATACTGTTATGTCAAAACATTTGTTTTTTATAACAGTGTCACAAAAAATATAAATTGGGAAACTGTCTAAGTTATAGGGAAACATATGTGCAAATTCGAAATCATAAGTTACAATACTTTTCTCACAAAATATCTGGCAATAACCTGACAGAGTATTACAGTTATTTTAGAAAAAGTTTTAGTTATTCAATAAAGCCTATTTGAAAAAGGTTTTTAAATAATACCCTTAGACTTACATTCATTTTATAATAAGGAGTCTTAAAAACATGGATTAAACTTTAACTTATGAAAATTGGTCTATACTTTAACATTATTTCCCAAAGCAATAGACTCGCCACTTAACATTTAAGTTTCTAAGATTTTAATTTATGAAAATTAAAAAAAAATCCTGCAAAATAATTTGCAATATTGATTTACAAATTTTAATTATGTCAATCTTAAAAAGAAACCATAAGTAAACCATACTGTATTGATGATGTCATATATTGTTTTAGCAGATCCTTTAGCAATAGCAACTGAAGTCAAATGAGGCATGGCATTACCTAGAGAAAATGATCCAATCATAACTGAAAAAAACACCTGGAATAGAATTGTAAATAAATATTACTTGAATAATATTCAAAAATTCTGAAAATCACTTCTGATTCTCAATCTTTATAAGTCACTATTATGTTTTTATAACTACTAATATTTATATCAGGTTTAAAAAAGTGGGACTACTAAACACATATAAAATACACATGAAACCTTAGAAAAAAAAATACTTACAGAAAAAACATCTCCAGGTGTCATTTTATTAGCAACAACTAATTCAGCTCCATACCTAAAAAATATTAAAAATGTCAAATTAAGGATATACTGATATAAGAGTAAAGCAAGAGCACAATTAACAAAGTCTTAAATATTTTCTGTAATTAAGGCAAAGCAAAAAAACATAAATGAGTTACTTTTTTTAAAAAAAGTAATACATCTGTAAAATATCCCATAACTTTTAGAATAACTAGGTAACTGTGCAGAACCAGGCATAAAAAAACTGATAACTCCAAACGATCCCTATTAAAATTTCTGGCATAGAGTTTGAAAGATTTAATAAATAAAAAGAACCATACTATAGGTACTTACCAGAAAGCTAAAGCATATGATCCATATAAAACTAAAAAAGTAAATCCAAATGCAAATGCCATGTAGAGATACTTTTTAATGGCAATGTCTCTTCCATTTGCTAATGCAGCAGTGTATCTGAAATAATAATTAAAAAACTAATTAATAAGCATAATTAAATATTTTTGATGCTTTTTAGCCGTCATTTGATAAAAACAATTTTTTGTGTTATTTTTGTAAATTTATAAACGCCACGGATGAATAAAATTAAATGAATATAATTCAATAATAGCACTAAAGCTGCAAGCCATGAAATATATAAGCAAAACAAAAATGAAACAATAAAAATCGAAGTGTCTGTTTACATAAGTGCTTTTCAAGGAGGCAAATATTACTTGCTATTAAAAAGGTAAAATTATGAAAGACTTTATTATAACAAAATAAGATTTTTTTGTAAGAATAAAATTTCTTAAACCAATTTCATTCAAACAATTAAGTAAAAACAAAATCTTACAGCACAAAACAATTTAATTTAATTTTTGAAGTTATTGTAGATATTTTAAGGATAAACAATCATGTGAATGAAATTATATTGTTATCAGTTTAAGGGTTTGTAAATAAACAGACATACCGTTTCCATTCTCTGTCTTGACCATTAAAACAGGTAACTGTTCTAATATTTCCTAAAACTTCTTCAGCAACTCCTCCAGCAATAGCGTATTTTTGCTGTTCTCGGGCAGAAGAGGACGCAACCACCTAAAGTAAATTCTGTTACTTTAAACTTTTATCCATAATACTAGTAATATTTTCTAAATTTAAAAACAACAGGATGCTATAACACTCATAGCACTGAAAATATATTAATAAAAACAGTTTAATGTATCCTATATATGTCCATAACCTAATCCATGTACAAGTCAAGTCAAAAAGTAAAAATGTCGAAAATCAGTAACCTGAGTACTGAGGTTGGACAAAATAGAATTTTAAATTTTTTCACAGCACTAAAAAAACACTTGGCACTTTAAAAATATTTTGTTGACATGTAACAAAATTTAATATAAATTATGTGCATATTGAAATTAGGCAATACACAGAACGAAGCCAAAGCTAAAAAATATTTTGGTATATCCTAAACTTAAAAATCTAAAAAAAAGTATATTTTTTCAAGGAAGTCAGGTTAGGTTATAATTATCCTTGCACTAGAGCATGGGTGAAAGTAAGGTGAAGTTCCAAATACTGAAAACTTCACTAAGGGGGGGGGGGAAGCGAGGGGAAAAAAATATAGTTGTAAAGTACCGTCCGAATTTCGTACCACGAACGAATTTCGCTGTTTTGGGCATCTTTTCATCCAAACAAGCTAATCTCCATTGATTTCTTATTCCCGGTTTTTTAACTTATAAAACTTCCCTATCAGAAAAAATTCCGTATTTCAAGAACTATTTCATTCTAAACTAATGACAATTTCAAAATAAGCGTATTTACTATTTACCATCTCATTTCATTTAAGTTCGGGACTAATATCGTTATCAATACATCGTTCCTTGTATAAATTCAAAAATATGATTATCATTCGTGAACATTTTATAAACAGAAGAAAAACCAACGAAGAAAAACAACTCCGGATTACGAACATGGCGAAAATCAGCCACCGCTTATTCTAATAACGTTCCTCATGTATCACAAACAAAATAACCTGATACCATAAAGCGAGTTAAAAATTCTAACAATAGACAAAACAAAACTGAATCATTTTCTCGATTAAATAAAACAATCTCGCAGCTAAACCGAAAACATACATTGCCCATGCGTAGTTGTGACGCAATAATGAGAGAAGCGCCGCGCCATCCGAAGAAAAACAACAGTAACATCCCGCAGAAACGAAGTGACGTCATGATCCGTTGTGTGACGTCACCGTTCCGATCACAGAAATAAATATTTTGTATTAAAAAATAGCCAACAAGTTTTCGATTGTGGAAAGTGTATGTTTGATACAGGTGCAGAGCTTTTCGGAAAAATATTTCCGTCATGCTTCCGTATTTAAAAATAAAAAAAATACGGAAATCCGTATAAATACGGAGTACTTTCACCCATGCACTAGAGCTACATGAGGGCTATTGGCGACAGTAATTTAGAGCAACAGTCATGCGACGAGCCGACACCTGAGTAGGCACCCAATGCAACTGTTAAAGGTGACATCGCACATAGCGATGGGACTTTAGAGCATATTTAACGTGAATTCCTTCTACACAGGGACATTTTTGGCTGCACGGGTGGTTTATACGTCAGCAGTTATTTTCCGATGCACAGACCTGAACCTGGGACCTTCTGCAAACAAGGCGAACGCCTAACCGGCTAGGCTCAAAAATTTTCGATAGTATGTATGTACTACTCCAAATGAACTTTATTAGTTGAATTACTAATTGAAGACAGGTACATTACTATAAAACTAGAATAATTTTAAGAGGCTATTTGGATTTAAGTATTCGCAGAGTTCGTGTAAAAATTTGCAACAGTAACATGAAATTTGGCTAACACAAAATTTTTTGGTGCTTTTTTTGAGTTCGTGTTAACAGGGTTCATCTGTATTACAAAGTGCTGCACAAAGAAAATGGTCTCTCTGAATCTTTAAGATTATGGAAAGAGAAAAACATTTTATCATAACTAAATATATGGTTTGTAATTTTAAGCAAAATTAAAATTTGTATTACACACATACAAATACTTTACCTTTCCTAGAAATGCAGATGATAATGTCAATAATGGAGTCATAGACATAATTACTAAAGTCAGTTGCCAACCTTTGATGAATCCAACTACAAATCCAGCAATAAATGTAGAGCTATACTGGATCAACATACTAACTTTATCACCAATTCCCTCTCTTATCCTTTCAAGATCACTAAAAGAAAAGGGGGTGGAGAAAGTTTATATTTGAACTAAAATAGTTTATTGCATAGCATTTTTCTTCTAAAAATTAGCTAAAACTCTTAAGTATGAATAAATTTTGCATTTAAAAGTACTTTTATTGTTACAAATTTATGTGCAATACAAAATTTAAACTATTTTTTACAGTTTTAAGTTTGAAGCCAAAGCCTTATTTTTATACATTATAAAAATATATTATTAGATTTTAAAGTATCATAAATGGGGATATGAACCCACAATTTTCCTAAATACAGTAAAACCTCTTGGGAGTGACCACCTTCCGTTCTGAGGAAAAACGGGCGTTGAAGAAAGGTGTTTTTTTTTTAAGAAGTTTAATCACTGAGTTGCTTAAATGTACAAAACAATTTTATAAATAACGATTTAGCAGTGTAAAAATTAAGAAAAGTATACAATTTTCATCATATTATTTAGTTATTCTAATTATATCCAAAAGCAAGGTCCTTTATTTACAATACACATTTAAGTTACAATCTTTTAAAATAAGAAGAAATATCTTTTTGTTCAATTCTTTTTTTTTATTTTTAAGAAAGTACCTCATATTTCAATTTGTTTTTAAGTTCTGCAAAAAGACTATTTATTGAAACATCTTTCGTGTTTTTTCAAATTTAATACTCACTGGTATTCCTCCATTCTGTGGGTTTCTTAAATTCCTTGCCATTGGTATTAGCCCCTTGCTTGTGTGACAACTAACAACCCTAGTGATTTTTTTTAGAAGGATGTTTTCAAACTCTGCTTTGGTTATGGATGTCAGCGTACATAATAGATGGCCCTACCTTGCAATTGTAACTGCAGTAAAGTGAAAGAAGCATCCCGAAATAAATCGGTGCCTTGAAAAATTGCCTGTTTGCGGACGTGGTCGCTTAATAAAGGTGGTCTGTTGTAGAAGTTTTACTGTACATACAAACAAAGGCTTCACCCAGTTCAACCTTTTATATTTTGCAATTCCTAAGTTTTTTTCATAAAAAGAGATATATTGGATCTATTTGTTTTTAAATAATTTCTTAAGAGTTCAGTTTGTTACATTTACACTGAATGGCCCATTTGAACAGTAAACCAAAATAGTAAAGCCTTTAAAAAATGAACACTCAAATAGATAAATTAAGAAACAGCTATATTTTTATACTATAATACTTTTTAACTACAAATTTTTAAATAATCTAAAATAGGAAACTAGTGATGCACAAATGTAACATATATCTTACTTATATTAAAACAATTTATGTAGGTTTTATAAAAACATTCAAACTTACTCATTTAGTCGACTTGTTAGTTCACCACTTTGCTGTTTATCAAACCAAGCAATTTCATGGCGTAAAACTTGATAAAAAAATTCTTGTCTAATGAGATAAACTTGTCTTTCACAAGTCGTTGTCCATGACAATATCTAGAAAATAAAAAATGCAGAAAAAATATTAGATATCTTGATTATAAAATATATATTACTGGTAGCCTTACAATTTGAAAAATTTGCTTGAGATTCCAAAAAATTTAGAAGATTGGAAGAAAATGGAATTTTATTTTAGAAATTACAATAGTTTTTTATATATTTTTGAATGGACATTTTAGAATCTGCGTAAACTGCTGATTTTCGAATTAGTTGTTCTTATGGTTTTAGGGAATGTTTAATTGCCTCAAAAGTTTAGTTTAGGTTTGAATTGTCGTTGCACCAGAGCTACATGCGTGCTATTTACACGAGGGCGGGCGAGGGGCGTCATTTTTTTGCCTTGAAAGAAAAACTAAATATCAGCATTTATTTATGGTTTAGATTTTCAGACATCTCAAGGAGCTTCACAGATTAGATAATTTTTGCCAGGGGTTATACTAGTGAAGAATATTTACAAATTCTTAAATTAGGTTTCAATGATGAAATAAGTTTAAAGTTCTAGATATGTAAAACAAATAATTGATTTATTACCTGGAGAATTGAAGCTATGAACACTGCAATACCAATATACACATAATAAAGTGAAAAATTGGTCATAGCAACTTCAAAATCATCCAGTGAATTTGACGCAGGAGTCATCTCTGTATAATTTGAGTCTAAAAATAAAGGCAATGTTAAAAAACTAAAGTATTGAAAAAAACCAATATTATAATTATCTAGTTAATATTAAAATAATTTATTGTTATTGGAATACAGACCTAGTATATTTTTGAACTTCCTCAGGTACCACACTATAGTCCTTGGGATGACAACACACACTTAGATTTCCCTTCTCCCTTATGTGGTTATCCAGGAAACAGTGGATGGGGCTATCTTTTCTACTCCTCCCCCCCCTCCACTTTGCTTGCGTTTGGAGAACGGTTGTGTTTAACCTCACAGCAGAGCCTTCAACAAGTTAGGTTTACAAGAACAGCTATATGCCCAAGTCGTTTCCTGAAATACCACACAAGAGGGTAGGAGAACCCAAGCATGCATTGTAATCGTAAGTACTATAATGTGGCATCCGTATTGTTCCATTTGTGCTATGTCCCACAACCCATATGGGACCTAAACAGAAAAGCCCCCTTCCCCCTTTTTGTTTAATAACAACACATTGGCCTACCTCAAAACTACACATAAAGGATGACAAGTTGGACAAACAAATAAAATCACGCAAATTAACATGGAGTAGTGTGGGCAAACCACAGGATGGTAAAACTAGGACTAAATATCACAAGCTGTAATACATACGTAGTACAATGTCTTAATCCACCACATCATGCCAGGATGCCCCAAATATGATTATAAAAATAGTTAGTAGCAAACAAAAGGGTTCTTAGCAGACTAAAACTAATTCCATTTAACCCATTCAGTCCCAGTGATGCCATTTGGCATCATAATTTTTCTGATCATAATTTAAAAAATCAATTGGGCTGACATCTATTGGGATAAATAAAAAATATTTTCTGCTTGAAAAAAGTTTGAAGAATCTAATTATGTGCTTTTAGATATCGTAAATGGTTATAGACGACCAGAAAAAGATTTTTAAAATGATAATGCCAAATTGTCATTGGGACTGAAAGGGTTAAGGATAGGTGCTTAGCATATAAACTGTATATAAGCTATAATTATTTTTTTATCTATGGTAATAAATACATACTCTGCTTGTAGTTTTTATTTGTTTACTTAAAAGTACAGTAGAACCTTGATTTACTGATCTTATTTTGACCAGAAGTAGGTTGGATAATCAAAACTTCCGGATAGTAGATACTTTCAATAAATAATAAAATGTTTAGTTTCTGAAGTTTTGATATCTTAAAATCACCACGGTGTCCCGAATTCATAAACAGTGCAAATTTTATCATTTGAGAATCTGTGCAGAATTCCTATTTTGGAATCAGCTGATAACATAGATTCTAAAATCGTCGAAGATTCTCGATTTTTGAATGACGAAAGTTTGCCAATTTCAGTATCACCAGAGATTTCTCACTTTAGATTCTAACCCAATATTTCTGAAACTGGTTTCTTATGTGAACAACCAAAAATGACTTTGTTGGATAAATTTTATGTTGACTTAAAGACAATTAGTTAACAGAGAGTTCTGGATAAAAGATTGACAGAAAAATCAGAGTTCTACTGTATAAATGATCATAAAACATCTTATTATAAGATATTAAATATTTAATTGAATTTTGATTTAAAAAGAAGTTCAATTTACCTCCAGGAAAAGCTAATGAACTGTTGCCATATGATACTGATGAAGGTTTTACTTGTGTGAGAAAAATATTTGTCATTGAGCCAAAAACAATAGCCAGTATTGGCCATCCTGCTCCATTTACAATAGCAAAAAGTGATCCAAATATCATTAGGAACACATCTAGCTTCGTGCTGTACCTGAACTGAAAAAAAATAACCAGCGAAATAATAATGTAGCTTTTTTTCAATTAATTAAAATTAATATAAATTAATAAACAATACTAAAAATATTGCAGCTACCCTTAGTTTCTAAAATATTAACCAAATTTTTGACGCCCAGTGGTTTAGCGATAATGCTTTGCATTGCCATGCCACAGGTCTGGGGATCGAATCCCGGATCGGGCGAGGTTGACCCATCCATTCATCTCTTAAGTGGGTCAATAAAATGGGTACCAAGCATGCTTGGGAGCTAAACACTGGGATTCCACGTGTGGCTGACCACCTCAGCGGGATCTCAATTCCCCAGGGCAATAGATCATGAAAGCTGAAATGGGCACGGCAGGCCTTGACCCACCAATGGGCTGTTGCGCCAAGGTGGAGGAAGAATTATTATATAATATAAAGTTTAAAAAAAGTTGAATACTTATAAGTTATAAACACAAGCATAAAACTATGACAGTATTAAGTAAAATATTAACGTACCATCTGCCATAATGAAAGGGTTGAAGAATCTTGGAAATTCACGGAGAGTTTGTCTTTATTTCTAAAAAATATTAATGAATTAAGTGGAATTTTTTTTTTAAATATATAGATATAGGTGTGTGAACTTGAAGTATGCATTTCTTTTAAAGATAAAAAGCATGTGTTTTCTAAATCATACTCAATCTATACATTATTGAAATTTGACAAAAAAAAATAATATTTTAGAGGTATACAAACACAATTAGTTGAGCCCTAACATACTTTTAAAGTGTTACAAAATCAACTGTGAATCAGTAGTTAAGGGGATGTCATGGAGAAGATTAGATGATTATATATCTGCCTGCAACTTGAATCTTGTCTAGTTCCAATTTGATTAATGCTAACTCAATCGTAAAGTGTAAAACCCTTATTGGATATGAGAGATATCACAATGATGTTTACCAGGTTTGTCTCCTGAAGTGGGTTTCACATAATTTACAAAATATAATTATATAAATTTATTAATCGTTGTTAATAATTATAATTAGCAAATTAACAGCCTTAGTTAAAAAGAGTCTTCATGCTAAGGGAGTTATTATTATTCAGAAAATTTTTGTCAATATACCAGGAAAACTTGAGGGTGTGACCCTAGATAACAATTCTTAAGGTAGCGTCCTTACTGCTGAAAAAGACTCCTACACTTTCCTCCTGCCGATTATAGAAGCATATTTTTTATTGAATATATATCCACACGATATATTATTGTGTTTAAGCATGTTTTGCAAGTAATTTCAAAAACATATTGTTTAATATTTGCTGAGGGGCACACCAATTTCTTGAAATTTAAGGTCATAATCCTTAAATACACTTTTTTTGTTGCTATGAATCCAAAACACATGCTGTAAAAGTTTATTTTATTATTAGTTAATTCTGATAATGCTTTTTATTGCTAAGTGCCTTGATTATATACTAATGAAAAAACTTTTTTGCAAGACCTCCAAATTGTGCTTAACCCTTATTTTGTGTCAGTTTTTACACGATTAAAAAAATGATTCCTGCAATCAAAGGATTAATAGCTGACAAATAGTGAAATGTATACATTTAAAAAGAAAAAAAAGATTTCGATTGCATGTTATAAAATACCTAAACAAATATTACTATAAACTCTTATTATCAAAAGAGGGTATAATTAAATCTTCCATGCAATAAACTGAATGTGAAACTGCAAATTTGCATTCTCAACTTCACATCAATAAATCCTGAATGCAAACATTGACAACCAACATACATTTCCATTGATAATTTACAATCATTTGCAAAATAATTGAAAATATACCTTTTTTTACGGTGAGGTGTATCTTTATGAGAAATAGATCCATATTCCTTAGAATCTGAACCTAAAAGATTTTGTTTTTCGTCCGCAACACCCATTGAAAACAAAGGTTGCGATTTCTATAACCACATTTATCATACTATTTCCCGCGAAATACTTCAAGGGACAAAATAAACATAAAATGATAATGTTATCTTTAGCACTGATATGGCAATTATATCATAACCCCTAAAACAATGAACACATTTTGAGATTAACTTGAAAAAATCAACCATTTTGAGATTAGGGCCAACGACTTAAGTTGAAATATAGATATGCTTCAAAAAGTTTAGTACAAAATTCAACGTTTGATAAACAATAATTAAAATAGATCTTCAATCGAAAAAATTACAGATAGTTAAATGAATTTCCGAACTTTTAAATTTTGCAGTTCTCGTTTTTCCCACCTACTAGTGCTTAATATTAACATTGCCAGCATATTTAAAAAAAAAAAAACTAGTTGACCTGCACAATGTGACGTCTTTTTTAAATGTTTGGTTTGGTTGAATAGGTTTATATCAGTTTCATTTGGGTATTTCCGATGATTAAGGGTATATCAGAATGACTTGAATATGATAGCCATAAAACACAGATATATAGTAAAAGTATATGCTTTTTTTACTATGATCTCCGCGTAAAATAAGCATCTTAAGGGGGAATGGGCGTGCAGGACCGGGGGTCTCCAAACTCAAGTGCCTCAATGTTAATCCAATGGGAAAAAATTATTTTCGCTGCCACATTTCTCCGGCTGTATTGAATATTTTTACAAGCGGATTTTTTTATGTGATAAATGTAGCTGACTTACAGGTCTCTATCTTCCCACTTTTTGAAATTAGTACGAATATTTTTTTAATATTCAATAAATTATTTTACACAAAATATTCGAAGCAATTTCAAAAAGTGGGAAGATAGAGACCTGTAAGTCAGCTACATTTATCACATAAAAAAATCCGCTTGTAAAAATATTCAATACAGCCGGAGAAATGTGGCAGCGAAAATAATTTTTTCCCATTGGATTAACATTGAGGCACTTGAGTTTGGAGACCCCCGGTCCTGCAGGCCCATTCCCCCTTAAGCTGCTTCGGTTGAAAGGGGAAAGTATAAATTACTGAATTTGGAATAAATGATTTTTCTGTAACAATTCATAACTGCTCTAGGAATTAACTTAACACAATGAGAATGTTTCATGTCTTGAGTGGCAATGGACATGCTGAATGAAGATAAATTATTTCTCGATCGCCGATTGATGAATCAATGTCACGTGGAAACAAAGCACCATTCGGAGCACAAATCAAAGAAAACGCAGGAATGAAAACTAGAAAATTCGCCGTCCGAAACAAGCAATTGGCTTATTGATTACCTAAAATTATTTTTCAAAGTTAATGTTTATGTTACGAAAATATCTACAACTTTGCGCATGACAAAATTTATGTAGAAAATAACGTTGATTATTGGCTAGAAAGAGTTTTATTGTGTTTCGAAGGACACAGTTCCTCGTTTATTAGATTAATATACAACTATGCGTATAAAAAAACTGATACAACCACCAGGTGAAATATGATATCCACAGGGGAAGAGGAAGAATAATGCGTAGGTGGGAGGCAAATGTAAACAAACTTATTTTTTGCTGTAATATTTATTTGTGAATAGGTGAGAATTCAAACTCAGTTGAAGTATTAATATATAGAGAAATTTATAGACAAATATATAGAGAAATTAAAAGACAAATATATAGAGAAAAAAGTAAACAAATATATAGAGAAAAAAAAAGATTTTATATTGTATGCAGTTAAAAGGATACGATTTCCTCAAATATAATGTATCGTCCTTAATGCTATGTCTAAACCGATGCAAATGTGTGTTTTTTTTTAATTTAAATAGTTTGAAACGCAAAGAGCTTCTTAAACAATATTTCCCCCATAATATATGACCGTCAGAGATCAAAATATATTTTATTGCAGTAAAAATTTTGAAAATTCATGCATCAGGATTAACCAAAATAGAAAATTAAATTAGAATAAAAAAAGCGCAGTTTCGGTTTCGTGATAAACGGTCACGTGTCATGACATCATAAGATCTACAAGAAAAAAGACTAGGGGAGACCGGGGTTAGTTGGCATAAGGGGTTAGTTGGCATTGTGCCTTTAAAAAATTTCACTGTTTATTAAGAGCGCTACTGAGCCTGTCACATGATCATCATTTAAACGACCAACTTGCATGAGAATGCCAGTTGGATCCAGCCATTGCCTTTAGAGGAAGGATGGAAAACGTGATTTTCATATAAGAAAGTAAAATTTTGATTATTCAGAATTTGTCGTTTTGTACAGTAGTATAGTCATTCAGGAATAACATTTACAAGTTTTTAGTATCTTTGGGCATTCAGCTACGAGGTTATAAGTCCATTTCTGCTGTAGTTGATAAACAAAAGTTTTGGTCGCCATGTTTATTTTACTTGCTCTATTGGGGTTAGTTGGCATAGGGACTCGGGGGCTAGTTGACATAAGCTGGCTGGGTATGCCAACTAACCCCGCAACAACGGGTAAGTTGACATAAGTATGCCAACATTCATAGCGACCTAATTTTAGTTAGGTATAGGCTTCTTCATAACAATAAATTATTTTTATCTATACATATATAAATGCGGAAGGCGTTTTCTTTTCGCAGTCATAACTCAATAACGGCTGGACAGATATTAACTTTTACTTTAGATACTTTTACGTAGATTTGCCATACTCAGAGTTTTAAAGAATGGCATAATTTAAGACTATACAAATTTCAGCACGATTTCAAGCAAACGGTTATCTAGTTATTATTATGTAATAAACGGAAACTGTAAGTTCACTTTTTCTGCCTTACCTATCTATGATAATGTAAATATTTTTTGTTCAGATTATGAGTACTTATAAACGAAAAACTGAGAGGGCTACAATGACAGCAGATCATCGAAAGAGAGCTGTTGAGGCACAACTTACTTGAAAAAAAAAAGTTTGAGAAAAGTAGCGGATGAATTTAAGATCTCTGCTAGAAGTCTGGCATGGAATTGTAAGATCGCAAAATTAAAAATGAATTCTCTCTGCCTAAAGGGTACCAGAGGGTATTGGAGGATATGGGATAGTGCTGCAGGTGTTCACTCTTGAACATGAATTTGCTTTGAGTGAATACCTTGTGAAGGCAAGTGACATATACTTCGGCCTGAGCCCAAAAGAAGCAAGAAAGTTGGCATATCAATATGCAGTTGCTAATGGCACTGCACATCCTAGTAGTTGGGACTCAAAAGAATCAGCAGGTGTTGACTGGTTTTCTTTTTTCCTGAAACGTCACCCACAACTTTCAATACGTAACCCCGCGGCAACGAGTTTGGCTCAAACGTCCAGTTTCAACCCACATAATGTTCAAAGATTTTTCAACCTCCTATAATCAGTAATGAACCAACATTCATTTACCGCCCAGAACATATGGAATGTTTAATTTTAAGCTGATTAACATTCATTATAATTACACCTTACATAAAGACGAGTAAAAACGCTTGCCTCACTTATGCCAACTTACCCCACTACCTATGCCAACTAACCCCGATACCGGGGTAGGTTGGCATAGTTTGACTGGACAAGGAAAAACATTTTTCACACAAAGTGGCAACAATATATTTATTCAACTGTATGTGTGATTTGTAGCCAAAATGTTTACCTACATTACCAACTTTTTACATTTCAAATATCTTCAAACCAAAAAATTAGAAAAAATTTGAAGAGAAAACTGTGCCAACTAACCCCGGTCTCCCCTACCGTGTCAGTCTACTGTAAAGCAGTAGAAGGGAAAAACAGTGAGAAGATGTTTCGTTTGATCTTATTTAAGGTTTTCTAAAGATTTTTTAGTTAATTATATTGAAATTGAAACTATTCAGAAAAATTAAGAATAAATATAAATTGTGCTTATGTACGTAAAAAAATGTAATCAGCAACTTAGCATATTCTGTCAAGTCAGATAAACAAGTCTTAAGTGTTCAAATATACAATGGCAAAAGATATCACAATATAAAACGTTTATATAATTTCAAAGAATTCAGTTAAAAATGAATATTGGCAAATTAAAATGTATTTTAATATTATTTCATATTTACATTTTAGGTTTTAAAAGTCGATTTTTAATCTAATTTCCAAATTGCATATTCATATTGGAAATATTGTAGCAAAAATATAAAGGCGACTTAAAATATTTATATGGCAAAAGTTTGAACATTAAAATAACGTGTTACCTTAAAAAAATGAATATCTGAACAAATATTTTTGCTCAAAGGTCGAGCATGCATGCTCGGACAGAACATTTTTATTAGTTTATTAATACTAAATGACGTTGACAATATATAGTTACAGTTTATTTAACTTTTCAGGTCACTAAATTCTAAATATTCAAATTATTAAATGAAATGAATATTTTTAAGTAATAGCAGTTTGCCCTGCTATTACAAAGTAAAGTGTTTTTATGGCAAAACAGTTTATTATAATGTTATAATACCAACAACATTCAGTCCCGTTAAACATTTAGTTAATGGAAATATGAACATAATAAGAATAGTCCACCCCAAATGCTCAAAAAACCAATATAGCAACTAACTTTTGCGCTATTTACTTTGATGAGCGTTTAAACACGGATTAAATATAAACACAGTCAAAACAAAATTACTATTTTTTTTTTACAGCAAGCGGAGTATACAGTCCCTTTCAGGAAATATACTTAAAGCGTTTAAATACATTACAGTAAGCTTATTTAAATGCATTTTTAACAATAAGTGTCTGAACTAGAATGCTATTTTTTTACCAAATTTAATTATAAGAAATACTTTTTTTTTCCAATTGAATATTGCAAATAAAAAATATAGTAAATGCTTGACACACCATATTAGCTTCTATTTTAATAAATACGTCAAATATATGTGGTAGGTAAGCTGTTTAAAATAACAAAAGAACTTGTATTAAAAGAGCATGTTTTACTAACTAAATTAACAACTATTATAAGTTCAATTTTATACTTTATTCGACAATATTCAACTACAAATTTTTCATTTGTGAGAAAGACTTTTCAATGAATCTTTGTAATTTGAAATGTGCTAAATCCATCAGCAACATATTTCCTTGGTCTTAACTGTATCTTTTTGCTACAAATTTCCCCTTTTCAACCTTGCAAATGCTATAATGCTTCAATGCTATAATGCTATAATGCTTCAATGCTATAATGCTATAATGCTTCAATGCTATAATGCCCTTTTCAACTACAAATTTTTCATTTGTGAGAAAGACTTTTCAATGAATCTTTGTAATTTGAAATGTGCTAAATCCATCAGCAACATATTTCCTTGGTCTTAACTGTATCTTTTTGCTACAAATTTACCCTTTTCAACCTTGCAAATGCTATAATGCTTCAATTCTATAATGCTATAATGCTTCAATGCTATAATGCCCTTTTCAACTACAAATTTTTCATTTGTGAGAAAGACTTTTCAATGAATCTTTGTAATTTGAAATGTGCTAAATCCGTCAGCAACATATTTTCTTGGTCTTAACTGTATCTTTTTAATATAACCGACGAATCCCATACACAAATTAAAAAATCAAGCTACAGCGAAAAAAATATCGAGATTATGGCGGTCACTAGCCGACCTACTAAAACTAATTCCACCTTCAATATCATTTTTTAAAAAAATAATTTTTATACCTTTAGTTTAACATTTCAAAAACCAAAACTCATTATTCCTAAAACAAAAAAGTTTAATCTCGGTCCTTCTTCGGATAATAAAAATATTGTATTTTCATTGAGACCGCACTTGACTTTTTGAAATTGGCTACCATAAGACCCGATATGTTGTGCATTTTGTCATGGGGCCATCGAACTGCACTAATATGGAAAATTATTCTTAACAAATTATTATTTCTAAATGCTATAGCCAAAAAAAAAATTAATAAAGTTGACAATTTACCGGTTGAGCCCTTGATTGGTCTTTTCCTTCTGAGGCATAAACAATGGGCAAAATCGCAACCGTGCATTCAATGCATTACAAAAAAAAGAGAAGATTTTAACTAATTAACTAAAAAAATATGTATAATTGTAAAATTTATATTTTGTAAAATTTATATTTTGTAAAATTTATATTTTGTAAAATTTATATTTTGTAAAATTTATATTTCGTAAAATTTATATTTTTTAAAAATTCAAATTTATAATTTATATTTATTAATTATCTTCATTTATTATTTTTTTGTGAAACCGAAGAAAGATGAATTTTAGAACTTTTAACTATTTATGAATATAAATCTTTATAAAAGAGTATCTATACAATCAAAACTTGGTAAAAAAAAAAGAACATCTGCAGCAACAAAAAAAAGTTCACTATTAGGGGGGGGGACGGGGACAGAAAATTAATTGTTGTTTAAAATCGGGTATTTGACATACATGATTTATAAGATTTTGATGTTAAAAGGTTTTAAGGAGATAATTCAATAATGTTCTACAATATCGTATATAAGATCTATCTTTTTTTATGCATCCACTTTGAAATGATAATTTAAAACCATTGAACTTGAGTCTACGCTATACGCATCCCACCCATTTTATTTCATTGCGATTTTTTTTTGGAGATAAACTTAATTTATAAAAGGAAACCGACTAAAAATAGGAAGTCAAAGTTGGTCTGTTGACCAATCAGTTTTTTAATTTCCTGATCATAACTAAATAATAATATGGGTGTCCAAAAATAAGAAGTATAAGAAAGTTTAAAAAAAAAAACATTCTAAAACTTGAATTGAATTTCACTCAAGGAATGTTATCCATGGACAAGAGAAATAAATTTTGAAGTGCAGCCTACAAAATTTCTTAAATATTTTTAAACTTTTAGCAGAATTTTTTTTTTCGCATACCAAATTTTTCTACCATTTGCCATTGATGAGTTAAGCTAACGAAAGCTTCTTTTTTATATATATATATATATATATATATATATATATATATATATATATATATTTCTTAAGAGTACTGCTTTCTACCTAAAACAGTATTTACCTAAGCTTCAACTAAATACGTTTAATTATGAAAAATGACACACGTGCAATTTTAAAATATTGTTGTCTGTACTTTATCGGTGTTCATTAAAAAAAGAAAACGATATACCTCACCATCCCCCATTATATTGTAACACTTACTGCTTTCGATAACGTTTTTGAATACTAAATTCGAAATGAATCAAGACTCTCCTATTTCCATTACACAACTCCATGAAAAACACCAATAAAAGGTTTAATATATGTTTTTATCTATCACTGTTGAATCAAAAGTTTTCACATCACACCATACAAAACTAAAAACATTTTTTCTAAAAAAGCAACAGTATTTTTTAAGTATCTAACAATAAACTAAACTGAAGTAAAAAACTAAAGCTCTGTCATAGAGAATCTCTTGCCCAACTTTTCTAGTAAAAAAAACATGAATTCTAAAATGAAATAGAAGCAAATTAAGGATGAATGACTTTGTGAAGAAAAATTGTTTCTGACACTCCTTTAGCAGTGAAAATCATAGTAACTATGGCAACAAACATTTCTTGAAACTCGTGCACCGTCCACGATTCGTCCGAGAACTTGGAGCTGACGAAGTACTTTTCGTTTGACTACGGTCTCGTTGGTCAGTGTTTTTCTGAGCTACGTGATAGAGCCCAGTTGTAATCGGGAGTTCGTGACTTACCAAGTTTCTCAGCAAACATTGCCAGTATTTATTGCTTTAAGGTAAGCATTTATTGTTTTATGCATCGTTCTAAAGGTTACGGTACGGTTATTTTTACGAATTTATTTATAAATTTTTTAATTAATATCAATATTAGTTAAATACTATATGCAATCAGTATTAATATACTCGTAAAAATAAAACAGATATTTTGCATTTTAAATATAAATAAATCTTTATCAATGCATTTGGAGAGTAATATAATCATTAGCACATTTTACCATCAGAGGACTTTAAAATTATAAATTTTAATTTGAAAATATGATATATAACGGAAGATTTGCGTGAAATGAGATGTTTTAATTTTTAATGAAAATAAAGATGCAAATTTTTTAATATAGATATATGCGTTGCTGAGATGAATTCTGAAATTAACATAAAGCTTCTGATTCTTATTTAAGAATTTTTTTATAAACTGCCAATATCGATGATCATCATTTAACTTCGGATCTCATGGAAAAAGATAAATTGACATAAAAAAAAACTTTCGAAGAAACATTTAAAAAATGCATTAATAAAATTATTTTGGATTATATTATTTGGAATCACATCACATTGTATATATATTAACACATAATTAAAATATAAAGTTAAGTGCTGTAAACATTTAAAGACTAATGTTGCATTTGTCCCCATTTTGCAATTTGTTTCTTCGTTAAATTTCTATCTTTTTTTTAAAACGATAGGAATATTTACAAAACACATTGAAAGTTATTATTAACTAAAACTTCAAAATGGAATGTAATTGATAAAAAAAAACACAAATTTGTCGAGAGGGAGGTCTACTTTAATAGAATAAAGTGGATTATGTAACTTGTTACCAAACGGTAACAGTATGCATTAGAGGGTTAAGCATTTTACAACAATGTTTTTTTTTTTTTTTTAAGATTCTAAAAATATTTAAAAATTCTTACCCAAAAATATGAATGGCAGAATCTAGAGCTGATTTCAGACGCATTATGTGAACAATGTAATAATTATTCCAATTTTTTTTTTGTAGTGTTCTTTAATATTCCAATTACTTCTTGTAAACAGCTAACATTTGAATTTAATTGCACTGCTTTCAACAGAGTATATACCTTACGACTTTTTGTAACGACAAATAAAAAGTAAATTTCGGTATAAAACGTACATTAAAATGATTTGCTACTTTTTAACAAGAAACGAGACACATCTGCACATTACTAATATCTTACATAAAATAACCTGTGAAAACAAGTCGCGATCTTTCCATTAGAATGTGCTGAGTTTCATCATGAAAATTTTCTAGTGATGTTTATCTTTATGTTGCAAGTTGTACATGCTTGCTATATGCTTGATGCTAGATTTTTAACGACTTCCTGTGCAACATTACATGTGAATTTTAAAATATGTATTATAAACAAATTTAGTTTGCATTTATAGATGATATATAATATTAAAATTTTTCCAATAAAACCATATATTAAAAAAATATATTATTGAAAATTACAGTTTTAAATATAATTATCAAGTTATTTAAATCAAGTTAATTATCAAGTTATAGTTAATTAACTTTTTTTCTATATGGAACCTTTTTAAAACATTACATGTCTGCAAACTTTTTTTTTACATTCAAGCATTTTTTTGCTTTAAGGTTCACTTTTGTTGACAATTAAACAAACTACATTAAATTTCACATTCTATGACACAAAAAAAACCCAGAGTCATTTTTCCCCCTAAGTCATTTCCCCATTTTCACCCCTAAGTAATTTTTCCCCCATTATTTTTTGGGGAAAAATTACTCTTAAGTCATTTTTCCCCAAAATATAATGGGGGAAAAATGACTTAAGAGTTTTGAGAATTTTGAAAACTGTGTAGTTTTTGACTTTATTTCTACTTTTAATAACTAATTAATTTCTACTTAAAATAGTGAAAGTGGCTGACAGATAGGCTAGCGGATAAAGCAATTCTTTTTAACTTATTATTATTTTAACGTGGTTTGGAAACTATTATTTCAACCCACTGTAAAAAGTTTAAAAAATACTGTAGATTATATTAAATCTTGAACCGTAGATAAAGCAATCGCATGTTATTTGTGTTACTTTAAAATATATTTACTTTTCGCTGTAGTATAAAATTGCGGCTGCTATTATGGAATGCTGCTTTTTTGCATCGATTATATAATTTTTTTATTTTCCGAAAATCCACCATTGAAAAAAAATATCCTATAACTAAAATATCGTCATAAATTAAAAAAAAAATTACAGTCATTAAAACCAAGTATATGTTATTAAAAAATGTTGGTTAACATCCGGAACGCGAACCAAGAAGGGTGCATGAATAAGCCAAATAATGTTTGATTTTAAGAAAAAATAACTACAGTAACTATAACTTCGATTGGAAAACCTCGCTTAAGAGAATGCAGGAATTTAGGTTTAAGTTTGAAATATCGTCCCACTGGAACTACACGAGAGCTATTGGTGACGGGCTCCGTAATTTAGAACCACAATCAGATGACGAGCCGACACCTGAGTAGGCACATAACGCAAACGAGAGAATGAATGACAAATGAAAGTTTTTTGATAAAACATCAGGTGTTGACTTGAGTGCCAGGTGTCTTCAATAAAGTAAATTGTTTTCTATCTCATTATAAACTGACTCTCGTTCATAAATAAAACATTTTTTAAACGTGTTGTTTAATGAAAGTTTTTACTAGTTTCAATATTTGTTCTTCTGCTGCCTGCCTGTAGTGAATGAAGAAATCTGTGCTTTTAAGGTAGGCGAATACCCAAAATTCCCCAAAATTCTAAAATTTTTACAATTACTTTAATCTTTTCCAAATTTGGCATATTGATTTCAAATATAGTGAATAATACGATTCAGATATTTTTTTATTTAAATATAATTTATTTATTTTAAACGGTGTTTTTCGACTAAAAAAAGAGGTTTACGCTAACAAGTCTACCACATTGAATTTTCATCCTATAAACATTAATTATGTGTTAAATTCTTCGTTTTGAACTGATGCATTCAACGACCCTCTAGAATTACATACAAATAACAAGAAAAGAAGTTATTAAGAAAAATGTTATAAATTAACCACACAAAAAAAGATTTTTTTCGATTAACTTACACTTGGACATTTTTTTAAAAAAAAACTTGTATATTTACACCAGATGTTAGAGGTTCATGGCACAGATATATATTGAAATAGCATCTGTAAAAAATTTCAGGTAAATTAATGTAAAACTTTTTATGCTAGAAGTGTTAGCGTAAACCCTTTTTTTTAGTTGTTAAACACTGTTTAAAATAAATCAATTATATTAAAATAAAAAAATGCCCAAATGCATTGTTCATTATATTTGAAATCACTATGCCAAATTTGAAAAAGATGAAAGTAATAGTAAAAATTTTAGAATTTTGGGTACTCGCCTGCCTTAATGTGTTTTTTTAAAAAATTACTTTTAAGAAATTTCTTTTTAAAACTCAATAAATGATTACTAAAATCTATCTAAAATTGTTTTTAATTCCTGCTGTAAAACTTGGTCACACTTTAACACTTGCATAAAATGAGTGATTTCAAATTAAATTTGTACGTGACAACGCATGCAGCTACTTTAATTAGCTTTTTTAACCATCAGTGTCATCATGCGCAAAATACTTTTTGCTGTAACTCAAAGAAAATGTCAAAAATTTCGTAACAATTTGGAAACTTCAATTTAGTATCACATCAAGTTAGTGTTGTCGTGTAATAAAATGAAATGATGTAAAATTTTGCCGGTAATGCACCGGAAGAAATTACTCTTGTGTAATTTGACAGTATTTTAAAGATATGAAAATATTTTTTATAGTGATCTTTGCTAAATCATAGTTTAGAACAGGAAAAGTTAAGTTTTTCTGGTACATACTTGTACAAAGTATTTGATATCCATACTGCAAAATACGTCACTTGTACGGAAGTATCATACTTTCAACGGTTTTTCTCTTATATTACGGTCTAAATCTGTTTTCTGAATTCGTTTATAGTTTAAAACCCTTTTCTCCATAACAGGTAATCAATTACGTCACTTTGGGGAACCGGAATTCATCGTATTTAATGCATAAACTTTTCGTATTTCTTAAAACTTTTTTCTGGCATCTCCGTTACCACTTTAGACAAATTCTGAAAAAGAGTATCATACTATAATTATACAAAAGGGGAAGTTACACAATTTGTTTGATGACAAAGTGATTTGGACGATAATGACTTTTATGGAAAGTTTTGTTATAATAACCTGGCCTTTTTTTAAAGCAATTTTACCTATATTTTGGGTAAAATCTTTAGGGCTATTATAGTTTATAAAAATGTGCAGGAAAAACAACAAAACGTTTTTATGTTTGTTAAATCTTTACAAGAATAATTTTAAAATTTGTCCGATCCACACACACACACATTTTTGGCATCCTGTGAAAATGTAGGGTCATATGGGGGAATTATGGATCAAAAAATCACAACATCCAATTTTTTTCTAAAGTATGAAAGATAGAAAGATTTAATTTTGCATGGAGTAAGCTTAAATAATTTAGAATTTATTTAAATAATCACTTTACCTAAAACTTAATTATTATTAGTTTTATTTTAATTATTGAGTGATCAGGAATTACCAAGGGTTTGGGCAATTATGGATCACACATGGGGTAATTATGGATCACCCTTTTTTTTTTATAGTAATGCATATTAAAAGAAATTAATTTTTGGTTGCAGTTAAAATATAATTCAAAGCAAACTTTTAAACGCCTAAATTAACTTTTTATTAATCTTCTTTCTCAGAAAAAAATTAGACTTTATCGTTTGCTAATTTTTTTTAAACTCGAAGAATAATGATGATCTTTTTTAATAAATAATGCCGCAATTTCCCATTTACATTCTTTCGAAAATTCGGTTATTTATCGTTTGTTAAATTAATTTACAGTTCGAAGTATCTCGAAAGTTTCTCGTAAGTTTAACGAAATGAAAACAGTCAAAATATTGAATAAAAATTTAATTTGCATGTTATTTCAATGTAAATTAAATTTTTTGTTATTTAAATTTTAAATAAACTTTTAATTCGAATTTTTTAATGAAATTTGGAATGCAGCCTAATCTGATTTTTTGCTTCAAAATGACGTATACCGCTTAGCTAAAAACTCATGAAAAATTAACAAATATCACTGATCCAGAATTACCCCAGTAAACTGGGGGATAAATCGATATACCTTCAAAATCATTAAAAAAAATAATTATGAAAAAATTTATATCGGAATGAAAAGCTTAGACCTTTTCCTATTGAAAAATAGCACCAACAAAATAGTTAGTTCAAATATGTTTCTCCAGTATGGATCTTAAAAAAAATCATGTTTTTCAAAGACAATCTTTTTTGAAGATGTTTTTATAGTAGTGTAAAAAGTATTTCTTTTCTATTATTTGCTGCAGAGTTACATTGTTTTTGAACTTGATATAAGAAAATAGAATGTATAAGGATGACTTGGCATAATTTTTTTTTTCTAAAAACCATTTTTAATCCTTAAAACTTAGTGATCATTATTTACCCCGGAAAGCGAGTGATCCATAATTCCCCCATGTGACCCTACTGGTAATGGAAACGAGCCCCTTGCCCCAGCTCAACGTAATTTAACCACTTTCTGCCGAAAAGTGCATTCACTTTGTAGAAAAGTAGTAATGATAGTTTGTAGATAACAATATGAAGAAGGCAATGATATCTTATTTTTTTCAAAATAAATAATGGTAGGAATTATACAATCAAAAATAAAAAAACGTGGAAACTAGACGTGGTCTCCCCTATTTTTTGTTTCAGAGAGGGGCTGCACTCTACAACAATTAACTGTAACTTTTTAATAATTCGTTAAATATCAATTAAAATGGTTAGGTTTTAATTATCGTCGCACTAGAGCACACGAATTATCGTCGCACACGAGGGCTATTGGCGACGGACGTCGTATTTTAGAACCACAGTCAAGTGACGAGCCAATACCTGAACAGGCATCCAACGCAACCACTAAGGGCGACATCGTACGCAGCGTTAGGACTTTGAAGGATATTTAACGTGCACTCCCTTACACGGGGTATTATTCGTCGGACATTTTTGGCTGCATGAGCCGTTTATAGGTCGGCAGTTATTTTGGCGATGCCCGGACCCGAACCTGGGACCTTCCGCATGCTAAGCGAGTGCTTAACCGACTGGGCTCCCCAGCCCTTCAATTAAAATGCGTTACAATATTTAAGTGTAGTGTAAAATTTTATAAAGCATTTCATGGTATATATTTTTTAAAAATTTATCATATTTAAGGTAGACAATTTGTAACAGATTTTATATAAAAGTTCATTTGTGTATTTTACTCAACATATCATATTTAACCCTGAATCATCATCTTTAACAATAGCATGTTTTGAAATAAACATAACACAATTCAAAATACAGGTAGAATTTTAGGATAGGGCTGAAATATTTATTCAACTTGAATATGTGTCTACTTAGCTTTGTATAAAACATGTTTTACAATCGTGCACAATCTACATACTATGATACGGTAATCATAATACTATAATATGGTAAACTTAATATTGGGAAGAAATTTTTTAATAATAATGAAGAAGCAATTATATTACATAAAATTGCTTCGTTAAATATCAATTAAATATCAATTATATTACACATAATTACTTCTATTAAAGTATTAATAAAAGTAATAAACTTTTTACTAGTGCAATTTTAGTATTTTTTATAATTTCAATGGGCTTATAAAAGGCATAGAATAACGTTTCTAATAAATAGAAAATACATGGAAAGTTTATCTACCATAAACTTTGCAATATGCATCACAAATATTTTTTATAGGACTCAAATACTAGTTTGTAAAATTATTATTAAATTTTTATTGATATTTATTTAAATTTTTAATGTTATGATTCAATTTTAAAGCCTCGACCATACCATTTAATTGAAAAATTTAAAACTCAAATAGTTATTTAAACGTGGTTAGTATTTATTTTTAAGGACACTTGTAGTTACATAAACTAAAAACTAGATTATTATCTCGGTTGATGGGCAGAGAAAAAATTTTAGCAATTTCCCTGTAAGAAAATTTAACTGCTCCACGAAAGTAAAACTTAAGTTAATTTATTAAATATTTTAACATTCCTTAGTAACAAACATTTTAAAATTTTCTTCTTACTCAACATATTTAACAATACTCTCTTCCCACACAACATGTCTCTTTATCAATACTGCTTGATGCAGCATTTGTTATCAGTTATTAAATTTATTATTTGATAAAAAAAACATTTTCCTTTTTAATCAAATTAGTAAAAATTATAATTTTGTAACTATTATGAAAACTAAAAGAATTTCAAGTAGTTTAAAGGCATTTATTGATATTTTCATGCGCTTAAAAAACTATTGCGCACTTATCCATTCACAAGACGATTCAAATTTATTTTCAATTGTCCGTAATAAAATTATCGGTCAATAAATAACAAGCATATTAACTTTTTATTTTAAAAAGACTGATATGTAGCCTAAAAAAACTTTCATAAAAGAAAGTGATTAGGGTTATACGATACATCAACTTTTAAGTTAAAGCCAAATTTAAAAAAAATAACTTTTTATCCTTTGACGTAAAACAATAGATCAATATTGTTGTTTGCAACCATATTAATTTTCAATTCATTTTTCTATTACTGGCATATTTAACGAAGTATAGATAATCGTCATATTTTGACTTTTTTTTTTGTATCTAGGTAAAGGTTACAACACGTTCCCTAATAACCTAACTGTCTCTTATCCAATAAAGATAGACGTAAATGCAAGAAAACCATAACCCAACGAAAGAAAAATAAGACAATTGAACTTGATTGAACCAACTCGCATTGACTGATAAAACACATTTTTAGTCACGCTCTTCGACGACTACTGTCACAGTATATATGTGGAATGGAAATAAAAATGGGAAGTTCGTTTAGATTAAACCCAAATGTGTATAGCCATTGACGATATTTTTTTCAGGATTTGCTTTTGCTTAACCCGAATTTTCTCGTATTTGAAACTATGTTTAATATTTTTTTAGTTACTCGATGCACTGGTTTATAAGAAACTGTGTTTTTTTTTTGTAGTTATAATGGTGTTAGGGGGGGGGGGGGGACTGACTAGCATCGTCCTGATTCAGTCTGCAAAGTTGGTTATGAAATTCGCAATGAAATAACTCTCAGCACTTCAGTTTTCCGTTGTCGATAAATGTGTAAAAACTTTTTTTGGATGTGAACTTGGATTACATCGATTAATTGCATTTTTGAACCACTTGGGATGGGTGATTGGACTTTGGAAACGTAAATCAGCATCACTATAAAGCAATTACATTGTTCACACAGTTTAATCACATAGTTCGTATAATATATGTCAATTGTGATACAATTGGAATTAAAAAGTACACTCTTAAAACAAAAGAGTGAAATCCACTCCAGTTGGAGAAGTGCATTTTCGACACCGTAAAGGCATGCATATTTTCTCAGACTGAGTTAAAATCACTCGTTTGGAGTGATCCTGTCGGAGGTTTAACACACAAAGGATCCACTCCAAAAGGAGAAGTGCATTTTCCAGTCTGGAGGAGTGAAATCCACTCAGACTGAGTTAAATTAGGAGTGTTTGTTTTAAGAGTGTAGTGTTTAACGCATCGCAAACTAATTCTATAATTAAATGCATTGTGGCAATGAGTTGCCTACTATAAAAATTAAAATACTCTCCTCAACAAACAACGAAATTCTAAACAAAAGACTATTATTTATCGTTAATTTTTTTCCAAAAATTTTGATTCATTATTTTTTTTAGCGCCTACTTCATGATAGTAACACGTTTTATAATCATGTCTAACTTTTTTTCATAGTCAATTAAAATTTGTAACGATCATGATTCTTGTATAATAATAAGTACTGCTGTTACGTAGAAGTTTCCCGTTCCGATAATTAGTTTTTAGAGGTGATAATATATCTTATTCATTTTAATAAATTGTACATTTTAAGAATCTATCAGTAATTTTGCTAACCTCACTTGACACATATCCAAAATTTCAAATCGTATTCCAATCATACATAATGCTAAAAACTGAAGCAGTTACCGAATGTTCGTTAATTTGTATGATCCAACAAGATTCTTAATAAGGGTCAAGGCCGCAAACAAACTTCGTGTCATTTGTCCTTTAACTGTTGTCTTTGACACAAGGGAATTCGAAAATAAGGGAATTTAATGAGGTTGAGAAATGGTAATATTTGGACAGTGTCCAAAGATTGCATGACCAGAAGCTCAAGGTAGTTTTCCAAACCTAGACAGATAAAAAAAATGACGATTCTCAGTAAAACTATAGTTTATAATCTTACATTGCTCATTCTGAATTCGCACTCGCTTTGAAAGGAGACCACATATTGTTTGAACGACTTGCGTGTAAGTAGTGAGAAGAATGTGAATATTTTATTGGTAAGTTTATGATTATAACCATAAATAATTCATGAGGCCATGAAAAGAAATATCCCATCTTTAAACAAGTGCATGTTAGTATTGAGTTTGGAAGTGAGGGCAAATTAGAAAAAGTATGCTGCTCATCACCCCCATACCCCGTCCTACTTCGATCGGGCTAGCTAATGGTAAGTCTATGGGGGGAAAATGGTTTTTATTCCAAAAAAAGCAAAGAAATTATAGGAAAATTTTGATGCGGTTTTTCTTAAAATTCATAAAAATCCTATAAAGTTGTGCTTTTAGAGGTTATTTTTTTAAAAAACGTTGTTTTCCTTTTTTAATAGAAAAAATTTAGATTTAAAAAAAGTAAATAACGTTTTTAGAAAAATAACCTCTAAAAGCACAACTTTATAGGAGTTTTATGAATTTAAAAAAAAAACGCATCAAAATATTCCTATGATTTCTTTGCTTTTTTTGGAATAAAAACCTTTTTTCCCCCCATAGACTTACTATTAGCAAGCCCGATAGATGGAGGACGGGGTATGGGGGTGATGAGCAGCCTTACTGGCTTCCGTAAACAATCACTATCGTCTCTATTATAAAGCTAGAAATCAGTCGGAAGCTGTAATAAAACAAGTAATTCGTAAAGTTTTTGAAGATATTTGTAAGATTTAGATTAACTTAATATCGGGGTACGGTAATTCGTTTAAAAGAATTAAAAAAGAGGAGTAAAAAAGGGAGAGAAGATATTGTTGGAATTCAATCAATGACAAGTTAACTTTTTCTTATCTTAAGTCGTCCAATCTAGTTGGGTAACAGTTACCAGCGTGGATAATTTGGAAACATGCAGATGAAGGAGATGTTGAAACGTCTTCGTACTTCACCTAGATCCCCCCTCACCCTTCCCCCTGCATGACGGTGTAGTTGACGGATAACATAAGATTATGTTATATTGTATTCATATAAACATTTTACCACGCAAATACTTATACGATTATTATTAGCAAATACAATCATGATTTTCTTTTGCAAACGATAGTGCCCGCGGGGCGGCCCTGCTTGCAAACCTTGTCAAATCGAAATATATTTAATTACTTGCAAACGTAAATAATTACCTTTGCTCAATTTAGGTAATTTTTAAATTCAGAAGTGTGTAAGTGTCTTGATAATCATTTTTATCGGGCACTGATACGAGAGAATGTGTAAAACTGTACATGTGATGTTACATGGCCATGAGTTGCAGAATCCAAAAATGCTGCTACTTCATCTCCCTGTATAAGGTATTGTTCATAGAATGAAAGTGCAAATATAAAAGTGGTAGAACATTTTATCTTATAAAAGTTTTAAAATAGAAATTTTATTCTATTTGCAAACATAATTTACTACGAGGGAAATAATAAAAAATAACTCCTCTACTCCTCTCGAACTACGAGGGAAATAATAAAAAATAACTCCTCAATTTGACGTTTTTTTTTTAATCTTTAAGCTTCGTGGGGCGCGTGTTATTATTCACCCCAATTTTAATAAAATTTAGCAGGGATAATTTTTTAATGAATATGTGATCCTGTTTTTTAAAAAAAACAATATCGCTCAAAATCGACAATCACAAAAGAGAAAATACATCGGAAACTCTGAAGCCAAACACTCTATCTCACTCAAAAGGTTAACAACTCCTACTTGTGGATAGTCTCTTGCACTGCTAAAGTGTTATTAAAAAAGCCTACTTGTCCGTCCATATTTCTAGCTGCAAGGTGAAAGACTTTCGGGCGTTGCCCGGAAGCAACCAGAATGACTGCAAAATACGAAATTTTTTCAATCATTGTGATAGTTTTGCTACTTTTGCAGTAAGTGCACAAATTTGACGTTATTATTTAACGTTACTTTAAAAAAATAGCCACACTGCTGTGTTTAATTTGTGTTTGGAGTAACGTTAGTCTATAAAACTATTTGAACAGTGACTATACTTCCTATTATTATAGAAAAAATATGATTTTTTTTTATCCATGAACTGTTAACACATTTTATTATTTTGGTATAATCTTAAATAATTTACTGTGGATTTACAAATAAATGACTCATAAATGTGAAGCTATTACAAAGAACATAAAAACTGTGGAATAATAAGTCAGAACTTAATCAATTTTTGACAGAAATCTATTGATTAAATTGTTGTTATTGTATGTAAAGTAATAGACGTGTGTTAATATATTAATTTTTGCGTAATTTTTTACCATATTGAAAATTTGATGAATAGATATATTTCATAAATAAATATATATTTTTGTTACTTAATTAAAAAATAAGTAGTTATTTAAACATTTATATTAGTAAAGCCTGCAACTTTGAAACTATATTTTATAAGAAAATTAAATAACGATTTAACTAAGAAAACTTCTACTAGAAGAATTTTTTTTTATTTAAGCAATCAAATTGAATTAAAAATTAATTTTTACTTGCTTACTCGCTTTTAAACTTATGGGGAATAAGCTTATTATACATAACTAATTAACCATAAAATTATACTTCATAAATAATAGAAAAGATAACTTACAGAATCCCAGTAGCCCGATTGTTAGTAAATGTTTAAAACAAAACATGTACTTCATAGTTCTTAGTTTTAAAAAAAAAAGTCACTTCTATGAAGTGAATCAATACTTTTTATAAAATAGTTTCTACAAAAAAGATGCAGTTAAGATTTATTTTTAATGAACCTTGATATAAATTGTAATTGATTTTAGAAACCTGATGTTTTTGGTAACTAGTAGCATTTTTCTTTTTTTAGACATTCTTTCCGGAAATACATGCAGACTATTATACAAACTATGGAAGAGGGAAATTGCTGAATAACGCTTGTTAGATTAATTAACTTAAGGCACTGCTTCAATTATCTTAAGCGATTTGGCTAGACATCCCACCCCGCCCATATTGATCTTTTATGTCAAAATGAAAGTGTAAAGAGCCACTAAATTTCTATTTTGATCTAGTTTACTATTTTTTCCTAGGAGTAGAGATATTCATCGCCATTAAAACTCCACACCAACCAATTTAGTTAAGTAATTATGTGGCCTAATAGCTTTAACAGAAAATGGAAGTAGGTATATTTAGCCATGCTAGACTTAATCAAATCCCATGTGAGACTAGTCTCGACCTAGAATGAGTCTCAATGATTTTGTTTTTTGCAATGTGTGGTTTAAGCATTGGACATTTTGTACCAAAAGTATTCGCAATGAAGATAATCATTAGAGTAATATAATTTCGAAAAAACAAGCTACTTAACCAAACAAAATTATAATGACGATCTTTCTGTAAGATTGCTATAGTTTTAAAATGACGTTGTAATCGTTATGATGCTGAAGTACCTTTTAATAAATATAGTAAATAATTTTTCCAATTATCTAATGTTTTTTTTTCTACACTTATTGATCCTTTTGTAGATTGAATGCGTTTATACTTAAGTGCCCACCATTATATACATCATGTAACAAAGTAAAAGTAAAGTTAACTATCATGTAATGCACTGTTAAAAAAAATTCCTTGAATTAACGGAAAAACTACTGGCAGCAAGTTGCCGGGATTTTTACGTTAATTTCAGGATCTTCCGTTTTGGAATTTTTCCGTTATTTTCAGGAACTTCCATTTTGGAATTTCTCCGTTAATTTCACGATCTTCCATTTTGGAATTTTTACGTTAATTTCAGGATTTTCCATTTTGGAATTTTTCCGTTATTTTCAGGATCTTCCATTTCGGAAGTTCTCCGTTAATTTCAGGATCTTTCATTTCGGAATTTCTCCGTTAATTTCAGGATTTTCCATCTAGCCGTTTCCTGTTAATTTAATGAATTTCTAATTGGCATTTCTCTCTTAAATTCAGAAAACTTACATCGTATTTTCTAGTTAGTTCCAAGACATTTTTGTTTTTTTCTTATCAATTTTGTTTCTATATTATATTTAACATCAATCATTCTATATATATCCATTTATATATGGTGTTATAAATATAAGCATAGGGAAATTTAAACATGCATCCTGTTTGTTATTTAAAATGTAAGCATATAATGTCTTCATACTTTAACCTTAAATGTATTAGAAACTAATACATTCTAATCATTTGATAATTTGTAACCATATTTGTTATATTATCTGAATAAAAAGGATATTGTTCACATTTTTGAAATTTAAAAATTACCACTCTTCATATATTTAAAACAATTTTAATATGGCAGAGAAATTTTAAGAATTTTTCTAATTTTGATAATTTTTCTGTCATATTTTTTACAATATATATATTTAGTATTGTTCTGTGGCTAAATGGTATTGTATTTTACAGTTAGCATATCCAGGGCAAAATCATGGGTAGGGGAAAATGATTCGGGTGTTTTAGTGGTTGAACATTCCTTAACAGAGAGACTCTTTAAGACAGTAACCTATGTAGTCAAAAACAATAAATTTTTAAGTGTCTGCATTTGTGCATTTCATACATGAATTAGTATAGTCGCTGATAGTAAAAAAACAATTTTTTTAGTGTATGGGGGCGAGGGTTATTATCCCCCCCCCCCCCATCATGGATACAACACTGATACAATTCAACAATATGTGAATAACAAAAATATACAGAATATAAATCATGTTTTATTTTTCTTTCACAATTAAAAAAAGACTGTCATGCTATTTCAAAACCTCAACTAATTAAAAAATTTGTGTAGGAACTACAGATTAAGTTTTCTTCTTTTTCTGAACTTTCTACCCTCTTTGGAGATTTCTGATAAACAAGCACCTAAAAAAATAATATATTAATATATACAAATCCAATTTTGAATAAATAGATCTAATGTAAGGAAGCAAGTGGTAATCAGGCGTTAACCACACAAAATCTTCTTAAGCCCTTCTAAAATTAAGCAATTTGCCAATTTTAGTATTTTTTTCGAGCAAGTCTTCCATAGTGTCTGCACCGAATAATTTAATATCGGAGTAAAAAACGCTTTTTCTCGATTGCTGTAGTTGTAGACGGTGAGCCGAAAATGAGATATCACTTAGCAGCTATATCTAAATAAACACTAAAATAGCGTTCTGCGGACACTTGCAATTCCTAAATTTGGAACTCGTTAGAAATTTGCATTTAATTGGAAATTGTGTTTTTCTTACTCAGATTTTTCAAAACAAAGAGCATTGACAATAGTGTATGTAACACCTGAATCGAATCAAAGCATGTGATCTGCATACATCCGTAATCACTAATTGATTAATTAAATTCAACACAAAAGAGTATTATTTATTAAAGAGAAAGTTTACGTTATGTATACTTGCATAGTTTTTAAAATCAACCATGCTGTGCTGATAGCGATAGCGTAATCGTTCTTTTCAATCGAGGTTAGGTTAGGTTTTGAATTATCGTCGCACTAGAGCTACCCGAGGGCGATTGCCTTTTAATCGAATTTGAATGTAATAATTTCAAATCATTTCACTATTTTTTTAAATAATGTGCACTTGTTTACTGGTGAACATTGTTTACTTCAGACATTTGACAGCTTTATCAAACTTTTAAATTAAATTTACTTAGTTAAGCGTGTTGGTAAACAAACGGAATTATTAATTTCAGGAATCATCCCACGATCAATTATAGGAATAAAGAGATTACAGAAACAAATAAGAAAGATACAAGAACTGGATTCTATATATAGAAAAGAAAGATAGAAAATATAATCTTCAAATTAAATCTTATTTTATAAAAGAAATTAACATACCTGTATATTTATCTTTCTTGCTTCAGGTGTGGTCAAAACAAACAAACAAAAAATATGGTGGCTGAGTCGGTCGGCGGATGTGTCGAGGCTAAAAGCTGTTGGGTGCGAGGTTATATGGATTTGGTTTGGTTTGAATTATCGTCGCACTAGAGCTACACGAGGGCTATTGGCGACGGGCGTCGTATTTTAGAACCACAGTCAGGTGACGAGCCAACACCTGAATAGGCACCCAACGCAACCGTTAAGGGCGACATCGTACGCAGCGTCAGGACTTTGAAGGTTATTTAACGTGCACTCCCTTACACGGGGTATTATTTGTCGGACATTTTTGGCTGCACGGGCCGTTTATAGGTCGGCAGCTTGAGGTTATATGGAAAAACTACGTTAATATGGATCTTAAGTGAAATTCTGCACGCAGAAATACGGTGTTTTTCCGTTTTCGCTTGTCAAGCGTTTAAGGAACAAGCTGTTTATTTCAGACAAACCGTCTGTTTGTTGAAGAAACGCAATCCTTCCGTAAATTCCCGAAAATATTCACAGAAACATGCACGTAAAATTCAGGTTTTTTTTAACAGTGTGGGTTTTAAATTAAAGTAGGCAGCATGCTAAACAATTGAAGAGCTAAGTGAAAGTACTTACTATGTGATATTATTGGGGGGAAAGGAGATTTTTGTGTCAATGAACGTATTTTCCCTTCTTTTTTCAAGATAACAAGTTTACTCTTTTTTATGGATTTAAGTAACGTATACACTCTTAAATCAAACGAGTGATTTTAACTCAGTCTGAGTTAATTTTCACTTCTTTCGGTGTCGAAAATGCACTTTTCCTATAGGAGTAGTAGAGTTAGGATAGGAGTGGATTTCAATCTTTTGTTTTGTTAAACCTCCAACAATCTTATCAACAAGCGAACGATTTTAAGGCGATTAGGAGAGATTTAGGGCAATTACGAGCGATTTAGGAGTTAATTTCACTCCCTTCCAGTGTCGAAAACGCACTTCTCTTATAGGAGTGGATTTCACTCTATTGTTTTAAGAGTGCATTTTTTACCGTTTTAAGAGACGCTTTAAGGGATCTAAGTGCTAAACTAAAAACTTTAAAGTTTAATTTTCAGCTTTTTTTCACACAACACGTTCTTCCAATAACCTCTTCAATTGAGTTTTACAAAAGAAATATTTTTTTAAAAATAATGATAGTAATAACTAAAACCCAAAATTTTGTACTTGCTTTTTTTTAAACGGGGCTACTTTATTGGCGGCTAAAGCCTTTGCAGACTCAGCATAGTTGCACTTTTATTAAAATTAAGTATCTTAAACAGAAAATGCTTAACTTTTGGCATTTCACATGGAATTATGAAGCAAAAAAGTGATTGATATTGTTTTAAAGTATATAGTTAGAAGAAGAACCACACCCGGTGGACAGTAGCCAAATATATTTGAACTAAAAACTTTGTTTGTTTTGCATATCCTTTACCTAGTAACCCATAAGTAACTGAACTAGATCTAAAATAAGTATTTTACTGATAATTTATAACGATTATTTATAATTTCGTCGTTTATATTCATAACGTACTTTTCCTAAAATGTAATTGGATTAAGTTATTGGTGCGTACATATGTTTTTGAATCAATGCCAATGTTAAATTGACACCTATTTTAAAAATAATCAGCGTAATTTTAATATTAAAAGGAAAATTGTAACTACGCAACGGTTATTTGTCATTCCTCACAGCTTACAACTTCATTTATCATCTTTCATGCCATATACTTAAAAAAATTCTCTTCGATTTATTTTAATCCTTTTTAACTGTTGTGAATT
Source organism: Hylyphantes graminicola (assembly GCA_023701765.1). Lineage (NCBI taxonomy): Eukaryota > Metazoa > Arthropoda > Arachnida > Araneae > Linyphiidae > Hylyphantes > Hylyphantes graminicola. The sequence goes on from CM043123.1 coordinate 35,511,415, forward strand.
CTAAATAAGGAAATTTCAGGATGTTTAAATTGTATTTCAATTAAGCTAAATTGTATTATAATTTAATTATTATTATTGTCTTGTATAAATATGTAAAAAAGCAATATCGGCCACAAAGTTTATTGATTATTTTTTTGTAGTTCAAACAATTAAAAAAAAATAGTGTCATATTTTATCGTGCAAGGCGAATGGATAAAAAATTAATAATTTTTACCCACACACACATTCGGAAAATGATTATTAATTAATATTTTATTGATTGTGCAAAATCTCCAATCACATGTTTCTTTTTTTATATGAATGAAACAGATAAATAAATATTTCACATAAAATATTACACATACAAGAAAAATCTCATTATAAAATCTGTCGCTATACACACAGTAATATGAATTTCTTTAGCCGTTTTTCAACTGATTGTTAGGTTATAAATAGGGTCTTCAGTGTTCGGGTAGTTATGTTTTCACTGCTTTGCTATGATACGGTTAGAAAATCAATTTATCAGTCTGCGAACTACGTCTGATCGAAATAGTTATCTTGAAGAAATTCGATCGCTACACAGTGACGTTAAAGAATGATATTATTCCAATTGCATTCCGTATACACATTGAGGGAAAGTAAATTTTACTCTGAGGGAAAGTAAATTGGCTTAAGTGTTAACTTGTTTTCACGGCACGAGATAAAAAAATTGTCATCAAAAAATAATTATATATATATATATTTTTTAACAAAAAAAATAATAATAATTAAAAATAATTTTATTTTTTAAATAAAAAAATATTTAATTTTTTTAAATAAAAAAATATTTAATTTTTTTTAAATAAACATAATTTTCTTTTTTAAATAAAAAAAATATTTAATTTTTTTTAAATAAAAAATAATATTTTCAAGTAAAAAAAATAATTAATCTTATATTTAAAAAAAAATATATCTCTGAAGTGACTAATTATAACTTAATCATCCATACTTAAAATTATAATATTTATATATTTTTTAAAATTATGTGTAATGCTGGAAAACCTGAAAGTCGGGTGACGGCTTTGTATGTCTGTATCCCTCAAAGAATGCGTTAGTGTACGATGTCGTACTATGGCGTGCGAATATCGTACGATGAAGTTCTGTTGGTTGCCAAATATCAAATGTCAACTCGTCACTTGTTCCCTGTTCTAAATTACGAGACATACTTCGTTGCTTTAAAACTCCTTATGTAGGTTACAAATACCCAGCCGGACAGCCGGAACCATTTAAATCTAACTAAACTATTCCAAAACCAAAAAATAACATAATTGAGACACACTAAACCCTAAAAGGTTTTCAAATAATTAAAAAAACCTATCACACGGCTAAAGCTTTTTATCGGTGAAAATCAAAATAAATATAATGTAAGGTGGGGTAAGTGGGCCATTGGGGCAAGTGGGCCACCCCCCTGGCATTCCCCGAATTATGGACGTAAAAAAAATCTGTTACAATATTTTTAAGTATTTACCCCCAATAGATGCAGAAAACATTATGGCAACATTTTCATTTAAGTATGTAACAAGGTACAATAATTTTTGTGAAAATTTTTTAAAATTGCATTTTTTCGTAATTCACGCCATCATACTATTTTTTTATTTATTTCCAAACGGTTCATGATACAAAGCAAAATGTTATATATTTTGAAAGTGCATAAAACGTAGTATCTTTTTGTAGTGTCATGTACTTGTCATGCTGATAAGGTTAAAAGAAAATTGGGGTGGCCCAGTTGCCCCGCGTTTGGGGTAAGTGGGCCACTACAATGGCGGGGTAAGTGGGCCAGGGGTGGCCCACTTGCCCCAACTCTTTAATATACTTAAAAAAGGTCATATTCACTGATTCATAGGGTTAGTCATATTCACTATTCAGAATCCTATTCATTGACATAGGCCAGTTTAAAATCTGTAGCCCTAACATTTTTTTACACTACATGCAAAAATGACAAGACGAAAATTAACGTATTTTTTCTTGTAGTAAGCTTGCATGCCAGAAAAAGTTGCTATGTGGGAACTATTAAAGGTACATCATTATTTTTTTTTTCAAACACTCAAAAAATCATGTAGATTATTCCACTTGCCCCACCATATCTCTACCAGTTATGTGTAAAAATATATTGGGGGGTGGTCCACTTACCCCACCTTGCGGGGCAAGTGGGCCACTCTGATGACCAAAAGGAAAACATGTTTTTTAAATTTATTTTTTGCCAATTTGTGTTAAGGTTGTCATGGGTACAGTAATAACATATGAGAGAATGGACCACACAAAAAAATAAGTTGTTAGGTAAATTTCATCCAGAGGTATGAGGGTCTAAAGTCGAATTATGCCAAAAAGGTGGCCCACTTACCCCACATTACCCTACTTAAGAAGTAGGGGCCCGAATGGCCGAGTGGTTCGGGCCATTACGCTAGTAGTCTGCGCGCTGTAACGGGTACGATTCCCGCTTTCTCCCTGGGTGTACTTCATTTCTATGTGACAGTATTAAAAGTTCTTTCTGTGTCTGTCTTACTTGACGGAAGGCTTACAAAGCCGGTCTCTGATCAAGCACACAAGCCGGAATATATTTGTATTAACTTAACCACTTAACTAGTTACACATGGTGCACTGACGTAGAACACAGCTGAAACAATGGAACTTCAATTACGAGCTTTGTAAACAGCAAAATTTTTATTGATAAAAAATGCAGCTGTTAGTTAGGTTAGGTTATGTTTGAATTATCGTCGCACTAGAGCTACACGAAGGCTATTGGTGAAGGCTGAACTGCGGCTGTAATTAGATCCTCAAATTTGCAATTGAAATAATCATCTTCGTTTAATGTCATAGTTAAAAATTTTGCTTCACAAAGACATTAGGTTTTAAAATTTTCTAACAGTGCATCTTTAATGAGTAGTATTTCCAAACATAGTTTAAATTGGAAAAAATTACGTTTTCTTAAACTCAATAATAATAATATGTGGCACATACCAATATTTAGACCTATAAAGCAATAGGTTTACCTATTCGTGTAATATTACATACTATTTAGAATTGTCAATAGGTGTAAGCAACGAATTAATTGTAAAATTTTATTAATGAATGAAACCCTACCCAAATAATAGTCTTACTTTCAAACTTATTTTGGTTTGTTGAATGAATGGCAAAGAATAAAAGAAGATTTTTAAAAAAAATGACTTTCGAAGTAATCTGGCTAACAGAAGATATATATTAATTTATATGCAGAATAAAAAACGTGCAGTGAAATGTTATAACTGCCATTTTGAAAATACGTGGCCTTCAATTCTTGTCCTACGCGCCGACTGAAATAGAGCTGCATACGGGAGAGAGGGACTAATGGGAAAAAGGCTAATGGGACAAGAGACCTAAAGCGGGGGAAAATATACTTTTTTACAAATATTTCTTCATTACAGCATTGTAACAGATAGACTTCACATTTTTACAACCAAATGTCAGCCATTAAAAGCAGGTGTTGAAGTGGAGAGAAGAATTATTGTTTTGGAGAATCCAAAGTTAGTTAAAAATTGATTTTTTTCCACTTTTACATTTTATAGTGATCTTTGCTAAATCATAGTTTAGAACCGCAAAAGTAAGTTTTCTGGTATATACTTGTACAAAATGTATACTTACATTTTTCCTACTGCAATTTCATTAATTACATCTGAACAGAGCTATGGTGAAGATAAATAATTTTTTGTTGGTAAAATTTATAAATTTTTAACAATTTTTTATTAGGTTGGATTGATCTCTGAAATAGAAAGCGATGAACTCCTGATAATCTATTTGAAGATAAAGACGGTCTTTTTTAAAATTCCCGTACTCTGAAAAAGAGGACAAGTTTGGGATAAATTTTAGAAGATTTAATTACAAAACTATCCTTTCCAGTGAATCAACAAAAATTATGGGAACAGATTCGATTTTGAATTTTAACTTTGATATTTTACCTATCAATGAGAAATGATTGATAAAAACAAATAAAATTTCATTATGTATTTATTATGTAAATGGTGTTTGCTTTAAAATTTGATTATATTTACTTTAAAATTTAATGTCCCATTAGACCCCACATATGGGGTCCTAATGGGAGTTTTACATGTTTGTTTAAAATGCTCAGCAACTAAAATATGATATTGTTTTAACATCTGTCGAATGACTTTTTAAGCAAACGAATGTTTAGTTTATGAATCTGTAAAAAAGGAATTGAAATTTTTGTATTTTTTCTGAATTACAGAGAAAATTGTCCCAATAGCCCCCACTCTCCCCTAAATAACATTGAGTTTAATCAAATTTAATATAAAAAAACCCACTCAGAAGTAATATATAGGTCTCCGACTTCTAAGAGATTTATCACAATTTATTTTGAACAATAACTGGAACACTATTTATAGTAGTTAACCTCATTTATGGTAACTTAAGCTTTTAGTATATAATATAGACACACCTGGATATGGTGTTTAGTATCGTATAGATCGATTTATACATTTTTTGTGTGTGCTTAAGTTAATATAATTTTTTGTGGCAGTGTAATTTCCTGTGTTTGGGACATGCATTTTGGTGCAATGAATTATAATTAAGCGCATTTTAATTCATTGTTTTGAGAAATTAAGCATTATTTTCAACATTTTCAAAACATCAGATACAATATAGTTTTATTATATAAAATGTATGGGTTATTAAAAGAAATCATGCGCTAAATATTTCCTTAAATTCTTGTTAAATATATTTTGTTGTCGATTTGATATAAAATATGTTATACCTCTTAAAGTTGATTCTATGTTATTTCCAGCCTTAACACCACCTCCCTCTTATTGCATTTTAAACCTTAACACCCCCTACCCCATTTCCTGTTACTTCTTTTCGTTTTTCAGAGATATCTTTGAAACCAAAAAGTTCGATGGCAGCTACCCTTTTTTCTCGAAAACCTTATTTTATGACGCCCGACATGTACTAGTAACTCGTGTACCAAATTTGAAGTCTGTAGATTTCTTTAGTTCTAGTTGTCGAGTGCTTCAGGTAGCAATATTCCAAATGAATGGAAATTCATTTGTTTTTCGTCTAATTGTTTCAACTTTTTGTCTCGATAGATGATTATGTTATAAATAATTCATTTTCGTCAAAAATAGTGTTTAGTTATACACCAAAAACATTAAAGAAATTGAAATCTAGTAAAAATAATAATAACTTTTAACTTTGATTTATCAATATTTTTTGGGCAATTCTAAAATGTTTGCTCATACTGGCTATAAAGTTTTTTAGAATGACAATCCTAATATTAAAATATATAAATTTTTTTTTCGGCATAGTTTTGGAACCGCTCGACAGTAAGTTTTTTGGAGCATTGCTTAATACGACAAGATTATAGGGGATTACCCAACAATGATTCTGCACTATATAAAAAGATAGCATATCAGTTTCAATATATATACAACATCAACTCAAAATACGATAAATGCAACAATTGTCACAATGCGATAACTTTTACTCATGAATCCCCACAGTACAGTTGCACCTTGTTGTTGTTACAGAAACGACTTTTATCAAAATTATTGATGAAATTATCAGCATCAGTAATTTCAACGTCAATACATTAAATATATACTTCGGTTTCACAAGTAATGAACAATTATATAATTATGTTTTATAAATAATCTTTTCATTCGATTTGTAAGATCTCTTTCTTTCGCTCGATTTGTTATTTGTTAAAAATTAAACTTTCATTCTAAGAATCCAGATTTCCAAACTTTAAATTGGATTTTTTTAAAAATATATTTATGTATTGCCTATAAAAACTAATTTCACAAAAACTGATAATAAAAGTTTCTTATGCATGTGTCACTTCGAATTAGGTATCTTGTGAAGAAAAGTGTTTAAAAAAATCTTGCCTCCGAAATTTTGTAAATTTTAGATGATTACAGTAAATTTTCTATCGAAATCTTTTCTATAAAATATAAACAGAACTAATGTCACTTTAAGTGTACCTAGTGCCAGAGGGCTCTAGATACAAGAAAATAGTGGAAACATAATAGTCCCATGAAAAAGACGACGTAAAATTTCATATTTCATACAAATTTTTTTTTTCGATTGAAAAATTAAGGGATATGATTTATTATATAATTTTTTATATATACATGCTCGCAAACAATGCTATTTGATAGAATTAAATGAAAAGTTTTTAATTTACTTTTGTAAAAAAATGTATTAAATTACTACTAAAATTTAACTTTTAGCCCCAAAAACCATTTTTACACTTTACTTACTGCAGACTTCAACTTCGAGACTTAAAACGGTTGAGATAAGAGGTTTCGGTGTTACTATTCATTCAAATCTGTAATAGTGATTAGAGATAAGCAATAAAAAGTATATTTTAGGTGAACGATCCTAGGTGTGCAACTGCCCTTGCTACCCGAGTTTTCCCAAAATTTTTAAAAAACTATAATAAATAACAGTTTCGAAATAAATATTTTGAAAAATAGTCATTGTTCTTTTATTACCACAATGTAGAAAAAACACCTCTAATTGAATATCACACTATGATGGTAGAAGTGCTGTTCACCTTACCTTTGTTGTGTGTTGTGAATTTACATATGATGTAAAATGATTGTTATTGTGGAATGTAATTCTTATTATTTAACAGTAGTTATTTTAACTATAAATACCAAGCTTTTTTTTACATTTCGATTTAAAAATAATAAATTATAAATTAGAACCCCATTTGTTACGGCAAATGCGTCTTACTTGCATAAGAGTACCTTAAATACCCTATATTTTTTCCAATTTCACTCAAAAATTAAACTGAGATTAGTAAAATAACACTTTATATTTTAACCCGAATTAAGATTATAAAAACTTAACATTGAATAAGGTTATACATATATTGTTTACACCCTAAATATAGTGTTTAATTTGGCTATAAATATTCCATATTCTATCGAATTAATACTATAACAAATAACGAAGGCTAAAAGGGTATTGTTATATCAATCACAGAAAGAGAAAAATGCGTTCTTTATATAATTTCCGTTAAACAGATTGACCACCAATGACCTTTTATTGATTTTTTTCCATTTGATTGCACCACTGATTTTCGGTATCTAGTATCCCAATTGTATAAATCAAAGTGATTGTGCAGTTGTGAATAATTAAATATTTCTCTAGGAAGTAATTTGCAGCTAGTGTATCACTAATTACTACCGAGAAATCAAGAAGATTTTTTAAACACGGTAGGAGATATTACATCATAAAAATTAGATATTTATTATTAAATTAAGTTAATTATTAAATATTGGATATATTTTGTAAAAGCCTTTAATATTTATTCTATTTCAAAATAGCTTTTAATAAAGATGGCGAAGAGCCGAACACACATGCCGATTTCATATGTTTATATTTATATTTTCGCTGTCTGGACAGTACGTTTGGTGGATATTCAATAAAAACAGTTGGTGTCTTTTTTTTAATAAAACAGGATTATTATTGGAAATAATGCTCCTTTTTTATTGAATTGCAATTACATTTGTAGCATTATTGGAAATTATTATATCAACAGAATTTTTAATAAATTTGATCATAATTTAATCTTATACTTAAAGTTTATTACATTAGTACTTAAAATTGAAACTGATCTAGTTTTTTTTAATCAACTTTAGAAACATAGTATTTAGATTTGAAGTGTAAAACAAGCAATACAATTACGATGCTATGATAATAGTGTTTAATTCCTTGCATAAAAATAAGGGAGAGTGGGGGCTATTGGGACGCAGGGCTAATAGGACAAGGGCCCTAAAGCGGGGAAAAATCTACTTTTTTACAAATTTTTCTACACTACAGCTTTGTAACAGTTGGACTTCACATTTTAACAACCAAAGATCAGCCATTAAAAGTATATGTTGAAGTGGAGAGAAGAATTGTTGTTTTGGAAAGTTAGTTAAAAATGTACCTTGTTTTTCACTTTTAAAGTATTAAATAAAAACTTTCTATGAATTAATCTATAGTTTTAGGTACATGACATATCCTATATTAAGATAGTATATGTCAAATACTTTGGAGAAATACACGTGCTTCTGTGTTGAGTCATTTATTAAAAAAAAAAAACACTGTGGGATCTAATGGGACAGAAACAGTCGGATCCAATGGGACACGAATAAACCTATCTTTGTATGCTTTGCTCGAAGAACCTATTTAAATCTCTAATATCTTATTCAGTCAAGTTGCCAAAAACTTTTTTTAAATTTTAATTTTAAACTTTTTGAACTATTTTCGTCGTATAATAAGTGAAAGTTCAAGTAGCTTTATTGGTGACATTTTCCCACCTGCAATTTCATTAATTACATCTGAACAGAATTTGTTGGAGATAAATAATTTGTTTTTGGTAAAATTTGCTAGAAAGCAAGCTATTTTTTATCCGTTGGATTGTTTTCTGAAAAATAAGGCAATGAACTCCAGGTAAGCTATTTGAAGATAAAGACGGTCTTTTTAAATCCATGTACCCTGAAAAAGAGGACAAGTTTGGGATAAATTTTAGATTTTTTTAAACTAAAGATTTAGTTATAAATCTAAAGATCTGTGAGTGAGAAGTAAAGCATCTTCGATTTTGAGTTTTAACTTCAATATTTCACCTTACAATGGAAAACAATTGTTTAAAAAAATAAAATTTCTTTATGTATACATTATGTAAATGGTATTTGCTTTTAAATTTTATTTTATGGTCATTTTCTAATTCCTTTTCCCTTTTTTGATTATTTAATTTAGGCAACATTTAGCATGTCGTATTAGCCCAGCACCCCGTCCCATTAGATTCCACATGTGGTGGCTAATGGGACATTTACATGTTTGTTTAAAATGCTCAGCAACCAAAATATGGTAATGTTTTAACATCTGTCGAAAGAATTTTCAAGTAAATGAATGTTCAGTTTAAGAGCTTATAAAAAAAGAAATTAAAATTCTTGTATATTTGCTGAAATACCAGAGGCTGAAAAAAAATTGTCCCAATTCCCAATAGCCCCCACTCTCCCCTACTATTTAGTCTCTAACTAATTTTAGGAAACTATACTGTTCTAGAACTATTAAAAAAGTATTCTTACAATGAAATGAAAAAAAACCCACAGGAACAGTTATTTATTTGAATTATACAATTGTAAATGTTGTGTATGGAAGCATCTTGTGATTAATTAGAGGCAAACAGATGTAATTTGAGTCTCTATCAAGTATTAAATGCGAAACCAATTTATGTTTGAAACCAATTCATTAAAATTAATTTTAGTGGAAATATTTGGCAGCTGTTCGTTAAAAAAAGTATAAAAAAATATGTCACACAAATTATATGGTTAAAAATGAATACATTGTAGCAAGTTCAAGATTTACTTAAAAGTAAGAATGAGTTGGTTGACATTAAACTTCAAATATCTATAAAATAACACTTTATATAGCTAAAAAATAAAATACAGTCCACAAAATACTATAAAAAACGCAAAAAGTAAGGGTCAAGAGGCTCTTACAATATTATCAGATAAAGAGAGAGCTTTCACACATACAATGGCTTCATAAGCACCTTTTAAAGTAAATAAAGGAAGTAAGTACTAACTGCAATCTTATTCAAGAAAACAGCTGATAAAACTTTAAAATGTATCAATATTACAACAAATAACCGAAATTTGATTTCAAAATCATAACAGATACGGAAAAAATACCCACGCCGATCTTTCTTTTTTTTTTTCTTTCTGCACAGATAACCGACCACATGTAAGAATTAGCTTTTTTGAAACTGATAAAATTCCAAAGAAATTGATTGGTAAAACAAATAAGACTACCATAGGGTCGTTTGCATATTTAAACTAATGCCATTTTTAAATATTTGAATGCAGCTCTAGTATGATGGTAATTCAACCACCTCAAACCAAATATTTAAATACCAGAGCCTGAGGTAAAGACCTCAGAAAAGCTGGGAGTGAAAAGGATATGGGCAGATATTTTGGTGAATGAAGCGAATTACCATTGCTTGCATTCTTAATCGAGATTTTTAAATTATGTGGCTTGAATTGCATCAATTTCAGTCATAATAATATTTTCGAATGAAAGAAGAAACGTATCCTAAAAATAAATCCTAAAAACGTAAAATAAAATCCTAAACGTATCCTAATAAAAAAATGAAGGAAAAAACTATTGGCTAATTTCATGTAACTGTAGTATAAGTCAAGATTTAAGAAGAGATTAACAGCTTTTTTTAATTAAAAAATAATCCAAATTAAATCAAATACATTACATTATTTAGTTATAATAAGTGTAGATCAACTATTCCACAATTTTTTTTTCAATGCTAAAAGTTGTAGTGATAATCACTTTTTACAAGCGTGACTTACACTACAGACAGAATGATTTTGCATGGAATTACCCTATTATATCACTTCTAATTTGTGTTTCCTGCTAAACTGCATAGTAAGGCTGAGTATTGTGTTAGATTGGTCACGTCACAAATGCAAGTCATCATAGACCTTACGCCGCCACTGTGAATCATGGTGGCATGAAACGCTGTCTGTTAGTAAAAACCGGTGCGGCACCGCACGAGCCTTAGTTGTAATTTTTTTTGTCAGACAAGGTTATTAAAATTTAACTTTAAAATAAAAATATAAACTTTTGCACTCAGGCGCAAACTAATATGTATTGAGTTCTTAATTAGGATAAAGATTCGGAGTCCTATATATTAAATAGATACTGAGGGCTGAATTTTCTTTTATGTATATTCCTCTCTTTACAACTTCTAACAATAGATGGCGCCAAAAAAAATATTCTTTTAAAACCAATCTCGGTAATCTTTAAGAAGTGATTCCCGCAAAATATACAGATTAAGGGGGCAGTATACATTGGAACTTTTTTTTTTTAATTATCAAGCTAACCCAATAAAATTTTACACTCATTAGTAGCTCATAAAAACTAACATATTGGAAGTAAAAAAAAATTTAATTAAATAAAATTTAATTAATTAATTAATATTTAATTAAATTAATTGTGTTTCAGGCCACCGATGATAACTCAAATTCTAATTTAGGTAGAACATTAATTCTGGTTGGAAATTAAAGACAAGATTGCAATACATAAAACAAACTAGAATTATATTTGTAACTTATATACTTTAAAAGTTGTAGAATATGTTTTGAAAGTAAACTCAAATTACAAAAATTTGTATATGAAAATCAAGTTTGCAGTTCAACTACAAATTAAATATCTTACCCAAACACAAAATTCTAGTTCAGTTTTGTCCCTGTATTATACTCTTTAATTTAAAACCAAAATATTTGAAATCGGTTAATTTAAACTACAGCTATCACCGGCAACGTTAAGTCTCACATGGGAAAAAATCGGTTCTTCACAAATCCTGTTCAAAGTTTAAAATGACATTTTTGAAAACAAAGTGTTACTTACCAGCTACAAAAGTGTCTACATTTTTATTAGGCATTAAACCCATTGCCAGGTTCATAGGTAGGACCTTCAGCTTTGGTATTTTTGTCCTCTTGAGTTTTTTTCTGTCCCCTATGGTACTTTCGTTGAGTTTTGGCTGCAGGTGTTGATTTTCACGCACTACCTTCAATGAGCACTACCTTCAATGAGCACAACCTTCAATGACTGAGTATTGCTACGTAGGGCGATTCTGAAATAGTTCTGCTTTTTGTTGATAAGCCGATTGGTTAGTTGCCCTTGACCACCGATGCCTTTGTTTGCTTTCTTTAATTTGCGCAGGGCTGTGCCGAGTCTTTTCTGATAATGTCCGATGCACTCCTTCTTTATGATGTCGATATCAGGGTACGGATTTAGTTTTTTAACTGCTGCGTAGCTCTTGCTATCACCGTCACCATAGAACTCGGCATATATCAGGCCACGTTTTTTCTGAGACCTGAGGAAGATCCTCCCGGCACCGACTGCCTCCATAGCTGTTGAAGAACCGGTATAGTTAATGAAGCAATTGTGATTGGCAATCATGGAGGCGTATATAAGGTCTGCATTCTCAATGGTCCCCCATTTGCGGCAACCAACGCACTCCTTGGAAAGTACCTCCACGTCCAGTGCTTCTCCCGTGTCCATTGAAAGCGTTGTGACGACTCCATTCAATGATGAATATCCTCGTCGCTGCCAAGTCCCATGCACAGAGACGCCACATTCTGAACTGTCGAGCTTCTTGTGGACCCTGAGAGCTGCTCCCATTATTATTTCTTCCCCTAATGGCTCAACAACTTGGAGAAGAGATTTGTTGTGGGCATTGTAGGCCGATTTATTAGGCGGCGGAGGCAAGTTCATGGCGGATAGGAAAGTAGACGCAGTCTCATAACTGCATCCAATTTGCCTCATAGCATAAACCAGGCGGCGATTTACTTCAAAAACTTTATCAATCCTCTTGGGTGTGTGTTGCCCTTCACTGGTGTATCCACATGCAGCACAGGTGACAGACGATTCTAGTGAACAGCCCATCCTTCTTGTTGGGTCACTGTTTACACTCAGGCTAGACATGCAGCATAATGGGCAGTGTAGATTCGAAATTAAGGCACTTCCACAATTTATGTCCATAATAAAACAAAATTCAGTAGCATCTGTTGGCTTGATGGTATTGGGAATATTATTTACTTTCACGAATGAAGCAGTATCACTTTTTCTGATGAAACTGAAACTTCTACAGCAATATCTTCGTCGCCAACAGCAACCTTTTCTTCCACTGTAATTTCTCAATAGCAGATGCTTCATTCTTTGTGTATCGGTTTCCGTGGAATTGTCGTTTTTTATTTAACTCTGATCTTCAAACACGATCTTCAAACACGACCCTTTTTTGTAGTTGAAATACTAATATCTTGCAAAAAAAACTTGCGGAATAAATTTAGCACATGTGTTTTGAAAATTTAAAAGCTAAACAAAACAAATTCAGTCAGTGAAAGTCACAGTTATTCCTTGCTGCTGTTCAGTTGTATAATATAATTGGCAGTTAAAATATTATTAAACAATATAAAACTTAATAAGATTCTTATAAATACCTAACAAGTTTCAAAATGTTTTGAAACCAAAACTAATTTTTTTCGCCTCAACTCGTACAAAAACTGCTCTATCTTAAAAAGTATTGCGAATTTCATTAGAAAGTGGGTACCATTTTAAAGCTAATAAATTGAGGAATATTTTGAACTAATAAAAAAAAATTCGTATTTTTGAAGAAATTCTTGATTTCCAATGTGTACTGCTACCTTAAGGTAGGCGAATACCCAAAATTCTAAAATTTTTACTATTACTTTAATCTTTTCCAAATTTGGCATAGTGATTTCAAAAATAACGAACAATGCTTTTTGGGCAATTTTTTTTATTTAAATATAATTGATTTATTTTAAACGGTGTTTTTCAACTAAAAAAAGGGGTTTACGCCAACACTTCTAGCATAAAAAGTTTTACATTAATTTACCTGAAATTTTTCACAGGTGCTGTTTATATACAGTGGTGGAAATTGATTTATGAACTAACATTCTTTTCACCAGATATCGCTTTGTATTAAGTGCTAACAATTCAAATTTTGTGTGTTGGATATTCAGAGCACAATAAAAGAATTTCACACATAATTTTTTTCAAAAAATGATATTAAATGAAAATATATCTAATTTTAGTTTTTAAGCGTGTCAAATGATGGAAATTGATTTATGAACTCAAATTTATTTTGAACCCAGGTACAAAATATTTTAACTAGTTATTCATTTGAACTTCAGGGGAGCTTACTATCGGTGTATATAAATAAAATTAATTCCAAATTTGTTGAAATTTATCTGTTTTATTCCCATTTTACTAAATAGGAAAGCTTGCGGGACTGCCTGAAGCAAAAAAGGTAAAAAATGGCCCCGTATATAATATTGAAACAAATCTGTAAGAGGAATTAGCATATTAATTAAAAGATCAATAAATATAATTCAAAAATATTTGAAGAATCATTCTGACTTCGGCAAAAACCATCATTAAAAAAGGTGTAACCATCGTGGGACGAGGGACAAAAGCAAGATTATTGGACTTGTATCCCAAAAATTTACCATTTGTATCAGCATTTGTGCATTACAGGGCGAATTTGTTATGAACAATCACTTCCTGTAGCTCCCAGAAGAGTAGGACAAATATTGATATCGTCGTCGAACTTGAAATGTTCCAAAATGAAGGCTGGTCCAAAGCTTACTCTTCACCATAAGAACAGGCTATTAAAATATCGTCGTAACTACATGAAAATGGATTGGGTGGGGTGGAGGGAGAGAAATGGGAAAAAAGTGTCATTTGCTGATGAAAAAAAGTTCAATTTGGATGGACGTGATGGTTCAAAATGTTATTGAAAGGATCTTCGGAAATAACCAAGATCTGTCTTCAGCAGAAATGTTAGTGGTGGAAGTTTGATGGTTTGGGCCCCGATATCTTATGATTGAAGAAACAAGGTTATGCTTCTGAAGGGCTGAAAAACATCACTTTATTGCAGATTAGTTCTAGAAAATTCTTTTATTCGTTTTTGCAAGGCAAAATTATGCTTTTGATTAGATTTTTATGCTTGATAATGCAAGTATCCACATTTCAAACGAAATGGAAGACTGGTTAAATGAACTAGGTGTTGTTCATTTAGATCATTCTGCCAATAGCCATGACTTAAACCCCAAGAATAATGTCTGAGATCAATTGGTTTGAATAATTTACTCAAATGGAGTATGGTTTTAATGAAGTGTGCATCAGTTGTGGAATAGAAGGACTTAATCATTAAAAACTGCAAATTGCTTCACCAAAACTTGACCCAAAGTTTTGTGTTGTCTATAAAAATCAAAATCAAGGAAGCATTGGCGACAAAAAATAGTTTTGGCAATTATTAATTGAGATTGAATGTAAAAGTTCATAAATCAATTTCCCTATGCTAAAACTAAAATATCAACAAAATAAATTGTTTACGAATTTATGTAAAATTTTATTTACGTGTACAATTTATAATGCAAAGCCTGTATAGTATATAAAATTTAAATCGATAAAAATGCATCTAATAAAGAAATACTGTTAAAAAACTGTCAGTTCATAAATCAATTTCCACCACTGTATATATATCTGTGCCATGAACCTCTAACATCTGGTGTAAGCATACAAGTTTTGTTTAAAAAAATGTCCAAATGTAAGTTAATCGAAAAAAATCCTTTTTTTGTGGTTAATTTATAACATTTTTCTTAATAACTTTTTTTCTTGTAATTTGTATGTAACTCTAGAGGGTCATTGCATGTATCAGTTCAAAACGAAGAATTTAGCACATAATAAATGTTCATAGGATGAAAATTCAATGTGGTAGACTTGTTGGCGTAAATCTCTTTTTTTTTTAGTAGAAAAACACCGTTTAAAATAAATAAATTATATTTAAATAAAAACAAAAGCTTAAATAGAATTATTCATTATATTTGAAATCACTATGCCAAATTTGGAAAAGATTTAAGCAATAGTAAAAATTTTAGAATTTAGGGAAATTTTGGGTATTTGCCTACCTTAAGGGGAGTTCATGGTAAACTCCCAATGATTCCATTTGGAATCATCAGCTCAGTGCCGAATTACTGCCTAGGCCTACAAGGCCCGGGCCTAGGGGCCCAGTCAGAAAGGGGGCCCTTAAAAAATAAAAAGTAAAAAAAAGAAAAACGAAAATCGCAATTCGCCTAACTCTGAAAACATATCGTCTGACGGATTCCAATTCTAATTAAATAAAATGTGGCGCTGGTTTTCTTTTTTTTGCTGAGTAGCTATATTGTGCACTCATAAACCAGTAAGGTCGAATAAAAGAAACTGCCCCCCCCCCCCTCCCTAGGATTTATTTTTAAACCGAGTAATTTTTGCGCGAATAAGATTTTATGCCAACTGATAACCAGACAGACGCTTTTTCTTTTTAGTAAAATTTTGGTTAGTTTAATTTCTACCCTAAAGCCTAAAGTATCTGAAGATATGCGTATGTTTGTTATGAACTTGGGACTTGGGCGCTATTTTTTTCTATCTTTCTATTGTTTTTATCTAAATGCTTAGCATACATCTAATAACGGCTGTTCAATTCTGCTTTCATTACTCTTTAATGTCTGTTTTATATTTAAAGCACGTTTTGTAATAATTAAAGGGAATATTTCTTATGGCGTCATGCGCTTCGAACTGCGATTTTATTGGTTGCTTTGTTTTCCTCGACAAAGTGTTCAAACACGCCCAATACTTTTTTTATATATAAAATGCATGCAATTTCTAAATATTTCACTTTGGAGATTCGCTTGTACGATTTTGAAAGTTTAATTAAACATATGAATTAGTTTCTTTTAAGTTTGAAATATTAAATAATTTAATTTTTTTTGTTGTTCAGCTTAAACTTTTAAATATGTTCTATAAATTTTATTGTTAGTTTGTAATTGAAATAGTCAGTGAATATTCTATACTTTCCAGCAATTTCGCGAAGTATCCACGATGTCGGCCAAAATACAATTTGCTTATTTAAAGAAAGTCTGAATGTTTTATTTTATTAAAAGTTACTTTTTCTAAATATTGCCCCTTTTAATTTCTTCTTTAATTTAAAAGTGTGAATATTATGCTTTAAAAATATAAAATAGACAAGATTTTAAGTTAAAATTTAAAATATGTCATATTTTATTTTGTCTCAAATGGCCGCGCATCCAATTGCAGCTAGTAATTTTTAACGGCTGTACGGAGCCAATATAACGTGCCATTAATATTTTCGTTCAACTTTAGCTGATCCTCTCATGAAACTGCGCGAACTGTCCGGCCTATTTCTGAAATCAAGGAAAAATTGAATATTGACCAGCCAATTTACAGCTTCCTTAGCCAATTCGCAAAGTGGCCGAATTCGGGTTTTGGTCGTAACATTTACACATTATTTCTTAAAAATTGTTTTTTGTGCAATTAAATTTACTTATTTAATTAGTTTTCATAAATTAAATACATTTTAAATTTATCTTTAGACTATTCTCTTAATCTTATAAAAAACTGCATGAACAATAGAAAATTAAATTAAAAATTAATTTTAATTAAAGTAATTTAATCAAAAATAATTTTAATTAACAAAAAAGTGTCTGCTAATATCCTTAAAAAACATCCTGGACTACCATATGCAAAAAACTGTTAGTTGATACTCGCCCCGTATGCGGGGTAAATTTTCTCAGACTGCCAAAAAGTGATTGGGGTAAATATTCCAACTATTGTTTTAAAAAGATTTAATACTTTTGAAAAACATGGTTTTAATTTTTTACGCAGATTTTTTGTAGACTAAAATAGCTCAAAAGAGTATACCCGGAATAACTTATTTAAACAAAAAAAGAAGCTAGTTTCTTATAATTGGCTATAATAATTTCATTAAAGGTCATTATCATCTGGAATCTCTTTAAAATTACATCTCAATTTAATATCATCTCTTTAAAATTACATAAAACGTCCTCTAGTACGAGTTCATTCAGCTTCCTTTTTCAGTACTATGCAGACAACTTTGAATCTGGAGCATTTTTTTTTTTCATTACCTATTCATATGATGAAAAATAATTTGGTTTTGGGAATATGTTGCTTAATTTACAAAGGTTGAAGCTTTTTTTCTAAAAGCCATTGTTGGAAAACTTGCTGTGAAATTTTGAAAAACGTGTCCCGCCGTCATATTTTGACTTTAATAAAACCTTGACGAGTAGAATTTTAAATTATTTTGGAAACGGATGTATAGTTTAAGTTGAGAGAAGGGTCACCTTTTATAATGCGCAACAATTAAACTGTAAGTTTAATAAAATTACGTTTAATTTTGGTTTGATAGTAAGCATGAAAATTCACGCAACGTTGAAATTAAAAAAAAAAAAAACAGCAGTATAACGAAAAGTTTACAACACTAACTGAGTAAAAATTATTGTTGGGTGACATAAAACGAGTTGCTTCATAAACCAAGCAGCCATTTGACGCCTCCTAAAAGGCTCTTTTCTTGTATAAAGCCTGGTGGAAAACTTACCCTGAGAAAACTAATCCCAGTCTCTTCTATAGTAATAATATACTGTATTATTATGATGTTCATTATATAAGTCGATTAAAAATTGTATTTTCTGTACTAGTGTATTTAACTTGCTAAATTTCCAACTTTGAGGTGGTTGGGGGCCCCAAATGTCAAGTGCCTAGGGGCCCTGGGTCTTTAAATCCGGCACTGCATCAGCTTGCGATTTTTTCTCATTTTGTTGTGCTTGTAATTATTTATCGTTAGATGGAAGAATCATGTATTTTGAGGAATTAAATAATTTTTTTTAAAACTAAATGAAAATATGAAAAATATGGTGGGATAAAATTCACTCCCAAAATTTTGTAATGATTTTTTGATAGTGAATTTTTTATAGGATTTTTTTAAAAAAAATTCTTATCAAATTGAATATATCATATAAAGAAATGTCTCTAAATTAAGATCGTGTTGCTTTAGTACTACAAATTATTGCATGTAGTACAACAAATTATTGCATTCCTGCCATTAACTAAGTTCTTATTTTATGGACCCACTTGTGGCGTATTAGCATGAATAAAAAATACGTAGATATAGAGTCCTCAATAAACAAACGTGGTTTGTCGTACTAAAGCAACACGTACATTACAAACACTTCTTATATAAGATAGTAATAATGATTCTCATTGTCATAAAATTAACCAGTCTCATAGACATAAAGTTAACCAGATATAAAATTAGAATGATATGGGATTTAGTTAATTTAAATTAATTCATTCTTAATATCTATCAAAATAACATTTTTTTTTTAAGAGGCGCCTATTCCTCTTTTCCATCAAATGTCAGCCGCGTAGAAGGAAAATAAATAAGTAGAAGGAATGAAAGAGCAATGTTTTTTTTATTTCGTTTCCAATCTAGATAGAATGTGGAGCGCATGTTTTTGTTTATGTTGACGCTAAAGGATGTCTTTAATATTGGTTTAATTATTGTAATCAATTCACATTAACTCTTGGCAAGTGATCTATATCCTTACTTTCACTCTTCTGGTTTGTAGCATCCCTGTTATGTGCATTAATTGTTAGAGTAATTGTAAAGCAGAAATAGTCGTAAAAATTTACATATATATTTTCCTAAATATTTGAATAAATATATTATTTCATGAATACAAAATACATAAATTCATCAGTTTACAATCTCAATTTTAAAGAGTTTGTCATGAAGTAGAAAAAGTAGCTGTGTTAAGACTTTGTATGGAGGCTAAAAATAAGCAGCTAAAAGTGTTTTCATAACAATAACAAACACACACTGTCATATTCCTTATGTTTGCGATTGTCATGTTTAATAAAATTTTTAACTTGAGATTAATGTTCGAACATTTACACGAAATCGAACGCTTAAA
Organism: Hylyphantes graminicola; assembly: GCA_023701765.1. NCBI lineage: Eukaryota > Metazoa > Arthropoda > Arachnida > Araneae > Linyphiidae > Hylyphantes > Hylyphantes graminicola. The sequence goes on from CM043123.1 coordinate 35,530,782, forward strand.
ACTATATGGAAGGAATAAAGTAAAGGAAATTTCTTTACTGTCTCCTGACAAGAATCCCTTGAGATGAGGCACTTGTGTGAAGGCGGCAGTGCAGTACCTACTGCTGATACAAAATTTTAAATCGCTGAATAACATAAGAAAATTATCTTAAGTTTGTAATATTTTTATAAAATTGAATTTTATGTAGTATGCTTAATTATAAGGTTGCAAATGTAAACTTAAACAAGAGTCTTTGCTAAAAATGCGTTTGATGAAAAGTCTGTCACCAAATCTCCAAATTTGCATTTTTGTTATTGATTGAGGCAAAATTTAAGTTAAATACTTAGTATTAAATCTATAATAATAAAAGAAAGTTTCTGTGAATCGTGAAAGACCTACTTACACTGCCCTCAGAAATTCGAAATTTTAAACATAGGTTCCCTTCAATACCAGCATGTGTACCTGAGGCTTAGTTTTTTCATATTTGTTCTATTTTTAAAGAAAATTTGAATTTTCTGAAATAGTACACCACTCTCTCTCAAATTCGATAATTTTTTCTCTTTCCATTTGCCATCGACTGAAAAAAATTAAAATAAACTTTTACGAAAATAATTAAAATTGAATTTTATTTTATTTGAATTTTATTTTTTTATTTTATTCTGCTGCCATTACCTTCAGAAACTCATTCCCAATTTGAAAAAATAATTGACATGTTTCAAGAAACGTAATACCGGTCAGTCTCATTTTTCCAGATTTTATTATTTGTTTATTTGATAATTTCTTTATTGATGGTTCTATTGACTGCATGTATGAGTATTTAAGAATAAATGCATAGTTAAGCTATTACTGAACTATGACAGTTGTTTAAGGTCATCGCACTAGAGCTGCATATTAAGGTTTTATGTCTTCATTTTTGACAAATACTTTGCGAACTCGCCAAGTTATTATAAAAAATAGGCAAATGAGCAAATAAAAAAAAAGGTGTTAAAAAATAATTTATAAACTGGCTGGTTGTGCGAAGGTCATCGAACTAGAGCTGAGTGGGTGTGTTTGTAGCATTGTAGCTATATTTTCCTGCCAAATTAACAAAAACGTGCCAAATGAGCTAGGATTTTAAGCGGGAAATAGGATGGCATTTGTCTGTGCATTTGATAGCGTATTCATAATTTTGAATTTTAAGGTAATATAAGTAACAGGATTCTATACTCAAGCGGGAACAATAAACATAAGCTTTTGTTCCTATAACAAACTAAATAGTACATACTTTGATTGATTTGAAATTTTTTTTAGTCCGTAAGAAGAACGGGTATTTATTTGCTAGTCTTTAATATACTTATGTACATTAATATATTTTTTTAAAACTTGCATTTAATATATTATAATACTTAATACAAAATATTCATACATTTCAAGCCTCAAACAATACATGATAGCAGTTGCAAATGAGCATTTTTTTAAAAAAAGAAACATAATAAATATATGAGACAATAATTATATCTAACCCTAACCCAATGACTGCTGCATGTTAATTATTTGCATGTTTCGAGTACTAAATAAGTGCTTAGTCCTTGGTAAAAAGATTGTATAATTTTTTTTTGTTAAGAAATACTTCCACTGCAATGTTTTTTTTTTTTTCAAAACCAAAACATGTTTTTAAAAATAGTATTGTTTGTAAAAAAAAACTTGTCATTTCAATAAAGCATAAGAATAAAGGTTTTATATTCACCTGTTTATTTATAAAAATAATTATGGAGTATTGTATTCCTCAATTTAATTTAATGTGTGCTTTTTATCTATGCATAAAAATAGTAGTAATCATGCATTTATTTTTTTCAGATTACAAGTGTAATGTAAAACATGACTTGAGCAATGATGACAGCATGTCCGACATAGAATTTTCTCCACCTAAGCATAGAAATAACCTGCCTTTACATATTGATTGTGGTAATTTATAAAATTCAACTCATTATTTTGTATCTGTTTATATTTAGTTTAGTTGTCTATTTTTTGTCTGTATAAAAATCGAACTATATGATTAGAATGCATTGAAATTTAGATTAAACATAAATACATCAATAAAAAATACTATACAAGTTTTTGCTTATTTGGTTAAGTAAAAGAAAGTTAATGCTACATTAGTTTTTGTCTGAAAAAACAATGTAAATTTATTTTAATGGTATTGTGAGTTTTCTCTAAAAGTTCTACAATATAGATAATAATATTAATACAAATGTAATGTATGTACCTCAATGGGAAATGAGTTGATTGGTTGTAAGTTATATGTACATATCAATAGTAATCCTATTTAATTATCTTTGCAGATTTTCAATTCAAAGAAAGGGAGCCTAAATGTGTAAATTCTCTTTGTAATTTAATTAATACAAGGTTAAAACTTCTCGAAAATGAAATATTTACTCAGCATAAGGTTTGGGAATACATTCAACGAGAGGTAATATTTCATTTTTTTTAAAACAAATGTTTAAAAAATTCATTGTGTATTTAAGGATTGGCATAAAACTTATTTTAGAAATTACAGATAAATGTAATTGTGAGGTCTCACACAGCCACTTTCGTATATTAGATATCCATTCTTAATCTACATGATCTATCAGACTTGTATTCAACAATAAACTTTAAAAAAAAATCTGAAATTAGTCACACACAACCAAGTTATAAATTGAACAATGATGAATTAAAGATTTACTGAAAATTATTTGAAATTTGTTTGTTTTAACAGACAGTTCAAGATATTTGAAAATTTATAAAAAAAATTAGCTGCAATTCATAGAACTGTTTCTGCTAGAACCTTAAATTGAAACAGAGTAGATGAACTATTAACTAACTTGTCATGAGCTAGAATTGAGTAAACGGTGGCATTCATTAAATGAATCATAATAATTTTCAACGTTTTTAATCATAATAATATTTCAATTGTCAATTTTTTAACATCCACAAGTTTAAAAGTTCAAATTGTTTGACTTTGTGTGTATTGGAATGTGTCTTTTTTAAAAATCTGTGTCACACTTGAAATTTTTTTCACTCTCCAGACAATCCGCAGAAAACAATTTAACCGAAATAAGCTCTTTGTTAATACATTTCAAAGTAGTTATTTTTTTTGGTAGAACCACTTTTTTACCTATTGTCACAACATGGAAAGTTGTGTGCATTGAAATTCGAATTTTTTTTTATCATGGAACTTTCGAAAGTGCTAAAACTCCTCATGGAGGCTAAAAATATACAGCTGTAAACATTTTAATGTAACCTAACCACATACTAAAATTTGTTAGAGACTGGTCAAAAGTAAAACACTATTTTCCTCTTGTGACATCACTTAATGGAGGCATGGGCACTTTAGTGGTCAGTGTGTCAGATCGCCATGGAAAAGGTTGCAGGTTCCTATCCCCATTCCTTCAAAAAATATGCTGTATTTTAAAATCTTTCAGTTATTGTAAATTGTGTGGTGACATCAACTTGGAAACAAAGAAAGGAACGGGAAAAAATAACCAGATTAATGAAAGTTTTATTTTGTCCAAATGCAACCCAATTTGAGATATCTGAACAACTACCACTGCATCTAAAAGTAATTCATGATGTCAAAGAACTACAGTAGACGCCGCTTAATATGATCACATCGAGACAAACGTGATTTGATAACAATAAGCGATTGATTACAATACACGAAAGAAAAGTTTAAACTAAAAAATGATTTTTTTTACATGCATATTAAAATAAAAATTAATATTAAATTAGGAATTGTTGCCGTAAAACTCTATAGTATTTAATAGAAATTAATTCACACCAAAGAAAAATAATTACTAGTTTTATATTACATATTTAATGATGAAATGCAGAAAACAATACAAAATACTAAAGGTTAATTATTAATTGAAAAATAAATCATCAATTTTTTTTAGCATTCTTTTGAAGCAAGTCATTTACGAATCGCTCATAATCAGAATGTTTATGAAAGTGTTCCGCTTCGGCTTTGTTTTGCACACCTAGACGTAAGATTCGAAGTGCCTCCCTCATCTGAGCAGGCGTCGTAATTTTGTCCTCGATATCACTTTTGGGTTCATCATCAGCATCAGAATCTTGTGACAAAGCCTGATCTTTGATACATACGGCTTCACAAATGTCTTCATCAGTTAAAGGAGTATGAAGTCGCAACCTTCTCGTTGATTTCCATCCATGCTTCAAAATCCTCAGTATTCATATCGGGCCGGGGATTGAAAACATCTTCCATTTCTTTCGTCACTGACAATTAACTGATAACAATAAACGAAAATTTGATTACATTAAAGGATGATTTTTTAATGTATTTTTATATAAGGGGACGGGACTAAGCGATTTTGATAACATTAAACAATTGATAACATTAACCGTGATCACATTAAGCAGCATCTACTGTATCTAATGTGTTGCTTTTATGAACCTGACTTGCTAAAATTGGGTTTATTGAATATCCATTAGATGGTATATACTTATTGGGATCTCTAATAAGCATCTTCTACATGTTGGTAACATAATTCAAAACACTTTGAATGTTTCGACGTTATGAGTGTCTATGGGATGAGCAATTACAGAAAATTGAGTGGAACCTGTTGCAATCTATAAGACATCAATGATAGTGAATGAGATACTCTTAAAAATATATAGTGGATTTTATGAATGACTTCTAATGGATCTGGTTTTAGCTGTTTGGAATAAAGCATAGGGGTAAAAAAAAATTAATTTTCATATTTCTATTAAATTTTAAACTGTGAAGAGTCTTAAAAAGCATTTACTGTGGAGATATAATATAAATGTTATTTTTTTAAAGTTTGTGCAAAAATATCATGCAATAAACATAAGTTTTCTAGTGATATCAAGTTTTTTAGAAATTTTATCTTATTTTATGTGTAACTGAAGCATTTCCAAATTCTTTTCTACTATTTCACTACATAAGTTACTTGTTCTGTCTATTTTAGGTGGATGAAGTTAAATCTTTAATAGAAGATTGTAGCTCAACATGTGAGTCTTCTTCATTAAGCGGTCATGAAAATGAGAGTGAAGTTGTTGACTCAGCTTTGGAAAGTCATAAAACTTGTAGTAGCTTATTATGGGATAAAATAAAACAAGCAGAAGAAAATGTTGAAGAAAAGAAATCATTAATGCAAGTTTTGAGCTCGGATGTTTCCAAATTAAAAAATTCTAAGAAAAAATGCAAAAAGAAATTGGACAAAATAAACTCCAACATAGACCTCATACTTGAAGTTACAAATGGTTTGCATGCTTTAAAATGCAATGACTGCAAGTTTTGCAGAGAACACATAGATTTTAGAGAAGGCCTTCTATCATCTGTTATAGAGTTAATTCATTTTAGTGAAAAGAAATATGGTAGTTGTATAGAAGAGAATAAAGCGCTGAAATCATGTCTTCAAAAAATATATGCAAAAACAAAACGATGCCTATTGCATAGTCAAACGTATGTTAGAAACACTCAGGTACATAATCTTTCTTTTGAAACTGAAAGTAGCAGCTTCTGTACTGATAGCATATACTCCAGCTTTGAAGAATTTTGCCAACACTTTCAAAATCTCCAAGAGGAACTTATGCAATTAAAACATATTTTATTGGCTGCAGAAGAAAACCACCTTGATGAAGTATTCCAAAGTTCACATTCTTCTGATTGTAGGTGTTATTCTTATTCTTTTACAAGAAATGGGGATGCTTTTTTAGAAAATGATTATGATAGAAATGATCTAAAGTTTCCTAAAATTAACGATAAGAATAACGGCCATTATGAACAGAAAACTAAAAGTGTAAGTATTTCATTACCTAAATAAAAAAAAAACCTGGAAAACATCTTTGTATATTTGTTAAATTGCATTGTAAATATACATGGATGTTCGACATGTAATTTTGCAACCCAAGTGTTTAAGGTTACTTTTTCTTAACAGTTGCAAATTTGCACTACAATTGCAAACATCATTGGTTAGTTCCAAACGTAATTTAGTACACATTTTTATGGTCCCCAAGGCAAAAATGTTAAAGTAATTGATTTGTAAGGCAAAATAAGCCACTTTTGGTTTAAGTGTAAAAAAGGGGATTAATCTGTTGAAGCTTCTTCAAATTTATGTCTGTACGAAGATTGATAAAGTATGTTTATGGATTGTATTAGTATTTTGTTTTTAAGATTCCAATGTAGACATGCAAAATTTTTGATTACCCCCCAGTTTTAACATGTATTGTGGTAATAGTTATTTAATTTAATAATTCATTCAATTACTTCATCTAGATGTATTAGGCCTTGTAAGTCAAGTGTGTTAATTTTTCTTTATTTTGTTTCAATCCTTAGTTTAATAACAATAATGAACATGGGGATTCTGTGCCAGTGTATGAAGATAATAATTTGTATTCCTCCATATCCAGCCCTGCAGAAAAGCAGGTTCGTTTATAATTCTCAATTTGACTATTTTTTAAAACAATTTTCTTAGGTTGAAGAAATAAAGAAAAAAGTTTTATTAAGGTAACAATAGAAAATACATTTGAATTGTCTATTGTATTTTTAAACAACATGTATAAGATAATTATCAACAAATTTAATTTCAAATAGCCATTTACAATGTGTCTTAGTTTTAGAAAAACATGGTTTTAAACGTAATTTTTATGCAATTATTTTGAAGACAATGTAATAGAATCTTATCCAAAAAGTTTGTGAATTAAAAAAAATGTACTTGATTATTTCAAAAAGATTTTTTTCACAGAAAACTTTACAGATCAAACAATTTCTACAAAAATATAAATTAAATTTTTTTAGCAGTGTTAAAGACCCATTATGTTATGTTCAAGGTAATTTATATTTACATTCACTGAACCTCTTTTGCAAATATAGTCGTATTTTTTTTTTAAATCTTGCTTTACTGTTATTAGAGTCAAATTTTTACTAAATATTGCAACACTAATTTTAGTTTCATTTCTCCCACTTGAGCTCACATTCATCTGTCAATTTAGAAGAAAAATATTCTTAGGGAAGGGGAAAAGTTCAATGTTGTGGACTTTGCAAAAATAAATATAGCTTAGTAAATTCTAAAATTAAAAATTGTTAACCTTGTAAAGTGCTTAGAGCATGTGATATAACTCTCATTTGTAATGAATGGCCACTTTTTTTTATAAAATTCTCTTTGAGTTCATATAAATATACTTTTGTATTTCATCATTAAAAAAATTCAACAAAAAGTAGTCCACATTTACAAGATTTCTAAAATTTTAAAACAACCTAAACCATTGAAAAATACTTTTATATTAATAAAAATTATTTTTTGACAAATCAATGAAGTTTTATCGATGTGTTCAAAAAACTCAATTGCTTCCCAAAATTATTTTTTGCAGATATTACTTAAAGTTTTATGAATAATGTTTTTTGATGATTTTTGACATAGCTGGATATTCTGCGTAGCAGCATCTTTGAAGCAGTCAAAGTCATTCGGGATGTAGAAGTTGTAGAAAATGATGATGAAAATTTAATTAATATGGTCACATCATTGGCAGAAGAATGCAGTGCTTTGCGTCAAGAAGTGAGTTATTTAAGAAATGTCCGTCAGGAAAAGAAGAGAACATGGAATAAGCTACAGTGCTTTATTATGGATGCTGAAGTAATATTTTTTCTTTTTGTTTTACATTTTGTTTGTAAAATAGTTATGTATAGTTAATTTTATTTGTTTTAATTTTAGAGGAGATTAATCGGTAGTAACAGAAGTATTACCGATTTAAGAGAAATCATCAAAGATTTGGGACAGCTAATAGCTACATCTGAGTCATCTTCTCTTGATGAAACTGTGTTATACATGTATAGTAACCAACTAGAGTGGGCTGAAAAGTTATTGATGGGATGTGATATGTCTTTGTGTCAAGTTGGTGTGAGTAAGTACTTTATTTTAATTTGCTGCATTACCCTGTATCAATTATTGTGTTGAGAAATTCAAAAAGCACTCTAATCGAAAAAGAACTCTAATTCCGAATCAGAGTTATAGAAAAACTGTGTACCCTGCTGTATAACAGTGCACCTTAAATTTCCTGGCATGCTGGTTGATGCGGGATAATACTTAAATTATTTTATAATTTTCTAGAGAGAGTACCCACATGAAGAGTACAGAGGAAGAAACGCTTGATTTCCTTAGAGTCTTCCCGTAAATGTGTCTTCTTGGCGGACATTGTCGACCGGAAACAGGTTTTTCTTTCAGTTCTTCATTCGCGGTGCAAACATGTGACTTGTATCCACTGATCTCTGGCGTGAATCAGGGTTGCTGGGAAAGACAAAAAAGTGAGCAACCGGTTTCTTTACACCAGTTTAGGCGATTTCTCGCTATCATCCCGAAAGAGGCTATTAAGGAAAGCCTTCTACGAAATAAAGCGGTTCTTCCCCTGTACTCTATATATATGCTTAAAAACATATGTCTCACTTTATTCACTAATTTTTGTTTGCAATTCTTTAGGTCTAAATACCTCATCAGAAAACTATCTCATCAACTCTGGCTTTAAAAGTAAAGAATCCACTTGCATATCAGAATTTACACAGACTTCAAATGATATTTGTTTTAAAACAGAACAGAGTTTTAGTGACAAGAAATATACCAAGTGTAACATGAGCACTCAAACTGATAGTTCATTATGTCATTGTACTGTTGAAGAACCTGATATGGGTATGACTTCATTTCAAGAAATAAATCGAGAAATTTATGTTGTTCCAGAAGTTTCTGAAGAACCAGATAACTATTTTAATTGTACAGAAGACAGCTATCAATCAAAGTTAAATGCCGAAAATGTCAAAATTTTAGAGGATCAATTAATATTAAGTGAAAACCATCATGTACTACAACATCAAAACTCTTTTGATGACAATGAACCCAGCTTTGCATCACCAATTTCAATATCAAGCAGTGTTGTCCCACTATCAGGGAGTTTTCCATCAAACATAGACTTGTTTTGTAAAGATGACAAATACTCGATCCAAATGCCAAACGTTGGAAAAAATAGTTCTATATTATGCTCTAATATTTCATTTAGTTCTATGGATTTCTTTTATAATTCTCAGCCGAAGTTTTACAGTATATATCAAAACACAAATAATCATTTACTTTTCAATTCGACATTGTTTAAAAATTTCTGCAATAATATGCTTTATAATATTCTAAAACATTATATTAAATCTATAAAGGTTTACGATTCAATAAATAAGCGCAGCTGTGTTGTTTACACATCTGAGAAAAATTCATCTCCATTAGTTTTACTTGATCGTCGTAAAAATCATACGCCTTGCAAACCATATATAAGTTCTGATGTAAAAAAATGCAATTGGAGTGTAAAAGAAATTCTTAACAGTGATATTACAGAATTAGTAAGTCAAAATTTATATGTATGTGATGATATTAGAGCTGCCAATATGATAGCAAATTTTTCTATCTTATCTTCAATTTCTAACGAAGAGTTGTTGCCAAATAACAATAAATGTGATATTTCTATTGAAAATCATGCTTCCATTAATCTACCACTAACTAAAGTATGTGAGGATTCAACTTATTTTCAAAATTACAATAATATTTGTAAAGAAAACAATGAAAAAGTTCCAATTGAAGAACTCAGCTTTACCTTAAAACGTAGTGATACTTTTGTTCAAGAAAAACCTATACCAGCATGTCGTGAAGGGACTTTTATTATTGATTCAGATGAAACAATTGCTTTATGTAAATCTGATGTGCAAGAAAAAAACTTTTATCACACAGTTATTCTAACAGCTCTCTCTAAGGAATTCCAAAGTTCTGATAAAAATTATATATTGTATGAAATGGAAAGTTCTTCTGAAAATTCACAATTATTCTCTAAGAATGTAAATCCTTTTACATCGAATTTTGACGATCATTTTTGTGCCCCACAACACTTCATACTGTGTGAGGCAATTACAAATAATGATAATTCAGCATCACAGACTGGTGCATCTAATGTTACTTGCCATATTTCATTTTTTAAAACAGGCATTAAGCAAGCAGATTCTTTATTAGAAAAGCACATGGATATTTCTGATTCTTATCCTTTGTTACCCCAATATTTGCCACCAGAAAATTGTAATGTTAGTTTGTTTGACAATATTTCTCTTGCACAAAGCTGCGAAATATATATGTGCAATAATAAAAGTTGCCATCTAGATATCGGTTCTGAAAATATAATATTTACGCCCAAAAACTACTTTAAATTTAAAGAACTTGATCCAATTGATCAAAGAAACAGCATACTATCACCAGAGAAAGTGTTATGTCAAACAGTATTTACGCAAAATTTAGCTCAAAAATTCTCAAAAACGTTTGAAGAAAACTGTGATATTAATTTAAATCTGAAAAAGATAAATCAAGAAAAAGATCTAAGTGAGATTACTTCTGAATGCGAGTTGGCACAGAAGACATTTTCTAAACTTGTTCCAAAGGAAACACAAACTGATGAAATGCATCACATTGTTGTAAAAGAAAAATATTTTCCACTTGAAACAGTAAGTTTGAAAAACTTTATTTATAAATTTTATTGCCTAATCAAATTTGAATAAAAATCTGATACAAGTGTATCGATCAACAGATAATTCACATTTATGATTTAACATTGTGTAAAAGTTTAAAGGATAGAGAGAGAGAGAGAGATGAGAGTCATATTTGGATGACTTTTGTCAACTATATATTTATATATATTTTGATGTTTATTATTTTTTTAAAATCTTAAGTCTATTTTTATGCCAATTTGACTATGCTGATTAACCACAGATATTTCTAATAAAATTAGTGGTCAGTTTTGAATTTCGTACAATTTTAATTTTTCAAGCTTTATTTATTGATGAAGTCATACTTCTTTTTCACACATGAATCAATGTTTCCCATTGAAAATACAAATATTCTTTATTGTAGTTTTCAGATGAGTTTCAAGAAGAACTTAAAGCATCAGCAGAATTTGAAGAAGAAAGTATTGTTGTTGAACAGAAACAATATATTTATAATGATCATAGACAAAAAGAATGCTCATTCATTTACAATCATTCTTCCCAAGAACAAGCTGTGAGAGAAACAAGCTTTGTAGATGAAATTGAGGCATTAAAAGATAATTTAGCTCAACAAAATGCTGTTCTTATGAGACTTAAAGATGATTTAGATGAAACTCATTTTCAGTTAGCTGAAAAAGAACAGTTACTGGTACTGTTACAACTAGACCACAGTCGTAAGTAAAATTCTAAATTATTTCTAATCTACCTAATTTGAAGTCAGTGAAATTTTGTTTTTGTCTTTTTATGTAGTATTACTTCTGTATTTGTTAAATTCTATCAATATATTCTTGTTAAAATTAGAATTTTTAACAATGATAAGAAATATGTTGAAAATAATGTGAAAATATTATTTGAAATTAAAATTTTAAGTAAGGTTTAAATATTTTCCTGTAAAGGTTTAAGTACAATGCTTGCTGAAAATGATGTCAGAGAAATTGATGAAAAAGAATGTCAAACCGATATGTCATCTAGAATTTATTCAGAAGACCTGGAGAAAGAAGTTGATGCATTGAGGTGCAATTTGCATTCTATTTTAATAAAAAAAAGATTGGAAATTAATTTTTTAAAATAATATGTTTCTTAAAACTGAATTTTTCCTTATTCGTATTCAGGCAAAAGAATATACAGCATCATGAAAAAATCGTTCAACAAAATCATACCATTCAATCTGTAAAAACTCAGCTTTGTACTACAATATCCCATTTGAAGCAATTAAAAGACACTGCAACAAAGCAGCTAAAAAAACAGAAGCACTATGCTATAAAAACAAATAAGGTAAGTTTTTTATATTTAACAATTAGTTTCAACCCAAAAGTTCATATGGTTGTTTAAACGCTTTTATGTACAGAATTTTTCATTTTTTTAAAAAAAATTCTATACTATTGTAATATGAAGCATTTCGAAGTTTACAAAAAGTTTTATTCATGCATAGCAAAATAACTAAACACATGTAATTCACATGTTTAATAAGTTTTGGTAGGGGTAATTGTGTGATGCTTCCAGTTGTATGGTTGTGTGAATAAGAAAAAAAATGACTTTTTTAAATGTGTTGTTTGAAGTTTGATGAGTAAGCTGAGTGGATTTTTTTTGAAGAAGTGTATGATTTATAGTATTTTTGCAATATAAGTATATTTATTGACATTATATCTCTTATATTAACATATTCATTTTTCTGTTGGCACAATAATTGATATGATTAATTTTTTAGAGTAAGTCTTTAAAATGTCTGATAACTATTAATGTAAATAAATCTATTTAAATGATAGCAGTTATAAAAATTCAACAGGTACGAAAATTACTAATTTAATGTTTAAAAAAAAATCCATAAAAAGAGTTAGTTTTACTTTAAGCAGGCTTTATAACTTGTATTTAGTTATTTTGTCTTTCACTATTCAAAAGATTGTGAAAATTTTGGTGTTGATTAATGTGTAATTTGCATGACATAAAATGTGTTGGCACTTCCTGTGTTCGCCTCCAAGGCTTTTTAACTATTGACATACCTTTCAGCTTTACAGTCTTATAATAGATGCAAGGTGTGATTTGAAAAACTGAATTTTCATAGAATATTTACGAACTATACAACTGTGCTGTTGTCTTTTTCATTAAATATATGAATGAATAATGTGCTTTAATATTAGTCAGTGACCAGAACATTTAGTTCATTTTAATAAAAAAAAATTCTGAGCAATATCAACAAAAGTAATGGATTGTTACTTCCTTTAAATGCTTATAGCTCCTAAAATATTTCTAGATAAATGTTAGTGCTTTAGCAAAAATTTAGCTTTTGGTTTGGGAAATTCTTGCTGATTTTTTTTTATAGATTTATAACATCAGAGTGGTCCAAAAGATTTTTGATTTTTGGATCCATTTTGAATACCAACTAATTATATTGAAGCCATCATTCATGTAAGAAAACACATGTTTTATTCAACATATTACAAGCCATTATAATCATTTTTATTTTTTTGTCCATTTGTTTTTAAGAAATGTGAAAAAATTTTAAAAACAAAAGTGTGAGCATTATTTTGTGCAAAACCTGTAGCATACAGAATAAATTATAATCTGATCAACTTTACACCTTAATTTTTTCAATACTTCTTGCTAAATAACTGAATCTAAATAGTATGAATTTTATTGCAGCTTAAGCAACACTTGTATGATACTAGAACTGAGCTTGAACAGAAGTGCCAAGAACTTAAGGAAAAGAATGAAATGCTCTCAGATCAAGAATTTATTATTCAGTATGTTTTCTCTGGGTTTCAATTAATTTTTTACACTTAAGATAAACTTTGAAAGTCTAGTTTAGAAAGTTTAGCTTAGGGCACAAAATTTTTTCTTGCCCACAGAACTGTCTTTTAAATTTTCGTTCATATTTTATTTTAAAAACACAAAGAGAGTTTTTATTCATTGGGTCATAAACACCATATTAGAACATAACTTAAATTCATCTTTGAAATAAAAAAAAAACTTTAAATGGAGTACCTGTACATAAACAGACCATTTTTATAACTTTATTTTGTTAGAAACATATTTTAACTTTGGTTTGATATATATCTAATAGCAGTTTTGAAACTTATTATTATTTTTTTTTTGTAATTCCAAAATAGCTACAACATAATATTTTTTGACAAAATGTATCTTTTGTACTTGTATAGTTTCAGTGAAACATTAAATGAAATTTCTTTAAATCAAAATACTCAGTCACGAAATAAGATAAATTTAAATTAAAAAAATATTCATGCCATTTGGAAGCTGGTGATGTTTTAAAAATCCTAGTTTAATTTACTATTATGTAATGGGACATGCTAAATTATTGTGTCAAAAGCGTTTGTAGCCAACAGGACATTCTTACTTTTACCCTTCCATGTTTGCTGCTTCAAAGGGTGATGATTTTATTATTACAGCTTGTTTTGTCTGTTTTAATAATTACTTTGAACTCATTTTTGAATAGATAATACAAATTATAAAATAGGCATTTTTTTAAAATTTGAAATAAAAAAATAATGCTATCGACTAAAGGTTTTCCATTTATTCTTAAAAAAAACTTTTCAAATTTATGTAGTTTTTTTTTAATTAAGACAAATGCTTAAATGTTCATAATTAGTAACATCAATCTAGGTACCCATATAAAAAAAATTAGACTCCTTTTATTTAAAATATTATTTAAAACTGTAAAATAATTCGAATATTGTTTTGTAGTTGTTTAGAACTATTAAATATTTTTTTCAATTGCTTTTAGAGAAATGCGTGTACGCTGGGATTCTACAATCGAGGAATTTAAAGAAAGGTTTAGAATGCCAAATTCGACTTCAAATGCAGGCTCTTCATCAGATTTTGGATGTCAAACAGATGTAAGATAAACTTAATTTTTTAACAAAATGTTTTAAAAAATTATCCTATTTTTTCTGAATTAGCTATACCATTTTTTTAAATACCTAATTGCCCACACAGTACAGGAAAAAAAAGAAATTCCACCCTGCTGTAGTTATATCTCTCAAGTAGTTCTAGTTCTCATAACTCTTCCTGGTGATTGCTTCAGGTCGATTTTAGGAGATAGAGCAGTTAAAGACAGGTGTGATAAGGGTTTGTGGGATTAATTATGCATATTTTTTTTGATGAAGATGTCCCTTCTGTTGGTGAAGTCATTAGTGAACCATTGTGATATCTATTTTTGTGATAATTAGTTAGAAAGTCAAAATCTTCTAATTAGTGTCGAATGATTTTTGCAGGAGAAATTACTGCAGAATATTTATGGTTTTTTTACAATTACTTAAATTGAAAACTTTATTTTTAAATATTTAAATTGAAAATAGGCAATTTACGCTTAATCCATGTTAAAATTTCTAAAAGAAAGCGATTTTATTGCATCTGAAATTGAAATTTTAGTTTCTGAATGGGATGAAGTAAGCAATACTGGGTTGTCTATAATCAGCACCCAAACTGTAATGCCTCTATTGTATGATGCACAATTCTCCGAATCCAACCTCTTACAACAAAATTTCCTCCAACCTTGCAAGGCAGGAGCAAAAGGCTCCTCTCACCCATGGCATATTTCTGTTATGGTGCCCCTGTAAAAAAAAAACCTAAAATATAATTTTCCAACAATTTAAAAAAAAAATCATCTGATGCTATTGGGCAGTGGGGAAGTAAAATATTATTATGCATGTATAAATTAAAAATTACATGAACTAAATTCAACAGTTTTAGACCTTTCATTGTTTACTTTTGCCTATATTTTCAAAAAGTTTTATTCCAGTTATACCTAGTGACATATTTTGGATGCTTCTCAAATTACATTTAAAACTTACCTTAAGTTTTATACAAAAAACTCTTTTTAAACATCGTAATTGCTAACATTCCTATGAATTTCGTAGCCATTAAAAGAATGTGATTTTGATGAATCAAATGGAACATGTCCACAAAAAAGGGAGCTTGATCTGAAATTAAGGAAACATTCTGAGGAATTGTCAGCTTTGAATGCTAAGTTTCTATTTTGGGAAAATGTTTTTTCTAATAAAAAAGGTATGTATAAAAAATTTGTTTAAATGTCGTCAAAACTGATTTAGAAATATTATGCATAATATGAGCTAAAATACTAGGACTAGGAAATTCTAACTCTTATTTTGTAAAATTGTAGGGCACTTTTAATTTAATTTCCTTGCCGCTGTCACTTTTTTAGAATTGTGTGATTCATAATAAAATTATTAAATTATGTATAGTTATGATCAAAATTGAGTATGAACAAACAGGAGGTTTTTTTTGTGTCTTATATTAGAACTGAAATTGGTGTCAATGTTTGGGTTTTTTGGTTGACACATTTGAAAAGTATCAAAAGTAAAAAATGTGAAGAAGTATACAAAGAATTTTAATTATTTTTTTCAACTAATTACTACAATGAGTCAATTTTGGTTAATTTATAAACACAGTATGTTACTTTTATTACAGATCATATTAAAGCTCCCAGTTTAGGATGCTCTGCAGTATTAAGCACTTTTAATTAAAACTTTTATCTGCGTTGATTTTCTAAATATAAATTAGCATTACTTAGTCAGGTAAAATCAATGTATTATTTTTTTTATTTTAGATCATAAAACTTATAACAGTGAACTATTTGGTAAAACCACTGATGAACTCAAATCTCCAACTAGTGTAAAAGATGCAAATATCTGGAAACTATTGACAATAAGTGAGCAGAGTGTAAGTATTATTTTTAAAATAAACTTATAAAATTTTAAATCATATATATAAAAATCTTATTTAGTTCAGAAATCTAAAATTATTATTTTTTATTTCAGTATTTAAATTTGCTCAACAAACTGTCAGATATGTTACAGCTTTCAGATCTAAAAGGATCATCTGCTTTAATGCATTCCTCTTGGCTTAGTTGTGATGATTTAGCAAATGCAAGGCGTCATGATCATAAAAAAATCGTGCAGTGCATTGAAAAAATGAAAAAAAGTCTATGCTACTTACAAGAATCTATAAGTATGCAGAGCAAAAGGTTTGTATACAATTGAAAAATGTGTATGAATGATCGATACGACCCATTATATTTAATTTTTTATGTGACAGAAAATTAAATAAAAGTTATAATTTTTTAAAAAATTATAAACCAAAAATATTTTCGCAAGATGTTCCTTTAAATGAGCTCATTCACTGTCAGGCCATCTATCTTAAATTGTCAATGATTAAGTTTAATATGCAACAAGAGTAACCTGTTTTCAAACTCTTTCTTTGAAAGTAACAGGAAGTTATTCTTCTTTGTTAAACAAACTGTATTGATCAAGGTACTTTGAAAATGGAAAAAAAAAATATTGAGACATTTGTTAGGTTCAATAACCCATTACTATTTCTTTGTCTATGGTTAGGATTTCAGGTGTGATTGATTTCGGGATGATACAACCACTAAATAAAATACTGGTTATAAATATTAGTTTATATGTTTCTGTAAGTATAAGAATACTCACACAGGCTTGGGAAAATCTTATTGGGGAATTTTTTTTATATACTTCATGATTTTATATTGTAATATCCTCTTTACTCCAAGGTACTTACTTGTGTACACTTCACTTTTCAACCCCTAATTTAAAAAAAATTCTTGACACTAACTTTTATGATATAAAGTAAAATGTTCAAGCTTTCACTTTTCAGAATTTGATTGTGTTAATAAGTCTTTTATTTGTATAAAAATAATGTAAAGCGTGGATCAAGCACAATTTAGAGGTCTTTAAAAACAACAACTTTTTTTTCAACTGTAAATATTAAAAGCATTTTTGCATTTAAAACAGTGTTAGAATAAACTTTTACTTACAAAATAGCTGATAAAGCTGAATTTTGTAAATAATGGCACATTAAAAATTGTATTTTTGGAGCTTAAGGTTGGTGAATACCCAAAATTTTAAAATTTTACTATTGCTTTAATCTTTTCCAAATTTGGCATAATGATTTCAAATGTAATGAATAAAACTATTTAGGCATTTTTTTTATTTAAATATAATTTATTTATTTTAAAGTGTTTTTATACTAAAAATTGGTTTACGCTAACAAGTCTACCACATTGAATTTTCATCCTATAAACATTAATTATGTGTTTAATTCTTCATTATGAGCTGATACATGCAATGACCCTCTAGAGTTATATACAAATTACAAGAAAAGAAGTTGTTAAGAAAATTGTTATAAATTAACAAAAAAATAATATTTTTTTCGATTAACTTACACTTGGACATGTTTAAAAAAAAAAAAAAACAACACTTGTATATTTCACCAGATGTTAGAGGTTCATGGCACAGATATATATTGAAATAGCATCTGTAAAAAATTTCAGGTAAATTATTGTAAAACTTTTTATGCTAGAAGTGTTAGCGTAAACCCCTTTTGTTAGTTGAAAAACATTGTTTAAAATAAATCAATTATGTTTTTAAAAAAATTGCCCAAAAAAGCATTGTTCATTATATTTGAAATCACTATGCCAAATTTGGAAAAGATTAAAGTAATAGTAAAAATTTTAGAATTTTGGGTACTCGCCTACCTTAAGACCTCAAATTTCACGAAATTGATATACCCCTCACAAAATAGCTAAAAATACTAAGCATTATTTTTTCTAAATTGTGTGCAATTAATACTTATTAATATATATTTTCTCGAAATATATGTTTATATCATGTGTATTGAATTTTTGTTTTCAGTTGTGCAGAGTAGATAGCATTATGAGAGTTGAATAATAAAACACATAAAAGGTACTTCGTGATAATGATAAATGCAATTTAAAAATGCAAAAATAGAGATACACAAACTCAAAAGTTAAATTCGGTCAAATTATCTCCAAAAGTTTACTACATTTTGTTCATGGGATTCTACATATGTGTGTTAAGCTATGTTAATGAAGACTGTTGTTCAAAGCTAAAAGATTATTAAACGTTATGTTAATGTATTAAAAAATAGACTAGTGTAATTAAGGTGAATATAAAATTTATTTTTCTTTGTTGCAGTAAAAAACAGTGATTTATAAGGACTGTGCAATCACGGCCAACTTCAATAACAAGGCCAGAGAAGCTCTCCCAAACATGAGCAGAGACAGAATTTTTGACTTCACTGTTCCGAGTGCCGAAGATAAAAAAACTAGTACAGACGCATTCGGAACCCTAAAAATGTGGTAAGCCGTGAACGAGTGGTTCCGAACATGTTTCGAGACAGGTTATATTTATCTTCGGAACAACGTCACTCGGAACTATGACATCAAAATTTCCGTCCCTGAGCGTGTTTGAGAAAGCTTCTTCAGCCTTAGTAGTTGAGTAAGCCATGGTGCAATGCACTTTTAACCTCTTAAGACCTGAGCAAAATCCTACACCTATATTCTTAATGTAAACATTCTTTTCATTCAGATATATGCTAAAAAGTATGGTTTGAAAAGCAATTTTAAAAAAAATTATGTTAAATATTTACTCACGTCTTAAGCTCTAAAAAAAAAGTGCTATAAATGCAAAAAAAGGCTGTTGTATCACTTATTTGTAGTTAACAGCTTATTTTAACATTGTTTTTAATGCAAAATGCCTTTAAAATTAACTAGTAAAAGAAAATTTTGAAACATTTAAAGAAAGAGCTAGTTTAAAGTTATTTTTTAAGAACTCTAATATGGTATTGACTCTCGTTCAACTTAATTTTAAGTAAATGACAGATAACTGTAATCAAAGGCTGAAAACTGATTTTTGGAACTTCTATTGGACTAGATCAATTTCGAAATTAATTAACATGTTAATTGTTTGTGGGGATGTTTTAAAAAAGGCCCCAAATGGGGAGGCCAGTTTGCAAGATTATAAAAAAGTGTTTTAAGGTGCCAAAATATCTTTAAATTAAAAACTATAATTTTTAAATATTGTTAGTGTACTATTTAAACTCTTACTTTATTGTTAATTAAGTCATATTACCTAAAAATATTTGAAACTCCTTGTTGGTATGTTAAAGATTAAAAAAATTAATGTCCAATTAGATATAATGGAGATTTTTTGTTTTATAGATCAACTGCTGACAATACACCAACAGAAGATAGAAAAACAAATATTACAGTTAGTACTATTTAAAACATCGTTTTATGTACATTTTGCTTATGAATTTGGAGAAAATTGTCCAGATCAAGTTTTATTAAACTTGTTTTGTGGACTTAGAAATGGGCATGAAGTATTGTCATATTAAACAATAACTTTATTTTAAATATATAAGCTAAAAAATTTTGTTTACATTATTACATTACTTTTTAATATATTTTTTTTTATCATAGTGCCATTCAGAAGAAATGCATTTCCAATATTTATGTGAAGTTCTTCAAAAAGCTCAAGAAAGTGTAGTAAAAGATTTTTCTCAAAAACGAGCATTCCACAGAACTGTTGTTACAGCTGGGTCTGGAAGGGTATGCAAAGTTTTATCATTGTATAAACGATTGTAGTTTATGTAATTTGGTTAAAAATAATTTGAATTATTTTTGTTTAAGGTGAAGAAAACATCAACCATATCTTACTTTCACTTCCCCTGTTAAGTCTAAGGGAAAGTTTATAAATCACATCCTTTGATTAGGTGTTTACAGGTGTTTGAATGTGACTTCACCTTAATAGATGCAAAATGTTTGTCACATGTGCCACACAATTTGATTGAGAGTATTATTATAAATAAAAATTAAGTAGAAACATGTTTAAAAAAGAAAAATTACTAATAAATGTTTAGATTTTATTATATTAGTATATGCATTGAAAAATAACTCTCATAAAGAATTATTTATTAGTTTTAATTCAATTTCATTGCTTAACACTCAATAAAATATGGTTTACTAATTAAAAAAAAAAGCTTAGTAAAATAGTATATAAGCTATTTTTATATTCTCAAATTTTAAATACTTGCAAATCTTCCTGAATCCTGCAAAACTTAAAATTTAACAGTAAATTGCTGATACCTATTACAAAAAGAGAGGTAGAACATAAAGAAAGTTATAGAAGAGGAAACTTGTCTTGTCCAATATTGAAATTTACTTTTCAATTGATGCACTGATTACAAGTACCATTAATTAACTCAAAATATCCACTAATTTACTCTAATAATAAACTAAACAACTCTGATTACAAGTATCCCTAATAGCTTTTGTAAAACTCTTACCTCTTTTAACTCAAAATATATTTGTGTGTATATCTATTTTTTTATATACTAGGCTTTTAATTAACTTAAAAACCGGTTTTGAGATTGCACTTTTCCCTCCCCCCCTGTTATGTTTTTGGGAGAGGAGGGGTATTGATGGTATTGTGTAGCCAAATTCGATTTGGGAAAAAGTAGCTTTCCTTAAAGCGGCTCTTTAAAATTAGCAAGGTATAAAGGTTACCTTGATGCACTTTTATATGCAAAAAGGTTGATATGCGTATATTTATAGAAAAGCTTTCTTAAATATTGTAAGTCATGCTAGCTTCAGAAATTGTTCTTCATGCTAAAGCAACATACAATCTTTTGTCTTATTTTTGCTATGCCAAATGAATGTAGAAGAATAAGTATTATATTTTTATTATATACAACTATGACAAGTTATAAAAAATATTTTCATTATTTAAGTACTTTTGACAAGAAAATATTGTATTAATTTATGTAACATAGGAAAGCTGAAATTATATTTATATAAATAATTACAGACCAGTCGACATGCAGGCTCTCGAGAGAGACGGATACCTTTAGAATTGAAAAATGGGAAAATATTAGCAGTTCTTGAAGTAAGTTTTTTTTAAAAAAACTATATTTCCGATAAATTAAAAATATTTTTAATGTTTAAGTCCATTTATGAGCTAAGTTTTAAAAAATAAACTTTTTGATTAATCAAAAATATTTTTTAAGTTTAGGTTCAATTATGTCTTGAATTTATTTTGACTAATCAGGTTTTTCTTTACTGTTTAAAAAAGTTTTTCCTCAAAAACTATTACTTGAATGTTCTGAAAATGTTTTAATGGCTTTCATAATGTAATAAAAAATTAGAGCATATTACTTTTAATAAAATAAGCAACTATGTGCAAAAATTTAACTCTGAAGCACCTTAAGTATGTTAAACTATATTTTACTTTAAAAAATCACATTTTCTAAAAACAAGCATTTATAAACTGTGCAATGACAAGATTATAATAATTCAGTTTTATGTGAAAAATTAGTAACTGCTATATTCATGTAATTAATATATCGTTTTATAATACATACAAACATTTTCAAATTTTTGAGCAAAGGCTAATGCTACCAAAAATGTAATTTTAAGATGTTGTTTGTATAGATGTTTTATGTCAAATTACTTTGGCAATTGACATCTGTCTTAAAATATCATATAAATAACTAAATAAACATTTTAGGATAAATTTAATCGTGAGGAGCTTTTACCAAACAAATTAGATTACAGTAAAATGGAGTGTAAAAATGTAAGTATAAGCTTGAATTATTTTCGAAAACATAGTATTAAGTAGAAAATTGTAGTTGACTAGATCGAACTTCTATTGTGACAAAACCTTTCTCTAAACTTTTGCTTAAAACATAAGTTCACAAAGTATTTATATATAATTTAACAATTTCATGTTACTTTGTGATCAATTACTAAACTTTATTTATTTTATGTAATTAAAGAATACTTTGAAGTTCTAGTGTGTCACTTAAAAATAACAAAAATAAATACAAATGTGTAGTGATAATTTCTTTTGTTAGGTTGTTGCAATAGTGATGTTAGTTATTGGTACTTTATTGTAACTATTGTGTACATAGTCACATTAAAATTCTATAATACTTCTGTAACATGTAAAGAAAAATCTATAGTCACAGATATGTTGATTTTTTTTGTATTTTTTTATGAGGTATTTTCATTTAGTAGTTTTTTTTTGTGCGTTTAATTGTTTCCATGAATATAATGCTAATTCATTATTAAAATGTTTTTCTTTTTAAATTTTTTTAATCTTTTTAGGGAAATGCCAAAATTAAAACTCCATCATGATTTTACATTCCATTCAATGGAAATGCGGATTTTCATAAACTTTATAAAAATGTGTATCATGTAAAAAAAAAAAACCTTTGCTACCTAATTTGTCATTTTAGTATTAACCAATTGAATGTTTACTCAGAGCTTATGTGTATAGATAATGTAAACAATAAAACAGTTATTAAAAATTAAATAAAAAAGTTTATTGAAATTTTAATTAAAATGTGAAAGCTATTACTCTACTCATTGCAGTTTTTTAATGTAATCTACAGTTGATTAATGTTTTTTTGGGTCTGGTACTATACATTCATTAAAGCAGATTGTTGTAAAAAGCTGAATTGTACACCTGCAAATACATCGTTTTTTCGCCTCATTTTTGGATGGGTTATTGCACATGCTTAAAATTGTTTTTGAGAAAATTTTGCAAAGTAAAAATTTTTTTGCAAAAAATTGTGCAATGTTCTGATTTATTTATCTTTCAGCAGATTTCTCTGTTAATACAATTTGTTTTCGTAATCTGAGTTGGTAGTAGTCTGACTTAGCTTGGTTTATCACATGACTGTACTGCATAACCTTAACCATAAATATCTGAAATCTTACACTAACTTACCAGTGTTAATGCAAAGTGTTTGTGCAATTTCATTGTATTAGCCTATTATATTTGGAGGAAAGATTATGAAATGATCATTTATTTTGAATAAAATATTCTGATATATTAAACCCTTTAAATTCTGATTATTGTAAATAAAAACAATATGTTTTGATAATTTCTTATTTTAAACAAAAGGTACAAAATTCAATATCAGAAAAGAAATGTAATTTTTTTTCTTGGGTTCCTTAGCATTTTATTTCAATCTGTAATTTCTCCCTGGATGTACTTGTACTCTTAACTTATTATATTTAATTTATTTTATTTTAAATACAGTATTAGCAGTTTTGTGTAAATTAAAAAAATATACTGTCCAAAAATTCATGGTTAATCCACTGTCGAAAAACACACATTGCAAAACCTTGAAAAGCTGTTATAGTTGATACATGCCTCTTTTAAAGATTGTTAAATCATAAACCCATTTATACCATTAAGTCACAAAACCTAATTTTTTAAAAATCATTTAACCTTGGATTTTAATAGGTATAGGTATAGGTATAATCCCTAAACAACAACTTTGAAACAATACAATTTACACCAAATAGCTCGCTGTAAACCACATAGCACTTATAGTATGACATTTATTAACATAACACACACACACAAGCAGCCATAAAAGAAGCAATTATCTTTTGAAAATTCATAACTCGTAAACCAAGAAAAGATACTACCCCCCCCCACACACACACCTTGAAAGTACGTAAAATAAGTGTGATTATTAAAATTTTTAGGATTTTAGGGATGGTCAAGTTCATAAAACTTAGCTTGTGGTTTATTTCAGTTGGAATTACTCCTTTCACAATAAACTGAATTATTCAATTTCAGATTTTACTACTATTTCCAAGAATATACCCATTGGACCTACCCATTTTGCCAATTTAATTTTTGGAGCTATTTTACTTTTTTAAAATCCAGTTACAAAATAATGAAATGAAATTCATTTCGGGTGGAAACAATTATTTATTTCATAAGGTATACATTTTTATCTTTTCCATAGTAAATTAACCCTTTTATCAGGAATAAGAGAGAATGTACTAATTTTATGTTAACTCCCTATAATCCTCCTCCCTCTTTTCATTTTAGTAGTGCTGCCATCTACTATTTAGTCTAAAAACTAAAAATATTTTTTATACACTTAATACTAGCTATTTTCTTCCTAAAATACAATTCAACTTAACCTTTTCAAATAGTTTAGTTATAATTGTGTTAAATTTTTAAAATTTATTATTACATACATGCTGATAGTCAGAATAATTTAAATTATACATGTTTTTATGTTTCAAAATCATTTGTAGTGTAGGACATCTGCCGCATTTCAATTATTACCTGACCTAAATGTAAAATACGATGATCCGAAAATAATATTAGTTTGCAAGAAAATATATTTATCAATATTTAAAAAAAATTGTGTAATCAAACCAATCTCTCAAAGCTAAAAAAATATGCTCGTAACAACATGTAGAATTCGGTTACTTAGAACACTTATTTTTCCGCCAGTAGCCCTAAACAGAAAACTTTATTTTGTT
This sequence comes from Hylyphantes graminicola, assembly GCA_023701765.1. NCBI lineage: Eukaryota > Metazoa > Arthropoda > Arachnida > Araneae > Linyphiidae > Hylyphantes > Hylyphantes graminicola. The sequence goes on from CM043123.1 coordinate 35,555,471, forward strand.
ATTGCACAATAATATTGTACTTATAACAGCCATGTATTTTCAAAATTATATTTTTTTCGATGATTTTTATAACAGGTGAAGCAGAACCGTGCGTTCTGGTTAGATATTTTTCAATAAAAAAAAAGCTTTTTAGTTTATTTAGATGTCTTCGGGACTTTTTGCAGTACGAAATTGGTATGCATCGATGCACTAATCATAACTTTCCTTTGATGTTATGAAGGGAATTATATTAAATCTTTTGCATAAATTATTTGCGTTTATGACGTTTTGATAAGAGACTAATTATATAATAGGGGTAAGTGGTGTACCTTGGACGTATGTGTACCTCGAACCTATGCTGATTCTAGCTCGATTAGCTTAGATATTGAAACAACACCACATGCAGTTAAAGTATTTGCTACCAGGGATCTCAGTGAAGTTCTATTTGTTTGTTAAAAGGTCAATTTATTAAAGAGGTTTCGAAAAACTAAATTCTCAGTCCAAAAGTAAATTTTTGTCAGATTCTTTAGTGTATTTTTTTACTCAAACATGTAGTGTTTATTCAGAAACAATGGTTATGCAATATAAAGCAAAGTTCTAGCTATAAAACAGTGTGCTTGAAATTAAGTTAGGTCTAACCTTAACTTGGTGATTAACTATTTTGTTTTTAATATCCAAGTGGTGTACCTCGAACCTAATACAAGTGGTGTACCTTGGACTGGTCCAAGGTACACTACTATAGGTCTTATGTGCTTCAGATTGTTGAAAACCCTTTTTAAAATTCAAGTAAATTTTTTCCTTTGGAAAATTAAGTATTTTAAGCTCTTAATATGCAACCCTGATTTGTAAAATCTAGAAGAATGGAAATTTGTAAGAAATTTTTATTAGGTGTGATAAAGAATTTTTTTTGTAGTTAATTATTTAGATTTATGGAAGCCAATAAAATTTTAACCATATTTATATAATATAGGAAATAATTATTGCATGCTCATATAAAAAGATATTTTTTATAATAAATATCTAAGCAGAACATCCTTTTTACGTTTAGGCCTAGTTGTATAAACATAGGGGGGAATATTTGAGTTGTTTTTTCAAATTTAGGACAGAAAGATAGCCAAATGTTTTTCTATGGCATGAAACAACAGTTTAATTTTATGCTGCATTTTAACGGATACACCTGAGAAAGATTGCATTGCAGCTGAAAAAGCCAAAAGGGCCCTAAAAAAAAAAACTAAGGCAATAAAACCCCTTACTAAGCCAATTGACCTAACATAGCCAATTAATACAATCTTGGCTAGAAATAAGAGTACGCTGTAAAATGTATTTTTGAATTTTATGTGGTTAATAAATATTGGTTTTCGGACTGTAAATCGAGTACCTCTACCTGTTAATAATTGGTCCAAGGTACACTACCGGTTGGACCAAGGTACACCACCGGTGGTGTACCTTGGTCCTATTTACAATTTTCTGTATTTATTTTTGTAATAGTTGAAATCATTTTAATAACATGTTAAAATAAATATATGTTGTGTATAACAACATAAAGTATTTAGTAAAAATATTTTTATTCACTTTTTGCAAGTAATTAAGAAATTAAAAATTGAAAAGTCAAAATAGGTCCAAGGTAACCCACCTTCCCCTATATATTTGAATTCGGAACCCCCTCTACCGTCGCCGATTTGAATTGTTCTATTTAAAGAAGGCATTTTTTAAAAATGAGAATTTGGTCCCCATGAAAAATAAACCATAATATAGTTATAATGAAAATAGGAGAAACATATTTTAAACAATTATTTTCAAATATTTTATATTGACACGATAATTATTTTCTTAATTAAAATGTACTTCAAAACCAATTTTTTAAAATATTTTTTGCGGCGTAAAATTTTCGGTAGCCTATCCCTGTTTTCTGAAATATAAAGAAATGTTAAAAGAAAAAAAATATATATATAAGGAGGGTGCGTGCAGACAATAAAACTCGAACATTCCTTTTAGTTATCCGAAAAATAGTTGAGTAATAAGGATTTTCTTCTTAGGTCCATTCATTTTACCCGATTTTTCCTTGAATAAATTTTTTGAAATAATAGAAATTTTCTTACTTTGAAGTTTAAAATCTATTCCGGACTGACATAGTTCTAAGTTAAACAACTTTTTTTTACTAACAAAACATTTTATTCAACATTTTCATTATTCATCTTTTTTTCGATGTTCGGCATCTAGTTCTAAAATATTAATTAAACTTTATTTAAAACAATAAAAACTTTTTCTTCATTTTTTTCATGCACTCCTTTAACCCTTTCAGTCCCAAAAATTTACTACACTACAGAAACATCTGATATTCACAAAATAAGCTTATTTTGGGTCAAATATACGAATTCCATAAGAAAAAAAAATCATTAAAAATTTTTATATATTTTTTGAAACAATGCCAAAATTTTTTAAATGTGGAAAACAACAAAAAAATATATATTACCTAAAAACACTTTGAGTTATATATTTTAAGGTATCTGACCATATTATTAAAAAAAATAGTAATTATTTTAACCGAAATAGTTTAAATTGTGTTTTAAATATGTTGAACTGAAGTGAACTTATCAAAAATCAGGAGAAACGCTTGTTGACTATTTTCTAAATAAAAAAAATTAGTTGTTCTGACTTCTATTGAGATTAATGTAAAATATTGTCTGATAGAACAAAGTGTGAAGAATCGAATGATGTGTGTTTGGATGTCATAGCGCGACATAAACATTTTGAAAAAAATATTGAAAGGGATTATGCCAAATGGCATCACTGGGACTGAAAGGGTTAAACTCTTTGCTTTCTGGAGAGTGCAGTAGTAAAGTAAAAGTAATAAGCTCGTGAATTCCGCAGAACTAGCCCATCGATATTAGCACTGACAGCTCTAAATGGGTTACAGCTTAGAGACTTGTTTTTCTTAAGACTTTCCCCTTGCCATGTGGTATGCGTAAAGATCACGTAACCTTAAAATAACCAATTGAGTCATCTTTCCCTGAAAATCTTTCCTATTTGTTTTCGGTCATGGCCGTAGGTCCTTCTAGTTTGTAGATAATCTGTTAGTTTTTAAAGAAATATTTACTTTACCTTTTTTAAACCCAGAAATAAGGTGCTTTAACTTACGGAAAGCAACAACCTTGATTTTTCAATTTTTCAATATTTTGTCATCGCACAGAGATTCATAGGAAACGTAAATAATGAAATACTTTTTCAGGTTCTGTGAAGAGTTTGCAATGCTTTTTTTAAAAAAAATATATATTTAATAAATACCTGTCAAAGTGGAAATTATGATTACTTGAATTCAGTGATTATTCAGATTATCTTGAATGTAAACTGCAGTCATAAATATTAATGAATAAGCAAATACTTGACAGAATCTGACAATTGAATAATTATAATTGAAAATAATTTCAAACGTATATAATCACACACATAGATTTTAAGTATGAAGTTTTGAATTTTTAGATACAGAATTGTTGATAGTATAATCAATTACGATTCGTTTTGAAAAATCAAATTTCTGTGATAATCTTGATCACATATCATAAATCACATCTTTACTCAAGCGAATACGAACAACAATAAATCTGTTTAACAAAATAATTATCAACATCACTTTAAAAAAATAAGTTGCTTAAATTATAAATTCTTATAAAGTCGCTATATGTTAAGGTATTAACGTAAGATGGCAAATGCTCCAATCAATTATCTGACTAAAGCAAGTTATTTTTTCTAAGATTAATTGAAAAGCTTAGTGGAAGAACCTGCTAAGTGACATTTTTGAAAAACAAAAAGATTATTGTGTCAGCAAACATATTATTCTTTCCTTTAACCCTTTCAGTCCCAGTGATGCCATTTGGCATCATCAGTTTCAATATTTAAAAAAAAAAATTATGTCCCGTTACGACATCCAAACACACATCATTCGATTCTTCACACTTTGTTCTATAAGTCAATATTTTACATTAATCTCAATAGAAGTCAGAACTACGATTTTTTTTTATTTATAAAATAGCTAACGAAATAGCTTTCGGTTAATATAAATACTAATTTTTTTTTAATAATATGGTCAGATACCTTAAAATATATAAATCGAAGTGTTTTTAGGCAATACATATATTTTTATTTTGTTGTTTTCCACAGTTTTTAAAAAATTTTGGCATTATTTCAAAAACCATAATTAAAAATTAAAATGATTTTTTTCATTTTATGGAAATTCTTATTTTTGACTCTAAAATAAGCTTATTTTGTGAAGATCAGATGTTTCTGTAATGGTTTTAAGTGCAAACGATTTCTGGGAGGGGGGAGGAACTTTAAAAGCTCTTTGGGGGTGAATCTCATTTTCACATTTATATGTCACTTAACACGCAGGCGGCTTGCCACTAAGCTCTTCAATTAACTGAAAGAACTAAGCTGACAAATAGTTTATGGAATGGACCTTTTAATGAGGTGTCTATTGATGAAAGTAACTCAACTTAAAGCTCTCAGATATTTTCATTGGAATTGAAGTCAATTTCGTTTGAGCTTGGAAAAAGATATTGTATATCCAAGTTTATATCAACTTCAAGTTCAAAAGGTCTAGACGGTCTTTGAAAGTTGAGACAAATAATTGGCTAATTTGGAGGTCTTTTACTCACTTAGGATATCGTTTTTTATTTCGTGCAGTGAAAAAATCTTTTGTACTAAGGGAACTATATGTAATTATTTTTATAACGGGCAGAGAAACATATAATTTCTAAAACAAGTTCTCAAGAAAATTGCTTAATTATTTCTTTGCTGTACTTATTTAACTTTGGTTTTGAGTAGCGGCAAAATAAGGAACAAGTTTTGTTGACCAGGCAATTGCTAAGCAGGCAATTTCTAAATAATTGAAAAGTCTTTGTGTTTGAATAATTACAGTTCATTTTGAATAACACATAAAGAACATAGATATATATTGTATATAAATCCGCACACAGATATATATATATTATATATATATAGAATATATATATATATAATATATATATATATTATATATATATATATATATATATATATATATATATATATATAATATATATATAATATATAGTATATATCATATAATATATATATATATATATACTATATATTATATATATATAATATATATGTATACAATATCCACACACTTCAATCAATAGTTTATAAATAATTCTACATCTGCACTTAGCCTGTCTGTTATTATACTAAAATCTAAAACTTTTCAATAACTTTTTTAATACAAGGTAAGTACTATAGGGGAGAGTGGGGGCTATTGGGACGCAGGGCTAATGGGACAAGGGCCCTAAAGCTGAGGAAAATATACTTTTTTACCAATTTTTCTACACTACAGTATTGTTACAGTTACACTTCACATTTTAACAACCAAAGATCAGCAATTTAAAACAGCGATGCGCTGATAAGGAGAGAAGAATTGTTGTTTCGGAGAATTGAAAGTTAATTAAAAGTGTACCTTGTTTTTCACTTTTGAAGTATTAACTAAAAACTTTATATAAATTAAAATACAGTTTTAGATAGATGAAATATCCTAGATTAAGATAGTATATGTCAAAAACTGTGTTGAAGCACAAGTGCTTCTGTGTTGGGTCATTTATAACAAACAACTCTGTGGGGTCTAATGGGACACGAATAAACCTAGCTTTGCATGCTTCTCTCGAATAATCTATATAAATCTCTTATATCTTATTCAGTAAAGTTGACCAAAAAACTTTTTTTAAACTTTAATTTTAAACTTTTTGAACTTTTTTTCACGTAGTATAATAAGTGAAAGTTCAAGTAGCTTTAATTTGGTGACATATTTCCACCTGAAATTTTAATAATTACATCTTAACAGATCTTGGTGAAGATAAATAAATTATTGTTGATAAATTTTGCTAGTAAGCAAGCTATTTTTTATTTGTAGGATTGATTTCTGAAAAAAGGAAGGCGATGAACTGAAATGTTCGTAAGGTAGGGTAGTTTACATATATATTCCGCGCTTGTGTGCTTGATCAGAGACCCGCTTATAAGCCTTCGTCAAGTAAGACAGACACAGAAAGTAGTTTTTACTGTCACAGATAATGAAAGTATACCAAAACAAACCCAGGGCAAAGGAGGGAATCGAACCCGCACCCGTTGCAGAGAAAATGTTCGTTAAAATGATATGAAAAAGGTGAACGATGGTGTGCTATTTGAAGATAAAGACGGTCTTTTAAATCCTTGTACAGTGAAAAAAGAGGACAAGTTAGGGATTAATTTTAGAAGATTTAGTTATAAAACGAAAGATTTAGTTATGAAACTAAGGATTTAGTTATAAAACTATCCTTTCCAGTTATTCAACAAAAATTATGGGAGCATCTTCGATTTTGAGTTATATTTTTGATATTTCATATTCGATTTTGAATAATTGTTTTAAAAAAATTTCGTTGTGTACACGTTATTTAAGTGGTATTTGCTTTAAAATTTTATTTTCTGGTCATTTTACGATTCATTTTCCCCTTTTTAATATTTTATTAAGACAACATTTAGCATGTCCCATTAGCTCCTGCACGCTTATACACACAAAAAATAATCAACAACAAAACACACCCCTGTCCCATTAGCCCCCACATAAGGGGGCTAATGGACATTTACCAATGTTTGTTTAAAATGCTCAGCAACCAAAATTTGGTAATGTTTTAACATTTGAACGAATGACTTTTTAAGTAAAAATGAAATGTTCATGTTTATGAGCATGTGAAAAAAGAAATTAAAATTAATTTTACTTTTTGCTGAAATACAGAGGTTGAAAAAAATTTGTCCCAATAGCCCCCCCCCCTCTCCCTATATCTTCGTACAGTTTAGAACAAAATTTTTGATAGTTCTTTATAAACCTTAAATATGCATTTTAAATTTATGAAAAATACTATTGTTGTATATTTTTCCTTTAACTTCCAGCTTCATTTAATTAGTTTTTGAGCAATACACATAGGACTGAATTCATCGAAAGCCTAAAGCAAATAAAAAACCTCAAATAACACGAAAAAACGAATCCTAACTGATACAAATCCTCGATAAAACCGGTTTCTCGCCAAATGATGGGGATTATCATGAAAAAATACGGTAAGTCATACTTTTTCTACCTTTACCTTAGTTTCTTCTAAGTATTTTAAAAAAAATCAATTCGTTCTTAGTAGATATCAACTGAGATCACTAGTGGAAATTTCCAAAGCCTTTACAAGCCATCAACAGTTTATGGAGTGTTTTTGTTTTTTGGTATTGCTATAAAGCTCCTAAAACTTTTATTATATACCAGTCAATTTATTAGTTATAAAAGTGTATTGGCTGTATATTGGAGGATTCAGTTAGGATACCTAAATCGATTGGTCTCATTTGTAAAATAACGTAGGTTAATGTGTTCAAGTTTATATATAAGAAGACTTTTATATTGTGAAGATTTAAAAGAAATCCCACGTTCATACTGTTATAAAAACTGTTTTAGAAAATTTCTGCGGAAGTTTCGAAATTTATATGATGAACAAGGTAGTTTAAGATTTTATTTAAATAGTTTTTTAGTATGAAATAATTCACTTAGCAAATTTGTTTTTTTTACCAATCATTATTTCGTGACTTATATCAAAAATTGTAAACATCAATTTCATCAAATTTTTCCTTGTTTTCAATTAAAAAAAAATTCTTAATTTAAAAATAAAAACACTGGAGAAGCATGTTAAAAGTGTACTCAACGAGTAAAAATATTGGGATAAATCCATGCATAAAAAAATTAAAAAATTGGCACAGAACACGGGCACTTATTAGTTTTTTCTGCAAAAATCAAGCAAATATTTGTAAGGAAAATGTTCTTTTGTTTTTGCATTCTAATATCATCATAGAAATATATTATATTTTATATTTAAAGATCTAACTTTCGTTCATTAAATAGTGCATGTGATAATATATAAGGTATAATTTAATTTTATTTTCCTTATCTTTTTAATTCAAACTATTGTTTTGCTTTCACAGTTATTCAAAATTTAAATAAAAATAACTTATGAAACACTTTACACTGCCTATCCAATTAAAAAAATGAATGTCACCTAATTAGTGGGGAACTTGCAATTTTTACTTAGTTTGCAGAAATAAGAGAGAGCAAAAGAGAAAAAAAAGACAAAATGACAAATTTTCTAGACTAGAAAAAAAACTACTTCTTCTGGATTTGTAAGGCATTCCAGTCGATCAATCAGGTGAAAAGTTTTGGAGTACGAAAACATACCCATTACTACGTTCTTCAACTGCACTAATGTATCTTTCGAAGAAAGGGATACAATGACAAAACAGAAGTAAAGTGTTGATCTAGGTTTATCCCGTTGTAAAAATTCCGTTAACCCCACTCCACAGCTAGAATTCATGTTGACTAAAGTCGTAACGAGCGAATTACTACTCTTCCGTGAAATAGGATAACATTCCTCTAAGTGTTTGGGTAACATAAGTATATAAAATATGTTTTTCCTATGACTTTCTTTCTCTTTTCTTTATACAATAAATAATAGCTTATTAAATTAACTCAAATGCTTTACTGATAATTCATGTAATTCATCAATAACAAATTTTTGAGTTAATATTATTTATTATGGCATCAAATGAATTAATAATGTAAGTCTCCAAAGCGAGGGATCCTATTAGTTTTTGGCAACTTATATATTATTCCTTTTTTGTGTATTACTTTAAACATTAAGTTTGGCACATTGCTTGAAGCTTAAGGTTTTATTAATGGAAGCTTTGTTTTTCTGAAACTTATTTTTTCACGTTTTTCGAAATAAACTTAATTAGTCACTACATAATTAATTATAATATGGATGCTCTTCACAGAATATAAGGTATTAAAAACGAATCTCGCAACAGATTTTTCAACCTAATTAGGAAACTTTTGTAATTGTATATTAGGTATTAAATTTTGATTTTAAATGCTGATAAGCAGGATTGCACAAATAATAAAAAGAAATAGAGATTTTTGAACTTAACTTCTAATTAAATATTTACTTTATTGACTAAATATACTTAAAATTTTATAATACTAATAAATGAGTTACACATACCATTGCTTAAATTATTACTATTCAGGGAGATTTTAGTTCGCAGATCGGGGTTTGGAGACTAAATTCTTTTATAACAATGAAACAATCCCATCATTTCAAGTATTGGATAACCGCTGTATTTTGAAGCTAAACCAAAATAAAAAAAGTTTTTAAACAATTCGTTTTACATCAACAAATGTTGCAGAATAAATTTTGAATATTTTTTTTTAACCCCCACCCCTTTTCTAAGGATCATTGAAATGGGTCTCAGAAAAAAAATCGACATTTTCAAGACAGAAAAGTATTGATAGCTACAAAGTGTCTGACCCACATTGCTGCGGTTTGATAGTTTCATGTTCAACCTTTTTTCTACACTAGACAAAAGAAAGTAAAAATATCATCGATTTTCGATCAAAGGTCTTGTATTTCCTTACCCTTTCCTAAAAGGGGTTTAGGTCTGGTTGGTAAATAATTGACAATAATTGATATGCTTCTTTCTTGTCTTTAAAATAAGTTGAAATATTGAAGTTATGAGTAGGTCTAAAAGTCTTTTTCTCTTCAACAGATCTAAGCGAAGTGTAAAAAATTTGGCATTATTTATTTTTTATTGAAAAAGGTGACAATAATGAGGTTTATGCTTAGTTTTAGAATTGATTCAATTTGTACAGAAGCGCTATTGCAATAGAATGTGAGATGTTAAACTAAATAGAATTTTTGTTCGTTGGGGGTTTCGGTCACAGAAAAAAATAAATATATGAATTTAAAATGTGAAAATATGTTTTAAAATTAATATACAATAAAAGTTTTGAATAATTAGTAAAATATTCAAGAACGTGATAAATACCGTTACCGAATAATAATAATAAGGCTTTCAATTATGTAACTCTTTTGATGAAGCGAACGATAATAACACTTTAACATTTATAATTCCTTTGATGCATGCCTTTCCATTGTTTTGCATAAACTTCAATCTGCCATTGTGAAGGAAACATCAGATGTTTATAAAGGCATATAAAGTAAATATCAATACATTGTAATGTTTGAAACCTAACTATTCTATTCAACAGGCAAAAATATTTGTACAGTAGTCAATGATTATTAAGCACAGCATTTGATGAAAACCCTTTTGTAGAAATTGCATAACGAAAGTAATATCAAGTGTCGCGTAGTGTAGTTCTTACTAATTTTGTAATTTTAAAACTTACTGATAAAGGGCAATGTCGTGTGGTTATAGTATTGGACATTGGACCTTTTCTTACTAAGGAGCAGGGATATTGTACATCATAAGTAATAAATAATCACAATATGGAATATTCTTAGAACATGTGTGCACGCTATGTAGACTTATACCTAAATAAATAACAGTTTAGTTTATAATGGATTTAGTTATTAGAACATTTGACATAATAATAATTAGATACTTTTGACGAGTTTATATTCGAATATATATTGTATACTTTGATATTGTCTGCACGAATATATTCTATACTTTGAGATTATTAGAAGTTTGTTTAGTTTATTTATTAAATATAGTTAGTAAATTAAATTTGCAGTTCATGGTGGCTTATTTTCCATACTGCCTACTAAATGTTTTTTTAATTATATGAGTTATTGCAAAAATAGTTTAATTTTCGAGCTTAGATAAAGTTCGTGAATGTTTTGTTTCGTAGATTTGGTAGCTTACCAATTAGAGTTATATTACTAAGATATTTTAGAGCTAAACACCAAATCAATTATAGTATTGTTATAAAAGAATTAAAAATCGCAGTCCACGTATACATGATTGTGCAATTCGATAATCGGCTTAAAATCCGTCATAATTTATTAAATAATTGAGATAGCGCAGATTTCAAAATAAGAGAACGTGAAATAATATTTTAGTGACTTAACCATGTATTACCTAGGGAATAAAAATTTCGTATAGAACAAGCTCTATTAGCACCCGATTTAATTAACTCTTAAACCTAACTTTCGTATAAATTGCAAAATTAACCACATCTGCGTCATAAGATTTCGTTCATATTAAAATATAAGCCACTACTAATAAATCATATATTTTATTAGGCATACTGAAAGCAATGCATTCCCATTAAAATTCGACTCAATGTTTCACTCGAAATAAAACTGTCACTTATCCAATTAAGAGTGTGGTTTAATGGTATTGAGCCGAAGCTCCTTAATTCCACTCTATGGAGCTACTTAAGATTCTTAAGTTAGCTTTAAAGCAAACGAAAAGTGTCGTAAGCTTGTGTTTCCCGCTAAATTAAGAAAACTGTCGGCAGAGTTAACGTTCGAAGTTTACTTTCACAATCCTCTAAAGAATTTACGATGTTTCTAAGCTACCTCCTCCATTGATTGGAATCGTGAAATGTTTCAAAACGGCAGGTTTTATCTCTAAATTTTATGACGGAATAAATTTAATTTTATAGACTTCAATTTAGATTGCTACTTTAAAAAAGATGCGCTGGAAGTGTTATGAATGAATACATAAAGATGCGACAAAAAGTTTTACTTAGTTCCTGTCATATTTACAAGTTAATCTCATAGGTAAATCAATAATAATAAAATCAATCACCAACAAAAGAGTAAGGATGCTGGCTCACTGTAAAATATCGTGTTATATTACATCAAATTTCTACCGTAATATTTAATTTTATGTCCCTTGGGCATAACTTTTGAAAAAATTAATATTTCTTTTAAATTTTTGTCTTATTATACTAATAGACTGGTCCTTATACAATTGCAAAACGGAATTTTAAAGCAAAGAAACTCCAAAAATTTTTTAAGTCACAAAACAATGCAGAAAATTTCTTACCGTCCTATGTCCCGATTGTCAAATTTTTACTATATCTTGCCGGTCCACTGACGCAATGGTTAGTGTTCTTGCCTTTGGAGCTGCTGGGCTCGGGTTCGAATCCCGGTAAAGGTATGGATGTTTGTGCTTGTCAATAAATGTTGTTATTTGTCTATGTGTTTGTGGCGTCCTTCTTTGTGTATCTCTTGTGACTGTCTCTTCTGTCGAGTGGGGTAATGGGCTATATAGCCTACGCCCTTCCCTTCTAGAGGGCGCAATCACTGTCATTTGTCATTTGTCAATACTATATCTTAACAAATTCCTCCCAGAAAATTAAGTAGTTTTTGTGGTGAAATGTACGATAAATTTGTATCTCTAAAGTTTAAATAATTAAATACACACAAAAAAAAACCATGCAGTCTTTGAGACAGACTTCCAGAAATCATATCTAGATTTTGAAATTAATTTTTTTTTTGGTTTTGAAAATTTTTGCTAAAAAGTTTCAATTTGATTTCGCATTGAGTATTTAATAAGTTAAGTTAGATTTAAATTATCGTCGCACTAGTGCTACACGAGCGCAATTGGCAACGGGCGTCGTTTTTCAGAACCACAGTCAAGTTACGTGCCGGCACCTGAATACGCACCCAACGCAGCCGTGTACGCAGCTTTAGGACTTTGAAATATATTTAACGTGCACTCCCTTACACGGGGTATTATTATTCGTCCAACATTTTTTGGCTGCACGGGCCGTTTATAGGTTGGCAGTTATTTTGGCGATGCCCGGACCCGAATCTGGGACCTTTCGCATGTTAAGCGAGTGCCTAACCGACTGGGCTCCCAAGCCCTGAGTATTTAATAAGTTAAGGCAACCATTTATTTCTTAAGTAAGTATTAGAGAAATTTTTCTTAAATAAATTATTAATTTAATCTGGTTTAAATGTATTGAACAGGCTTAAAATAACATAAATTGTAACGTTAAGCTCCAAATATATCTTATTGAAATATTATATTAAAGTAATACTTATCTTTTCGTTTTAGTTTAACAAATTTCTAAAGGCTGATACTTAGTTCTTTCATATAATAAATTATAAAATAATAATAAACTTTAAAAAAAAACTGATATCGAAAGCTGTTTAAAAGTTTTAAAACCACTAGATAGTTATTTTAAAAACCAACACGAAGCTGGGTGATATTCCTATAATAATATTCTATCCATACTTAAAATAATAAACTTTTTAATAACTTTATATTAGTTAGCATTTTTGGCTGTTTCATACATTTTTGTTACAGGAGAAATTTTTAAATTAGATTACTTTATTATTTGATACTTTACTTACAATTATCCTGATGAAAATTTTAAAATTAAACTTTGCATAATTTTGTGCCCTAAAACTATTATTTTTAAATTAAAGTTTATGGAAAATTACAATTAATTATATTATTTTACAATTTTCAACTGAATTTATAAAAATATTGACATAATTTTGTGCAACTTCTGGTAAGATATTTGTGTGCTCTTTGATAGTGTTTCTCTTTGAGGTTATTTCTTTGAAGTTTTGTTTGAAATATTTGTATTTTGCAGTTATGGATAAAAAAATCAGTGAAAGGGCATGCAACTATTTAGGAAAGTTAACTATAGGAAAGTTTTACAAACAATTTGTAGAAAGTTTGGTTGTCTGTAAATGAACTTTTTTTCTTGCAAACTTTCTTAGATTTATTTTTTTACATAAATGTTTTCTTAAAAACGTGTACATAATTTTAAACAAGAGAAGAATATACCGTTTTATTGTTTAAGGGTGAAAACTGTCATCTATCTGTAAATCTATTTTACCCCACCATGTTTAAATAAAAAAAATTGCATTAAAATATTTAATCTCCATGGTGCAACATTAAAAAAAATAGAGATATAAGATTATTTAAGTTTGATGAGATTAAGTTTCAAATTTGAAACTTTTTTTTGTCCTTACATAGTTAATTTCTTGTAATTACCTAGATTAAAAAAATTGTAATACATGATACTTCATGTTCAAATAACATTGAAAATTTATGTTGCCCGAATATGGTTGTTTTAAGTGAATGTGAGAGGATGAAAAATGTAAATCAAAGTTGTTATTCTAGGAGGTTTCTGGAATATTCACCTTTGATAGGGTGCATATTTTCCTAGTTTTGAATCATCCTTTGTAAATATTCATATAAGGGGGCTGGGGAGCTCAGTTAGGCGTTCGCCTAGCATGCGAAAGGTCCTATAGGTTCGGGTTCGAGCATCGCCAAATAACTGCCGACCTTTAAAACGGCCAGTGCAGCCAAACATGTCCGACGAATAACCCCGTGTAGAGGGAGTCCAAGTTAAATATCTTTCAAAGTCCTAACGCTGAGTACAATGTGACCCTTAACGGTAGCGGTGGGTGCCTACTCAGGTGGCGGCTCGTCACTTGATTGTGGTTCTAAAATACGACGCCCGTGGCTTATAGCCCTCGTGTAGCTCTAGTGCGACAGTAATTCAAAACAAAAACTAAACTAAATATTCAAATAAATCATCCTTAATTTCTTTGATGTAACATAAAAAGAGCAAATTGTATAAACTGATAAAAAAAACTGGTTATAAATGTTTTTTCTACTTTTTCATTATGTCATGGCGGAGATTTTTTCCGGAAATACCATGAAAACAAAAAGCTGTAACATGAAGTAAAACAAGATTCCACGAAATCTACCCGTTTGTTTTCAAGAAAATAGGTCAACTACGATTGATGACGCTCTGAATCGTTTCTGCGATGTTCGATCACTCAAAGGAAATATAGTCAATAAAATCACTAATGATTGAAAATGAAACATTGTGGAAAGCCAATTTGTTTTGGGGATTGGCTTTGTTCAACTGCTTCTGGGAATCAGAGACTAGCATGTTCGTTCCCAAAACACGAAAGTAAAACATTCCGGATAAACTTTCCTGGGAATGATTTTATTGGCTGAAGATGTTTCATTATAACGTTTATTGCTATGTAGTTCTGTTTTTTGGTTCTATGTAGTACTATAGTGCTAAAGATAAGTCCATAATTAATGGGGCATTGATAAAGATAAAAGTCTAAAGTAATGTTATAAGATATTGAAAGTTATTTAGCAGCACGTGATTATTCTAGAAAATAAGTGTTATTCGTTAATAAAAGTAGTTTTAGTACGTATAACAGGCAAAATGATTCATAAATTATTTCTAGTAATCAATTGAACCCTTTCAGTCACAATTTGTCATCATCATTTTAGAAATTTTTTTCTGATCGTTTACAGCCATTTATGATATCAAAAAGCACATTATTCGATTCCTCAAACTTTTTTCGATTACAAAATATTTTTATTAATCCCAATAGATGTCAACCTTAATTTTTTTAAAAAAATTATGATCAGAAACATGATGATGCCAAATGGCATCACTGGGACTGAAAGGGTTAAACTATTTCTTGTAATCAATTTAAAACAAATCCTACCTCACTGCAATAAATATTTCATTGAGAGAAAGGGGACACATTGCTAGGCTGATGTTTCAGATTTCGTAATCAGTTTTGTATTTGTAATTTGATATTCGAGTTCGCAATAATTTTTTTTGGACATTTTTCGACGCATACAAATGCGTAAATAACATTGTATAATGAAAATATTTCAAAATCTTCAAAGTACTACTATTCTTTCAACTGCTATTTTCTGTAAGAAAATATTCTCGTAAATCATTGAAATGCAAAACCCTCTTGATAAATCCATGGAAATAAAACCTTTCGGTATTTAATTTTACAAAGCTGAATTTCATGGAATAAAATTCAGTTTTGGAGTAACACGAGAATGTGTTGTGTTGCAATACAAGGCTAGACAGATTTACATTCTTAAAGTAATTTCAGCAGTTTCATATGGGATGTTATACGATACGTTTCTATGGTATTGCATGCAGATTTTCAGTTTTATAGTAGAATTTAAGTTCTCGCGTTATATGTGTCGTATTTTTCTTGGTCCTTGTAGTATGTGTAGAGGAATGTCAGAATCAGTTGAAATCAATGTCAAGGCATTCCAGTAAAAACTTTGAAAATTGTACAAAATAATTTCTTTAGTTTATTGATTTCAGATTATTGTTGCGGACAAAGTAGATATTTCTGATTGTTGCGAAATGGTTGCAAGCATTTTTTTTATAGTTGAAATGTTTTAAACATCTTCAAACGCTTGTTAGATATTGTAATAAATATCACAGTGATCACAGATGTTACATAAAAATATGATCTTTCAACGGTATACCTCTTCTAATAAGCACTGTATAATACTTGATAACTGAAAAAATAATTATGTTTCCTTATATGTTTTTAATAATTTTTATAACGTAGCAAATTTGTAAAGAAGTGTATTTTGAACTTATTTTAAAAGATCTTTTAATCTTGATCTAAGCAGTATACTATAAAATATGCAATTCAATAGTTGATAGAGAAAACATGTATAATTTTAAGCATATAAGTAAAATTGTAACAAATGTGAATAACATCACATTTGTGTATACATTTATGAATAGTGTATCAGGTATACGACATTATGGAACTTAAATATCTTTGCTGGAACATGTTCCTCTAAAAACAATTGCATGCCCCGGAAACATTATTATTGATTTAGAACTCACATTGATTGATGGGGGTGCTTTGTAGAACTAGCAGTAATTTTATTTTATCGCGTCGTTGTGGTAGAATAAATTTCATTTCTCTTCAATCACTCTTACAGGTTTCTTCAAAAGAAAAAGTCTAGAACTGTCTGTTCAGTCGCGCAATACACAGGTTTTTTTTAAAGTCTTTTGAAATAGATTTCAAATAAATATTTTTATTAAATTAAATTACGAAACGGATAGTAAATTATCTCTGTTTTAGTACGTACGATATCGTGGAAACAAAAGAGTCTCAAAACTGTAATTTAAAAATTAATTATACAAATCCAATCCAATTCAGTTGAAAAATTCTGATATAAGTTTAAAAAAAAATGGATATAAATTAATATGAAATGCACCGAATATTTTACAATAATACATTTTAAGTTTAAATTATTATTGAAATAGATTAAATAACGTAAGTAGGCAAAAGAGATATTCATAAAATTTAAAATTTAATTACTATTGATAAATTAACCAAACTACCTTTTCAATTAAGAATATTTTAAGAATGGATTTTTAGTAAAATGCATGTAAAATTTTTTTGCATAAAAATTCAAAATAAAATCATATCTGAACATAGAATTGCCTGTGCAATCCACCATTTTAATCCACAACAATTTTTTAGTATAAGAATACTAAAAAAATACCAAAGAAAGCAAAAGAACCCCTGAAAGAAATAACAGTTTCTCACTAAATGGGGAAGTAATCCAGATGATATAAATGGTTAGGTCCCTTTCAGAATGGGGTAAGTTTCAATAGAAGAGGTCATATGAGACTGATATACTAAACCATATGATGAAGTTTAGAGTTTAAAAGACAGTGATTGTATATGAAAGGTTTCGGATTCCAGACCAATTTATTACGGGTTAAAAAGTATTAAGCCATGTTCATATTTATGATTTTGTTTCAAGTGTTCATATTTATAATTCTGTTATAAATCAAAATAATAGAATGTACGATATGTTGTTGATTGATTCTTGGCTACTGTTTTGTTGAGGATTTTATATAAAGCAAAAATGTGGCCCTTTATACTCTAAATACACTAAAAGGTGAATCTTTTAAAGTTTTAGTTTATATTTAAGAATTTAAATTATATATTGTTTTTATGTGTAAACGTGATCAAATCTTTTATCATTGTTGTTTTATACCCTCATATTTTTCCTTACATGATACCTCTACGTAACCAAAAGGCTATAGATTATGTCATACGACGACGTATTTCTGGAAACTAATACTATAACAATTTATGTAGTAAATAATAACGAACAATATTTCATATATATTATGTATAGAAATCTATGATCCTCAAATATTCCCGAAACATAAACAAGATAACTCAACAAAAATAAAGATAACCGACATCTCTTCAATCTTTTTAACCATCACACAGAGCAAAATTTAGTGACAGCTCCGAAATTCCATATCTTGAGCTCACCTTTATCCCTTCCTACAACTTTCTTCTTGTTGTTTGCGGAATGTCTCCGATCCTGATACTTTCTTAGACCCATTGAATGCAGATCGACGCGTTATATATCCGTTTCGACAGTTGCCTTAAGAATATACTATATTCGCACGAATATATTCAGTTACGGAGTCTTATAATGACGAAGGTGATTCTTACGGCCAGCTGCGTTTTTAGTATACGAAGCGGAGGAATGCTTAGCTTTACGATCTAGGTTTGGGAAAAACGATGTTTTTAGAGACTCGCGCCCCTGAAGAAGTTACGTCTTTGTTAAAAAGGTGTTAAGATCTCGAAAGTTGGATGGAAAAAGCTGTAAATTAGGTTTTTAATTTTTTTTACTCCATACGCTACGTGGAAGAAAAGTGACCCTTAAATTGAGTTCACATGGCAGACGTATCTTTTTGAAGCACTATACGATGTATAGTATGGTATGGTATGGTATGGTACATATATATTCCAGCTTGTGTGCTTGTTCAGAGAACCGCTTATGAGTTTTCGTCAAGTGGGACACACACAGAAGGAATTTTTACAGTCACAACGAAAAAAATAACACATAGACAAATAACACAATTTATTGACGGTCACAAACATCCATGCCTGACCGGGATTCGAACCCGACCCCAGCAGCTCCAAAGCCCAGCGTCCTAACGATTGCGCCACCGGGGCGGCCTATACGATGTTTAATGAAATGGAAAAAAGTCTTCTTAATAGCAGTATATTTAGATATAACTATTGAACGTTTAAGAATCAAAAAACGTCCAAAAGGATACTTGGTCTATTACTCCATAGAAAATCGAGTTATTTTTTTTAAAGAAGGTGTTTATTTACAAATAATTCAAGTCATTTTCAAAAACATTCTGCTTGACAGCATCAAATATTGTGTTTTCAAAAGAGAACTTATAATAATGACTAATGTCAAGAAAGTTTGTCAACCAGAAATAATCTTTCTGCTTAAGTTCATCTGCATAGGTAAAATATAAAAAAAATGAAAACCGTAGACTTGAACAATTTATTTAGGATAAAATAAATGAGATGAAAAACGAATTTAAAATATTTAAAATTTAACGTTTTTAAGCCAAAATTAAGGCAATAATGTTGTTAACAAAGTCGTCGTAAATGGTTAAATGTGTAAAGCACAATTAAAATATAGTTAATTTACAATTATGTCGAACGGAAATTTGTCAAGTTAGTTAACGCAAACTATCAACAAGGTAAAGATTTTCTTTCGTTTACCTTTTTGATTAAAAAATATGTCGCTTGGGGCTTGTGTATTTCCTGTCATGAGGTAGATTTTAAGGTTTTTTACACTTTCTTGGGTTATTTTGTGTTTTACCATCTCACAAAACACATAAAAGAAGTTCGTAAAACTGTACTTGATCCTATTTGGCCCCCGTTCATGTATTTTTTGGTTATTGTGTTATTTATATTAAGTAAATTTTGCAATGTTTTTATTTAAACTTGCCTGCTTACTTGGTTGCGTCAACCCACGAGTTAAAATAATTTGATGTTTAAGATTTGTCCGAAAATAAAATTTATTACGTATGCGTCAAAGGGATGCGTTAAAGAGATGTATTGAATGGAATTAATTAAATAGTTATTGAACAACCCTTGTGATTTTTTGAAGTCAAATAAATATAAGTAATAAACAAATCTTCCAACTGAGTGTCCTAATGCGAATCCGCTTTAGGAAAATGAATCAGAAAATCATTCCTTAGCATCTGAAAGTTCGTAAGCGCAATATTAGTGGTTTGGTTGAACTACCGTCAATCTAAAGTTACAAGAGGGTTATAGACGATGGACCTATTGATTTTTAAACACAGTTAAGTCACTAGGCCGAGTACTGAGCTGGCACCCAACGCAACCGCAATACTTTTTTTTAATTACGAGCTGTTAAATATAAGTAGTAATTTCTTTTAATGATTCGTGTTATTTGTTAAAATGTTATAAAATTGGAGGTATGAAACCAAAATGAAGGTGATATTTTTTAAATTTTCAAAGTCATGGAGAGAACGTATTCAGAATGAATTTATATTATTTGTTGCACAAACATTTATTTTTTGTATTTCCAGTTGTAATAAAAAAAGAAATAAGTGAGTTTGGAACAGATTTAGCCTTTAGCATTGCAAATGCGAAAGATCACTGTTGAAAGGGAATTGAGGTTTAAGAAAGTAATATCAATATCGGAGCTTTATTGACTGCCACTTTTGAAATGAACAACAAAGAAAGTGAGATATTTGAAATTATTGAGAAATAACTTACCGAGAGAGAAAATTTGTCTTTTTACAACATGTGTCATTTTTTATACAAAAATGAAATCCGCAGTATGTATTTTCATTACATAAGAACTTGTTATTTATGTGTAGTAAATTTTTTTGAGAAATTTATTTTCTTTTAAAGTCAAACTTTAAAACGTTTTCCTAGTTTACCTTCATAACAAGTTTATCAAGAGGAGAGCTACTTTTTATGAATAGCGGAAATTGTCTCGTAACAATGTAAAAGAAGTATTGCATAGTAGGGAATAGAGAGTTCCTAACTATTAATATCCGATAATAAGAATAAAAATGAAAATATATACAAAAATATACATATATGTAAATGTTGTTGTTGCCATGTGCCTCATGGAAGGCAGAAAGGGTATTGTAGCTTACGTTGAAACAAAGCTTTGAACCCCATGAGGGTGGAAGTCTGACTTCATATGAAAGCTGTAATTATAAATTATTATAGTAGATTCTTCTTTATATTATATATATATTTGTTATATACAATCTTTTACTATTTAAAAATAATTGCTCAAATGTTTATAATTCTATAAATATATATTTTTACTATATACGAACCTCGACAATGCTCGAATTATTTTATATTTTGAATAGTACCCCAAGTAAAACTGATTTTTAAACTCTATTAGCTAACAATAGAATATTTAAAATTTACTTAAAAATCACTTTTTATAATTTCTCATCCCATTTATCATGCAAATGAATTGAAATAAAACTGCAGACGTCTTTGTTTAGCAAATAGCCAGTTCAATTTTCAAAAAATAAAATCATTAACGCCGTGTTGAATAATTCATCGCCTATTGTTAAGAAGATTAAAATCTCTGCCTAATTTATTTTTATATTTTGCACTTTAATACGGTATGGTATGTGAGCATTAAATTGAAAAAATAATTAATCAGTAAGCCCTGCAAAAAATACGAACGAAGGATAATGTATATTGAGTGTTTGTTAAGTTCTTTAAAAGTAAATGACATGTCATTAAACTTTTCGCCTTTGGATTTTTTTAAATGAATAAATTTGTCTATCTGCCAAAACACTTAATCAAAAGGTTTGTTTTGGCTTTACTTGTTCAATATTTAATTATTAAATAAGTTTAAAATTGTTAAATACATTTTTTTAAAGTCATATAACAAGTTATGTATTTAATAATGTCTTAGAGCATTTTTAAAACTTTTTATATTATTTTTTGTTTGTTTAAAAAAATACCAAGCTTAGAAAAACTAAATATTTTTAGCATTAAATACGCATACCAAGAATGATGTATGTATTCAATTGCAGCTTATTTTAGTTTACTAAATTATGAATAAGTTTTTTTATCGACATCAGGGATAGAGTCGGAATAAAAAAAATGCGTGTTAATCATCTTTAAACGCTCTTACTATACCTATTTTGTTGTTCCTAATTAACGGCAGCAACAAACGATATTTAAAAATATGGAAATATGAATATTATATCAGCTAGACATACATAGTTTGTCTTTACCAAAGTCATTTCATGCTCAAATACTCAACGCTGCTATGAGTTAATGTTAACTATTAAAAATAATGATGCTATAAAAATTTCATAATCATGAGTAAAAAAACACATTGAATTTGATATTTTTTTCAGGGCACAATTAGTTACAACAGTTTGTGTTAAAGATCTTTTACCACCCGCATGTCACTTTCCAAACCCATTTGTAATATTTCATATTGTTACTCATCATTAATGACCGGAAAAATAAAGTTTTTAAAAACTATTTTGAACATTTTATTTAAAAAAAGAACTGCAATGGGCAATGTGGGGCAATTCGGCAAAGCAATTTTTTGTTTACGATTTGGGTGTTGCCATTCGTTAAACAAATAGTAAGGTTTTGTCTGGGATGGAAATAATTCGCCATAGTTTCGTCTCGTCTGGAACGACCCATCACTACAGCGACTCAAAAATGACAAAAAAATAAAATTCAAACTATTGTAAAGCACATATAACAGTTACAACTGTAGAAAAAATATAAGTTTTCATTTTTGGTATCATTTAAAGTGAAATTACACCAATAAAACATTTTTCGAACACTATGTTTTTTTGGTTGAAAACTTATAAATTTTGGTAGGCAAAATGCAATTTTTGGCTTTTTTATTATTTTTTAATTAAAAAACTAATTTGAATATTTTAAAAATATTTTGTGGACATAAAATTTGGACCATTTTCTACGTTCCAAAAAAAATTGGAGTTGTACTATAAGAATTGTGTCGTAGAGATTAAAAAAACATGACTGTAATTAAAAAAAACCCAAAAAAGTACCCATAACTTACGAACCGGTTATATATTGGGTATATATGCAATTAGCAATTTGTTCATAATAAGAAGTCTACAAAATACTAAAAATTCAGAAAAATCGTAGAAGCCAATTTTTTTTTATTTCAATTTAGGCCAAAAACGCCTTTTTTGCCCTTTTACAAACTATTTTTTAATTAAAAAACTAATTTCAATTAAAAAAAATTGCTTTGCAGACAAAAAACCTATACTCTTTTCTGCATTCAGTAAAAAAATGGGAGAAAATTGGTGAAAATTGTGCCGTACAGATCAAAAAGCATGACTGTAAATAACAAAAAATAAAATAAAAAAAACCCCATAACTTACAAACCGGATATATATTGAACATCGATGCAATTAGTAATTTGTTCATACATAAGAAGTCTACAAAATACCAAAAATTCAGAAAAATCGTAGAAGCCAATTTTTCCCCCCGATTTTAGTCAAAAAAAGCCCTTTTTTAATTTTTAATTAAAAAACTAATTGGATTTTTTTAAAATTATTTTGTGGACATGACACTTAAACTAATTGAGACCTTCAGTAAAAAAATTGGACTTGTACTCCATAAATTGCGCCGTACTGATCAAAAAAGCTTACTTTTTTAAATATAGAGAGATACATTTTTAATGTTTTTTCTATATTAATTGAAGTAGTCTTGGAAGCATAAAATTAAAAATTTATTTTTGTCTACAAATTAACCCAACGCACTATAATGGCATAATGATAATTATGATGACTGTTATTAAATTTTATCAAGACTTTGGGAAGATATTTAAATTTAAAATAGTAATTGTAATTCAATAAACGCCAGAACAAATTTTCTTCTATTTTAAGACGGTGATGTTAATTAAATTATTCAATTTAGTTTTTAATCTCATTGGGAAAATGATAATACTAATTTAGATTTTAGATAAATTTATGCTGCTTGAAACAATTTTTTTTAGATTTTCTTTGTACAGTTACTGTTGTTAGTGCATCGACACATTGTTTCACAAAGTGAAATGTAAAAAAAAAGAATGCAGTTCATTATTAGTGACAACTCATAATTGCCTATAATTAAGTTTTAAAACTATGTATTCCACTTTAATTCATAAAAAAGCAATTAAATTTTAGATTAAACTGTGACAAAAATTCTCGCGTCATGAAATAATTAAAATCTTTGTTTTTATAAGAAATATCTACTAGAAATAATATAATTTTTTAGAGAAAAGAAATGTACTTTTCAAAAACATTATACTTGATATAGATCGACGATTATATCTGACGAAGAACATGAAATTTAATTAAAACTGCATTGAATAAAAATATTAAACGTATTCGCTTTATTAAATGGAGAGATTACTTCATAGTAACACACATCTTAAGCAATAAAAATTTAATTGCTCTAAATTGAAAATAGAAAAGCATTTTATCCTTTTAAATTTTTTCCATAACTGCAATATTTGAACAGCAGAAGCACTTAAGGCTCATTTTAATTTTCTTTCAGTAACTCTGTAAAATTTGCTAAATTGAAAATTGCATTAAGTAAAAAACGAAACTGAGGAGATTAACGAAACCATTCTAACTCCTCTTTATCAATGTGCTCCTCTCAATGGCCCGATATTCACTTACACGGCTCTTAGTTAAAGAAAGTAATTTAATTAGTGTTACTACTTTCTGTCCTTCAATGACAGCGGGATAATTTGTGTGCATTAGAAGAACAGATGGAGAATTTTACCAGGAGATATTGCATTATTAGTTAAACAAGGCTGTAACTCATACTTCTGTAAATAAAAATAACTCGATACCGTACTTTAGGGGTAGAAAAGTTCTGTTGTTGTTGTCGTGTGCCTCCAGGCCGTAGCCTTGAAGGCAAGAGAGTTGCAGTAGCATCCATTGGTACAAGGCTTTTGAGTATCCATGAAAGGGTGGAAGTCTGACTTCTACTCCGAGATGACGCCACCTCCTCAATTTAGGCATGCCGTTGGAGGGGAGGGGTAATTTTTTCCAAACAACCTGCACCCATGGTAAACTGTGCTATGACCGACCACAGGACTTTCGGACCCACAGATTTAGCGAGCACGTTCTCCGCATGTACTCAGTAGAAAAAGTTCTGTCAACACTTTTATCCCGTTACATGATGCCTGCGAAAATGACATTTGTCTCAATTCTTTCAAGTTTTGAATATTTGTAAAATAATTCTGTAAAATTACATCACATTTGATGGTTACTTTTTACGTAACAGTGAGGGATTTTTTGTTATTTTTTCAGCATGTTGATTCATTTTTGACTGAAGAGTCACATGAACTAACGACTAAAGTGATCAGGGAGGATCTAGGGCTTAAAATATGAAAATCATACTCCAATAATTCCAACGGGTGTGGGTTCGATTACCGCCTTCGCCCTGGGTGTATTTTCTTCTTCTGCGAACGTAAAAATTCTTTCTGTGTCTGTCTTACTTGAAGGAAGCTTACAAAGCGGGTCTCTGATGAAGCACACAAGATGGAATATGTATGTATCTACCCCTAGTCCAATAACGCTTAACAGCACTTTCATCTTCATCCGGAGCTGTAAGTTAAAGGATTTTTTGCACGAATTGTGAAATTGTTTCAAATATTCTTGTTATAGCTTTATTGCTGTACCAATTTATGTATAAAGGATTTGTATCAATCGATCTATTTTAATGTTTCGCATATTATTGTTTTCACTTTTACTTTTTTTCTAACTTCTCCTTTCGTAGTGTTTCCTTCCTACAGAAGGATATTATCATGCAACAGGCTGTCTAAGTCAAGATTCTGTTTAGGATTTAAAAACAATTTATATAATTTCGAAACCCGGATCAGTGAGGATGTTACTTATGAGTTTGAATTCAACGCAACTTGAATAGAATTTGGGAATTTGAACCACGAAGAGATAAAATTTGCACCTTTCTTCAACATACACCATATTAATTAGTATTTTCCTTCCATTTTTACACACGATATTTGAAACAAACTTTTTACAAAGATACTGACACAAAACCCCAATAATTTTCAGAGAGTGTCTTAAATTATAATTCTTACATTCAAATCCATTTTTACTTAAATACTCTCGATGTTACTTTACAACTTTGTTAAAGTACCAATTAACACATATATTTTCCTATTTCAAATGCGTTAGTGATCATTTCAAAAGTTTGTAAGCTTTTAACTAGTTATTCAATACTTTAAATGATGGTGATAACTAATCCTATAGTTATCTTTTCTATTTGCAGTTTTAGGGTATTCTGTTTATGTAAGTGGAGTGAAAAGTTAAATAATTTCGCTTTCTAAGTGGAAAGAATCTAACTAGTTAAAAGTTTTGCAGTTTTTGGATATTTTGTTTTTAAAAATGGATTGAAATTAAATAAATTTCTTTTTCCAAGTAAAAAGAATGCAACTACTTGAAATTTAATAAATACAAAAATATTGTCCCCTTAGAATACTATCTTTTTGTAAAAAGCAAAAAAAAAATTAACTAAAATTTTTATTACATAATCTAAATACTGCTATTTTGCAATAAAAATTTTATGAGTTTGCTGTTATGCATATTGTGTAAATGTAAAAGATTATCATTTTGTACTGGTATTTTTTGGAGTTATAAAATATTCCTTTTAAAATTGCGTTGATTTTGATAAACTTGTTAGTTACAATTTTCTTGTACCAATGAATGCAATGATTAACAATTAAAATGGTAATTCTTTTGAAACAAAGCCTTTTCATAACATTTCTCAGAAATTGAAAATTGCTTTTGTTAAACCTATTTTAAAAAAGAATTCCAATTACATTCCAAGTCTAACAATGTATTTAAAATATAAAGGGAGATCAGTCACAACTACAAGTAGGAGATGACAAATTTATGTAAACAATACTAATGCTCATTTATACAAAAGTACTTCGACAATCATGACTTGACGTGTCTAAAGCGAATTTCTGAACTTTTCGCAAGGCATGCATTAATTTTGATAACAAAGACAGTTTCTAAGAGTGATTTGTGCTCAAAAGAGATTTTCTTAGTTGTTTTAGAATTGGAACATTTCCGTTTAAAATAATGTTAATTATTCAATTCATATTGTTAATTGAATATGGAGAGAAATGTTATTATTTTGAGTTTCGTTTTTTAAGACATGTTAAATTAAAGGTATTGCTATTTAGCCTCTAAGAATGTATGTAATATTTTTCTTTGATTACATTGAAAGCATTCATGTCTTCACCTTATATATTTATGATGGATTCATAAAATAAATATATATTAGATTTAATTTATAGATAACAATAATAAAACTTCTTGATATCAAATTCAACATTGACAGTAATATAACAAAATCTCATTTTAAAAACTTTATTTTGTTTCATAAGATTGCCAAAAATTGTAAGCAAAACATTTTAAGAATTGTCTACACTACATTATATTATCGAATTTTGAAAAATATGTTTTGAAATTTTCTGTATATTTTCCAGTTATTTTTTTAAGGATAAAAAAATCCAAAAAAATAAATTCCTCTTCTTTTCTAAAGTTGATATAATAAAAAAGGAATATTCGCAATTAAGTGAAATAAGTAGAACTATAAATAAAAGTTTAATGTACAGCTGAAACAAGAAAATAAACTTATTGGCTCGGTGACTGACATTTCAATCTCACCAGATATTAGATTAGTGGAATTTCTTAAAGTTTTTTAAGCTCAGTTTATTTTTTTACCCAAGATTTTCAATAAGCTTAAAAAAGGTAGTTTATTGATTGCAATATTAGGTTTACTATTTTACAGTGATTTTGGGAGCTTACTATTTTACAGTGATTTAGTATGATATAAATTAATTGTAAGGTTAAGACTAATAAATAAGTCCAATAAATAGGTGACTTAATTAAGTGGTTATTTTAAAGAATTGGAATAGTTACAGTTGTTCATTCATTATATTTTTTAAAATAATTTTGGAACAAAATATTGTCACGTTATGATCCTCTTTGAAACTTTTTTAAACTGCTTACTGTTTGTTAATAATATCTATATTTGAATATGTATTGCGGATTGTAACGGTCTAAATAATTTCTTAGATATCTTGGCATAAAAAGGTAGCTGAAATTTAATTTTTTATTAACTGTAGCTAAATTTTTATTGAACTGAAATCAATAGATAATAAGAAAGGAACTCTTCGACTCTTCGCAATATCAAAATGCAAATCAATAAAAAGTAGTATTTGAATTATAATTTGCAATTTTCACACACTAAAACTTTATAATATTTCTAGCAAATCATTATCAAATATTATAAAATGTGTGTATCTTAGATACATGTTTGCATATTGATTTAAATCCTTTTATACTTATTATAGTTATTTTAAAACCTATTTAAAACATATATATCAATATGGAGATCTATGGAGTTTTCAAAAACAATGAATATTAATGAAATGACGTTGCAAACAAGCTCTTTATAGATAGATATAACAACGCTATTGATCAACAGTTCCCTTAACAAACATGTCAAGTGAACAAACAAAGCTTGACCGTATGAATTCTGAATTCAATTATTGATTCAATTTAAAATACAGCCCACCCAACTGAATAATCTAATGTAAGTATGATCCAACACCTATTGTTAAAACTAGATCAAATTCCACATTACCTCTTCAAAACGAAATACAATACTTCTTTGTAGGGAGTATATAAAGAATAAATATTATATCTCAGTCGAAAAAGAATCTATGTCCGATTCTATAAAATGAGACTTCGGACTTTATTATCCAAATGTAAGAATAGCATGTATGATGGATGCTTGTTTCTCTTTTTCAATACTTTTTTTTATAAAATCGACAGTGGATTAAGGTGTATTATGAAAAGGATTCTGCTTAGCTGGTTGGAATAATAGAAAAGGGTTTGATTCACAATCGTTTTTTTTAAAGGAAGACCTTCATTTTTAATATTAAACTAGATTCATTTTTGTAAGCCAGTGAAGCATTTTTATTGTGTTCAGAATCCGTTTAATAGATTTTATATTATATCAGAAATTATTTTTAACTTTATAAGTGCATAAGAGTGAAAAAGACATAAATCAATTTCTAACTTATTAATTTGCTTTGTTACAGCCCAATATAAAAATTACAAAGTGTGAAAATAATTTGTTCTTTTTTAGGGGGACAAGTAAAGTAGGACTTGGTCCTTTGTTGATCTGTAATGTAAATACCAGTAAGGGTTATATAAGTAAGAGTTTTTTTTGTTTGAATTTAGATTAAAACGAGTCACTTTTATTTTTAGTGGTTTAGTGTTTGAATTTTATATTGGTTATTGAATACGATGAATATTTGCAGAAGATAATGAAATCGACCTTCACTGTTTGGATAATGAAAGCAATTTTTCACGATTGTAAAAATATCTACTGATGCTTCAAAATTTTATTTGTTTTGTGACTGCAATAATTTTTTTTAAATGTAATTGAAATTGTAAGTAAACAAACAGTACAAATGGATTTCAAATACATTTTTCAAAATAACAATTCAAATCTAAAAGTTAGTTAGAGGCCAAAAATATTTTGATAAATATTTTCGTTAACATTTAATATTTTTAAGAATTTAAAAATATTGTATTGTTTTGAACAAACTGATTTGTAAAAAATGATTTACATTAAAAAATATCAAAGGTATTAATTTCTTGAACTGAAAAAAGAAATAGTTTCAAAAAATAATCAGATATTTGTTTATTTACGAAATTATTGAAATATTATTTTAAAGTCTACTAAAACGGAAAATTAAGCATAAATGAAAATTCTTTAGAGAATAATTTTTATTCTTCAGGTTAAATAACATAAAAATGTTCTTGGATTTAGGTGGACTTTTAAAATTTTTATAGAAAAAAGTTGTGTATTTATTAATATTTCCCCAAAAAATTTCTTTGAAGCATTTTAACAATAACAGTTGCTTACCTTAGTGCATCTGCGAGGCAAAACTAACGTCAAAATGCGAGTCGGAGCACAGGCTTTACTTAAAACTTATCAAATTTCTCGAAAGAAGTAATCCGAAAAAGAATCATGCATAGATAACTTCAGAAATGAGTGTATTTAAATTTGAATCAGTACTGCAAATAAATCAACTATCTCTTTATTTTTATAAATTACTTCACATAGATAAAAACTTAAAAATTTATCTATCATAATTTTAAGAGTTTTTTTTATCAAATTAAAAAAAAGTATTAATTTTAAATTTAAGTATTTTCAAAACACTCAGTCACTGGGAGTTCAAATAATGTGAAAGAGATAATAACACACAATTGTATCGTTCTAGAATTTGACATCCTTCATTCTTAGTATAGAACAAAATACAATACGTCGTTTCAGCATATATTTAGTCAATTTCTCTAATTATTCATAGAATCTTTCCATTCAATAACAATTAAAATTTGGCGTTTGTATGTACTCATTTCTAAATTGTGATTTTCATTAACAAACTACTTGTCTAGACATTTCTATGCGACGCAATGATGATTAATAAAAGAATAATTACGCGAATAATGCTTTGCATATTATGCCCTTTATTCTACATATTTTACAAAATGTCATGTGTTTTACACTTGTCAAATGTAAAACTAGTTTTACTTTAATTAAAGCATGTGCATTGGTATTTTTCTTTTAATGTATAACATCAATATAACATCATTTTTTGATTTATACACTGAAGAGCCAAAACGACTGCTATAGGCATACATCTGCGAATAAAGGTGTGTTAAAACCCATCGAAGTTCATCGCTATGTTCAACAGCATCTATGTGCTGCTATGACAGGTTATGAAAATTGAAGGGATTTTGAAAGTATTGGGAGTTGAGAAATGGAATTTCATATCCATGCATCCCCGAGGTGGAGATGGATTTTGGATTTTCACTTACGACAATTTCACGAGTGTACCATGAATATCGATAATCCAGTAAAACATCAAATCTACGTCACAGCTTTGACCTTAAAAACATCGTGCAAAGCCGGGTCCATTTACAATTGATCATTAAATGTTATAAACTTCTATGTCGTACAAGTGTTGACTAATGAATATTTACCGATATGGGCTTCTGTAGCCGTATATATCACGTATCCGCTATATATCATGTTTAATGATTTTCGTCCGTTGTCGATGATCCGTTTTTGCATGATCTTTTATAGGCCGCAGTTGTTTCGTAGTTTTAATGTTTTACTGGATTATCGATATTCATGGTACACTCGTGAAATTTTCGTAAGTGAAAATCCCAAATTAATATCCACCTCTGAGATGCATGGATATGGAATTCCATTTCTCAACCCACGATACTTTCAAAATACCTTCAATTTTGATAACCTGTCATGATAGCGCTATGTTCACATAGCGACGAACTTCGATTGATTTAATACCTTTATTCGCAGATGTATGCCTATACCAGTTATTTTGGCTCTTCAGTGTATAATGAATTGAGCATTCGTTGAATAAGGTTAAGTAAATAAGACGTATAGAGTAGTAAGTACTTTTAATAACCCATATATAGTAAAGACTTATATTGCAATATATTTTAATGAAAAGGTATTCAAAAAGAAGATTTTCAGTTCCTTACCCTGAATAATGACTCCGTAAGGCCTAGTAAATGGTCAAACTGCATATTGTAGTTTTTATTTTCAAATGTAACATTTATTTTGGCGAAACCTCTGAAATGTGGAAGAATAAATCGTATTCAGTGTAAATTAGCTATTTTATGCTCTCCAATTTCAAAGAAAAAGAAAGTTATGTTTTCTTTCATGAAATAACTTTTTCGGCTTTCATTTCTTTTATCTTAAAATATATCGCGAACCTTTCTAAATGAGGGTAATATCTCTTTACTTAAGCTTCTTTTTTATGATCCAGGAAAGCTTTCAAATAACCAATTGTTCGTTTCATGCAATTTTTATTATTGGCTCATGTGTCAAATCAACTCGACTTACGTTTTAACTTTTGAACAACGTTTGATTTCGTAAAGAGGGACATTTAATGGTCTCTTTTGAGACATCCATAAAATGAATGGATCGTTAAATGAAATTAAATGTGAATTCTTTATTGGAAACAACATTTTAAATGAATGACTTAGATATATATTGATAAAAAATAATGGATAAGAGCAATACAACAAAACAATGGCCTTTTAAGTAGAAATAAAGCTACGTTTGAACCATTTTTTAGAAAAAAAGATTTTTGATGAGCATAGGTCTTGAGTCTTATTTTAAAATTAAATATTTATGAAGGTGAAGATAAATCAAAAAATGAAAAGATCAATAATAAAAAAAAGAGCTGCTTTCTAAAGTTTGAAAGTTGAAAAGTTCGAACTATTTGAATGTTTCATCAAAAGTATTCAGTTTGCATACGAAATAATAAAATATCAATTAAGATCGTTCATATTTTAATGCAAATATCTTAGCTGGTCTTTTAGTAATTTACTTCAATGCTTGGATTTTTAGATAAAATAATAGTTTTGAAGAGAAATGTGAAAGCCTTCCTTAATAAAATAAATTGCACAATACGTGGAATAGTAGAAATACGACTTGTAAGGGAAGGTTCATTATATTCTTGATTTTAAAAATTGATTTATCAGCATATTCTAGCCCAAAAGCTTTATATAACTATAAAATTCTTGCACTCATAAATTTGTCTCAGTATTTTGATATGAATTTCAACTATAAAAGCTCTTTTTGCCAGTTACGTTAGTTTTTCTTGCCTACATTGTGGTATTTAAATATGACTAATATACATATAATGATTTTTATGTTAGCTGTTGTGTTTTTTGGTTGAATACCAAAATTAGATCAGGTTTTTTTTTACGCACATTACAATTTATATTGAAAGGTTCTTCAACCACGGAATTTTAGATTAAATAGTAACTAAATGCTGTTTTCTGCGTAAAAACTTCCATATTACTATGAAATATTTCTTCTATATATGTTAACTTCTATATGAATTAGTTCATTACTACTGTTACCCTCATTTTAATGGTTATGGCTAAAAAAATGATTAACTACGTTAGAAATCAGCCGAAACCTTTAAGTTTGCTAAAAAAGTTTTTTTTATTTATTTAAATGTAAGTCTATTTAAAGTTGTTTAATATCAAAAACAATTTACTTAAAGTAGTACATGTCACGGATTTCAATTGAAAAGTCTCACTTTAATCTCGAGTAGAAAAAAAAGCAAAATAGCAAACAGCACGAAAATAGTTGTCAATAAACCGTTTGCCGGCGGATGTTGTCAACGGGTAGGAAGTAATTGATTTCAAAAGATATTGGATATTCATTGGGGCCTAGTAGGGATTTAATTGAAATAACAAATCGTGTTGGGCTATTAAGTTGTTGTTTACGTTCAAATATTTGCATTTTATTAGCAGTGTTTCAGTATATATTTAAAATAAAACACTAGAGCAGGGCTATTATAATTAGATATTTACTCTGTAACTGAGTTAGTTACGGGATATTATAACTATAAATGCTTAAATATATTGAATATTAATAAAATTTAAAAAAATTATTAAACTAATTTTTGAACAAAATAATGAAAAATGATTTTTTTAAATAAAATATACAATGAAAAATAAAAGTAATGAATAACAACAAAATGATTTTATCACGAAATACTTAAAAATGCATATTTCATGTTTAGTATACAGTTTAATGAAATACCGAAAACTAAAATTAGCTACGGAAATATTTTGTTATATGCACCCATTTGAATGAGAATGTCTTTTTTATTCAAATTTTAGGTGGATGTTAGAAGATCGTTCGTAACTTAAAATTGAGTATGTAAAATGAGTATGTTTCAAGCAAGTTAAGAATATGAAACTCATAAGATAAGACTTGAAACAAGGAAAAGTAGAAATAGAATACTTTTGAATATATCTTTGGGAACGGCTTCTTAGAATATTTTAGAAGTAAATGTTTGACTTGAAAATTTCAAAGTACACACAACATTTGGAATAATATGTACATAAAACGATGGGAAGGGTTATCGAAACTCTAAAAGAAAAAGAAAACTTTCAGAAGATGAAAATATCTCAGTTTTACGGGGAAAAATGACAATTCTGCAATGTTAACTCAATCGGCGAAATGCAATTGTTCTGTGTACAGTGTGGCATGCTGTTTTATAAAGAGAATAATCTATTTAGAAATTTGATAACAAAGTCAATTTTAACGGTTGAACTTATTTTATAGCTAACTCAAAAAGTTATTTTAATACATTTTTACTTTAAATATGACACCTATACAGGATTTATTTTAGCTTCATATTATAATTATTACTCTTTTTATGATTAAATAACTAGTAGTTTGATTTAAATATTTAATTTATTTTTTTGGATTATGAACAAGTAAAAACTATTTTTGGTATACGTTTATTTAGTCAAACGTTGTTGCAGTAGATAGCTATGTAACAATACAATTTGCTTTACGGGGCCTGTACAAAAACTATTGTTTTTTGTATTGTTTTTATTTTTCACAATGGGTTTACTACATGCTCGCTTTTCCCACAATGTGCATTTTTATAATGAAAAAAAGTACTCTACCTTCTATATACACTCTAGTTATGAATAGAAATCATCATTGAATACACATATTACACCCACATTTATTCGATTAATATTATTTCTTTTTACAACATAACTAATAAACACCTAGTTGATTGCACATCAGCATTCAATTGAAATTTAAATGTTTAATTAACACTCAAGGATAAATTTGAAGGACTTTAATTTAGTTTAATATGAATTAAAAAAAACTTATCAAACTTGGAAACCTCTCAGTCTTGAAAACGTATTAAGAGTGAAAGGGACACTTGAAATGGTGCAGAGAATAATTTCTTTTTAGTATGACAAATAAGTAACTGATATTTTTGTGAATATAAATAAATGTTCGAAAAGAATACCTATCAAAACTCGTCACTTCTGCGTTTCTCTTAATCTTTTACACTTAATTTATGAGAAGGTTATTGTTTGGATAATTTAAAGTTTATTTTTGAAGAAAATATTCCTTTTATTTTCCAAATTCATATGCATTTGTCATTTTTTTCCCGTTATAGGTAGTAAAATAACAAATTTTATCAGCTTTAAAAAAATCCTGCATTGTTAAAAGTTAGGAGCATGATTAAAAAAAACATGGCTTAAATATTTGCAATGACTGTGTGGTGAAATGTGACACATATTTTCGGCATTCGTTGAACCATTTCTCAAATTTTTGTTTCCAAAACCGAAAATGGTTCAGCTTAGCAATGAATATATGGTGAATTATTTCACCACACAGCTGTTGCAGCTACTAGGAACCCTTAGTAAGGTGAAAAGGTGAAACAAACACAGATTTTTGAACAGTGTAAAAACTTTGCCAATTTCACTAGTTGTCTTATTTTTTGTTTTTTTTTAGTGTGCTACTGGCATAAAGTTTTGCCCTGGATTTTTCCGATGGCCTTTGATTTTGTATTTTAAACTTTCTCTGTGTGTGTTTCTAAAAGTGGCTGATTTAGTTACTTTTTAACTAAAAAACGCAGATTTTTCTTTTGTAAAAAAAAACCTTAAAAAGTAGCTGCACTACTTCAAAATTTTTCCATGAGATCAAGAAATTTCTTTTAAGGGTATGTTTTAATAGAATAGTTTAATAAATATACTATATGCCTACAACGTGCGTCCCCTTTATTTGATGCAACCGATTATTTGTTACCGTTAATTCAACTATAAATATAATACTTTTTTCATTAAATATCCATTTTGTTAACAATATACATCCGCCGAAAACAATTGCATTCTATAATAAAACGTGTTTGATCAGAGATCCGCGAAGACTTCGTCATATAACACAGACACAGAAAGAAATTTTACTGTCACAAAGAAAGGAATATACACCCAATGCGAAGGCGGGAATCAAACCCTCACCCGTTACAGCGTGCAGAATGTAAGTCCAAACCACTGGGCCATCAGGGACTCCATATAAATAGTGAAACCCAGTTTTGATAAAAGGTCAAGTTACAGTTTTGTTAAAACTGCGAGTTGTGTATTTACATACTTGATTGGGAATGGCGTGAATTAAAGGATTAGATATTTGAAGCTTTATTGCTAGAGACAAAGCACATAGTAGGTGACACGCAATTATTCGGCACGTAATTATTAGTACTAGCAGTACTAAGGTTGAAATCATTTGTTTAAATCATATTTTCAAGTATAAACTAAAAATATATGATATTAATACAATTATATAAATAATAGACTTAAACTGGTTAAACAAGACATCGCTATTGTTATATTCGAAAATTTTTAAAGGCATTAAAGTTTGCTTCTTAATTAAAACGCTAACAATCTTTAAATGCTCTGGTACAACTTAATAGTGCAAAATATATATTGAGTTTTTGAGTTGTTCTATTCTAGAGTAATTTAATGTGGGATTTTATGTTGGTTTGACAAATAAAATTACCTTTAAACAATTTTTTTCTAACAACTACAATTGAAGAGCTTAGTGGGTTAGGTTTGATTAGGTTAGGTTTGAATTATCGTCGCACTAGAGCGACACGATGGCTATTGGTGACTGGCGTCGTATTTAAGAGCCACAGTCAAGTGACTAGCCGGCACCTGAATAGGCACCCAACGCAACCGTTAAGGGTGACATCGTACGCAGCGAAGAGCTTAGTGGGAAAACGTGCTAAGTGACATCTTTGAAAAAAATTGAGATTTTTGTGACAATGAACGCATTAACTTCTGTAACGGTAACACGTTTCCAATTTTTCATAAACTTTGGTTTTGGAAATTTTTTACGCTTTGCAACTTCGTTTTTCGTATCTAAGTGCAAACAAAAAACTTTGAAGCTTCTTTTCTCGTTTTCACCATTTTGTCACTTAGCACGTTCTTCTACTAAGCTCTTCAATTATCCAGAGTTACCTTTAAACTTAGAATGTTTGACGAAAAAAACAACAACTAAGATTTATGTTAAGTCAAAATGTAAGATTTTCGAAATACAAATTTATTTGTTATACAAGACAAGTAAAATGTGATTTAAGCTCATAGATAAGTCGAAAACTTTTATAAAACACATGTAAGGGTGAATATCATGCACTAAACTCAATTTCCTTTTTTTATACCACCAACTTCACAAAATAAACGTTAAGGCTTGGCAGACTTCCACTCAATTTTTTTTAAAAG
The DNA here is from genome assembly GCA_023701765.1 of Hylyphantes graminicola. NCBI lineage: Eukaryota > Metazoa > Arthropoda > Arachnida > Araneae > Linyphiidae > Hylyphantes > Hylyphantes graminicola. The sequence continues at coordinate 35,592,144 of CM043123.1, forward strand.
TATCTTGTTTATCAATTTTAAATGACCTTATGTTTTAAATTCGAAAATTTATTTTGATATGTCAAAAAACAGTATAATATCTATTGTTTGATTTCTTTCCAATAAACCGGCATAATTGGAAAGCAAATAGATTTTGTAGAAAAAACATTCTAATATCTTAGGCATCGTTGAAAGGAAAAGTTATGAGTTTATTAAAGAGTATTTGAGAAGGAAGGGACGATACTCCGTTTAAAAAATAATCGAAAATAAAGCAACAGTTTAACAAATGCATTCCTTTCTTGGATAACGTGCAAAAGGAGAAGGGGAGTCTTAAGGAAACTGTAGCGAATAACAATTTGGGTATCGGTCTTTCATGGGTGTGGTACATAATTAGGGTGAAAAAGGTAAAGTGTTCTTCTGGAGTTAGGTATACAAAAAAAAGTAGTTTCTGCCCTAAAAATATCGTGAAATAGAAGTCGTTAAAATTGATGACAAAAAGCACGCAATTGTTCAATATAGCAAAATAAAGATTGCAATATAATTGTGAACCTTATTTTCCACTTGAAACATATGCACAAAAAAGTTGCATACGTGGCGTCAATATTTCTATATTCAAACCAAATGTATTTTAAGCATAGTTAAAATGTTTTTTTTTTGAGTGCATAGGCTTAACGTTTAGATTTTTTACAGAAAAATGCTTAATCGCACTTTTATTTTCATAATTTAAGCGAACAGTATTTTACACAGTAATGTATTAGTTACGGTGTGATTATAATTTAGTTTAAAGCCATTTAAAAGTATAGCTACAACTATTCTTAGAATTTTAAGGTCATTTAAAATACTTTCTAGTTCAAAATTTTCTGTACTTTATAATTTAGTCACTTAATAATAGTTTTTTTGAGTACTAATTACTACACAAATCCATACGTGTTAACGTTGGTTATAAGAGAATTAAATGATATTGCACCGCTACAGAGGATAGTTAACTAATTATGATACGTATTTTTAATGTACTTTCTTTGTAATATTGTATCTATTGAATGCTAAAACGTTTAGCTGGTATATCTATTTAATTACCTTCATAAATGTGTTTATTCAAAATAGGGAGTATTTTTTTTTAAATGGGATATATATTCCAGTATATGCTTGATAAATTTGAATTATTTTTCTAAAAAAACGCATAATACTTTATTTAAACGTTGATGCTTAATCTTAGCCTTTGAAATGCCTTTCAAACAAGCAAACTCATAAAAAGAATAAATTTGACTTATATAATCTTGATGCTTCGTCGAGTATAAAATTATATTTATTTACAGAAGTTCATTACTTTGTATAGAAAACTAACATCATGTCACCTAACTTAAAAATCTCCAATTTTTTTTTTGTAGAGAATGAACGGTGATGTTACATCAAACTTTGAAACAAAAAAATATTTTCTTTCGTTTTATTTTACGAAGTTCGGGATCTTCATGTTTTACTCTCAGGTAGTTTGACGCAATCATTTTTAAACAAATATTTGAATTTTTTTGTTCTACTTAATAAAATTCGTATAACTATTTTTAATATATTTGTTTGCATTAAGAATCTTTTTTCAAACTAAAATTCGATGTTTGTGTTTCATGTGCCTTCAGGTATTTTAAATAGAAGACACCAAAAAATATTTTGAATTAAAACTGTTTTAACGAATAACCTAAGATATGAAATTTCGAGAAAGTTTAGAAGATTTGTAAAAAATGGGAACAAAGAGTTGTTTAATGTCGCAAAGTAAACTTAAAACTTATGAAGTGGAAAATAAAATATTATTGAATTTTTATTTATTTTATATCGAATATTTCTTATTTGTTTTTGAATATGTTGAAACATATTTTTTTAAAAACTGCGGCTTGTTATGCATTAATAAGTTCATTAGAAGTGAACAGTATAAAAATTGTTCATTCTGAAGTAATTAATTGTTGAAATAGTTGCTTTGAATTAATTAAATACCTTGATTAAAAATACGTTTACGCATGAAAAAGATTACTAAAATAAAATAAGTTTTTTCTCCATTATTTAATCGGCAAAAAATGTTAAATAGTTTATTTTAACTAGAAATTTGTGAAATTTGGAACTTCAGATACTTACGCTTTTACAAAGTGGTATTTAATGTTTAGTTTCACAAAAGATATTAAAAAAAAATTCTACCATTACTTCGGGCTGACAATGTTGAATGACTGATAAAAAAGAACCACGGCATTTGCTTGGATACTTGTGTAAAAATCTTAATTGTAAAAGCTCCGTATTATTAGTTTATATATTCATGATATTAAACATTTCAAAGAAAAAAAATTGTTTCAAAGATTACGTTGTTGTTGTGTTACTTTTTCTCACACTTTTGTTTTGAAGATTCTAAAAATCCAAAGTCTACAAACATCACGTGTTCGCAAAAATTAAAGCACAATCACCCAACTAATTAGAATAATTATTTTCTGCTTTACTGCGTTTCTGATGCTCTTAAAAAATATTTTTTTTCCCGGTCATACAGAAGAGTATCGTCCTCTCTGTGCTATCTTTTTCTTCATTTATTTCTATATTCGCCTCATTGACTTTGTAAGAATAAAAGGGTCATCAAGTTCTAATTTTGTTCACTTCCAACAGACTGATTTTCTTTTTGGATTTTAGTTTTTGTCAGTTATTCTTAACAGCAAATTGTTAATTGGATTGAAAGTCCGTAAGTTAGGAAAGTGTTGAGTCGATGATTGACTTTATTATAAAAATTATTTAATATATACATAAAAGAGATGAAATGTAGTAATGAAACATAATTTACTCTATAACAACTGAGACAGTTCAAATTACAATTTACTCATTTACGTTCTCTATGACGTCACACTTACCGTCTTGTTCCAAGTATCAGTTGTTCCGAAAAAGAAGAAATCTACTTTCAAAACCTGGGTAAAAGTGTCGGAGTGGGAGGTATTTAAAGAGATGGATGGACAGAAAAACAGACGTACAGACAGATGGACAAACAGTATTAACTCTAATTATTGGATATCCACCCTTACAAACTTTATTTTTTAAACCAGGCAGTTAGAATGGAAATTGAAAGAAAAACGGTCAGATGGATGAAAAGAAAAAAATATGAATAGACAGACAAATTTTGAAAAAGTGTAAAAATGGGTCTTTGATGCCATGCAATTAATTAAAAAAAAAATTGGTTGGTTACAACGGATTTTAAAAGGGGAGTACAACAGATGGGTGGTTGGCAACCTCAACCATGTTAATAACTAACTTAAATTACAAAAAAATCTTTTACACAATTAAAAAATGGAGTACTTAATTTTTTTTTATTGGAAGTAAAATTTGTTATTTCTTCACTTTAATTTTGATTAACAAACGTTTATTCGGCTTACGCATTGTCATCTCTATACTGATCATCCTCAACGCTTTTTAATTTTATTGAGTTAAATCTTTAAATAATAAAACAATCTTAAGAATTAAATTAGATTAATATAGAATATTACTTTATTGAGATGGAGATTATAAGAGAGTAAATGTATGATAGATAAATAGATTATGCAAAATACATATAAATGTTTATAGGTATTTACACATAAAATCCTGAAATACATTAACTATAAAGTCCAAGAATATATGAAAAACCTTGCTCCTGTTAAAAAACATTTTTAAAGAATTTCCTACGGTATTTTAATTCAAACATTCATTTAAAACAACAAAAAATTAATGCCATTTTGTTTCTTTCTAAAATTTTGCATTTTATTTATTAAGAAATAAAAGTTCTTATTAATGATTCATTTTATTCATGTGAAACATTTAAATAATAAGAAAATTTAAAATAAAATCAAATAAAAGTAAATAAACATATTGTAGAGCAGATATTAATGATATAGTAATCTAATATCAATAAAAAAAACAAGTAATCAAATAATAGCTTTAATTAAATTCTAAAGAATATAATATATTATCTTTTAATAAATAAATAAGATATTTTAATGATGTTCATTTTCTTCGTGTATTTAATCAACCTGTGTTTGCACTCATAGACTACGTATTTTTAATGAATAATTATTTTATTATAAAAGCGTTTGATATTAACTTAAAGCAGCAGAAAATTAATGGGAATATTTTGTTTACTGATGTTATGCTATTGGTGCTTTGCTAGTAAAAACGGATTTTCTAAGAATTAAGAAATTGATTTTTAATTTTTGATTATTATAAAACTCAAATAATGTGAAATAAATTAATTTGCTTGTATTTAAGATATTTTTTTAGTTTAGGTTTAACTGATTTTCTTTCTATTCAAATTTATTACTGAAGCAAAAAATTTAATCAATACTAAAATTTTATTAAAATAATTGTACTTATAAAAATCAATCTTGAGGACCCATTATATTTTTTAAATGCATTGCAAATTAAAATTTTTGTTTTATGACCCAAACATGAAATTGGAGGAAAGAAGAACTCACTCGGCGTGAAATTTAAGAAATCATTATTTCCCATATATTTTATTAATTAAAAATTAACTTTTGAAGGAAAAACGGTTTTGTGATCTTTAAGTGAATAAATCTATTTTAAATCAAACATAAAGCAAGAAAATCTTTTTAAAAAATAACAGATTGATGCAATAGTTCAGTGAGATATTACGTACCCTCTAGCATTAACTCAAAAACGTGATCGAGTTCACAATTCCAGCCTAATTTTATTAGATTTGACTAGTTTGCAATCTAAAAATGTCAGAGCATCTCAGATTTTGACGCCGTGTGAACTCATTATTGATAATGTCCGCGTTCCCAAATTTGTTATTGGACAAACTTATAAATTTTTCATTTCTCAGAGGTAATAATAATTTTGACTTACAATTGATTTTTTTTAATATTGTCTATAGTTTTATTCTATTGAATTGATAGTTACGTTTGTTTGGGCCCAGGAGTTCGGTATTTTTACTTGTTTATAAGTTTTGTAATTTTTGTCATGTCTGTTGATTTCTTTCGTTTATGTGTTATAATAAATAATATTGTTTTTTCAGCTTTCAAAGGGCTTTAAATCCCAAACGTGCTTTCAAAATTGGAAAAACTAGGTTCATTATAAATCTTAAATATGTTTCGAAAAAGAATTTTTAATGTTTTTTTATAGTTCTAAAAATAAATTATTCAACTCACTGCTTTTTCTTCGTTAGCCGTTTTCTAATAAATAACCCAAGTGACCGTTTCGTCAAAATAGGAAAATAATTTTCCACTTTCTTGAGGATGACATTATATGAAAAGTGAAGTAATGCATCATTTATCTTGTTTTGCATAATTTATTAATTTCGTGGTATTTTTTAAATGTAGTAATTTAGTTAGAGTTGACTATTTTGGGGAGTTATTTGTTGGTGGGATTATTATCCTTTCACTCTCAATGATTCTATTTGGAATCATCATACTTCTTGAGTTAAATTCGCACTTATTTCAAATAAATTTTCTCTGCATTTTTCGATAAAGATAATTTTTTTAAATCTTTAGATAGAAAAATCAGTCATTTTAAGAATTAAATTATAGTTTTTGTTGTTGGAGGAAAATATGAAAAATATTGTAAAAAAAGGAAATTCACTATTAAACAATTTTATAAAATAAATTGACCTTAAATTCTTCATGCTTAAATTTTTAAGTGACTAAAAATTGAATTTGAACTCATTTTAACAAATAAGTTAAAAATTCAAATTATTCAAAAGTTTCATTAGATTATTTTAAATTTTTGATGCCAAAAATTCTTTTATTAAATTTTAGTTATATTATTAGATTTTTCGAGAAAAGTCTGTCATAAATGTGACAATGAACGGATGAAAATATTGAAAATTAAATTACTTAATTTTTATTTTAATATTTTAAAGTGAAAAATAACATGTACCTATTTTGTTTAACTTAAATTTATGGTTTTCCAACATATCGAAAAAGATTGAGAGCTTAAGATTGGCGTATTGTAATGTATAGGGAATTTTATTTAAGCCACAAAGAAATCTGAACAAATATTCTTATAGTTTTGTTTCTAAGGGTTTATCGACATTTTCTCCAGTTCAACTTTTATGTCATATTTTCTTACCGCTTTTTGGTTTTATCTTGGTAAGTGGTGGAATTTCTTCACTTTATTTGATTTCAAGATTTTTTTATCAGTTTTTCATGGAATTTTTGTGCGATTCCACATGAGAGGCAGAAATCCAACAAAGGTTTTCAATATTTACTTAAAATTCTAAAAAGTTTCATGCATATGATGGCAGTTAACGTCTGCAGGAAGATATATAGTTAAAACATAAGTTATATGGGAATATAAACTATTAATAACAAAAATGATAGCTTAAGTTTTTTTACGGAGTAAAGAATAAAAAGGATACTTTTTTATTTCTAAAATTTTAATTAAAAAATATCTTGGTTTCGTTGTTGAAATTCTGCGAAACGCAATCAAGTGCAATTCTGTTCAAGTGCTATTTTTTACTTTTGTCGCCGCAGATCTAATGGATTTTAATCAAACAGTTTCCAGAATCGGTTTTTTAATTAAGAGTCAGAAACCTGATTACCAAGAAACACATAAAAAGAGTAATTAATTATTTAAAATCTTCAATATCACTTTCCTAACGTTTTTTAGGTCTCTCTCTAAATGTATAAGAAATGTTCTGATTCTTTAACTTCTTTTGGAAGGTTTAGACTTGAGAGAGCGAATGAAAAAAGTTTATAATTATAAATTCAAATTGAATCACTGTTATTCTTTTCCCGATTTAGATACGTTAAGGATATGAAAAATTTGTTTCGCATTTTGTGTCATGAAAATATCTAAAAGTCATGAAAAAAACCTACTAAAATTTTGTGTCATGAAAAAAAACCTACTTATTTTTTAGCAATCTTAACACACTCGTTGAGGAATATTAACATGCTCTAGAGGAATATTATATTGCCATGCAATGCGTAATAAAAAAAACAACAGTATCAAATTTTTTTAACATGACCTGCCGACCAGTCCAATGCTCTGAAAATGTTAGTTCAATATTATTGCTTCAACTTCCAAAGAAATTAATCTTCTTCTTCTACTTGCCTCTCCAGATGAAGTAAATAGCAAAATTTCACACATTTTTACTATTTACTCAATACTGTGGTAACTAAATTAATTTTATCTTAAGTATTTATAACTCTGTGATAATTATATTTTTTAAAATAAAATTTCATATTTTATATGCCATATCATTAAGAGAAATAATCCAAAACAAATTAGTTATAGAGATTTATCCCTATGCTTCTGAGTCCTATAGATGTGAGACTAAGGTTTTAATAAGAAAATATGAAAATATTTTTATGCAAGCGCAAGAAATTGTAAAATATTTATTATCGAACTTTAGAAAAACTAAAGCTTTCCATCAAGTCACTTTACAAGTAAAAAAAAACGCTTTCCAAGAATGTGGTTTGTTTTCGAGACCAAAGTTCCTAGAACATCTTTTCAATCGTTCACGTATTTAGCATAAAAGTTTCTCACGTATTCTCACCATTTATTCAGTATAGCAATGGTCAAATGGTTTGCTTTGTTTGAATACATTCTGCAATATCTTTCCTTAGAGAATGCCTAACAGAATATTTGTAAAACGTACGTTAGGATTTCTAAAGTTGTAGTATCTTTTGGAGAATTGATTGGCAATTTAGTCTTTATATATTCCGAAAATAAAAATTTAAACCTACCCTCGGAAGCCATAAAAACAAATAATTCTAATTTAGTAATCTTCCAACAAAAATTAGTTGAACCAATTTTTTTTTATCTCCTCTTTTTTCCAAGTACGGTTATTATTTCTACAAGAGCAAGGAGGGAAAATTGTCAGTTCATTTTCCCAATCAGTCACGTCATTTCTTTCAACGTGTCAGATATTTATCACGACTGGTTATCTGTATTCTTTCACAATATACCTAAATACCATAGTACGTTTCGACACGTAGAATATAGAAATGATTGCAAACGTTCAGAGAAATTCCTCATAAAAAATATCAATATTTTCAGGGAAACCATAAAATAACACTGCTACCAACCACACAACTGACGCGTCCCCCAAACAATTCTACGAACCCCCTTATTAACCAGACAAAACCCAGAAACCTTTAAAAACCGCAATTAATTAACCAATCCCCCACCCATCCCTTCCCCGACTCAAACTCTCTAAAACTCCCCAACAAACTTCTCCAAGTTGGGAGGATGGAGAGGAGGGATGTTCACCATCCCTAACAAATCCCGTGTCTCCTTTCCATGCGCTTGCGTGGAAAAATGCACACTCCGAAGAGCGGCCTCCGATGATGGATATTTAGCAACGCGCAGCATCCGGCTAAGCCCATATAAATATATAGTGGACCGTGGACATAAAAGACAGCGCGGGTTCCTTGTCTGGCACATTTGATCAAGCGTGGAGGAACAATGATCGACTCTGATTGAGATAGATTTTTTTTCGAATTGAATTAAGTTTTTAGAAGTTTTTGAATTAAGTTTGCAAATGTTGCGATTTCGGGCTAAGAGGGAAGAAAAGGGCTTGAAAGTTTTGCTGGTGTGCTTAGCACTGGTTTCGAAAGCCACGTGCTCGACTGGGTGAGTTTTTATGTTTTGTTATTATTTATAGTGTGCAATTACATAAAAAATTTAGGTATGTTATTTTAAATTTTTAGTATTTTTGTAAATTTTGCAATTTAAAATTTAGTTAAAATAGAATAAACACTTCCAAACTTTTTGTGTTTGATTATTAAAATATTGAAACTCTTACAGCTTATTTAGCATATTATGTGGATTATTTTTTTAACAAAATTTATTTGGATTGTTTTGCAAATTTTTAAATTGTCATAAAATTATATTAAATTCAATTGCTTGCAATCATTAGTTCATCTACATTTATATTGTGATTGGCACTACTTTTAAGATAATGAGAATGATTTTCGGGGTGTGTGTCACACTTTTATACAAAAAATGAATACATTTATGCATTATTTATATATTTTTTATATTTTTGTTGTAAATTGTAGTTAAGTTATTATTTAAATTTATATCAAAATTCGTTCTATGTTTAAAAAATTTTTGCGCTCAAAAGATTTAAACAGTTTAACATAAAGTTTATAAAATGCATTTTTAATTAAGAATGGTTTGTAAAATAAATTAATGATATATACTATTATACTTTTTAAGATGCAATTTAACAAAATCTTTACGAAGTGTATACCGTTCACACCTTTTATAAATACAAATATTTCCAGGATTTTTAATATTTTGAGTGGCCACTAGACATTTAACTGTAGCACTAGTTATGTTGTACTGGTGTTTAGCGTAAATTAATATTCGCAAACAAGTCTAAAGACTCTAATTAATTTTAAAACTTTAAATATTGGGACACCCATGTATTTCAGTAAAGTATTTTGCATTTTATTTGATAGTTTTCTGTGCCGTGTTATTTAACTATTTAATTTCGTGTTCGTTCAATTTGTTTCGTGTTCGTCACATTTTTTTCATTCTTACTGTCGAATTGGGTATTTTTTAGCCCAAAGTTTTCCAAATAATAACTTTTATTAAATACACTCTCTTTAAAAATATCTGTATATCTTATAATAAGTGGAAACTCTGCATTTACCTATGATTAAAAAATTCAAACGGAAAGTCGGTATTCGTGTTTTATGCTTGCCAATGTTACCCTATTCGGAGGTACGTCATATTTAAAAAAATGTCTTTATTATGCTTTGAAATATTAAACAATATAAGATAAAAATACCAAAATATCACCATTGCTACAATTATCCTTTAAAGATATGGAAAAGGTATTGGCTTTTAATCTATTTTAACTGTCTAGTTTTAATGTAATCTAAACACTCAGGAAACACTTGTGTTGTTTAAACTTGTCGTTAATATTTTTTAAAATAGTTAATTTTTTAAAAAAAAATTCGACAACAAATGCTTTTTTTTTGCGATTCAAATGCGTTGCAAGTTTTTTTTTATTTTATTATTATTTTTTTTTTGCCGAAAATTTCAAATAAAGGGTGGAACTTATTGCAAATGATTTTTTATCATATTTTTAGAAGTTCAACTTTTATAACTAAATTTTTGAATAGTGCGTCGTTATTGCATTTAATAAATTAAAAATAGTAGATTAAAAAAAACGAATATTAATAATATACAACAACAATGTATTCAAGTTTTCAGTGTTTGCCCCAAAAATTTATTGTTATCAAGATCTTTTTTTAGTTAATATTAATATGCTGCTCTTTTACATTAACACCTTTATATGGATAGGGAAGTGTAGCATCGTAGCTCAGAAAATAGCACAATAAACATTTATGATCAAATCTTTATGCAAAAGGTGGTGACATTTTTCAACGTTGTCTTCTGAACAGGTTTAAAATATTTTTTTTAAACTTGTAAAACGTGGGTGATAAAAGAAAAAATTTCAGTGGGAAAAGTTCCTATGTACACTCTTAAAACAAGAGAGTGGATTTGAACTCAGTCTGAGTTAATTTCACTCCTCCAGACTGGAAAATGCACTTACCCGGAAGGAGTGGATTCTTTGTGTGTTAAACCAGCGACATGATCACTCCAAACGAGTGATTTCAAATCAGCCTGAGCTAATATTCAATCCTTTCCAGTGCCGAAAATGCACTTCTCCAACTAGAGTGGATTTCACTCTTTTGTTTTAAGAGTGTAATGTATGTATTATTATAATAAAGTATTAAAACCAGCAAGTTAATTAATCTATAGTTTATTGGTTTTTAATTTAAATCCTTTGGATCGCGATCATGCGTAGGCATATTAGTTTGTCATTAAATTATTATGATAATATCATAACTTCCTGCAATTGTAAATTAAGAACGCATTGTCATATTAGGAAATGAAGTAGTACAATTGTCAAAAAGAATTAGATTAAAAGTCTCATATAACTTTTAATTTGATCTATATTCACTCTTAGAAATTACGTACTTCAAGATTTAATGAAACTATATTAAATTTAACTTCTTCCATGGATGAATTTGTTAAGTACATCTAATAAAATAATTATTTGTGGATTTTTTTAAAAAATGCATGTAATCTCTGTAATTAATCCATTGTAAATCTTATTTTATCTTAAAAATTTTATTGAGTTAGCTGTCACGTTGTAAGTTTTCTTACTTTTAAAGAAATCAATTAAAGTACAAACTCGCTAATGCATTTCATAGACATTGGCTCAGTTCATTTAAAGGTGAATTGATTCTGTGCTTAATGTATGCAATGTTTGGGGCAATGTCGTAACATATTTGACAAGGATAATCTAGTTTGAGGTAATTACCATTTAAATTTATACTACCAAGGTAACAAGCTATCAATTTAATTCCACAGACTTTTCGAAACGCCTTCTTGTGTTTTATTTGTCTTTGCTTGTAGCTGTAGAAGTTTGTTGTAATAGAACACTGCAAATGTTAAACATTCAATTTTATAATTGTTGTTTATATAGACAGATTATCCCTTCAGTTTACAAAACGTGGATGCATTGTTAAGGTATCCGATCACCTTTTTTCAGCAAAAATCGACTAAATATCAAACTTTTGTTTTTTGCTTTTTAATATAAATAAGCGTTTAGCTTTCTAAATCTGTTTCATTTTGGTTTCTAGTTTTTTAATAGAACCGAAGTTATAGCACTTTAAAGCTTTTTTGCTTGTTTATGCATTTTTTTCAAAACGCATTACGCAAAACATAAAAACTGAAGTTCTTTATTATCAATTGCTTCCAAATTTTTAAAGTAGTTTTGTAACAGTATGAAGAAGGTTTTGAACTAGAATCGTGTAAAACTATTAAGAATTGGATATTTTAAAGCTATTTATATGCTTGTTACTCTCTTGTTTATGTGTGTTTTCGATATAATGCTACAAACTTTTGCCTATAAAAAATGTTGGGCACTGATATCTTAATGATTTTAGTTCATGACCTACATTAATGTTTGTTAAGCATATTTAAATTTAAACGATGGAATTTTTTTAAAAAGATATCATGTTTTGCGTAAACATGTTTTGCGTAAGCGTGATTTTTGAAGCATATTTTACTATAATTTTCCACAAATCATAACTTCCATCATCATAACTAATAATAAAATCGCTCAAAATCATGGTTGGAATAGAATTTTTAGAAACTTGCTGTCAGAGGTGATCGGCCTCCTTAATACAAAATAAATGAAAGTATTTTTTATGAGAAATATCGTTTAAATCTTTGAAGATATGCAATTATAGTAACACGTACCAACAATACAGTGTTTCAAACTTATATTTTATAAATGAGATTACTAAAAAAAGTCTAATGTTATTACATGAAATCTCTTTTTATAAATCCCGCCTACAGTGGTGGAAATTGATTTATGAACTAACATTATTTTCACCAGATATCGCTTTGTATTAAGTGCTAACAATTCAAATTTTGTGTGTTGGATATTCAGAGCACAATAAAGGAATTTCACACATAATTTTTTTCAAAAAATGATATTAAATAAAAATATATCTAATTTTAGTTTTTAAGCATGTCAAATGATGGAAATTGATTTATGAACTCAAATTTATTTTGAACCAAGGTACCAAATATTTTAACTAGTTCTTCATTTGAACTTCAGGGGAGCTTACTATCAGTGTTTATAAATAAGATTAAGGCCAAATTTGTTGAAATTTATCTGTTTTATTCGCATTTTACTAAATAGGAAAGCTTGCGGGACTGCCTGAAACCAAAAAGGTAAAAAATGACCCTTATATAATATTGTAACAAATCTGTAAGAGAAATTAGCATATTAATTAAAAGATCAATAAATATAATTCATAAATATTTGAAGAATCATTCTGACTTCGGTAAAAACCATCATTAAAAAAGGTGTAACCCTCGTGGGACGAGGGACAAAAGCAGGATTATTGGACTGGTACCCCAAAAAGTTACCATTTGTGTCAGCATTTGTGCATTACAGGGCGAATTTGTTATAAACAATCACTTCCTGTAACTCCCAGAAGAGTAGGACAAATATTGATATCGTTGTCGAACTTGAAATGTTCCAAAATGAAGGCTGGTCCAAAGCTTACTCTTCACCATAAGAACAGGCTATTAAAATATAGTCGTAACTACATGAAAATGGATTTTGTGGGAGTGGAGGGAGAGAAATGGGGGAAAAGTGACATTTGCTGATGAAAAAAAGTTCAATTTGGATGGATGTGATGGTTTAAAATGTTATTGAAAGGATCTTCGGAAATAACCAAGATCTGTCTTCAGCAGAAATGTTAGTGGTGGAAGTTTGATGGTTCGGGCCCCGATATCTTATGATTGAAGAAACAAGATTTTGTTTCTGAATTGTTGACAAACATCACTTTATTGCAGATTAGTTCTAGAAAATTCTTTAATTCTTTTTTGCGTTGCAAAACTATGCTTTTGATTAGATTTTTATGCATGATAATGCAAGTATCCACATTTCAAACGAAATTAAAGACTGTTTAATGAACTAAGTGTTGTTCATTTAGATCATCCTGCCAATAGCCATGACTTAAACCCCAAGAATAATGTCTGAGATCAATTGGTTTGAATAATTTACTCAAATGGAGTATGGTTTTAATGAAGTGTGCATCAGTTATGGAATAGAAGGACTTAATCATTAAAAACTGCAAATTGCTTGACCAAAACTTGACCCAAAGTTTTGTGTTGTCTATGAAAAACAAAATCAAGGAAGCATTAGCGACAAAAAATAGTTTTAGCAATTATTAATTGAGATTGAATGCAAAAGTTCATAAATCAATTTCCCTATGCTAAAACTAAAATATCAACAAAATAAATTGTTTACGAATTTATATAAAATTTTATTTACTTGTATAGTTTATAATGCAAAGTCTGTATAGTATATAAAATTTAAATCGATAAAAATGCATTTAATAAAGAAATACTGTTAAAAAACTGTCAGTTCATAAATCAATTTCCACCACTGTATAAGCCCGTTGTATAAATTTTTTATTCCCTTACTTGAACTAAATTAGGGGGAGTGATCGTTTTTTCTAATCGAAATATTCGGTTTTAGCACATTAAGGACTATAAAAGTAAAACAAATTCTTTCAAAACTTTTTCGTTATTGGCCTTTGCAATTGGTAATTAAATACAAAGAGAAAATAAAGTTGGGACATCAAGAGCCTTTTATGTCTGGTTTTTATTTGCCTTTCTATTTAATTGTGAGCTGCCCAGTGTGACATTGAAAAAATGTTAAGGTCAATAAATAGAAATAAACCTTAATTGGAGGCACACAAAAAGTTAAATATATTTTTAGATTTTTTAAAGATTTTTTTAATTCTCAAAATAAAGTGGAATATTATTTATTCCTTTTTCTCCAAAAAATGGCAGTGGTAAAAGTACTAAGTAAGTAAAAGTTTTTTAGTGTAATGCATGAATGAGATACAACTGAAACCTTTTAGTAGTATTAAACTTAACCGATCACCTTTAAATAAACCTTATAAAACTGCCTCTTTAAATTATTGGTGGACTTTTGTGTTTTATTTGAAAAGTGTTATACCGTTTAAGTAGAATATAAAGGAGTGCTCATGGAATGTGATTAAAAGTTAAATTATTACATCGATTACAGCAAGCTTTAAATTCTTTAGTAAAGGTACTTAAGAAATTTGTTAACTAAAATGAGATGAGATAAACTTCAAATGAAAACTTTACGTCAAATTAGTCTGATTAAAATATGTTAAGATTTTCGGAATTAAATTACTTTAAAAAGAAAGAAAATTTTAGACAATAATGCTGTAAATTATAAGATTTCAAATTAAAAAGTTTTGTGTTGAAAATTATATCTTATTAAAATTTAGTAAATTGTTATTCCGGAAAGAGTTTTTTAAATTATTTTAGATGATTTTTTATCAAATTTTTTTTCAGTTGTATAGTGAAATAAAAGTAAAATACATTTCATAAAAAATAACTTCTGTAAGATATAATTTTATATTTAGAAAATCCATGCTGCAAAGCAACATAGTGTTATAAATCAATATTTAATAAATTTTTTAATCTATTCAGATATGATTCACCCTAAAACTATTTACCGTTTCCTTCAACATATCATAAGCAGTCTAGGTTTGAAAGTCCCTGTTATACAACTTTTTAAGTTATGTATGTGGAAATATATCAACACGTTTATAATCGTGACATCTTCAACCACATATGACGAAAAACAAGCATTTTAATATATTAAGATAAATTGGTTGGGCAATAATAGCTTGAGTAAAGAATTGGACCCATAAATTTTGAGTTTTTTTAATATTCTCCCATTTCGTTGCATGATAAAATACGAGGATAAAAAAAAGGACAAAACTGTGCTTCGATCAAAAATCGTTGGTTGTTTGTAAATGTTTTTTTTACTGCAATAATAAAATTTTATAACAATAAGGACAAAATGTTTCGAAAAAGTTTTTTTTTTAAATCTAACTTTTAATTTCTAGTATTTATTCTTATCTGATATGAAATATAAAAAAATGTGCCAAGATTCGAATAAAATCTAACATTGGCAAATAATAACTGCTTCAAGATATGACGATACTGACAATGTGTGAATTGTAATATTGCCTCAAATTACTTCATATCTTGCACACAATAACTTATACCATGCAGTTCAGTAGTAATGCGCTTGACATTGTGCTAGAAGGCTTTCTTAACCTTGTCACGTCGAAAGGTGCCGAATAACAAAAGAAAAAATTTCTTTTTGTAGTGTGTACGCATAACATATTACTCCTTTCTAAGTAATGAATAAAGTTCTATAAAAATGCAAATGAGAGTTTTTATACTAGACATTAAAGTACTTTGCTTTAAGATTGTACTCGATATTTGTTTTCAAATAACTAATAGTCTTGAAACATAATTCGAACTTTAACGCAGGCATTTAAGAGAAACTTAGAACTTGTTTTTCATTAATAACAATACCTAAAACTTTTTGTTAATCGATTGAACCAAAATTATTTGAAATCGCAACTATGGCGATAACAGAAATACGCTAAACTGGAAAAATTTAGACAAAAACTTAGGTAAAACTGTTGAGAACAATTTATTTATTCGAAAACAGATAAGAATGCATTTTTTATTCTCTTTCCGAAAAAGGAATGTACTTGAAATGATATACTAATACAAATGGCTTTGAATCAAATTTGATATCAGGTAAACGAACAAATAACTTTTGCCTTATTTTAAAAACAGAACATAATTTTATCTAGTTAACTTAGAAAAAACAACCTAATAGTCAAATAAATTTATATTTTATTTTGTACTGTGGAACATATATTAGTTTTTTAAAAACACGTTCACAGTCAAATTAAATAAGAGAACAGCGTTATTGACATAAAATAGTTCAGATAAGAAATAAATAAAATAGTTCTCAGTAAATTAAGTTATGCTCAAAATAGCATTATGTTTTTTTACCATAATGTGAATGAACCCTGAGCGAAGTCTTCTAAGACAACTCATACTGTTGGCATAACAGTTTTCATGCAAATTACGAGGTGTTGCGTTGTCTCGCTGCGGCGCTGCCCATGATGTCATGGACTATATTTGATTAGGACAGCGTCGCAGTGGGCGTTGCTGACGTAGCACCCAGTACTATTATATAAGCTTTGTCTTTAGTTTTTTTTTATGAGATGACTGTTTATGAAATATTCTTTGATGGTTATCAGATTATTACTGTCAAATATAAGATTGAATATTATAACTTTAAATCTTTCTGCCGTGTTAATGTTTAGTGATGATATTTTTATATACTTTGAAAAAACGAGCTGATTTTTCTGGATCAATAAATTAAAAGTTTTTGAACTCTGGCTTATTTCATTCCACTGCGCGAATATAACCGAATATCGGTTATGGGCCTTAAGCCCACGTGGAAATGAGCTGCTCGTTTTCTTCGATGGGGGCCGCATCCGCGGTGTTTCTACATCCAGCTTGAACTGTGTTCTGTGAAAGTCAGCGTCACGTAAACATGGAGTCTCATTGCGACCGCATTGAGAGATTGAACGGACAGAATTGGTCGACTTGGCGGGATGACGCCAAAGTTCTACTGATGGAACGTGGTATCTGGGGATTTATATCCGGGACCGAACCAGCCTTGGTAGAGTCTGCCACAGCTAAGGAGAAGCTAGACTTCAATCTTCGAAAAGACCGTGCATTTTCAACGATATATTTGTCTGTGGAGCCTAATCTTCGGATCCTTATCTCTTCGACTACCGACGGAAAAGAAGCCTGGCTGAAACTGAAAGATCATTTCGAGCCGCACTCAAGGGCTCGAGTCATCAACCTACTAGATACATTCTTCTCGTGCAAATTTCAACCCGGTGAAGACATCGGACTTTTTGCAGCGCGACTTCAAAAGATTGTGATGGAATTGAAAGACGTTGGACATCCACTTGACGATTTGTATCAAGGATTTCAACTCATCAGGTACTTACCTTCTAACTTTCAAAATATTGTGCAGTCTATTTATCGTTGGGAAGATAAAAACTTTAAGTTTGATAAAATATTGTCGGACTTGCTTACAGAAGAAAGTCGACTTAGTCAATGTAAAAATGATCTTGAAAATAATACTAGTGCTATTAGTGTTTATAATTCAGTGACTAAAAATGTAAATAATAAATCTAAGTCTAAACCTACTCAAAAGACGTGTTTTCGATGTCATAAACGCGGTCACGTAATGGCCGATTGTAAAATTATAAAATCAAAGTTTAATGATGACTATAAGAAACCAGTTAATAACTTTTGCAAACTTAATAATTCTTTTCACCTTGAGGCATCAGTTAGTCACGTTAGTGAACCTTCGGACAACGAGTCATGGGTCTTCGACACTGCGGCCTCGTCACATTTTTGCAATAATCTCGATCTATTTTGTGATTATGAACCCTTAAAGGATGTTAAAATGTCTTTAGCTATAGGTGACATGGATAGTCCCGTTGAATGTGTTGGGACAGTCCAGTTCTATGTCACGCTTAACAATAACACCCAAACTGTAACCCTGAATAATGTAATGTATT
Source organism: Hylyphantes graminicola (assembly GCA_023701765.1). Classification (NCBI taxonomy): domain Eukaryota; kingdom Metazoa; phylum Arthropoda; class Arachnida; order Araneae; family Linyphiidae; genus Hylyphantes; species Hylyphantes graminicola. The sequence goes on from CM043123.1 coordinate 35,610,134, forward strand.
CCCCAAAACTTAGGAGAAATTTAATTTCTGGTTCTGTTGTGGAAAAGGCAGGTGGTTCTTTTGTAGGGGAAAATGGAAAACTGTGGGTTTATAATAAAATTGGTGAAAAGCTATTTTTTGCAAAACGTATTAATGGTTTATATTATTTCAGACCTCATGGGTATGTAACCAGTGGGGACCCACAGGCATCTAGTGAAAATGCTTATAACTGTTCAACTAAAAGTGTTAATAAAAGCGATCTTAATCTTTGGCATAAAAGGTTTTGTCATATTAATAACGACTACATCACTCATACTAGTAAGAATTCAAGTGTAAATGGTTTACCAGATTTTAAGAATTCTTGTAGTGATGAGTGCGTTAATTGCAAATTGGCAAAGTCGAAAAGAGTTTCATTTAAGGCTATTTCTAAGATAAGGTCAGTCAAACCGCTTGAACTATTGCATATGGATGTCTGTGGCCCTCTTCCGGTTACTTCCTATGACGGTAAAAGGTATTTTCTGTCAATAACTGACGACTTTTCCCGGAAAGTTGTAACTTATCCTATGAAAAATAAGTCTGATGTTTATGATATATTCACAAGATTTCTTACGAGGGCAGAACGGTTTCTAAACTTAAAAGTGCTAAGTGTTAGAACTGATAATGGACTTGAATTCTGCCACAATGAATTTAATAATTTTCTGGAAAAACAAGGCATAAAAGCCGAAAGAACAAACGTATATTCTCCTGAACAGAATGGGGTATGTGAGCGTTTTAACCTTACAGCGCTTGACAATGTGAAAAGTATGTTAAATGATAGTAATCTCGACCAAAAGTTTTGGACGGAAGCTTTAATGTGCTTCACCTACGCGTGGAACAGAGTGTGCCATAAAACAAAAGATAAAACCCCGTTCGAACTCTATTCTGGTAGAAAACCTAGCGTGTCCCATTTAAAAGCTTTTGGCAGTTTAGCTTACGTCGGTGTTCCTAAAGCACTGCGGAGAAAGTTAGACATGAGATCTAAAGTGGGAATAATGATGGGATATGCCCAAAACACTAAGGGATATCGTATTTGGTTACAAGACGAATATAAGATAATCGAAACTATTAACGTTAAATTTAATGAAAATGTTAGGGGTGTGGAAGCTGTCCTGGGCCAAAAAGTCAATACTCCTAAAAACTACGTCTCCTTTAAAAGCTACTCCTCTGCAAGTGAATCTGATATTGAAGAGGTTACCCAAAATCAAACGCCATGTGAAGAAATACCATGGGTTCGATGTGTACGTAGGAAGGCCGATAAAACTAAGAATGATATTTACTATAGTATTGATGGTACGAGAACTCGTTTTAAGTCATACAATGACATAGAAAAATATTGTAGTTCTAGGAACATTAATTTTAAGAAAGAACTGTTTAATTTTAGTAGTAAGAATAGCTCGTCGGGAAAAATCACATCCGACCAAACTATTGTTGAAACACCGGACGATAGCTCTGATTCGAATAATGACTCTAACCCTGAAGCGAATCACGTAGAAATAAAAATACCTAAAAATTACAAAGAAACTTTAACGTCTTCTGAATCCTTTAAATGGCAAAAGGCCATGGAGGAAGAGTTAGAGGTAATGAAAGACCGAGAAGTTTGGAGTATAGTCCCCCCTCCCAAAAATAAAAAGGTTCTTGGATCTAAGTGGGTATATACTGTCAAGAAAAACGAAAATAACGAAATTGTTAGGTATAAGGCACGTCTAGTTGCACAGGGCTTTAGCCAAAGAAAATTTGAATCCTACGACGAAGTATTTAGCCCGGTGGTTAATTTTTCTGTTATAAGATTGTTTTTTGCTATTCTAGTATGTATGTGTAATTGGTATCATTGTCAATTGGACATTAAGTGTGCTTATTTGTATGCTCCGCTAACAGAAGAGGTATTTATGAACCAACCTCAAGGTTTCTCTGATCCTGTAAGAAAAGACTATGTTTGTCGTCTAAATAAAGCTATTTACGGCTTGCACCAAAGCGGCCGTGAGTGGTTTTTTGAGTTTGACCGTGTATTGGAATCTTTATGTTTTAAACGTTTAAATTGGTGTAATTGTGCCTATATATTAGATAATGATATAATATTACTTGTATATGTTGATGATGTAATTATCTTCAGTAAAAATCAAACTAAACTTGATTTTGTAATATCTCTTATAAATAGTAAATTTGATGTAAAAATATTAGGTAAAACTAAAAGACTTTTGGGCGTAGATTTTGTTCAAGAACATGGGAAATTGTATATTCATCAGCAAGAATACATTGAAAGGGTGTTGGAAAGATTTTCTGAATTTAATTTTCCAATTTCGTCTCTACCCATTCCAAAAGGTGTGGTTTTATCTAAAAGAGACTGCCCTTCAACTGAGGACGAAATTCTGGAAATGAATCGTTTACCTTACCGAAGTATTATTGGTTGTTTATCATATGTTTCAAATCGTACTAGACCTGACATTGCATATGCCGTGAATTTATTATCCCAATTTCAGGAAAATCCTGGAATAGTTCACTGGAACACTTTATTAAAACTTTTGGAATATTTAAGTTACACTAAAAATTTAAAGTTGGATTTATCTGGTGTGTCAAATTTAGATATTAACTGTTTCAGCGACTCGGACTTTGCAGCAAACCGTGACGACAGGGTTTCCATTGGTGGAATAATTCTGTTACTAGATAGAGCTCCGATTTTCTGGAGAGTTTTCAAACAAAAATGCGTAGCGTTATCCACCATGGAAGCCGAGTATGTCACGATGACTGAAGCATCAAAAGAATTGATGTGGTTTAAAAATATAATTGAAGAGTGTTATAACTTAGGTTTGCAGCAATTATCTTTAAATAATTGTTTTCTATTTTCAGACAACCAAGCTGCTATAGACTTCTCAAACTCGCCGATCGAAAACTACAGAACTAAGCATATTGATATTCGTTATCATTTTCTTCGAAATTTAATTTTTGATAAACAGTTTAATTTATCACATGTGAGCAGCAAAAATAATTTGGCTGATATTTTCACGAAGCCTGTATCAAAAGGCGAGATTGAGAAATTCTATAATCACGTATTTGTTAAAGAATAATTTACTTTAAAATGTATTTTCAATGTTTTAATGTTATTTTGATGTACTTTAAATTTATAAGATTTTTTGATTTGCATGAGGGGGCCGATTGTTGGCATAACAGTTTTCATGCAAATTACGAGGTGTTGCGTTGTCTCGCTGCGGCGCTGCCCATGATGTCATGGACTATATTTGATTAGGACAGCGTCGCAGTGGGCGTTGCTGACGTAGCACCCAGTACTATTATATAAGCTTTGTCTTTAGTTTTTTTTTATGAGATGACTGTTTATGAAATATTCTTTGATGGTTATCAGATTATTACTGTCAAATATAAGATTGAATATTATAACTTTAAATCTTTCTGCCGTGTTAATGTTTAGTGATGATATTTTTATATACTTTGAAAAAACGAGCTGATTTTTCTGGATCAATAAATTAAAAGTTTTTGAACTCTGGCTTATTTCATTCCACTGCGCGAATATAACCGAATACATACTTTGCATAAAATTCTACTATATATTTTCAATTGAAATAGATAGGATTTCTTTACATTTTGGTCTGTAATATAATATTAGATAAAAATACATTCCTCTTTTTTTAAGTAGTTTTCAGCATTTCGATATCTAAAACTTCGAAAAATAGATTTTTAATGACTAAATTTTGTGTTGAAAAAAAAGCTTATTATTTCAGTTGAAAATAAATTGCTTTATTAATGTAAACTTTTATTGGTTCATTCAAATAAAATTAATGGAAACAGTTATTTACGAATTTATCTTTATGAACAAATTAAATTAAACATCATCCCAGTCACGTGTCAATGTTAATATAGTTTTTAACGCAGCTCCATCTACCAGAGATCTACTAAGCTATCGGCACAGATATATACGTCCAACGGATATTTCATATTCATTTAGATTGATTCGTTTTTAAATGTCTAATTTTTCTTGAGAACTGAATATTATTGAATGTTAATGAATTTAACCAACACACAAGTAAAGGTACATAATGTGTAAACATAACGCTTATTCGCTAGAATATAATAAACTGCCAATTATACTTTTTTGCAGTTCCTTTATGCTGCTAAATCAGCCATTTAAAATATTACCAGTTGATATCGCGAAAATATTAATCGTTGATATCGGCTAAAATATTACTCGTTGATATCGTTTAAAATATTACCAAGATATCGCTAAAAATAACAGGTTATATAGCTTAAAGGATTAATTTGGTTAACTCCCTGGCGAGTAAGTTATATGAAACTCTTCACAAAAATTCTGACCAAAAAATTATTATGCTTATACCAACAAAATGCAAACGTTTATTTTTTTAATCATAATATCAGTTTTTACAAAAGCTCTTTACTGCTTACTTTCAAAGATATCAGAGAAATAGCGAAACAGATAAATAATATCCTAAATACGTGCTGAGAAGCAGAAATATTTGGAGATAAATCACATATATTTGTAATGCTTTTTATGTCTTTTCTATTTGAGAATTGATTAGATAATCCATAAAAATAATGACCGGAACAACTAGTAACAAATAAATTAAGAAATAGCTGTTTCTTCAAAACCGAATGGTTTTTGCACTACGAATTTCAAATTTAATAAATCAATCGTCTAAATATTAAAAAAAAGTAATCATGTGAATTTTGTATAATAGTTTTTTCAAGTTCTACTAACTTTAAAATCGTCTTTTTAAATATTTTCAACTTCCATCGAAGCACTCAACCAATCATACAAAAAGGATTTTCAAAGACCTTTTTTCTTTTGATGGAAGTTCCTTTAACATTTGAAGTGAAACACAACAGTGGATACAAAAAGTTTTTTTTCATAAAAAAATGTAGTTGAAGTCTTAACTTCAAGTATACAAGTAACATAACTGCACTGTAAGGAAAACCACTTTAAATTTATAACAAAATATGCTGGGTACGCGGGTGCGAGTACATTTTGCTGTCTAATTCTCACTCTCTTATTTTACTTTAAAGCATATTTTTTAAGGTAAACAACAGGGTCGTGTTTATTCTGTAATTTTACTACTATAGAAACCTTCAAAAGTTATCGTATGCTTACGCCATCGATCTTAAGACACTACATATTTTATATCACGTCTATCCCAGTGTACTTTTAATACCCGTGATTTTTAGAGGCGCATTAATTATTTTTAAAAGCTCGATTACGTTTATAGTAAGGTTGTGTTCAGAGCAGATAATTCTCTACGTGAGAAGCTGGTGGTTATACCTCGGCCACGAAGGCCACATTTTTATACTTGTTCGTCTTATTATGTCCTTCTCGATAGATTCCAGCAATCGGCGCATCTTTTTTAAACTTATTTCCTTTCAATCATAGTACTTAAACACTATTTTCAGTAAGTGCTGTTAAATATTCACAGTATTTCTTGATGTTTTCTGTTCCTTTTTTTTACGGTATATATATAACATCATAACCTTATTGATACACCATAATTATAGGCCTTCAACAGTTACATAATTATAAGACTACAAAATGGTTCTCTGATTCGTAACTCTCAACAAATACAAAATTTATAATGTAAACTCAAAAGTAACAGTTGAATGATAACTGGGAACATGTTCTCTGCCTCCATGACGTGCCTGTAAAGCAGGAGGGGCGCAGTACCTTCCGTTGGCTCAAGTCTTGGAGAACCGTGAAGGTGGAAATCTGAAAACTGCTTCCAGAGGGTGTCACTTTCTCAATTGAAGAGCGTAGCTGGAGGGGAGGAGCATTTTTCTCCGCAAAATCTACACCCATAGTAACTGCGCTATGACCAACCACATGATTTTTACACAATCAGGATTTAAAGAGCAGCTTCTCCGCATGTACTCAGGACGACACAAATATCCATACATTATTTTAGTATCCAACCGATCCCAATAGCTTCACAAGCTAGCTTAAAAACCACCATACCGGGTGGCCTAAAAGAATTGATACTTAAACAAGAAAATTTGTTGTAGTTTCCCTTATAAAAATTACATTAGTTTCCTATTAATGTTTGAAAGCAGGGTTCATATCATACCATAGACGATAACCTTTTATATGTATCTTAAGAATTCATAATATTTATGAATAAACCATAATAGTAATTTTTTGAGGGAAAAAATATAGTTAAAGTAAGGGACCTATTTCTATATAGCCTATGTAGTCTTCAGCCTAGACATGTAAATTTTTACAGGCGAAAGTTATTCAAAACTTAGAATGAAGTACTTCAGACGTTAATAATATTTTTAATGCAAATATCTATGTTACATAAAATTGTGTTTTAGTCTTCCTACATAGCCTACTTTTTTAAAACTTCAACACATTTTTTTCTATATTTGAAAAGTTTTTGGCGTTGACTTGGGATATAAGTTCTCTTGCTATGCATATTAAACTTTAAGAACCACAGAACTATAGCGGTTGGGGAGGGGGGGGGGTAATCCATATACACGTTCAAACACATACAGTTAAGCCTAAATACACTATACTCTTAAATTCGACACTGATTAATATATTTTTGTAAAATGTTTTAGACAAATTAATCACACGAAAGGCGAATGAAAAAACAAGTTAATGCTTTTACTTGGAAATGAAGATATTAATGGTATTTAAAAGTTCAAGATGGAATGTGGTATTTAGTGGTAATAAATTTTTTTAAATCTAGTTTGAAGGTGCAAGAAAACGGCCAAGCATTAAATATATCCCTTTTTGAGCGTGGTTTAATCCTGTTAGTTTTTTAAATATCTACCAATTGAGTCAATTTAAGATAAATATATTATAAGCAGAAACTTCATATTTGCCTTAAGTACATTTAAGTATAAAGTTATTGCTAAGTAGTGTTGTTATTAAGTACCAAGACAAGCTACTTTACAAGTTTGAAAATATCTATTATCTAAAGCTTTTGACTATGGCTTACTTTGATCCTTGTGCAAACTTAATTGATCTTAGTGCCTTGGGCAATTCTTTATAAATTGTCTGTTGAAACTAAGCAGTTACTACCGAAGTTACCGTTTGAAGTCTTAAGGCTAATAACGTATGCTTCGATATTATTGGATATTACATACAAAGGGCAATTAAGACTTTCTTCGAAATCTTACTTAAATAATAAGACATTTACAATACTTTAAAATTAAAGCACGATTATTGACCGTTAGTAAGCTTTTAAGTTTAAATCTTACTGAATAAAAATTATGTTATCAATAATTAATTTGCTTTTATGTAACAACTTAAAACAGAAATTATTCGAATTATGAGTTGCAATAAGGCAAATCCCTGTGTCGTTTTCATAATGGTCCTTAATTATGGGTATTTATGTTTTTTTAATATGTATTAATCATTAAGCGCAGAAAAATGGTTATTTATCCAAAGTCTAATCAATATAAAAAAAGCGTAATCCGATATTTAAATGTGTTTATTTTTCAATTATAAAATACAAATACGTTTTTTTATGTTACACCAATAACGAACCCAATATATAAGTAATGATCGTGTCATAAACCTTCAAATTCTTTAATGTGTATAACGCTTTTATAATGTGTTATTTAAAAAAGAAAATAATATTATTTAGTTTTTATTTTAAAATAATTTTAAATATGGATGGTGTTTACTATTGATTAGCCATATTGAAATGCATCCTATTCAGGATACATGTATGTGTGTAATTTATTAAGAGAAGTTTTGAACATTTAATTGAGGAAAACTTATAATGTGTTACATTATTTTCTAAATTTAGTATTATATGAAAGGTTAATGCCCCTGGATATAAGAACATATATTATCAAAAAATGAATTTGATAAATGATAACAGCCAAAAATTAAAATAAAAGTATGCCCTCTTTTAATTTTCCATATTTTTAATAATATCAGTAAAATAATATCAGTGGTCTGAACTTTTCTTTAATGTTATTTATCAAGATAAAAAAGTGCAATAATACATGATTTTATACTTTAAACCCTCTTTGTGTGTTTTCTTAGTAAATGAATTAAAAAAAACATTAAAGTTGATGCTTTTTTTATTTTCTCGTGTTCTTATAGAAACTAAATTATAATGGAAAATCAATAATTCATTTGAATGAATATTATTTCAAGGTGACTTGAAAATATATTACTAATAATAGTAACTGAATAATTTGTTTACATAAACTGAATGCTCAAAATCATAAAGAAGTTTTTTGAATTAAATTATCAAAACACAATTTTTTTTTAAAGATTTTTTTTGAAAATTCATTAATCTTTCTTAGGACTAATTATTCATTTCTTTCCATTCATTTCTAACTATTATTCATTTCTTTCCATTCATTTCTAACTATTATTTTTTCTAACTATTATTCATTTCTGAAAAGTTAATAAAAAATACCTGATTAATTTAAAAACGTTGTTGTTAAAAATAATTCAACTATTCTACAATTGATTGGTATTTTTTTTATTTTTATCACAAAATATATCTTTTAAAATTCATATAATAATATCCAATTTGTGCATTTCCCATTAAAAATAGTTATCTTCTATCCCCCCTGATGATGTTTTTTTTGATTTTAGTTCATGTACCATAAAAAGTAAAGCCAAATCCTTTTATGATTCACGTTGTAATTTACTGAGATCAAGGGCTCGTGTCATCACTAAGCAATTAAAGTAAAGTACTCCTCTCTATTGAAATTGAATTAATCTAATACCTTCTTGCTTTATCTTATTAGGGAAAAACCAGCATAGTTCAGTTATTTAATATTATTTTAGGTACGAAGCACCATATTATTGCTTTTTTGGGGTTATGTTAGACTATGTATTGCTTGCTTATTTCAATATAGTCCAAAGCGTCCCCTAAAACACAACCTGGTGTTTAATGATATATAACTTTTATAGTTTTCTCAAAACAGCATTTAAATTTTAAAAATAATCCAAATCACATATTCTTAACTTAAAACCATAATATACTTTGTAGAAAAATAGTTTGTTTAGGATGAAAGGGAAATAGTTCATTTTAAAGAGGTTTAGCACTTCAACAGCAAAAGGAATTTTTCCCCTTTTTTCTTTAGAACAGAATTATATTTTTAGATTTGGATACAATATTGCATGTTTCTCTTTTATTTCTGACACGTTTCAAATTAAAGCATTCACAGAAAACGAATATTTACAATTTTTCTTGAGTTCTGATGGAACATGTGTTTCAACAAAACTGTTAGTTTCATATTACTTTAATTTTAGAAACTACGTTTAGTTATTCTAAAACGTTATTTTAGTAACCAAAGTTTAAGCAAAATATTTCGACTTCACTCGAAATTTCAAAATGATTTTTTCTTTATTAGTTATGAGTGTTGAAAAAAATAGAATAAAAATACGTTTAGTTATTCTAAACGTCTAAAATACTTATTTTGTCACCGTGTCAATAAAATTGTTTTTATAAATTGTATGAACACTGCCATTACGTATGCTATATGCGTATATTTAACTATTTTAAGTCAATGTCGAGGTTCCAGAAAGTATAATTTCATTTTCTAAAGTGTTGGTAATAGCATGCAATAATATGCAAAGTTAAAATATGTTTTCTTCAATTAAAAAATAAATAACTTCAGTTTGTAAGATAATTTAACTGTCAAACTTACACGTAAGATCAAATAAGAACCAATTATATATTTTAGAATTCTCCACAATTCTGCTGAATTAATGCTAGTAATTATAATACGCTGTAAAAAAACCTGTTGTTTTTACAGTTGAAAACTTTCAACTTTGACACCAGTTAATAACTGTTTTTTTACAGTTTAAAACTGCAATTTTTTGTAGGAAAACTTGCAGTTATAGCAGGGAGAAACTGTTAAATTAGACGTGCAAAGAGTCACGTGATTGAAATCAACTTTAAGCACAAATTCCCAACACTAGCGACCGAGAAATTGCTTTGTCGCAGATGTTTCTGTATTGGGCTGGCACACAAGAGGTTCCTGGATCAAAACCGGGCCGGGCCCATACCTCTTCCAGGAACCTCTTGCGTGCGAGCCCAATACTGAACCGTCTGCGACAAAGTAATAACTCGGTCGCGAGGGCTAGTATTGGATTATTTTATTTTAGCAGGGAAAAACTGTGAAATTAACAGTTTCTCACTGTTAAAATTACAGTTTTCCTGTAAAGTATTTACAGTTTTCCTGAAAAAATCGCAGTTTTAAACTGTAAAAACAGTTATTAACTGGCGTCAAAGATGACAGTTTTTAACTGTAAAAACAGAAGCTTTTTTACAGTGTACAATATTGATAGTCACCGATATATTTTCTAACTAAGGGAAACATTTGAAACTTTTACTTTTATTCCAAGAAATAATTTTAAACTAATTCATTTACATGCTTATTTTTTATCCTTAAGTACAATTTACACTTTTTAAGTGCAGTAGCAAGTCGCCCAAAAATCGTTTCTACTCATCCGAATAATTACAAACTTTTTATAACATTTTATGTCAACCTAATTTTTAAAAAAAGTTTTACATTCCAAACTAGTTTTTCCTTAAAGTAGAGTAAAGAAGCTATCAGTTTGTTCAAAAAAGCTACACAGAGAGTTCAAAAGTGAATTGATAGCAGTGTTAAAAAAAGTTTCCAATAGAATTTGCGACCACCAAATATCTCATTTTTTTTACTTTGGAGTTTGGTTTACAATGTCTAATAAATAACAATATTATTATTTTAACTTTAAATATACAAAACAGCAAAACCTGTTTCTAGAAATTTTTCCTACCTCTTTTTTTTTAAATAAAATATAATCCGAGTTCCCAATTTGTTAAATAAAAAGTTCTTAAAAATGTAAAAATATAAGTCATATGCAATACAATCTTTTTATTAAAACTTTTCAACGCAAAACAAATTTATTTAAGGATGAATAAAGACAAATTTTAATATTGTGATTTCTTAGACATTTTAAATGTTGTGATCTGTTTGGAAAAACGCATGAACATATAATATAATAGATGACTGCAGTTGAATTTACGAGTTATCTACAAGTAAAAGGGGCAATATATTGTGAAGTTTTCATTTTTAAATTTATTTATTTGATATGGTGTGGTGTTTCATTACTTGGAAGAAAGTGATGAAAAACATAATAAAAACCAAAATATAAATTGAATTATTTTAGGTACAGGAAATCAAAGCAAGCTTAGGAATAAAACAAACATTCGATACATTTCTACATTTTCAATTTATGATTGTAAAATATTGTGGAAAGGTTTTGATTTTGTTTAGAAGGTTTTTTTATGTCATACCAACAAAAATGGATGAAAGTAAACCATTTCAGTGAAATAAAAAAAATGTTTTTGTTTTTCGTTTTGCTGGAGGTTGGGTTGGTACAAGTACTTTCCGGATTGTGTACTGGATCAGAGACTCGCTTATAAACCTCCGTAAAGTAAGACAAACACATACAAAATTTTTACTGACACACAGAGAGGAAGTACAGCCAATGCGAAGGCGATAATCGAACCCGCACCCTGTACAGGGCGCAGACTGTTACCGTAATGGGCTGTGATCAAACCCACTAGGCCTCCTGGGCCCTTGTTTTACGTATTATCGCAAATAACTAGAAGTTGGTATGCAAACTAGGATATAGTTGCCATTGTATTAAATAAGTTAAGTTGCAATTTTAATAACAGTAAATTTAGTTTTGTTCAGCTAAATCAACGTCGCGCGAATCTAAACGAGGGCAATTGACAACGTTTCTTTAATTTAGAGCCACGATTTATATATGAAATCAACACCGGATCTGACACCTACACTCTAAAAATTAATGCACAAAAACGACGATATTTTCCTCAATTTTGACGATTCCGTTACTGGCAAATGCTCCGATTTCGTTTCCTCAAAGTGAGGAAATTTGAATTGTAATTTTTATGAGGATTTGAATGTCGTCTAATCGAACGAAATATTTCGTCATTTTTGAGCATGTGAATACAACAATGAGAACAAATGAAGCAAATGAAAGCGTTATTTCTGAGAGTGGTAGTAACTTTTTCACCAAAACTTTGGCCCAGTGTGAGTTTAACGCGCACTAACCACCCATACATGGCATTATTTGTCTGCGTAATATTTTTTATGGCTAGAGTAAGTACACAACCGGAGAAGGTAACATCTCCAGACTTAACTCTCAACCCACCGAACCAAGCCGAACTCCATAGGGAAAAGCCTTCGCTGTTTTGAAAAACTAATAGTACGGGTATATCCTCGCAGCAATTCTAATTAATATTATCCCCTAAGCAATAGTTTTCTTTAGATTATGGAACCATAACAAAAACCAAGTACTTTTTAAAACTGAATTGTTAAAAAAGTATTAATAGGTTTGTATAGATTAAGCTTTGGTTCAAGAATTCTTAAAATAAATTGTTCGTTTCTTAAGTGGAAGATTTTGTTAAGAGGAGAATGTTCTACATATAATATGCAAAAATAAGCTGTACGTAGGGATTTTTATGAAAACTTCTTTCAAATCAAAAAGAAACGATCCATAATATTGAAAATTTCTTTTTATTGTACTATTCAACAACTAATCTTAGTCTTTAATAAGAGAAAATCAATATGAATTGAATTATTGTAAATTAATAGTACATTAAATACAATGGAATTATTTAGTAAGAAAACTCCGTTATCTTCATGTTTTACTTTATATATGCTATTAATAACATTTAAAGTAGATAAAAAAATAACATTTAAAGTAGATAAAATGCAGGCAACTCAATTGAAATAAATTAAGTTTAAAAGCTGATTGCGGCTTTTTTTATCCACATTTTATCATCGGGTTCTTTTTTTGACATCTTTCTATAGCTCTTTGGGGAACTATATTTCTGATAATTATTGTTCCAATTGCCACTTTAAATTTTCTAAAATTAAGAAAATAACAATTGTTTGAAAATTGTTGCTGAATAATGTAGTCTTTTTTAAATATCCTTTTAAAGTAGTTGCTGAACTCGTAGAATACATTTACAAGTAAATTTTACTTGTTTACATGCAAAAGCCTTAAGTTTTTTATTCATAAAAATGCTTTTTAAATAAATATGAACCATATAAGTGTTTTTTGATTTACGTTATTATTCAGATTCAATATATTTTAAAATCTTTTATTAGAATAATTATGCAGAAATGCTTCCAATTATTATGAATTATTTGTTGCTCAGTTTACAACAAAATTAAATATTATCACATGTATGCTAGCTTAAAAATACTTAATAAAAATGAAATTTACTATTATACCACAATTATTTTTGTGCATATCGTAAAAACATGCACGGCCGCGTTAATTCAACACACAAACCTAATACAATATTATTTTCTCTTTAGTATTCAATCAAATGGAAAGTTTCTTATTGGAATCAATTTGAAAACTTTAAATTTTCGTGCAATCAACATATAAAACATACATTGTATAACTTAAAACTTAATTAAGGAAAAAGGTAACGCAGAGATTTCTCTTATCCCCAGGAAAAAGCTAGGAATCTCATGGGTAAATCATTAAAAAAGGGCATAGGATATTTTAATTCAGGATTACTTTTTTAATAAACCTTAATATGCATTCTAATTGTAAGGCTGTACAAATAAAGGAAATGTTAGAATGGGAAATAAGTGCCAATTAGCCATTTTAGAGTAAATTTCGAATTGTTTAGTTTCAAGCTAAAACAGATAACTTTTAGTCCTTTTCAGTTTGCGAAGCTTTCTTTGGTCTGATCATAAATAGTTTATCTATATGTATTTAAAAAATATTTTTCAAGTAAAAAGAAGTTAAATCTCATTTTTTTTTATTATTAGAAAATACATGTGTAATGCATGTGGAAATTTAGTATTTAGGAATACAATCAAAATTTCGTCAAAAGTAAAGCAGTAAAGCAATCAAAGTTTCGTCATAAACTGTAAAGCATAGTCAAGCATTTGCATGAAAATTAATTATAAATTATTTTTAAATTAGTAATTATATTATTTTGAAATCAATCAAAATAACTTTGAGGACATATAACTGTGGCAGATAGTTCAAAGTTTTAATTATTGTAAAGTAATCACTTAAAACAAAGTAGAAGAAGCCATAACAACGGAAGCTTTCAGTCTTTAACATCAATTGAATATGCAGTAGAATTATTCTAGAGGAATTGATTCTCAGTGTAATTTGTTTAAAACGTTAAATTATAAGTTTCTAAAAGACATTTTTTGAACGCTATTTTATCAACCATGTGTAAAATTAAAGTGCATGTTCAAAGTTGGGTAATTAGTGTATGGGCATTAAAAATATGCATCTTGGATAATTACTTTTAATTCACGATTATTTAACATTTCTAACTTCATGCACCTGATTTATTTGAAAGTAACTTTAGACGAACACACCTTTTTATTTAAATTATGTTAAACCTACTATTTAAAATGAACTTGAGAGCTAGTTCCGAAAAATCTTCATTAAAATATTAAGGATATCCCACGGATTAAAAATCCCGTCGAAGTTTAGAGTATAACATATCATTTAATTTTTGAAGATCGTGTTAAAAGTAAATTGAGGTAATAAATATAAACCCTTGAGCGTAAAAATTTAACGCTTTTGAAATATAATAAATTAAGGAAGAATTAAGAAGCTTTAGGGTTTCTTTCAGGAAAAACAGAGAATCTTTTATAAACTTTGAGTAACATTATTTCTAACGTACAAAACGCTTAATGTCTTGAATCAAAAAAAGAATATAGGCAGCTCTAATAGAGCTTGTTGAAATAAATTAACATCATTAGGATCAATATTAAGTAGATAACTTCTTTTAGAAAGGTTTTAGGAAATAGTGCATTATAGCAGTAATTAACATGCCTTAAAGATTTCAAAATTAGGCTCGTCAACTGTTAAAAACGGCAGAAAAGGAAACAAATTTTTAATGCATAATAACTTTAATATAATTTCATTCATAATAATTCAGAGATATGTGAATATTTTGGATAATAACACTTTCCTGACTTAAAATATAATATAAAGATTAAGTTCTGAATTTAATACAATAGGTGGGCATTAATATCATTGTTGCTGTTTCTTTGTCGATGATTCATGAATCAGGAGCACTGCATAACAATTTAGTTGTACATATTTTAAGGTCACACACATGGCAAGAAAACTGAATGCTTGGTAGAGTTCCAGTTTGCACACAATAAAGTGAAAATCCACAGAATTGAAAACCAATATTTTTTTGCTGCCTGGCTTCTGTTGAGGTTAAAATATTGAATAACTACTTTTTTTCTTTATGAACATTCCGCGATATTAAATCAGATTAAATTTAATTTTTAACAAAGAAGAAATTAGTTTTAATTTTATATGTACATTGTACAGACATGTTTAATTAAAACTAAGCATATGTGTGCTGTGAAGAAAAATAGAATGAATAAAAAAACAATGCGATTAATTATCTTTTACAGTTAGAGAGACAAAACATTATAAATGTCAATAACCATTAATATATAAGAAAATTAATTAGTTACGTCGATTAGGAAAATTTTTATTGGATTTTCATATAAATGAAAAACTTAATTTAGGTGAACATTTTTTTATTGAAGTCAAAAGTTAATCAAAGGAAACAGAATAAAAATACAACCATTTGATAAATAATCCTCATTGGTTAAAAAAATATCAAAGTAGTACTGGAAAAAAATCAAACTAGATCATTAAATAATCAAACAGTTGCTTTTGAACTTTGTTGATGCATTTTTTGCTCATCTATGTTATTAAAAGCAGAATTTAATTTTTGTTATACTTTTCATTCAAAGAGAAACTTTCATATATACGTATTTGATTTTAACTACATAGAAAATATATTTAAAAAATTAATTAAGTTAATTTTCTTGAATATAAAATTAGTAAGAAAATTTATAACTAATTTTTTAAAACTTATAAATTCTCTATAATTTGTTTTAGGATTTTATCGACATAACTGATAACATTTAATAAGCATTTCATAATTTACTTCTATATGGTTCTTATAATAATAGTAAGTACTTAAATGTTCAATTAAAGAAAATATGGTTCTTATCACGTTTAAATTTATATATTAGTACATTAGTTCAAATAAAATAGTGCATTGATGTATTTTTCTCTTCACTCTCCATAGATCAACATATGGGAACATGTGAAGCAAGACTAGAATGGTCATGTTTAAATTTTCAGCCTTTTATTTCATTAATCAGTCATTTATTTGTTGAAAAATCACGAAGTAAATTTGAAAGGCATTTTGCACATAAAAATATGTTGGAATGGACTATTAATTAAAAAACTTACAGAACTCGTTTATGCATTCGTAGCACACTATATGTATTTTTAGGGCTTAAATCCTGGAAATTCCATCTAATTGTCGTGCTCAGAAAGTATTAATAGCTATTTTTTTAAAATTACCTGCACAACATACCTATAAAAAATCTTTATTAGAAATATATACATACACAAGATATTTTATGTATAAGTTTTTGTTCAGGAGTTAAAGGATTTTAACGATAAGTGTCTTTTTAAAATATTCTGAACAAAAATGTATATAAAAAAAGGCACATGAAAAATCACACCACATACTATAAAGAGTGTGTGTGTTTCGTAAAAAATATATCGAAGAGAACTTCTTACGTAATCAGAAGTACAAGTTTTCTAATAATACATTCGCAAATATATGCTTTTCAAAACTTTCATACATTATTTAAAAACTGCCGCAGCCTTTAGCCCCTACAAAAATAAAACAGTTCAACAAGAAAAATGTTTGAGAATGACAAGTAAACTTAAAACCATCAATCATTGAGTGAAGAACAAAGAAGAAGAAATTATTTAAATCACAACACCGATCTATCGATTGTAGCTCAAAGAGTTTGAGTGTGTGTGAAAGTTTGCGGGTTATTTCAGATCGAAATTTGCATGCTATCATTGTCTGAAAGAAATCACCGAGAAAAAAAAAGAGTTACTCAAACACTTTTGATTCTGTTTTCTTTACATGGTGATGATAATGTCAATTTTTGATGTTTGAAATCGAAAGATGAAAAGAATAAAATGGTTAAACTATCTTCGATCCTGAATATTTTAGGATTTTTTCTTGTTTTTGTTCATTTGAAGAATTAAGCGCGCCTAAAAATTCTTGTTAAGCTAAAGTAAATTTCATAACATTTTTGCTCCTGTTTTTTGTTGTAATTACCTGCAAAACTCTTCATTTTTTAAAAATTGGATATTATGTCGCTGTTTTATAAGATAAAAAATACCAGAAAATAATGATTATATTAAACGAAAAACGTAACATACCACGGTTTGACAAAAAATATCTGATGTATAGAAAAAAAATTGTTTCTAAAACCAGGTATTAAAAAAAGTGTTGAATAAACAAGTGCTAATTTAACTTGTGCTATGCAGGATTTTTAATATTTTTTTAGGTAACTAATCAGAACAGTTGACAACGGCGTTTTCTTTAAAAATTGAATTTTTACATATTTTGTAGACTTATTTTTTATAAAATATTTGATCCTTTCCGTTTAAAAAAGGTAATTTTCCCATTCTTTATTTTTTTATTGTTAACGACGGTTAGCTAGAAAATTTGCAGAGAGAAAAATACGTTTTCGGCTTAAGTTTAACCAAAATGAACAACTTATAAGGCAAATAAACGTACTAGGCATATTGCTCAGCATGTTTGTTTTTCATAAAATAGGTTACACTAAAAATAGTTATAAATAATAAAAGAGTAAACATTTTTATTCTGTAAGGAAGGTGTTAAAGATGTTCACAAATGACTCTTTTATGGCTTAATTTGATTGGTTATAACCTTTATATTATAACCTTTATTTTTAATTTTACATTTTAAAGCCATAAAAGTAAGTTGTTTCTTGGTTTACCGAGAAATTATAAAGCAACTAATTTCCTAAAAATCTTCAAAGATTTAAAAACATTGCAACGTTAGAAAATATTTTACCACTAAAAATTATTCCAGGATCTAAAAAAAATCTCTGCATCATTGATTGTGATTGTACCTTTGAAAATATTGTAGATTTTTTACACAATTTTCTTATTTTCGGTACAATTAAATTTTAAATATTTTTATTTATGCAGGTAAATATATACTTTACATTATTTTCTGTTATTATTATACTTATTCGGAAGCTCTCAGTTTAGCAATCATATAAATCTTTATGAGAAAGGAAGAGCCTTTTCAAAAAGCAATTAACATCAACTATCCTTCAATGCTAGCGAAATAGTTTCCATGTATCAATTAATTTTGTAGAAACAATATAGTTTTAAAGATAAAGAGTTTCAACGACCATTTGTAACTAACTTTACTCCTTACACAGTATTATTCCATTGAGAGTGTTTATTTAAAATGTATTATAATTTAAAAATATCATTAGTCATATTAAAATGATCGTTTGTTTTCATTTCCATCTACTAGTCCAAGAACAAGACCACATTGCATTCTTGGAAACTTCTTACCCTGTCCCTAATTATTATGTAAATGTCCGCTAAAATCCATGAAGTTTCCATCTGTCTCTCAAATAATCAATTAAATTTGCATTTGAATACGGCAATTTGGCTGTCATTTCCTTCAAAAATATTCAGTCAGCCAAATCTATAAGATAGATTGTTTCTGTGTGGTAATTTTTATTTGGTATCTGTAACAAAACTCTATGTCTAAGGATTTGAAAACGACACTAAAGAATTGTTTACTTATAAAATTTTCCTCATATAATAGTCTTTACAAAGAACTTTTTAAAACAACATAATTTGCTCCGGAAAAGGTTTACATGCAAAAAATGGGATAATTTCGTAACTGGATATAAATGAAATGAAAAAAAAAACCGTTCTTTGTTTAACTAAAGATGACGGCAAGAACCTACGAAGAAGTTAGACTTTTTTCCCCGAATTAGGACAGAGACATAGACAAAAGCAATTTATTGGAGAACATCCACGCACTTAATGGAGACCAGACCACCAAAAGTTTTCAAAAACGACAATTCAATGTTTTTAGTGTTTCTTGAAATATGAAACCTTAGCTTTACAGCGATATCTTACAAAAAACGTTTTGAGTACTGGAAGAATTTATAAAATGTTGTTTAGGTAAATACCACTCATGTTTTATACGTAACCACCATTGTTTACTTTAAACGCTTATATCTCAAAACTTACTTTTCAAGTGTGCGGGTACTTTTTCTCAAAATCTACTATAAGTATCAGTATGAAATTTTTTATACATATTTAAGAAGTTAGTTTCTGCAAAACGCTGGAAGAATTCGAGAATAACTATCTTACTTTTCTCTTTTGAATATTATTGATGTTTTTTAGCTAAAAAATATGTAGTTTCACTTAGAATTTTAGAATTTAAAAACTAAACAAAATTTATAAAAAAAAGCCTCTAGTAAATTATAGATGAACATCCATTTAATAACTAGTACACATCTCATTAAAAAGTATCACATAGAGTCTGAGATTTAGAGTAAAAGTTACATAAAAAGGTCATTTTAACATGGGCTTCAATGAATGGCTCCGGTCTCCCTTAAGCTGGTGATTGGTGACACCGAGAACAACATACTACCTATGTAAGACGAGTTGCAGCATTTATCATCTTTTAGTGATGAAAAAAAACCTGAGTGAAATTGACTGAAGTGAGATTATGCATTATAGGTGGGTCAAAACATTAATAATAAATATCTTTTCGCGTGAAGTATCAATATACTGATTATTCCTAGTTGTATATTTGAGATGGAAAAGAAGACAGTCCATTTAATACAAGATACCACTGATATAACACAAATAATGACTTACATTAACATTATAATTGGAAATTACATTAAGTTTAAAGTTAGATATATTTAGGGAAAATTTATATAAAAACTTTGTTTGAACTATGCAGTATGATGGACTTATTTTATATTTATTGGCATCTTTTAATCAACAAATCATACACTCGTATTTTATTCTCTGCTCATATTAATTATTTTCTTTGCAGTATTTAGAAAATAAAAAATAACTGCGAGCAACTGATAATCTACAATACGGGCTATTGATTTTCAATCTAGTTTCTAGGCAACTTTCCAGATGATTTCGCAGCACTCATTTGAATTATGTTAAAGTATATTGAACTTCTCTCATCTCATGTATTTTTTAAGTTTTTCTTACTTTTCATAAAAGTTATTCTATGGATTTGAGATTTTGTTTTGACCATTAAAATTGATTTAAAAAACTGTTTTACAAATTTTATTATTTTTTTAATTTTTTATCGCAATCAATTTACAAGATACTTTACTTGCAAAGTATGTTCAAAGGAAGCTTTTTTATTAACTTTGAATAAAACGTTTCACCAGTGGGGTGACTTGTAAACTTGTGCATGTCTTTGACGTTGACTTGACGTGTTTACAATTGACCGCGATGTGTGAATGGTATAAACATTCTTTTTTACATTATTTTAAAGTGAGTAAAATCAATTTAAATCTTAATTCATCGTAAATACATTTAACCACTTTCAACTCAAAAACACATTTTCTAAAACAAAATTATCTGTATTTCAGAAGCCGTTAATTAGCAAAAGTAGGTATGTGTATCTTGATCCGCTCAGTCATGTGAAGCATCGTGCTCGCATCGGAAGGGTTGTGGGATCTGTCCTCGGAGGTGCTGGGTTGGTTCTGGGTCTGATGGTTGCTGGGTCGGCGCTTGTATTCGTTCTAAAGACTGCCGTATTGACTAATGATGGCTGGGGAACGTTAAATATGTCGTGGTCAAAAAGCCCTCCATGCTCCCATACCAAATTAATACCTCTGGAAGTAAAAGATCAGGGGGTTATCGGCCTTTGATCTGGATCAAAATTCCGTTATGTGAGTGAGTCAGGATGTGTGAGTATTATTAAACAATTTTTTTAATCAGTTCATTATGTTTTGTTGTTATTCTTAATGTGCAGTTTTATAGAGGATCTAAGGGCATATGTTTTAAAATCCTTGGTCACTATTGATATTTGCTGTGGCACCTCTGGGCACCCTGGATAAGGTGTGCCTTTATTCCCCCTGGGGTGCCATTATTTCACCCCTGGTTCACCCTGGACTAGGGGCGCCATCCTTTCACCAAAACATTGTACTGAACATTGCGAAAACATTGTCCGGAACATTGTGAAAACATTGTCCTGAACATTGCAAAAACATTGTCCTGAACGTTGTGAAAACATTGTCCTGAAAGTTGTGAAAACATTGTCCTGAACATTGTGAAAACATTGTCCTGAACATTGTAAAAACATTGTCCGAAACATTGTGAAAACATTGTCCGGAACATTGTCCTGAACATTGTGAAACATCGTCCTGAACATTGTGAAAACATCGTCCTGAACATTGTAAAACATTGTCCTGAACATTGTGAAAACATTATCATGAACATTGCGAAAACATTGTCCAGAACGTTGCGAAAACATTGTCCTGAACGATGTGAAAACATTGTCCTGAACGCTGTGAAAATATTGTCCTGAACATTGTGAAAACATTGTCCTGAACATTGTGAAAACATTGTCCTGAACATTGTGAAAACATTGTCCTGAACATTGTGAAAACATTGTCTCAAAAATTAATTATTTTCATTTTGAATAGTTTTCTTTGCGATAACTTTAAGTGGGGCAAAATTGTAATTGTGCCTACGTGGTGCACATAAAATAAAGAATCATTTTTTTTCTGGGACCCAATAGGGGTAGTTCCCTCTTTACCAGAACGGGCATATACGGATTCCACATTAGTTTGCTACTTGGAGCAATATTCATGATGCGAATCTTAACTTGAAGCATAAAATATGTGAAGTGATAAGCATTTCCCAAAAGCCTTAAAATTCATTTAGCGTTAAAAGCTTTTCTTTGGAAATTTTTATCTTTGAATTGTTTCCTGGCTCGCAGTTTTACTTTTGCATTTTACACTACTCAGAAAGAACACGAATTCTTTTAGCATCTCGTTCGTGTGGAAACAAGAACACGTTAAAGAAAATGACCTTCCAACACTGAAAGAAACTTCCGCAGATTACCTCTTTCTCATTGTGTATAAAATTATTTTTATCCACTTCCTTAAGGAGGAACAACTAAAGAATGAAAGTAAGACGATGTAAATGTAATTCGATGAGCTGTAACGTATTTCGATGTGAAAAGAAAATTTGCATCTTTTGAAAGAGACTCGGTGAGCGGGATATTGGAGATCCAGATAAACAGAAAACCAAGATGAAAAAATAACCGTCGAGTTTCATATCACAAGGTTTTGGGTTGCAAAAGTGATAGAATCTAGATGCTCGTGCCAAAACTTTTTGAATTGTGCCCATAAAAATTTCAATATGTAACCCACTTTTTGAATTGTATTATTGGAAATGTATTTTAAAAGGATAATTTTATTAAAAAATGGTTCATTGTTTATGTGACGAATTTTATCTGAATGAATGAGCATTTATATATGATATGAAGTTAATATTGTGTAACTTTCTAAAAAATTATTTTGGCTGATAAGGTTAACTTTAAATGTACACCAGTTTTAA
Organism: Hylyphantes graminicola; assembly: GCA_023701765.1. Taxonomy (NCBI): domain Eukaryota; kingdom Metazoa; phylum Arthropoda; class Arachnida; order Araneae; family Linyphiidae; genus Hylyphantes; species Hylyphantes graminicola. Next base: position 35,632,647 of record CM043123.1, read on the forward strand.
AGTTACATGTGTCGCTGTAAAATGAGTTTGTTTGTAAATGGTTCAGACACAAAATTAGTATTTAAGTCACAAGTTATATGTTAGTCTTGCCTGTGGGTTGAGGCGTCATTTCACGGGGAATGAAAGTACAGGTTATGTCATAGTCCCGGCTAACTATAAACATATCAATAAATATATCCCATTAATAAATGCATCTATGTAGAGTGTGCTGGTTTAGTTTAGATTGATTTATCGCCGCACAATAGCTACACGAGGGCTATTGGCGACGGATGTCGTATTTTAGAACCACAGTCAAGGGACGAGCTGACACTTGAATAGGCACCCAACTCAACCGTAAAAGGCGACATCGTACGCAGCGTTAGGACTTTGAAGAATATTTAGCGTGCACTTCTCTACACGGGGTATAATTCGTTTGAATTTTTTGGCTCCACGAGTCGTTTATAGGTCGGCAGTTATTTTAGCGATGCCCGGACCCGAACTTGGGATCTTTCGCATGCTAATGCGAATGCCTAACCAACTGGGCTCCCCAGCCCCCATAGAGTGTGCTGGTGGACATTAATCGCGGTTCAAGACTCTAACATAACATATGCGTACGCTAGAAAATTTTGTTGGTCGACAACCTCTGAGCTGTCGACCCTTTACTTTACCATAGTAGTACTACATTACGAGTCTTATATCATATGTCAGTCAGCATCTAGAATTAGGCGGAATTAATTGCTTCTCCCGAACCTCTAACCATAACTTACAGCAATGGGCCGTATCTATTGATGCTTATTTAGTGGATGAAGGGTGATTTTGTGTGATTGATTTTGTGGCACATTGCTATTCTTTATAGTAAGTAAGCGTATGTCCTTAGAAATAAGAAGAATTACTAGCCCGACAAATCGTTGTGTGCCTTTGTCATTAATTGCATTACGTAAAATGATTGAAATTGCGAATAAAATATTAAAAAAGAGTCAAATTATTTAAAATGGTCAAATTTCCTATTGAGAAAATATAGAAATATAAGAGTGTTAAGATAAAAAGTAAACTAAATTTTATTTTAATAATATAACCGTTTATATTTTAAAATAAAACAGTATTGCCAATATTAAATAAATCCCGTTTTAAATAAATATATGGCTGGTTGATAGACATATATTTTCAGGCTTGTGTGCTTCGTCAGAGACCCGCTTATAAACCTTTGTCAAGTAAGACATACGCTGCACACACACATACGCGACAGATGCTGCCATCTATCGCGCGCCACCTTCACAATTTAGACATGTCCCTGAATTGGAGAAATAAATATAGATCTACACCATAAAATTTATATTCAGTAAGTCAAAAAATATTTTGTATTTTTTTTTAATTTACGTAAAATACTTTAAATCGAAAAAATATGCCCCCAATATATAATATAAATATTCCATACAAAAAAAAAATCTCCACTATTATGTTTCAATTTTCTCTTTATAAAGGCCTTCTCCAAAATACAGTCCCGAGTCGCGTTCCATCTTTCCAATTTCTGAAATCTTAACCGTAATCAAAGATCTGTGGAGTGCACTAGGACGCAGACTGGTGGAAGAAATGAGTCGTTTCCAGGGCACCGCGAATATTCCATATTATAAAGATATTTCATTCACTGTAGTGATTTCAGTCCTGGCCGAAATGGGAAGAGGGATACGGATCGAAATAGACACAATTTAGAAGCTCTATCCGTCCTCTTCACAATATAATTCAAAAGAAGGGATGTTGAATAGAGCGAGTCTGGTTCTTTTGTAAAGAGTCGATGTTATTTGTTCCCGGTATATGTGCAGGATTTTGCTTGGATCTTAAGAGGTTAAGTTTAATATCCTACACTGTGAAAAAAAATCTGTAACTATTACAAAAACAAATTGTAAAAAACTTTTCCTAGAAAATGTCTAATAAATAATTACTAAAAATAGTGCTGTAAAAACACATAATATATTTTTGTTAACATTACATGTTTATATCATGTAGATTAACAGGACTATTTTATGTATCCCACACAAGTAATCTTTCTGTAACTATAAAAGACAATTTTATGGATACCACAGTTTCCGTGCAATTGCAAAGAAAAACAACATGCCTGCTTTCCCGGCGTGGAATCAAACCCCGGTCTTCCGCGTGACAGACTGACACTGACCACTACACTACTGAGGAATAGCAGACTGCCGAAAGCCGGGATCGAACCAGGATCCTTTAGATGTCCAATCTAGCGCTCTCCCAACTGTGCTATTTCGGCACACAGATTGTCAGGAAATGAGAAATCAAATTAATTTGAAACAATCAACTAAGTTTTAAATTTAAAATGGCGATTGGTCTTGAATCACGATCGAGGTAAAACTTTAGTGGCGATGCGCGCGCAACTTCATGTAGAAGAACATGATTGGATGTAAAAAATTGCAAATGCTAGAAATTTCTTTGTAGCTGCAGAAATGAAGATTTCTGTTCAGAATTAGGGGAGAGCAGGGGAATCCCGCCACCTCGGGTAATGCCGCCACCCCTTGTATCTCGCCTGCGGTGTGTGTGGGAGGGGGGCTGTGAGCGCTGACCTGTAGCAGGAAACAAAGTTATTTGTTGTATAGACGCTAATGGCCGTGCGGTGAGTTGGTGTAAAGTTATTTAAAAAATACGGTTTTTAGTAATTTTCATCTAATCTTGAGCCTTCTGAAATTAAGCGATAAGTGACTGATATCTCTAAGTTAGATAAGTCAGTTATATATCATTTAAAAGGGTAATTATTTGGCTATTTTATCACGTCGTTAGTTTGGACGCTAGGCTAACTACCTTTCTTTAAACAACCGTCTATGCCATTTTGTCTTACTGGGGCAATGCCGCCACATCACTCTGGGGTTATGCCGCCACATGAAAAAGGATGGCGGCATAATCCGTAAAATAGAAATTTCATATATTGGCCCTACAACCTATTAGTTTTCGTTAGAGATGCCACGTATCCGAAAAAGAATAACTGAACTGGTCAAATAGACCAACGAAGCTTTAAAAAAACCCTGCATAGTTAGTTGCACACAGAAAGTTAATAGAAGAACTGTACCATGTACAATTTACCATTCCAAAGTTAATTGAAACTATTTTAGTTCCATATGTATTGCTTTATTATGTAATTTTCCATTATTTATAGTTTATTTGCTTTGTTTATTGATGTGGCGGTATAACCCCAGTGGTGTGGCGGCATTACCCCAGATACCGGGGTAATCCCGCCACTGTGCGAGCTTTAGAAAAATACAATTTTATTCAGTTTCTATTAAAAATTTAAATTTTAAAAAATCACTGCAAGATAGGTTATGAACTGTAGTATGCTATAATCATTACAATTTACATTAATTGCAACACAATTCTGCATGAAAATTCAATTTCCGTTAAGGTGGCGCCATTCCCCTTCTCTCCCCTACAGAAACTTTTTTTGTAAAATTGGTTATTTCTGTAACATTACTAAAAAACTTTCTGTATGTTTACAGAATTTTTTTCTCATTGTACTAGGCATATGTATAAAGAAACTTGTTACTTAGACGACATTGTCAGTGTTGTTGAATGGTTTAAATGCGTACCAGGGAATTTACATTTTCACTCTATGAGCAGCCTGGAAATCATAAAAATGTCGGAGTTGTTTTTTATTTACAATTTAAAATTTTTTTTAAAATAGCAAAGTTTAAAAATTCAGAATTGGTTTTATTTTTAAAGATGTGATTTTAAATTCTTTTCCAGCTAAAAAAATAAGAACGTCAATAAAAATGTATTATTTATAGAAAAACAAAAATTTTATGACTGGAAAACCTGGTGAATAAATTACATAAAACGCAGAGTCGAAAACTCAGAAAGAACCTGTATTCTCTGGAAGTTAGTGTGATATGTCATTGCTCCACTGCAGAAACACGATGTTATTGGTTAATGCAAAATGGTTCAGAATCTTTTATGATTGTAAACCGTAAACTTTAAGCTTTGAAACTGGTATTTATGGTATTCAGTTAAAAAGCAACGCAGTTCTAAGGAAATTGTTTGTAGTACGCATATGTCTAAGTTTTTTGTGTGTTTACTATTGAATACACTGCGAAACGTATCCATTCTTAACCAATAACATTATGAATGACTACAGTAGAATGACCACAGTAGTAATTTTTTAAAAAAAAAAGAGTCTAAGGGTTTTTGTGCAATTAGTAATAAAATTCTTTTGTCGCATTTAAGGACATTTTGATATTTATTAATAGGTAATTGAAGTATCAATAATTTAAAAATATATTTGTTTATTATATTGCAAACTAATTGGCGTGAGTTTTTTTAGCGGGTGCAAAATAAAATGATGCTATGCCAAAAAAGTAAAATGTATTTAATTAAGTATGAAATATATAAAAAAAACACATAATAATGCAGGTCATGTCTATCCCCTATTCCCGTGGAGAAAAAATGCTACTATTATTGTTTAATAACAGGTGTCAAAGTGCAACCTGTTAGTTTTTTTCACATCCAGAGTTCAACCTCCGTATTATCCAAGGAAGGACGAAGATTGAGTCAGTATCCATGCTGTTGTTTTGAGAATTTACCGGGTTTATTATCAACGCCTTGCCAGGAATTTTGTAGTCTAGCTTAAGCGATTTTCTTTTACACAGATCGAAATCCATATCCCACTTGATGTATGCAATTTCCCGTCTCTGGACTTTTTTTATGGGTTTATGCACGGGAAATTGATTTAAAGTTTTTGGGAAGAAGATATTGGATTCGTATAGATAGTACTAGAAGAAGACGTAAAGAAAGATTCTTTACGCATATGTCTCTAAGTTACGTCAGTTCACTTGGAGCTGAATATATTAAATAATGTTTGATTCCTTGTATTTAGCTGCATTGGTTTTGTATGTTTGCATCAGTTTTTTTCATTGTTCAGTTTTCAGTTTATGTTTTTTCTTCATTATCATGCTTCGGCATGAGGGCCAATAATCAATTGCTCTTGCAATAAAAAAAAGTTAGATTCCAGTTGATTTTCCGTGTGACTTTTGACGTTTATTTAGAAAATTACTTGTTTTTATATACCACTTTTTAGTGTTTTATTTTAGAGAGTATGACTGACGCAAAAAATCATTTGGACACATCAATGTTGGCTGTAACTCTCGCCATTTTGTAAGCCCGTACCGAAAGTTAAAAAGATTGAATTTTAATTAAATGGAACCATTACATTTTATTACAATGACTAAATTTGAATAAAATAAATGTTTTATGAATTAATTCTTCTGTAATATGAGGGCTTTAACTGCAACAGTAATATTATCTTTTAAAAAAAAATGTCAAAAGGCCAGATTCTGATTTTATACTTGTCCGTGCATATGTTGGTGTTAAAATCATAGAAAAAACTAACAATTCTAACTAACTAACTAACATTATTTATTTTTAATGTTAATTTAACGTTTGGTTTCAAAACTACAGACATTCCCCAAATAGCTTAAATTTTTTTTCAATTTTATTAATATAATTTTTTTTTAATTTTTGATTACAATTTGCAATTTGGTTCATTATGGTTTTTAAATTGTTTTAAAAAGTGGATATTGTGACTGTAAAAATCTGATGTAATTGAAGCTAAATTTTATCCAACCAAATTAAATTGAGATTTTTTTAAAATTGTTTTTGAGAACATATCTCCTTTTACATAAATACCAAAATAATCTGCTGATTAAAGCAGATTAAAGAAAATGTATGATAAAGCGAATTAATTCCTTTTTAATTGCTGTCATGTTATAGAAAATCTAATTTTTTGACAATAGTTTCTTATTCTATCCTTGTTAAAAGCTGTAATCCAGAGCATTTCCTAAATTTTAATGTTACATTCGTAATTAACTCAACGATAAGATTAGGATTTAAGGTAAAGATGCGTGATAAAAATACTGTTTTTAAAATAAGATGCAGGTTTTTAACAAAATTAAGATACAACTCGATAGTTGCTTCAATTAAAGTTTTTTTATGCTCATTACGTTAAAAGTTGTCATTATGTTAAAAGTTGCACAAATGGGTTTCACTACTTTAATTTTGTTTATATTAATTTGTGATAATTATTAGTAAACAATGCAAGAAGTAGTTACAGAATATTTTTGATAATTATTAGTAAACAATGCATGAAGTAGTTATAGAATATTTTATGTATTAAATTCGTAATTGGAAATGTTTAATCAATTTTTATATTTAAGTCTCTATAAGCTAAAGAAATAAAAAATAAATTACTTATTTTCTATTCTAGAAATATATTAGAACACAAATATTAAAAAGAATAATTTAATATTATTTTAGTATTAATGTTAGTGATTTATCCCAAAGAACTTAGAGGGAGTAGAATATTTTGTTGAATCTGTCAATAAAAGCTTACACAGTCCAGTTTAAATTGCCACAACATCATTTATAATGATTTGAAGGTAATACACGATAAACAGTCAAATCTTTATTTACAATTGTTATTTAAACAAACAGCTAAACTTTCATTTACTGTGTTCATATTATTGTGTTGCTAAAATAAACATATAAATACTTGAAATAGTTTGATAAAATAAACATGCGTAAATAATCTTTAATTTTCTGAAAATGTTACTGAAATGTCAAGAGTTATTCTGTATACCAAGCAAATAAGTCATTACATTTTCAAAGTCTTTACCTTCCTAATTATCCACAATATTTATAAAAGTATAGTAAAATATACATGTAAAATCATAAGCGTGTACTTAAAAATTTTGGAAATGTACATTTCTATCTTACATGTGTTACATTAATATTGACAAATATACACTGATGAAAGAAGTCAAATAATACTAAGTGCTGCCATTAAGAGGAAAGTTAGAAATCTCGTTTTCCGCCTTTTGGTCTTAAGAGAGATAACAATAGAGTGCAGACAATAAACGAGTAATCTATAAGAAGAGACTATCTTGTCATAACATTGTCAAACAATGCTTTTTATTATAGACATAATGCTGAGTTTCTGTTAATTGTTATTTAAGCTTATTTTAAATATTTATTTAGATAATTGTGATACATTTGCAATTAAGCATATTTTCAAGTTAAATGCGACTAGGTTTGTTTTTATAGCTACTAATGAGAGTTTTAGCAATTATAAAATTGAGAAAGTCTTGTACATTATTTAATTAATTTTTTCTCGTGCTTTAAGGAATGTGAGTAAAATAGAAGATGCGTTCATAAAACTGGTCTAGGGCATTTAAGTAACGCTGAGTAAATCTTCAAAATTATTAAAGAGTTTTTTTGATCAAAAAATTTCGCTGTTAACTGATTATTTAATATTTTAAATTACATTGCATATGGTACGATACTGTATTTGTATATTTCATGTAAATAGAATTTGTAAATAAGAAATATTTATAGTGGATTTGGCAGATGCGAAAAGTCTCTAAAGAAGTATCTGTAGTTAATGTATTTTCTTTTATGCGTTTGTTTATAGGTACTTAAGTATGCAAATCTAATTGCAAACATTTTACAGCACTTGTTTGTATTTTTTTTTATTTAGTTAAGTACTTACTTTGGTACTCTTTAGATTCATTTAATATAAAGACAAATTAAGTTTTAGTTGTTTCATTTATCTAAACACAAGTTTAAAATTCCGACTTAAGAATAAATACAATAATTCGAAAATCTCTTTAGCAAATAAAATCTTTAACAATGGTACTGCATTAAATGCATTTAAAGAAAAGACCGAAATTTATTTTATTGACACATATTTATAATATGTGTTTTGTAGTTTTATCCATTTGAAATTCAGAAATAATACTTTGAGTAAATTTAAATAGACAATTTTAAAATTTAATGAAAAAGAATGGATGCTATCATAGACATATAGATCTATATTTTTAAATTTTCTTTTACTCATTCATAAATTAGATGATTTAACTTATTAAACTTCGGACATTTTTTGAAATAATAAATATTTTACAACAATATCAAAAATTCATTTTAACGAACTTAACTAGTAACATACTGCTAGTCCTTTCAATTAATACAGAAGCCCTTAACACATTATGTGTAAAACATACATTTAAACTTATTTCTATTATTACGCATTAAACATTATAACAATAACAAAATATAACTTTATCGCACTGAAACACACAAAATTCTATTATGCGTACAAATTTCAATAGCAATAAAAATATCGCATGACAATGATAAAAGATCTAAGGTGGTCATATTGCATGATCAAATTTGAATTTCGATTGCCAAAACGAAACCCTCCACATACATTATAGGGATTCCTACAGAAAAACGAATATGTGACACTTGATTCTTTACTTCTGATCTTGAGACTAAAATTATCTATAAGATCCAAAGGAAGCAAAGGAAAATGGTGTATCCTTGGCTTTGAGAGATTCCCCTTTACTAGTAAACCTAGGTAGACCTATCTCTTACCTAGGTAGTTTCGGTTTGACAAAATAAATTTAGCGGTTTTTTTTAATATAAAATCTGTTTGAAAATAAGAGATGCGCATTGGTTGAAAAACAATTTAATATTTCAATACATATTAGAATAAATATTTTCGAAAAGGCGATAAGTGTTTGTTATGTATGGAGTAGTATGAGGAAAACAATAGTATTTCACTTTTAGTCTAATGTTCTGAAAACAATTTAACATTAATTTAACTTCTCAGTTATTTTAAGTAAGTAGCGAAATTTTTTCAGCATCTTTGCTATTGTATTTAACATGTTCACGCCGGTATGACCTACCGGTGGGTCACACTTGAATGTTCTGTGGGGCTTAGTGACCCACGCTTTTGCTATCCCGAGGGCAGCGTGCATATCAAAGGTGAGTAACTTGTTTTCAGAAAAGATAAGTCGTTAAAGAATAAATTTATTTTAGTTTTCGCAACGTTATATATAAAAATATTGAGTATTATAAACATTCAATATTTTAACTTGATAACAAATATTTATTTACATCTATGCAACTTTTCAAAACATTCCAAACATAATGTGGCAGGCCCTTACAACGTTTACAATATGGCGCTAATTTTTTACTTTTTTTTAGCATATTATCTATCTTGTATTTTCACTAGCTGCCTTCTCAACTAATAAGCCAGAGTAGCTCTCTGCGACGAAACAATCCTTCCAGTTCGGTAGTTGGTTGTTCCCACAGAGAGGAAAAAACTGTTCGGTACCCTATGAGTATAGTCGGCCGTTCGCGAAGAGGTTGTGCACCTACTCTACTCAAAAAGTTGACAATCCAAACCGGGAGAATCACGAAGGGCTTCTATGCCTTGAAGTTGAGTAGGCTATGCTACTAATCAACATAACACCGTCAAAACATGTGTTTCCATAATTATTCGATGAAATATTCCTGGAAACATATAAATAGTGAGTTTAACAAAGAAAACTAAATGGCTAGTTAGTAGAAATACAAGTGTTGTTTTTGAAATGTCAGTTGTAGTTATATCACCCCTAAGCCGCAATTCCATCCTTTATAAATGCGAAGGATAAAAAGTGACAGAAAGGTCCGACTATTTATTACTTGCGAAGGCTTTTGAAAAGTCTTTTCTGTTTCATTTTCGATCGGAAATGTGCTTATCAAAAACAGCACTGTTTCTCGGGTTGGCGCGAAATAAAAGCGAACAAAGCCGTGTCGGAAAGAGTTTATTTTATTTTCCGCCCTTCTTGCGGAAAACGTCCGTTTCGGTAACTTTGATGATTGGGTAAGCCAAATTCTTTTTTCGCCTTTTTTTGCAGGACAAAAGGAAAGTTGAGGACGAGGCGTACAAAAGTGGCGCAGATCGGTCGTCAACACCTGCTTTATACTGGTAATTTAATTCAAATGGGTAATCCGATGACAAAAAGTACTTAGTTGGGAGGACGTGGCTGACAGTTTGGGCGAAAAAGTAATTTCCAGTTAATTAATGGAAAGATAAAAGTGTGATCTCTAAAAAGAGAAAGAGTAAACAAGGAAAATTGTCGGTATTTTAAGAGGTTTTCTTTAATATTCAGGAAAGCCTATGAAGGTTGCAGTGCTTTTAATGTTACGTATTAAATAGACAGTCGAGAGGTAAATAATAAAAAAACATATATGCATTTACCTTTCAATCAGCAGTTCTACAAATTCACCTTTATTGTGATCTGATTTCTATTTGTGAAGAAATATATGCCTTTAAAAACTAATTCTGTTTCTTTGGAAGATATACACTACTTTGCGCATGATCCATGGAGTAAAAAACGTTGATTCTTAACGAAAATAGTTTTTTTGTTTAAAAATTGACATGTTTCGCAGGGCAGAGGTTTTTCTTCATCTGAATAATACAGAATCTGATTGTAAACGACAGCCTAATGAAATATGGTTACGATAGACGAAATATAGGAAAGAGGTTGTTGGTTGAGCGAAATAGAAACAATGTTCATAAATAAAAATCAGTCGAATAAACTTTTATGATGTACTCTTTATGGTTAAGGTTAGGTTATAAGTTTTATAGGAATTTTGATGTCACCTAATCAAGGGATGCTTGTTGATTGGTAGACTTATTTCAGACTTGTGTGCGTGGTCAGAGACCTTCGTCAAGTAAGACAGACACACACACATAAGCGACAGATACTGCCATATCGCCACCTTAGCAATTAAGACATGTCCCTGAAGGAGAGGGAAACAGTCTCCAGGAACCTGTATCCGGGGGAAACTGCGCCATGACAGCCCACAGGACTTTCGGCTCCACATAACGAGCACGTACTCCGCATATACTCGGTGTGCCTTCAGTGGTTTCGGGACTCGATCGCGGGATCTTCCGATTCCGAGACCTTAACCACTAGGCTACCCACAGCCATTGAGGGATATAAGTTTATGTTTTGAAACAAAAGCTCCGTTTATTATCTCATTGGTGTCCATCACATGCTAATCCACTCCAATAAGGTAATCCAATGACACCGACAAAAAATATTTAAGGACTAGATTCATGACAAGTGCGAAAAAAATATTTCGAGTTAATTAATGAAAGACTCAAACTGTGATCAAAAACAGAAAATTGGGAACAATAGATGGAGTGAGAGGCCGTTGATTACTCTCCATAATTTATTTCCAACCAATCGATTCTTTTATGTTGTCAACTTTGAAATTTTATTTTCTGTAAAACTATGGTATTGAAGTTTCTGTAACAGGCATTGGATATCACTTTCAAGTCTGTTGGTAATTAAAGGTTAAAACAGTGTGTGTTATGTGTGCATAAGTAATTAGTGAGTCGATGGTTTGGATTTCAGTGTAGTTTTAAAGAAAATGTATTTGTTTAGAGTGATTATGTTTGTTGTCTGGTAGATTCTTTGAGGTTGGTCTACAGATAATGTTTTGTACCCGTATGCGGGAGGAACTGTTTGTTTAATTAACGGGTAAAACTGGCCTAGATATTTAAAATGGTCGACGTATTTATCTGAATTAAATATCAAAGGAACGTGTTCAAAAACAATAGATAATTTAAATTTAAATAGTTTAATTCGTCTTCCGTGAAATTGCACTTGTTTATTTGTAAAAGGCTTTAATATCTCTTTTAACAAAACATCTACAAATTATTGCATTAAAAATTATTCTGAGTAAAAATAAACTTTTTTTCTTTATTTTCATTGCAATTTTATTTATTGTACTTGAAGTTAAAAATTAACATTCTCATTACTTAGTGATACATAAAATGTTTTTACACATCTAAAAAAAAACATATTATTTTTTGTTTTGAATGAAATCAATATTTCTCTTTATTTTAAATGCTTATATATTTATATGTATTGCATTTAAAGTAAAATATGTATTTCTATTACTCAGTGATACATACAGTAATACAGATACAATTTTAATACAGTATATAAAAAATTCCATTTTATTCACCACTTTATCTTTACAAGCTACTTCCACTTACTGACAAATGTCGCCCATAATCGACAACTATCAGCTTGGGTGAACTTTACGTAGTCGATAGATTTATTGAACAGCTGTGTTCTACAGCCTTAGGGAGTAAACATTTTTCCCTGAAGGATCAGTTTCACTAAGCTATCCAGTGCAGTAAGTAGCTTAATATGCAGTAGGAAAGCGGTAAATAAATGTCTTAGTTTATTATTATATGATTATCGGATTAAAATATATTTAAAATACTTATAATATGCCTAAAAAGGTTATCGAAAAGTTTTAATAGCGTTAAACAAGTTAATTATCTTCAGGGTAGTTCTAAAAACTTGCCTTGCCTTGCGATTCGTCACGCCTTATAGGCGCATGAGGCCGCAATTGTTGAAAACTAGTTCCTTCGGTTCAGTGCGGCCTCCCTGGTAACTGCCCAGCTAGCCTAGCCAAGATGGTCTCTCTCCTTCAAGATGTTTCGTAGCCACACAGCCTTGGTCAGTGTCATTTAATTTTACCATCAGTAGTTTCAAAACTAGGCATTTTTATTTGAAAGGAATAAAATTAAAAAAATAATAATCATAAGTTATAAGGCTTTTTAAAAGAAATCAAACCAGTTTAAAAACACTCATCCTTTTCCCTTTATCAAATATTAAATAAGCTCTCGTAATAAGTAATTATTTCCTTCAAACTCATAAAAATAAAATATTATTCTTAAATAAGATTAAGATGTCTATTGGCATCTGCAATATTTACGAATTGACTTCTTAGATTAACGGTGACATAACTTTAGTTTTCCTAAGTAATATTCATTGTTCACGACAGGCATAATTTAATGCAAAACACATTTTTGGTTTTCCTTTCACAAACTTTAGGGCATACGCTGACACATTAAATGTATAATTATAATATTTTAAGAAACTCAATAATCGTTTCGTTAGTTCTTTTAATTGAAAGACAGGATCATTTAAAAATAAACTTGTTCTTTGAGATCCATTATCTAAATCTTATCAGTTCATAAGTGAAGAATGGGTTAATTTGTTGTAAGGATTTTTAAAGCATTTTTGAATATTTATAAGAAAACGTGGTTTATATTACTTTAAAAGAATCAAACATAACTGACTGATAAGTAACAGAAAAAATGTTTTTTTAATTGAAATATGATGGTATAATGCAAAATTAAACAAATTTCTTTTTTAAGAATATTTTTATGTACATAATGACTTGGAGATTCAGAATAATTGTATCGAGAGTGTATGAAATGTTGAGGAATTACTGGTTGTTTACAATTTTATAAATAAAATCAGCTGAAATGCATTTTTTAAATATATATGTAATTGAAATTTAAATATATTGTACGTATATTGATCATAAGGAAATTATATGCTCTGTAAAAAATCTGTAAAATTTTAGCACATTATATGGTTATTTTTTGCTCTAAAGTGTTGTAATGTTTGTTTTACAGCAAATTGATGAAAGAGTCTCGAAAGCAACTTGCTTCAATAACGTTTAAACAGAAAAAATCCGTGCTTCCATTCCTAACACTGAAGTAAATGTTTTCGCCGGTACCAAACAATAAATTTTACATCACATGTAAATTCACAGCTCAATGTAATGGCAGAACTTTTACCTTTACGTTGTGAAGGTAAATTAGAGGGGTTTATTTTTACAGTGTACCAATAAATTCGAAAGTAACCATCGCAGTTCAATGACTTGAAATACTGATTAACATTTTTTAGTGATATACTAACAATACCTCGTCATGACAACTCAAAATCCGCAAGTATTTTCAAAAAGTAACTTTTAGCTTTTAATCTGTAGAAAAATGTTAAGTTTAGTTTCGTTGTTGTCGAATTTAGTGGAAGTAAAAATAAGCAATTAACAAAAGTTTGGTTAAATGATTACGTTAATTGAAAGCGGCATCCTTTAGAAAAGACAATGTTTTGTTTTGCTCCAAAGATGTGCCCCAAGAGAATATTTATTTTTAAATTCAACTCTTCACTATTTAATTAAATTCATCAGATGTATTTTTTAAACACTGTAGGTTAGCCCAAACAAAGACCATCTATTAGTAAGGCAGACATTCATTAATTTACGCTGATTATTTTCTTTGTGTGGAAATTAAACTTAATTGTTAGTGTTGATATACTAAAAAACTTTATTTTTCAAAGTTTACTTTTGACTGCAACAGAGTTCGATTCAAAGATTTCAGACCATTCTTCATTTGCATCTTCTTCTACTATGAATAATTCAACGGTGTCAGCCCAAGTCATTTTAACTTTTGAGTGCAATTACGAAGAAACTAAAAACCTATTTTGAGATTATTATAATACTTATGGATAATTATAATCAATGACATAAGTGCATTTTAATAGTATGGACTCATTTTTGCTTTAAAGGCTGAATTTCAAAATATTTAAATTACCGTGCTGAAAAATTTCTTATAAATACTTTAATCAAGTAATTATATACTTATTCTAAATTTGATGCGCATTTTATCATACATCACTTTAGCGATTAAAGTACATTAACTCAATTGCTGTTTTCTTAGTCCGCTGCCTTAAAAGAATTATTTTTCTCATAGAACGTACGGTAGAAGTTTAAACTTTTGATTTTAGTAGCGAAATGTTTACTTCCAAGTAGAAAACAATATAGTAGAAATAATACTCGAATGGGAATTAAAAATGTATAATGTTGCCGGTGTAAAGAGATTGGATAAAAAAATTTGATCCAATATTGTTCGTTGAATTAGTTGTTATTAACAATACAAACCCTTAAATATAATATAATTCTCTTTGTACTGCACGTTTACATTACAATTTTGGTTTTTATGAATATTGAACTTTATTGGCTCGAGAAGTATGAATGAAATGTTTTTATTTTAATAAAAATCTATTTTTAAGAAAATATGCAGAACTCAGATCGCAACTAGAGCTATGATTAAATCTCAAACAAGTTGGTGAAGCGGTCTGAATTGAATAGCGTAGGTGGGCTGCGCGGTCTCCTATTTTTGAACAAAATATTTTTGACTGTTTGGAAGCCTGATAAGTCTCTGATTCCAATTCAAAGACGGGGAAAATAAATCTTGCTGAAATTGAAATGATCTCTTTAATAATTCAGTGTTAGTAGAATAGACTGAAATGGCAGTGAAACTTAAACATGATGCATTCTTTAAAAAAAAAAATGCTGCTTTTCACACTATTAATGTAACAGAAAAAACTGCACACTCATATTTCTTGGTGTATAATTGAAGATTTAATTCATTTGATGACTGCATATGTGATTCATTATTTGTTACCTCAGATACTTGTGAGTCACCAAATTCCGTAATATTAATAATAAATAGGTGTGTTTGAAACAAGTAATTACTTGTATTATACAATTCTTATTTAAGAAGAAAACTACCGTCAGTGCGGGTAACTTTGGCCAAAATCATAGTTTTTTTCACAAAAGAAGAAAAATTTAACTTCAAAAACGATTTAAACACTAAAAAATCCTTATGCATTCTAAGTATTGTACATTTAGGAATAATTTTCAGGCATTTCTGTTATATTTTATAAATAAATAAAAAATTGGTATTAATTTTAAAAAATAAGACACTGTTAGGAGCCGGGCGGGTAACTTTGGCCACCCAAGAAATACATAAGAAACATACTTTTTAACATCCTTAAAAGCTGTGTTAACGATTTAAATATCAATATTAAAACTTTAAACCCAAAAATAACAAAGTTATAAGACATATAGTTATTTAAAATGGTATATAACTTAACATTTACATTGCAGTGCATCGTGGAATGGCATTACACGTTAAATACTAGTATTGTTTGTTGCTTAAAAGAAAGAAAAATAAACTTCTATTTTATTAAGGAAAAAAGAACTTTTTCGAAGCAAGATTTAATAACAAATATATTTGTAAAAAGCAAACGATTTTATTATAAAAGATGAAAAATAATATATTTATAATTAGGAATTTGAAAATGTTTACCTTTCGACATTTGCGATTTTGAGTGGAATACGCATCTTGTATTCTATCTTTATCTTTTTAATGTTTAAAATCATGAGATTTAAAAAAAAATATCTAAAAAATGAGTAATCATTAAAGTAAGAATTTTTTCAAATATAGTTAAACTTAATACACTTCTACATACATTTTTTAAAGTGCAAAGTTCCATAAAGAAATATTTACATCTATGGCCAAAGTTACCCGCATTCATCGGCAAAAGCTTCCCAATTACAAATATTTAAATACAGCATAAAAAGTAGTCAACTTAGAATAAAACAAATGGTGTAATATTCTTTCTCATTAATAAAAGAATCGAATAGAGTGTTTTATTTCAATATTTTCAATATTTTTTTAAGTGTTCCAGACAAAAGTTGGAAGAGATAGATTTTTGTCATTTTATGCTCGTAAGAATGAAAACAGCATGTGTAGTATTGCCAGATTTAGAATGCAATTTTTTTTACATGAAATGAAAGGCGATATTTCCACCTTTCTAAAAATGTAAAACAATTTAAGATGAGATCATTTTATGAAGAGAAATTGAGAAACAAATCTTTTTCCGACACGTGGCCAAAGTTACCCTCCGTGGCCAAAGATACCCGCTTTGACGGTACTTAAGACTTGAATGGCGTTCAGACGCAATGGCGTTCAGACGCAAAATATTTTAATTAGAAAGGAACACAAGTTATAAAGACATCGAGCTGAAATTATGAAATATATAAACACTCATCTATTTACTTTGACACGATGAAGTTAAGCCTTATAATTATATGAAGTTAACTATTGCAGAAGATTCTTGAGTTAGTTTGGAGTGTTAGTGGTTAAACAACTAAATCAACTAAAAATATTACAAGACGTCATTTCAGACCATATTAATTTTAATATATTATTTCAATCCATGTAATATTTCTACACTGTTAAACAGAACTTCTTAGTGCTCATATTTGAGAGTTTCATTTTGAAATTGAGTAGAAGCTTAGAAATGCTAGAGAGCAATTACCGTTTTCAAAAACTTTAATATTTACTTGCTAAGTGCGAATAAAGTAACTTGTTAAAATTTATGGATAAAGTTATTTCATGCATCATAATTATTTAAACATAACCATACAGTTTTCTCAATGAATTTAAATACCAAACCTTACTCACTTCACTACAAAAAATAGTATTAATCCAAGCAAACCTTTTCACTTATCCGGTGTCATTTACTTTATTTCTATTTCAAAGTGCAGAAAAGAGAGGCAATAAATCTTTTCTTGATGGTTGAATCTTGAATCAAACCGTATAATTTTAAAACAACTTACCCAGCAGAAAGCTGTATTTTAAGCGGAAACAAAAGCCATCGAACACAGATCATTTCTTGCTACTCAGGTTTACCGTTAACCACATAAGTTTAATAGTCACAATTCACTTTACGAAAGCTCCGCTTTATTTTTATTTTATGCTTCTGGTTTCAAAGGAAAGTACACTCGGGGGACCCTGTCTTTTTCTAGATTTATCGCAAAGCCATAACTTCTTACACTACGAAGAAAGAAGCGTATGATGATTCATGGAACACGGTGTCTTTGTATCTAAGAATGGTCGCTTTGGTTGGAAAATCTTGTATCTGGCATTTTGGCCAAATAAGAGTTTTTATGATTTGAATGGAAGCTATTAAAAGAAAAAAAACCTGATAAATACCAAAGATCATTGGTTTATAATTTTAAATCTCCATAACTATTACTCTAAAAAATGTTCTGTAAGCTGGAATATTGCATTCCTCTCTTTGAACAAACACACTAGAAGAATCATCTATAATAATAAAAGAAAGAGTCTGTGTGTCTGTCTGTGTGTATGTCTGTGGATCGAAAAAAACCTACTTAGACTGCTGTAAAAAATTCGAAATTTTTAATATAGGTTCCTTTTAATACCTACGTGTGCACCTGAGGCTTAGTTTTTTCATATTTGATTGTGATTTTTAATTAATATAATTAGTTTCAGAAAAACGTCATCCACGTGGAATTGCGGGACCATAACAGGGCTTGAAAATACATGGACCGGGCCGAAACGGGGACTTGACGCCATCCTCTATTAGTTTGATTGATAGAGTTTGGTTGAGATATGCGCTCGCCCTAAGGCTGCTTCATCCTCTATTAGTGTTTGCTATTTTTTAAGTGTGCATGCGCCAACACGAATTTAATTTTGTTTTGATTTTGAGTGTATTTTCACAAGTAAGCATGCCTCTAAAATTAAGCAATACGAAGTTAACGGGTTCCCAGTAAGGCGGGACCATACTGCTAGTATTGTATAAAATCTATTCTCACAAACTGATTCGCTCTAATTCAATAGTTCAAGATATATTTTGTCAAACTAACCAATTGGTGTACCTAGGCATCATTTACTTTTTAAAAATACAATTCAAGCAGTTGGAAAAGAAGAACAAACAAATATTTCTAAAAAAAGTATTTTTTGTGTGTGGCAGATTTCGGCATTTTGAAGGAAGTTTTAGATTACTTTTCTTCTTTGACTGATGCAGGTAACTGTTTGACAAATAGCTGATACTGGGGCCTATTGTTTGAAAAGTGATTCGCAACTTGGGTTTCTACTATTTATTGATTGCGCCTATCAGCAAACTCCTTAGATGATACTTTTGATGTAGTACCTTCATTGCGGGTTTGTCCGATTCAGTCAATACGTGAAAACGGATTTTTTTTACTTTTCACACAACAAAATAGTGTTGAGTAAACTTCTAACTCGTAAAAAGCTTGTATGTTTTTTCTAAAAAAATATGTTTTGTTATCAGGGCATATAAATAGTTCAAACAACCAGTATTTATTACCAGGATGATCTTCCCAAATCAGACAATGCAAACGTCCACTTATAAGTTTTCGATATATGTTACATTTAGTATTTATTGCTTGATATAAGTGATTAAATATGAAGGATTGGTTAGGCTATACATGTAGTATAAACTATGAAGTTCATCTTGATAATTTCTTCTCAAAGTAAACAATAAGCTTGTTTAAAACATTGAGGGTAGAACTACAAAAATTATACAATTTCAACTACACTGTAAAAAATTTGGCTTGAATTTACTAACGATTACTTAGTAACTTAACAGGTTTTCACCATTTACTAGAAAATCATCTGTAACCTAAAGAAACTACTGTAGTTATACTAAGCAATATTAAGTAAATTGTTGTAACGCTTACAGCGCCACCTGGCTATCTTTTTGAGAGATGCGTAGTTTCCCTTATTGCATTGTTTTGTTTCTCGAAATTTGTTCGATCGGCAATCGGATTTAGCAAAAACTAACCGGTGATCGCGTCCGTAAATTGAAAGTGTACGAGACTAAGAGATAAAAGTCTGATTCGATATCGGTCAAAGGTGAAAATTCAATCAATGTGTTTTTCATCGAAAAATTATAACGAATCAATATCGCAACGATGAGAAACCGAAAAACGTGTTTTTTTTATTTTAGTACATACATACAAATTGCGTTAAATTATTTCTAAAACTTCATATCCGAAAGCTTTATATCGATCAAGATTTTAACCTCATTATTTACACGCAAAGGATCTGCATGTCCCGATGACCGCGTGGACAAGCGCGCTACTTCTCGTTGAAAGACGAGCTAATCTTGAGGTTGTGAGTTCGAATCCTGCGACCTGCTCCGGAAAAGTCGAAATAATTCTTGACTAAAAGAAAATTAGTGGCGCCCTCTTGTTTAACATTTTTGAAACTGCTAGTTACTAACTTTTTCCTAGTAAAGATACTACATAAGTGGATGTATTGATTACTAGAATATATCTTGTAACGTTTACTGAAGTTTTTATAGTATGCTTGCAATTTAAATGATTGTATTGGATACTAAGCTTTAATTAGTAATATATACACATATTTCTTATGTAACATTACTAAAAAAACTTATGGAAGCTGAGTTTCCTAGAGAATTCTTAGTAACCTTACAGATTTTTTTTTAGAGTGTATGTACTGGTCAAGTAAATGAAAATATATTAAAAACACTGAACACTATTATTTTTTTTAATATTAGGAACAAAATGGGATTTAATACTATGTTGAAAATTTATATAGCAGAGTAAAGTGAAGACGAATGGGGATAGATTTGAAATCAGATACTAGGTGGGTTCATATTGATGAAATCGCATTTAAATCAGAATACATTGTTTACAATGCACTTATTATTCATTGGAAAAGTTTGCCAGCAGATGTTTTCTATTCTAAGAGAGTCCAAAATTTCGAAATAAATATATATATTCTTATCTTATGATTTTAGCTCGTTGTTGTTGGTCGTAAATGCTTGTATTTGATTTAGACGTAAGCATTTCTTGTGCTTTTTTTCTCTGATTATATTTACCTGCATTTCTTTACCATCAAACGATTAAAAAATGTTAAAAAAAGCTAAGACACATATTAGAGACAAAGCAATAAATACACTGTCACGATTCGATTCTTTTGTAAAACTGTATTCGATTCTTTTGTAAAACGTACTGTGCAACGGAACTCAGAAAAGTGGCGTTACTCAGTGACATCAATAAATTTTAAAATTTATTCGGGGAAAACAACGATACAATTTTAATGATTTCCATCCAGTTCGAAAGAATACACCTAAAAAACGGGGGGGAAATCAATATAGCAATATTTTTCAATAGTTTTATAAACCAAGTCAACTTTAGTTCTTGGGCTTGCTTTAGTTCTTGCACTTCTTTATTTACTACAACGTCGCTTTGCTGACTACTCAATGCCGGTAGAATCCACAATTTTTTAATAATAATTCTTGTTTAGCAACATTTATGATTGCACATGTACTTTAATTCAGTGAAAGGTACCAAAAAGGTAAAATATCGTTTTGTAAAACGTTCCTCATATTTGGATTTAAGAAGGTATACTCCGAAATTGGTGTAATGTTAACAAACAAACACTTTATTAACACAATATAACATTACACAACAATTTTTGTTCGTCACAAGGGGGTTAAAAAACCCGCATATTGGACTAAATAATCATAATTCTAATTAAATGACGCATTATAAAGAAATAAAAAAACACAAAAAATAAACGTTCCAATCAAATCATGGTACCTAACACAGTTTTTTTTAAATTGAATGAGTCTTGTAGATTATGTAGCAACGTTAGTTCAAACAATGTTTTGTTTGAATAGCATCAAATTCTAAGTTGAATATATATGAAGGTTTTTAGCATTTTAATATAAAACTTTATAAGTTTAATTTAAAGATTTAAAATTGACGCTAAGCCTATTTATTTCGAAGGCCCTTAGGTCACTAAGCCTAATTTTGCCTGCTTTAACTTGATGCCACATAATAATATATGCGAATACATGAACTTTCGCTTTCAATTATTGAATTTCAATTAACCTATGGTTTAACGCATTTCACACTTGATCATTTGCAGACATTATATAATTACATACAAAACACAATAGATTATACTTGGGGAAATTAATGCATCCTTGTATGTCATGATAAACATTGATTACGTTTTGATGATTTTATCAATATAAATATGCATAATGTATGATGTTGCTTTAACTTCTATGAAAATGAACGATTGTTTGCTTCCATCATCAAAAGTATAATTTAAAACTCTTTTTCAATGAAATATTATCGTTTATTTTTATTATACAGCCCCAGTTATATTTTTGAAGTATTTTTAAATAAAAAATATAGATGTTTGCTGTTAATTATTAAATCAATGCCAGTCTAAAACTTTGAGGAGTTACTAGGACACAAAAAATATTAATCATATTACTAAATGATATAGTAAACATGTTTGATTTTTTTAGCGAATCGGAATATTCAACAAATAATACTATGCTTCTTTACAGATGTAAAATTTGGTAATATTAATGATATTTTTTCGATTATATTTAATTATGCTTCTAGAAATATTGTTTTATTTGTATATGTCTTAAGAAAATATAATAAAAAAATTCAAATCAAATTCTTTTATCTTCCTTCGATAATATACTTCTAAAATTTTACGTCACACTGACCAGTGATTCTGCATTGCTGTAGGTTAATGTAGCAGAACAGCTTTGCATCAACTTAGGAGAAAATATTATATAACGCCAAACTAAACTTCAAAAAGTTGTTTATTTATAAATTTCTTCTACATAAAAATAAAAATAAGTTAAAGATCTTTTTAATTAAGTAAACTAGACCTAAGTACAATTTAATTGGTCTTGCGGCTTCGAAACTAAAACTTTTCGCAAGTAATTAGGTGTTTCTTTATCTTTTTGCACTTTGTAAGGTAACCAAAGTGTACGCAAAAAATTGCGCATTCAATCAAAAAAAAATTATGATAAGTTTATAATCTTTTAAACTTTTATTAAACGTTAATAGATATTATAAAAAAATCCATGACATATTTTAATCGTTAAACTTATCTTTGAAGTCAAAGCTTTGGTGTTGCAACACACTTAGGAAAAATAAGAAACTCAACTCCCACATTTTAAGACGATTTGGAAAGGCAAGAAGGATATAAAGACTAATAAAAATACGATACTTAAATTAAGAGAGAAACCTTTAAGAATCAACGGTGAAAATAAAAGCTTTTAGCGAGCAACGTAAAAAGTCTAATATTACCTTGGATAGTGTAAGAAAATCTGGAACTAAAAGATAAAATAAATGAGTTTTCTTTGTCATTTTGTTGAATCTAAGAGGTAATTTTGTGTATTCGACACTCTGAGTTATCCTTTAGTCTTAAATTATAGGTCATCAAACAATAAAATATATATTTTTTGTGTTAGGTGATTTCAAAGACTTTTTTGTTACAAACAACAATTACTAAAATTACAAGCGAGTTAAAACTAGATTGAATTGTTTTCTTTTCGTGAAATGTATTATTCACCCTTTCAGTCCCAATAACAATTTGACATCATCATTTTAGAATTTTTTTCTGATCGTCTATATCCATTTATGACATCAAAAAGCACATCATTCGATTATTCAAATTTTTTCTATTATAAAATATTTTTTATAAATCATAGTAGATGTCAGTATTATTATTTTTTAAAATTATGATCAGAAACATGATGATGCCAAATGGCATCACTGGGACTAAAAGAGTTAAACGCACCAAGATTCACAAAGCTTTAAGAGATTATTTTAAGGTTTATAAAAACTTATCGTTTATACTTTTTGATGAATTCTGAATACAATATGCGTAAAATCTGTTTAAAAAATTGTTGCTTTGTCTGCATTCAATAATATCTGTTGAATGCTGTTCAATTAATGAACTCGTTCTTTATAAAGTCGTTGAAAAGTAGCTTGGTATTATAGTTAGAATATCAATTATCTGAAAAGTTTATATCATAAAAACTATTGGGTAAATAAAATCGATCACTAGAAATGAGTAATATTTAATCATCGGACTTTCTAATAAATTATTAGTAAAAAAGTTTTAGGATAAATGGATTGTTTTTTGGGATTAGTTAAGTTTTAGCTGTTGAAAGAAACTTATTTGACCAGACATTTAGTTACATAGGCAAAATAACACCTTTTAAATTTCTCAATAATAAATAATTTGTGGTTAGACATTTCGCTACATTAATTATAAAAAAAATCTAAATATTTTTTCAATATCTAATATTTTTATTATTTGTTAGAATAGTTAGAATACAATTATCAGATCCTTTTTTGTTTTGTTTTTTCAATATGAAACGAAAAAACGTCAAACAATTTCTCAAAAAAAATCTTTTCGCCACTACATCACTTTCTCACGAACTGTATAATATTATTTGAAGCTTTTAATAAAATGTTTGTGAGAGGTCTCACACTTAAGAGTTTTGTGAACTTTCTACACTTTTATAGCAAACAATGATCTTATTACTTGATAAACCAAGGTACTAGTACCTGAAACTTAATGGAGTGTGCAAAGTATATAATAAGTCGTAAAAATGTGATTATATATTAAATGCTGGGGACTTTGTGTGAGTTTCCAGCATTCTATAATGGAAAGAAATAAAATTGACGTAAGCTGAGTTATAAAACTATGAAGGAAAATGTCATAAGTATCCCGTTTAAAATCCAATATTTTATTACAAACATAAGTTTATAACAAAATAACGCACATATTATCGTAGCGTAATTTAGAAAAACATTTTAAGACAGATAAAATAAGTAGTGCACTATTAGCAGTGTAAACCTGTCTTCTTTCATTTTATTAAACAAATTAATGAAATTAAACTGATTTTTTTGTTGGTTAAAGTATGCATTTGATCGATCGAAGTTAGTAATATTTTTGTGCATAAAACATTATTTCAAAATACTTAATAACTAAAGCTCTTTTCTAAAGTGGCATCGAAAACTAAAATTCTAACAATTGTTAAAATATAAATCTTTAAAAACTCTTAGAACATAACACTTTCAAAACAAACATGACAATTTTAAATTCTGAGTTTTAGATATGTAACCAGGTTTTTTTTTTAAAAAAAAGATATGCATTTTCACAATGGCATTGATTTAAAAGCCATTGTTTCCTTTACCCTTTACTTATTAGTCATTAGCTGATGTTTAATTATAAAAAAACTTTTAAGAATTAATTATACTTTTTTTATACCAGCGATTTTCTTATATTTAACCTCATAAGACCCTAAAAAATTCTACACGTACATTCTTAATCTAAACATACTTTTCGTACAAATATATGATAAAAAGTATGTTTTTCGAAATAATTAAAAAAAATGTGTTTAATAGTTACTTAGGAATAATATTGTATTGGCCCTCGTTCAGCTTTTTTTATAGAAATAAATGCCTGATATCTGTAATCAAAGGCTGAAAACTGATATTTGGATCTCTTCTATCGGACCATATCAAATTTTTAATTGTTTTTTTGGAGGTTTTAAAAAATGTCTCCAAATGGGGACGCAAGGTCGCAAGAGGATAATGATACACTAAAATGAATATTATAAAAAACACCCTTTATTTCAGGGTATATAATGACGATAATTTTAATCAAAAGGAAAAATACATTGGTAATGAACATATTTTTTGTATGAACATATTTTAATACGTTCCTCATATTTGGAGTTAAGTAGGTATACTCCAAAATTGGTGTAAAGTGTAACCTTAACACACAAACACTTTATTAACAAAAAATGACATTGCAAGACAATTTTTGTTCGTCACAAGAGGGGTTAAAAAAACCGTACAAACGTTACAAACAAAAATCATGGTACCTAGCACGTTTTTTTTACATCTGTTTCACACAGTTTTTTTTTTGAATGAGTCTTGTAGATTATGTACCAACGTCAGTTCAAACAATGTTTTGTTTGAAGCATCAAATTCCAAGCTGCATATATATGAAGGTTTTTAGCATTTCAATATAAAACATTAAGTTTAATTTTAAGGATTTAAAATTGACGCTAAGCTATTTATTTCGAAATCCTTAGGTCACTAAGCCTAATTTTGCCTGATTTAACTTGATGCAACATAATAATATATACGAATACATGAACTTTCGCTTTCAATTATTGAATTTCAATTAACCTACGGTTTAACGC
Organism: Hylyphantes graminicola; assembly: GCA_023701765.1. Taxonomy (NCBI): domain Eukaryota; kingdom Metazoa; phylum Arthropoda; class Arachnida; order Araneae; family Linyphiidae; genus Hylyphantes; species Hylyphantes graminicola. The sequence goes on from CM043123.1 coordinate 35,658,014, forward strand.
ATCTCACACTTGATCATTTGCATCTATATGTTTGGATATTTGGATTTCTTCTATCGGACCATATCAAATTTTTAATTGTTTTTTTTTTGGAGGTTTTAAAAAATGTCTCCAAATGGGGAAGCAAGGTCGCAAGAGGATAATGATACACTAAAATGAATATTATAAAAAAACACCCTTTATTTCAGGGTATATAATGACGATAATTTTAATCAAAAGGAAAAACACATTAGTAATGAGCCTATTTTTTTTTCTTGTTCCTAAGGTAACGACTACATACTTCGACGTAATTTGATATAAAAAAACTTGTTCTTTATACGATCAAACTGTATTAAATGTGCTACTGCTTAAATGGTGATCAATAGAAACTTCAATCGTTTATGATACACTCGAGGGAAAAAAGTAGTTCCATCTTTTTGTGATATTTTATACACCTGATCAATAAATAAGAAAATCATTAATGAGCAGATAAAACACTCCTCTTTAAAGTAAATAGCTGATTAAATAATTTAACTAAGTATGATTACCTGTATTTGAAAGTGAAAAAAAGTCAATTGAATTGTATTATGTTTAAATGTAATAGTTTTTTTACATAGTCAATAGATAAGTTTCGTAAGTAATCTTTATCCTTTACACTTCACAAAAGCTAGATTTAAATGGCGTGTGATAGTGATGACAGATAATTTCTTTTATAACGGTTTATTAATAATTTATATACAAGTTAGTGTGAAGCTAAATTACACAGCTTTTTTGCCTTGATATTTTAATAAAATATTTTTTACGTGTAAACATACAGGTTATTTATGACGGATAGTAGGTAATGCAATTGCACAACAAAAAATTTAAGAAAGAAAGCCCGAACCAACCAAAAATATTTTTAAGCAATACATTTGTTTACTTTTCATTTTTGTAATCATTATACAATTTAAATATTATTTTTACTAACATCTTATAGTCTAAGCACTAAATAAACCTGTAATTCAGACAATTTATTAAACATAGTTTCTTAGTAAATTTCAATTACATTACATATGTTATTTTTTTGTATAACAACCTAAGTATCGGTTAGTTAGAGAAGGTGTACGTGTCCTTCTTTTTTTGCCTAATACGTGAGGCAATAAATATTGTTTTATGTCACTGATAGATAGTAAGTAAACTTGGTTTCTAGATATAGTCTTTGGAAGATTATTGATGAGTGTACGTAACAAAGACTCCTTATTTCGGTAAGACTGTTGTAAGAAAGGATGTTTAGTGGAAATTGCGACTCTCATAATGCAATTGTATATTATTTGTATTTTTCAAGATTGCAGTAAATCTAAATAATAAAAAATTCGTTTGTATGTCTGACCTATAAATTCTCTGTAACTTATGGATGTAGAACTTTGCATTGATCAATAAAGATCGTTCTAAAATCACACGACGAATAAGGTCAGTTTGAAATTTAGGTAATTATTCGTTCGGAAATTCTAGTTATTCTTAGTTTATCCCATAAATTTGTATAGGAACCGTTGCCTATGTTTTTTATCTATATTTGAGAACATAATAGTGTTGCTGTATAACTTATACTTATATGACTATCCATTAAAAATGGGCTAAATATTAAATCTAGCAACTGCTTAAAAAAGGGATTTGAAGAAACCTAGTAAAATGGGTAGTTTTATGTACTTTTTCATAAAATGAATGTATAACATAATTATGCAATTACAAATACAAATGACTCAATATTGTGAATCTATTCAATGCTGATGAAAACAAATATTCGAATGGAAGTCTGTCATTGTTTGCCATTTAGGAAACTCTAAGAACACGAACTGTCTCTTGAGACAAAAACAATAAACGACGATAAAAGGCTGGCTGCAAATTATCTTTCGATTTTTTTGCTATTCCCATTAGGTCACAGACATAAATTATTATTCAATGAGCTTTTCTTACTTTCTTAATTCAATTACCCTACAAATCTGTCGAGACCATGACTTATCGTTCACTTTTAATTGCTATTCCCAATTTCGTGCGAAAAAAACTTAGATTAATGCAAAGAGGTTTCGGTAAATATTTTTTTTTTAATCTTGGAAAAAGTCCAACCATGATTTTTCTCTCAAGTGGCAATTCTATAAGAGAAAAAAATAATAAAATGCAATATCTAAATAAAAAATGAATAATGCATTTAATAAAAGGCATATGTGCAAATAGCATAAGATAATTTACTTTATATTATAACTCAAGAGATTTTATAGCTGAACTAATTTAATATCTGCACCATTTGCATACGATATTGTGATAATTAAATTGATGACTAACTTATAAGCCCATTGGGGGTAGTAATGACGCATAACGTGCATGAATTATTATGTCTTTTACTATTGAATTTTAATATACTCGCTATTTCTTTTAAAGTATATTATAAAATATTTTATAGGCGCATAAAATTCTTAATTGGGAATATTCTATAGTTAAAAACATTAATACTCACTTAATGTTGTATGAATTTTCTCACTGTACATAAAAATTAGGGGAGGTCAAGGTTTAAACCCTTTCAACCCCAACGATTCCATTTGGAATCATCAGCTTGCGAATTTTTTTCTGACTAAGTTAAGCTAATGTTCGGTTTAATCAAATGAAAATATCAAAAACATGATACAATTAAAATTCACTCTGAAATCATAGGAAATAGTTTGACCCTAAATTCTTCATGCATGCACTTTTTAGATGTTTAAAAATTGATTTTAATTATTTTTAACAAATAAAGTTTTAAAAAACGTATTGTTATAATTTATTTAAAAGTTATGATTCTAATTTTTTCCCTTAAATTTTAGTTTGAAAAATTAAGATTTTATCCGCCTGTTTTTACCATTTCATTCTAGATGCATAGTGAATCTATTTCACAAATTTGAGATTTTTAGAATCAAAAATAAAACAATGAGACAGAAAGGTAACAAAACCATGCAAAGTGCTCCTCTACTTGTTTTGAGCAGTGTATTAATAAAGATTAGCAAGAAAATTTGCTTCGCAAAAATAAACTTCCTGCCAAAATTTATCCAAATAAACATTATAGAGACGAATTAAGACCAAAATACCAAAAAATTGTGCAGGACAATTTAAGTTATACGAAAAAAAGAATTGAAAAAACTTTTAAGTTGACGTTTTTATTTCCAAGGAAGGTGTTAATGGTCTGAACAAATGGGTCTTTAATGGATTAAAAAAAGTAAAGATCACACGTTAAAAATATTTAATAAAAAAGTTGCTTTAACCCTAAATGCTCTATGAACATGAATGATTAAAAGAATTTTATTTTTAAAGGGAATTCTTCTGATTTTAGCAACCAAAATGATAACCATTATTTTTATAATAAAATCTATTCAAATTATCATAGAGTTTAATTATAAATGCAATCAAAATGGAAAGGCGTTTTTGTATTAGTTTTTAAATAATAAATGCTGGTCTTTGAATTGACCGTCTTAAATAAGTTTTAAACCAAAGTAATGCATTTTTTATAAATTTCATAACATCTATTTTTGAAAATGATTTTTTTTCTAGAACCGTCAACAGTAGCAAGCTTCATGATCTCGATATGCTGGATGAGGTATTGAAAAACTATGATAGAAGAGCCCTCCCCACCGGACCTGAAGGTAATTGTTTGAAATAAAAAAGTGAATTTTTATAAAAAGACCCTTGATTTATTGAAAAAAAATAATGATATTCATATCCAATGTTATTGCCCCGTTTAATTTTTTAATTAATGTTTAAACAGAATTTATTTCATTTAACTGTCTATTTATAGCGCATTTGCGAATACAATAACTCGCAAAAGAAAGAAAGAAGATTGAAAATGATATTTATTAAATTATAACTAAATGCAAAGCTTAATATTGTAGCTTGAAAGTTAATGGTTTTAAAGGATAAGCTCTAGCGTTTATGTGCCAAACATGTTGTTTAATTGAACTTTAACAACTCATTTTATTCAATAAAATGTCCAAGCACATTTTTAAGGAAAATATCGAATGCCAATAATCTTGCCTTTGAAGTTTGTTTAGCCTATAATGCTTTTTCATAAGACTACCGTCAATAATACAGCAGCGATAAGTAGCTTATTTCGTCACAAATATCTAGACGTAGCACATTTTTCCTTCAAGCATTAAAAAATTCCACAATATTATGATTTACTTAAATTTCAATTCATTTCAAAATATAAAATAGCGTTAAAAACACTTAGACAATTGGTGCTTAAAGCTTTATACTTCAGGTAAAAACATCAAACTAGGATATTTAGTAAAATGTAAGTTAATAAAAACACCACTACACAATTAATTAATCCAATATATCACAAGTAATGAAAAACATTTAATGAAAATTCCGAATTAATTAAACTAGGTATACAGTGAATGCAATACCCTTAAATTTAGTCTATTGACGCATGATCCACAAAATAAAATTTCATTCACGTTCCATTGCCATCATTACCGTCCCCCATTCACGTCTAAGTCACGTTATAATCAAGATCGTAAATTTAGGTGTAAACAGAGTGCTATGGAGATGGCTCTAGGAATAGAGAAGTGTTCACACGATCTTCCCTATTTGCACCTAGCTTTTATACTCCTAATCTAGCAAACACGGGGCATAAGATGAAGTGGGCTTTCAGTTTTTGCGTATACTGAAAGACAACATATTGTAGTTCGGTTCGTTACGTTTTATTGCATGATAAAATGAGTTTTGTCCACAAACTTAAATTTCTTTATTGGCAGTCGCAGAAGAGTTTGTAGTATAATGTAATATACAAAATGTTGTTAGAGGAAGAAGTAGTAAAATAATTTAAATATATTAAGGGAATACATAAAATTGCTAATGAAATAAATCTTTCAAATGTTGATGGTATAAAATGAAAGGCTTATTAATATTTCTAAAAGTCACACAAGATTAAAGTATCAGTTGTTTATTTAGTGTTAAGACTTTATTATTTTGCCAAATTAAAAAAATACTATAATGTATGTCCAGAACATAATCTCTGTATTTAATTATATATAATACCAATATAAAAAGGTTATCCTTTATATTGAAATGGTTTTTTACTTAAATAATCTTCAAAATATAAAAATATGCGAAAGTTATTTTGTCATTTGTATACAATAAGATTAACTTTATAGTGGCAATATTTTAAACAGATATTTCAAAATATAAGAGTATAATACAAGACATTAGCATCAAATACTTTTTAATAAGAAAAAATGCCCATAGCTTTTATGAATGGTCTTAAATATATTTTTGAAAGATAATAATTAAAGAATTATAAGCAACATAAACTTCACAAGATTAATTGAGCTGCATAAAAAATGTTTTCTTTAACACTTCATTTGCATTCTATATTATGAAGCAGCCCTTTTAAATAAGCAATTAATCATTTTCAGGCATTTGTATCCGGGTCAAGAACTCAAAATGCCATAGAAAAGTTTAAAAACTTAAGGCCAAGTTTAGGTTAATTTGAGATTAAGTGATAGCCACATTATTAATAAGCTTATTTTGGGTAATTAACAGAGTGCGTTTTAAAATTCCTTTTTTAAAAAAAAGCTTAAAATGGTAAAGGTAAAGGTAAATTTTTTTTTAATTGAGGGATTAAATAATGATTACGTTTTAAATATGGAAAGAATATTTTAGGGGAAGCTAAGCAGTTACACTAATTTCTAATAAAATGAATTTTAAATTAAATTTATATATAATATCAATAAATTTTTTTATGGTCCATACTTTTTTGAAACTTCTATTGTGTGTGTGAGGTCTTATATTACCTATTATAGTTAAGTGTTTCTTTTTTAATGCGAAGGAATTCCATTCAATTTGTTTTGTTATAATATTTTATTTTATTTACAGATTTCTCAAATGATTGTAACTTCAATAGTAATAAAGCCATACTTATCATTTTCTTAATTATTAATATTTTAAGCACTTATATAAATCAACAAACAAGATTAATGTATTATGGGAAATTTCGCAAAAAAAACTTGACTTAAAGAAAATGTGCTGTTCTATCAATATTAATTGACTTATAACCTTACAAGGCTTTCACTACAATAATTTTTCCTTATTATGCAAATAGGGAAATCATGAGTACCAGAAACCAATAATTAGAAGCTTAAAACTCGATACATTTTCATTTATTCAAGAAACTGAGCTGACAATGTAGCTAACTCTGACCATAAAGTTTACTGAATGTATTTAAATTATGAATGTGTTTGAATCTATGTAGGTACACCGACTGTTGTATCTTGTGGCATATTTATTAGAAGCTTTGGATCAATAAATCCTTCAACAATGGTATGTATATGCGTTTTTGTTTTTAGAGATAATCTTGTTTTCTAGAAACTTAATAGGATTATGTGTTTTCTAATGTTGCCGTAAAATAAATTGGAGAAAAATTGGAATAAAAAAATATCTTGTTTAAAATAACCTATGGTCATAAGTTTGTGTTAACTTAGGTTTGAGTTCTCAAGTGTATACTAGTTACTTAAGTGCAATTTATTTAAATATGGAAAATGTATCTGATTTCTTAACTTAAAGCATCACTGTAAAATAAATGACCCAAAAATACAATTTATAACAAACTAGCATTAAATTAAAAATGTTTGATTATGTTATGCACAAAAATTACTAATAATTTCAATTGCTATTCGCTTAATACTAAACTTTAGGAGAACCATTAACTTTTAGATTTAAACAAAACAATTGAAAGACTTTTACGTACCTCTTCTGAATAAATGTAAAATAAAAAAAATCTAAAAAGTTTTTCTCTTAAAAGGGTTTAAGGGCTTAGAAGGATACTTTTAATTAACTGAATGCGATAAATACAGAGTAAGGGATTTGTAAAACATTTGGGGATAGTGGGGCAAGTTGACGTCGTGAAGTTGAACTAATGAAAACACCTTACAGCTGGTGGAAAAAACGATCCACCCCTCGTTACTCGGCTACTATTGATCAAGGAATTTTGTGGAAGGTGTCAATTTTCAGGAAGCGTAAGGAATATCAAAAAAATTGGGTGTTACCATTGGAATTTTCAAAGTTGGTACTAATTTTAATATGTAGACGACCCTTTATACAATTTTTGTTGCCAGTTCTCAATTCCTTACGCTATTTCCTGAAAGATGACACCTTCCACAAAATTCTTTGACCAATAGCAGCTGACAAACAAAAGATGAATTGTTTTTTCCGCCAGTTGTACAAGGTCATAACTATTAGAGTAGACTATAGATAAGATTCACTCTGTAAATATTTGCCATTTTTAATAATTACAAAATTTGACGTGCTTGTGCTTGTCTCAATTCGTGAAAATTTGCCAATAACAAGTAAATTTGCTTTTTTTCTGATTGTAAGCATTTGCAGATAAGATACATTTAATTTTCGTACATTTATTTATCTTGTTGAAAATTAAAAAAAAATTGTAAATCTGTTGGGTTTTTTTTATTGTAAGTTTTTACAGATAAGATTCATTACATTTTCGTAAGTTTATTTATATTGGTGAATACTGTTGATTTCCAAAAAAATCTGAATGAGTCACAAAAGTTAATTATTTTGTTTTAGGATTATGAGGTAGACTTATATCTACGTCAGACATGGTACGATCATCGCTTGAAACAACCACATCTGGTGAAGCCTTTGGATTTGAATGATCCAAAATTGGTGCAAAGAATATGGAAACCTGAAGTATTTTTTGCTAATGCTAAACATGCAGAATTTCAGTATGTCACTGTACCAAATGTATTAGTGAGAATCACACCAAGTGGGGAGATTTTATATATGTTGCGGTAAGTCAACTTTTATGTATTAAAACTTCCACCCACATGTTATAACAAATTTAGTTTGGATTTTAATGTGTGTGAAAATTTTCTTTAAATAGTAATTTATTGTTAATCTGTCGTATATTTTAATTGTTTTTAAGGTTAAAATTACGATTTTCTTGTATGATGGACCTTTATCGATATCCAATGGATTCTCAAGTCTGCACAATAGAACTAGAATCATGTAAGATTGATTTTTTTAGTTAGATAAATTAATTAGCCTGGTTTGAAATAAATTTTATTTTTATGCGTAAAACTGTAAATGCAGTCATTAACGTATAAAGCTTCATTTATTACATGTTCATTCTTAATATACATGTTCTTAAACAAAAACCCTCAAAAATATACCTTTAATTTGTGCACAGGGTAGATTTTTGGGTGATTTTACACTAAAAGATCTCATTGTTTTAAGAATAAGGTAGATCCCAACGTTTAACTCCAATTAAAAAAATGTGATGGCAATTTAATGATAAGTTCTTAAATAAATGAATTTACAAATTTGCGTTACGCATTTGAAATTTGAAACAGCTTCAATCTATGAGAAATATTATCTAATAAGTTGCAATCTATGAGAACTATAAGCAAATAAGTTTCAATCTATGTGAAATATTAGCATTGATATTTAACGTGTAAAGTTTAGTGTTATTTCATGCTTGTAACTAGTGTGTGCTCATCGAAATTATTTAAATTTATGCTTCTAAATAAGTAACTATAATGCTGATAACCAAAAGGTAAACTTCTGTTAATACTGTGTATTTTCATGTTGGCTCTGCTTATCGTTAATATGCATTAGTAGTGTTATCTATTAGAGGGCAGAAAATGAATTCAATCATTAAACTTTGTTTTCCGTAAACTGGAAAGCCACGTTTTGAGTTATTAAAATTCATTAAGTGCGTTTCAATCGTAATCGTCACTTTTCGAAACTGATAATTAAAGGATAAAGAGTCACTGCAATCAATTAGAATTAGTTATGCTCCGTGATTGCACAAAATTACCTCAAATTAAATCCATTAGCGAATAACAAGAGAATTTACTTAAATGATGAGATAAATTGACGTTCGTTATTCAGTAGCAAATTATAATTCGAGAACATAAAGTGAGATAAACCTAAAATAAAAGTTATAATTTTAAAAATAAAAATGTAATTGTGTTAATTTGTTACGACAGATTCTTCTTATAAATAAAGCTAAATCCTAATGAAGTAAAGTATGAAATTTTGTAGCTTCATAATAGTAAATGTGGTTTGAATCATAATTTTGTATCTATAATTGTTTGCAGTTTCCAAGACAACTGATGAATTAAACTTAAAATGGACTGATAAAGAACCCGTGATGCTTTATGATAACCTGAAACTTCCCCAGTTTGAAATTGAGCGAGTGAATACGTCATTATGTAGAGAAAAGTTTCATATTGGTAAGTATTTCTAATAGTAGTATTTGATAATATTGTTTAAGGAAAATATTTGTATAAAACTGTTTCCTAAAATTCTCAGGACCCACTAATGAAGCCAGAAAGCAAGAATATCGTATTTTGAAATGCTATTAATTTTAAAATATTGTAATGGGATATAAATACTATTTTTTTGCAATTCCGTTTGTTGTTTAAGATATTTAGATCTAAGCTATATCTTAAACTTAAGTACCATGATTTTTTATTAAATATTCTTAAAACGTTATATTAATAACTATTTTGTTTATAAACATTAACAGGCTAACATAAACTGTTTAAGTGATATAATAGTCAATTTTTAACGAGGAAATTTTTAAAGTTCATATTTTTAAAAACGGTAAGACGTGCACTCTTAAAACGAACGAGTGATTTTCACTCATTTTCATTCATCCAACTGGAGTGGATTTCACTCTTTTGTTTTAAGAGTGGTTATCAGGTACATACCTCATTGTGTAAATCAAAAGAAATTATACATTTCCCTTTTAACCCCACCATTGAATATTCTATACTAACCCGTTATTACAATGTATACTAACAATCATTACCATACTCATTTTCTTTCAGTTAATGCTTTCTTTCTAGGCGAGTACAGCTGCCTACGAGCCGAGTTCTACCTCCGTCGGTCCGTCGGCTACCATCTTGTCCAATCCTACCTTCCCACCATCCTGATAGTGGTCATCTCGTGGGTGTCATTCTGGCTGGATGTCAACGCCATTCCAGCCCGTATCACCCTGGGGGTCACCACTCTGCTCACCATCTCGTCGAAAGGGGCAGGCATCCAAAGCAACTTGCCGCCGGTGTCGTATGTCAAGGCGATGGATGTCTGGATGGGAGCCTGTACGACCTTTGTCTTTGCAGCACTTCTTGAGTTCACGCTGGTGAATTACATGTGGAGAAAGAGACCGGAGACTCTGCCTGGACGATCGATGCCAATTATCACTGTGAAATCATCAAAGGTCTGTTTGTTTCATACACTCTCAGAAATAACACTTTCACTTTTGACGATTTATGAATCCTAAAGCCTCATTTCGTTAATTTTGAGGATTGTTTCGTCAAACTATCGCGTGACTTTTGAGTAAACACGAATCCTCACTTTTACGATCGTGATTTGACGATTCTGTATCTTGATTTTGAAGAGACTGAATCTCATTGTTGTACTCACATGCTCAAAAATGACGAAATATTTCTTTAGATTAAACGACATTCAAATCCTCATAAAAATGTCGATTCGAATTTCCTCACTTTGAGGAAACGAAAACTCGGAGCATTTGCCAGTAAATGAATCGTCAAAATTAAGAAAAATTTCGTTGTTTTTGAGCATTCATTTTTTAGAGTGTAGAGATAGAAAAACTGTGCGCTGTCGCCCACTATCTAGAGGAGAAACGTAATGGTGAAACCAGAGTGAATATTGTGCCGAAGCATCACCTAAACATGGTGGCGATTGGCGTAGAAAAAATCAGTACTAAAATTTTTTAGAATCATGATTGTTGAGATGATTCCAGTTGGATAACTGCAAATATTTCAAATTTCCTTTTGTAAGTGTCAAAAATAATATTATTAAGTAATCGAAAATCTGCATAATTTTTTATTGATAATTTCTGGAATTATTGATTTTATATTCATCGTTAAGCCTAACCAATCGTAAAATGTCATTTAAAATTGAGTCTGACGGTAAAACTATTTCACCAAATAGAAATAGAACTACCCAAAAAATGATCCTGATTCATGAATCATAAAAGTACAATCTACGTGTACAAAAAAATTTCAAAGCGCCACCAGCTCCAAGATAACAGGTTCTAAAAAAGCGCAATTTTAGTATTGTCATTTTCTACGCATTTGGCCGCCATGTTTAGGTGATCAAAGGAAACAGATCCGTTTTCCCTCTAGATAGTGTGCCATAGCGCACGGTTTCTCTATCTCTATGGTTTGTTTAGACTGCCATAGACGGGTAAACTGCAGCAGGATTAACAATGAATTGGACCGTTTTTGTACTGAAAGAAACAATATTTTCATTCTTCAATTACTTTAGGTTGGAGTTCTTGAGTATTTATAAGAATGGTCTAAGCCATTGTTGTAGACACTGTATTTTACCACTCCACGGCAGCATACTGTTGCCTTCTATTATCATTTATCATAATAAGTAGTAGCAACATAGACTAGCTCTCAAATTGTGGCCTATAATATCATGGATAGTAGAAAAGACAACTTTCAAAAGCATTGATAGTGATGATAATCGTTAATTGGTATTTTGGAGAAGATAACACACATTTGAAGAGCTTAGTGGAAGAATGTGCTAATTGATAAAAAGGTGAAACCGAGAAAATCAGCTTTTAAGTTTTTTGCTTGCCTTTAGATACGTTAAAAACGACACTTACAGAAGGTAAAATGTTTACTTAAATTAACATTTATGAAATAATAGAATTTTGTTCCCATTAACTGAAGGGGAATATGTTCATTAACACGAAAATCTAATTTTTTTTCAAAAATGTCAATTAGCACGTTCTTCTACTAAACTTTTCGTCTGTTCTGAATGGTCCACCAACCTTAAAAATAAACTGGTTTGCCAGGTATGTCGCCATATGCCAGAATAAGGCTAAAATAGTGCTAAATTCATCCCACCGTTCCATTACAGAAATTATTTACAGTGGAAATAAGGCGAAAGAATACGATAATTTGTTTGTGTTGGAAGAGTTAGACAGGCGCCATATTTTACATTACTTTCGAGGTTATAATTTCAAACAACTATTTTCGGAATTTTAGAGCAGTGTCTTGTACACGACACCAGTTAAGATACTTACATGTAAAATCTAAGTTATTTGTCGACCACTTTTTCCTAAGAATTTCACGTCTAGCTTAGTTTAAAATAAAATCACGTTTTAGTTGAGATAAAAAAAAATCATGCTTTAGTATAGATTAAAAAAATCACGTTTTAGTTTTGTTACAAAATCTATATTCTAAAAGTAAACCACAATGTAACATACCTTCGACAACTAATAAAATATTTGTCAATAGCAAACACATTATAATGGTAAAATACTATCATAAGTCATGAACTACGAAAATCACGACCAAAAAAATCCGACATGACCTGAATTAAATAAACTTATTAAACGTAGCAAAAAAGAATAAATTCAAAATTACACCCTAGGACACAATCCTTTCCTACCCTAGGACACAATCCTTCAACAAAGGTACATACATATATAGATGCTTCTAACTTAGTATTCAGCTGTGGTGTCTGGGGGAATGAATTTAGTATTCTTCACCACTGATTCAATTGATACTGAAGTGAAGAATGTAAACACTCTTGATAGGTTGATCAGAATGTTGATCCACTATATCGTTTACCTAGGTGCTTCCATGAATATTTACAACGACTGAACTAATTTCAAGTCTCAGATGAAAACATTGACGAATATAAATATCTTAAAATTTGAACTATATCCAACTCAATTAAAAGTTTTCAATTAAAAATTTTATTCCTTATTATGTATTCTGATGTGTTATATCGATGATTATGCAAAGATTATGCGAGTAAAGATGAGTGTATAACATTAAAAACAAGATATTGAATATTCAAACAAGTCATGAATATTTATACGGTTCTGTTTATTGAAATTACATAAACTAGCGTAGCAACTGATATTTTAGTTGATTCGGGTATGCAATAATTAATATAATTTATTTTGGAAGCTTTTATAATAATTTTAAAATATTGATATAAATAAAAAGCTTGATTTTAAGCATTAAATAAAAAATATAATTTAAAAAAGGGTGTTAGTAATGGACGTTAAGGCAGACAAAGCTTGTTTGGATTATTACCTGTTTTTAGCTGCCGCCAATTCTTATATGTTTATTGTATGCCTTTGTAATTTCTAATCTGATGAACGACTGACCTTTTCCACAAAGCAAAATTGAAAAATTAATCAGGTCTTCGGTTCTTCGGTTTGTATTTTTATTTTTTCAATTAAAAAATAAAAAATGAAGTCTAGATAAATTTTTCATAACAACGGTTTCGGCATAATTTCTTATCAATCAAAATTGCAATGTTACAAATTGTTTAACTTAAAAATAACCTTTCATGTTTTAAATGTAGTTTAACTAACATAAAACATTTGGATCCTAACTTTTTTGAAAGCCATCCACTCAAAGCAAATATTTAAACAGGATAACGCTTTTATTTTCTGCCCTCTGAGGAAAATGAGATACGTGATTTAGCAAATATTTAAGTAGAAATTATAAGGCATTGCTTATTACCCTCGACAACTTTTCCTTCATTTTTAACACATGATATTTAGTAGTTTTATGATGTGAATAGGGGATATGACATGAAAATCATTCACGATAGTACAGAAAAATATTTGTTTGTATTATTTATATTTGTTTGCATCTCATACTATCAAAAATGATTCCTCCAACTAACGGAAAGATTACGGCAGTTTTGCTGCTTAAATATTTCCGTTAATTGACACCATTTTCGGTGATTTTCATTTCAGGAAGAATAAATTGCCGTTAATTGACATAATTCCAGATTAACTTCTTTTAGTTTCGAAGAAAAAAGATATTTACGGGGAACGTTGGATAGTAGATTTATTATTACCAGTAGAAATTTTTTTTAGGATTTCCTGGGCTCGAACCCGGGTACACTGTTAAAATTTTTTAACTTGGTTTCACCGTAATAATGGTTCCTAGTAGCTGCAACGGCTGTGTGGTGAAAGGTTTCACATTTTCGGTATTTGGTTGAACCATTTCTCAGTTTTTGGTTTCCAAAACATGAAAAAGGGTTCATTCGAAAACCACAAATATGGTGAAACCTTTCACCACACAATTTTTGCAGGTACTAGGAACCATTATTACGGTATTACCAAGCACACAATTTTTAACAGTGTAATATCGAGGCAGACTGGTCTTGTACCGACTGAGTAAGAGCGGTTGCCAGCGGAAAGCATACACAATAAATAAATATTCATGTTAGAAGTGACGATTGAGCATGCACTGTAAAAGGGTCCCTACAAAATCGTGATCGATTCGTATATTTACGGAAAAATAACGTGTAAGATCTAGACGGAAATTGTGTGAGAAAACTGAGGGATAAATTAGTGTAAAAAATACGAGCTTTTCCATCATTGTAGGAGTGATTTCAACACCTCTTACCGATAAATCTTCAAACAAATGGAAAAGATTTTCTAATTAATAAACACGAGAGTTCAAATTCATCATGTTAGGGGAATCAATAGATAAAATTTTGTAAATAAGAAAGTGCCAGGTACTGCATTAACAAATTGTGTTATTTTTCCTTTGTTCAAGATTAATCGGTTTAGTTTTAATGCGTTTTCTCGAGGGAATGTTTCGATTTATTATGTAGTGAGATGAGATTTTTTGCACCTAGTGAATTATAAAAAAAATTAAAATAAAAGCTGAAGAAGAAGTGAGGTACATAGGAATTAATTTTAAGGTGTGTTTAAATCTAAATTAAAATAAAAATCAATACTTTTTGTAATTAAAAATATTTTTGAAGAGCCATACTAATTTTAATACGATTTCACTTAGCGATTTGCACATAACCGATATAAATATTTATTTGTAAACTGAGATGATAATACTATTTAATCGCATTAATTAATAAAATTTAACACAATTTAAAAAGGAACTTAATTTCGTTAATATTACAAAATATCATGATTCAAAAAAAATGGTTCTTAGTAGCTGCAAGGACTGTATGGTGAAAATTCAATTGAACCCTTTTTCAGGGTTTGATTCCGAAATCTGAAAAATGGTTCAACCTAAAATAAGAAAAATAGTTTCAAAGCACACGGCTGGAACCATTTTCCTTTGGTAAAACCAAGTACAAACTATTTAACAGTGCGTAGCCCCCCCCCCCCCCCAATCGGATTAATTATAAGAGTTCTTCAAAATTAATGATACTACTGAAACGTGAAATTGCTATATATGCTTGCGGAAAATCAACATATTTACTTTTTATTCATCAACAATTAATATATTGTGCTACATATTATCAATATTATATTGTGCTACATATCATTAATATTTTATTGCGCTACATATTATTAATATTATATTGTGCTACATCTCATTAATATTTTATTGTGCTACATATTATTTATATTATATTGTGCTCCATATTAGTATTATATTGTGCTCCATATTATTTATATTATATTGTGCTACATATTAATATTATATTGTGCTACATATTATTAATATTATATTGTGGATATTTTCAGGCTGTTATGGATTCCGAAAAGGGCGACGGCTCCCAAGTTTCCTCCCCAGTCCAAACAACGGCTCGATTTGATACCAAGCTTCACGCCAAGAGAATTGACAAAATGAGCCGTGTTGTATTCCCTGCTTTATTCGCCGGATTTAATGTCGTGTATTGGTTGTATTTCATGTATTAATGATTTTAAGATAGCCATTTTCCCATTCTCCCATTTGCTTACGCATATTAATATTACTCGCTGTGTATAGACGCAACGCATACGCTTTAAGTTGAATGGTATTGGCGAAATGTGAATATCAATGAAGAATTAAGTAGAGGTGTAGATACATGTATGAATATTTTAGTTATTTGTGTTTTGTACCCTTTCAATTTCATGGCACAGGTATTATCAAATATATCAATTAATCCTGATGTTTTTAAGTAAGTACTTAACAATAAATAACTTGTTGTAGAAAGTTTTTTTAAAAAGGTGATTGAAAATTTATATTTCAGCTTCAAAAAAATTGCTGCAAAAAATAAAGTTTCATAGTAAAACCATTAAAAAAAGAGTGTACATTGACAATATAGTTATAATTTGTTTTACAATTACATTGTATAAGAAAATTGCATTTTACATTTATCCTAATACTTATTTTAATGGTGATTATAGCTGTGCTTGAAAATTTAGAAAATATATGCTTTCTTATTAACGCGTCGAACTAACGTCAGGAAAATAGATTGTTTTTGGTGCCATTAGCGAGCTCAAAAAGAATATTGAACGCATAGCTTCATGGCACTTAAATCAAATCTTTAACCTTGAAAAAGCAACTCAAACGATGTTATACCATTACTAAAAAAGTTTTAAATGATACTGATAATTACCCAAATAAAACTCAAATTTTAATAATCCAGTTTATTTTTGCGGACTTTGTTTAAATACAGTTGACAAGAACAAACTTTAGTTTAGTGACATTTCATAACAAGTTGTAATTCTAAAAAATAAATAATATGCAATATTAGTCATAGTCATGTTATATTATTTATAATAAAGCAGCATTTTATGCTATTAAAAACAACTTATTTGTAAGCACTTTCAAATCCATTTTGATAACATACATCTTGAAAAAGCGTCTTATACTTCACATGACTTCTAAAATATTTTGTACTGCATATTAAAGTAATTAGATTCTATGTAAATATATAAAAATATATATTATAAAAACGATTATTTATAAGTTGTTCATCAAATACTAAATTATTCTATAATATTTATAATTATTTACACAAATGATTTTATGACAAGTTATATTTTATGGAAAGATTTTAATGAATATTAAGGCAGATATGGCATTGTAAATTGAAGCATACGAAAAGGTGTGATAGAGGTATGTAATTCTTTGCATATCACAAAATTGTATTTTGTGTTCTGAATTTAAGAAGAGCTTGGGAATCGATAGCTGATATTGAGATATTTAACGTGTTATTTACTTGCTTAGTTTAGGAATTACCCTTACTTAGCGTCATATAAATCATAATTAATTTATGTTGTGGTTGTTCTATCTTCTTTACATAGATGTAGACACTATAAACACTGACTATGAGTTAAGTGTTGGTAATAAATAAGTCATAAAAGTGTGGCTCTTGTGTTGTTTTTGTTTATTTTATTTGTTCAATTACATTCAACAACATAAGATTTTATATAGATTTATATAAATAAATATATGTAACAAATTGTTGAATAATATTCACAAAAATCGATTCGATAATATCCCGGAACATTAGTTTAAAAAGCAACAATAATATCTTAAATTGATATTAAATAATGACAGAATTGTCACTTTTAGATAACCTTGCAAAATTTGACACATTTTTGGTAAAACTTTGCAATAAAACATTATAATTAATATTAAATAATGACAGAACTGTTACTTTTGGATAACCTTACAAAATTTGACACATTTTTGATAAAACGTTTCAATAAAACACGAAATAAAAACCTCCGAAAAAAAAAAGAAAATACTATTTAAACTTGATAAGTACTTATACATAAAAAAAATTTAATAAATAGTTTATATTAAGAATAAAAAACACAAGAACACTTTCCCAGATTTCATGTTCACTACATCAAACGCTTGAATCCACTTTCGTGCATCAAAGAACCGATATACTTATAGGTATCAGCTTCCGGCATTAACTGTTAATCTTCCATCTGACGGGTATAACGAGCTTCTTTGGAGACACATTTAAAGATTTTTTCTGGCTAGAGGCTAAAGGGTATTTACTGTCTTCCTCAGGGGACATAAGTCTATTGAACTAGAAGTGTGATATAGAAAAAGTCTTTTGAATTATACCACAGTACACGTAAAATGATTTTTCTGCTATTTTAAATTAAAAAGAGAAGCGACGGTCTTTACTTTGTTATTTAAAAAGCACAAGTTTGAATAATTAGGTCGTCGTAGGTGAGGTTTTATGAAAAGCTTAATTAATTAATCGTTGAATTAATGTATTTTTTGTTGTTTTCGTGAAAAATATTCATTGAGCGTTTGATAGCATATTCAATGAATAATTATTTAAAGCAAACTTATTTCTTTTAAATAATGATAACACTAGAAACCCAGAACTTAAAATAAAATACATTCAGAAACAATTTAAAAAATTCAAATCTATCAGAGCTGCATATGTAATTATAAGAAAAATATTTGTAAATAAAATATATGTAAGATATATTTAAAAAAAAATAGTCACTACTAGGGGGCTACGCCTTTGATTGCCAGGGCTCGCAACAAACGGAAATCTCTTGCTTCGCTCCCTTATAGATATCAGTTAAATATATAGTCTAGTATATAAAGTCTATTCCTTTACAAACCTTTTTTTTTTTAAAGTAAATGTCTACTCGGGTTCCGACATGTTTAAGCTTGCACATTAAAGTGAAAATCACAGTAACCAATAAAATTTTTTCAGCAAAACTACAACCAATTTGAATGCGTGCTGCCTTTGTTTAATTTCCAATTTATTTGATTGGCTTGAATGTATTAAAAAGTTATTTTTCGCTGAATTTAAAGTGCTAAATTTTTTAATTAACCGCTAATAGCTAAAGATATTTCCAATAAAGTAATAAAATTGTTCCATTTTTTTAATTTAATCTTGCAAACAAATTTCGTAAACAATATCCTGGTTAAACCAGTATGTATAAGGATTGCCAATGAATCCAATCTATATAATTTATGTTTCTAAGCAAATAGTAGAAAAATTGGGCTTAAAAAGCACTCCATTGGCCAAATTATTAATATCGATTGATTAGTTGCCAAATTCAACCACTCAGTTCGTTTTATCTCTTCTTAAGGGACGACTTTTTAAGCTTGGAAACATCTTGAAAATCACGTATTTTTTGAATGAAAAAAATGCCAAATCTACCAAAGATATTTATAGGCAACGCTTAAGCCAGTGGTATGTGTGAAAAGTTGCCAAATGTACTATATCACTGCACGTGATTCATAAAGAAGAAGAAGAAATAGTCGAATATTTTCGAATTCCGATATTTTCTCCTCTTTTCCACATTTTAATTTAATTTTAACGACTTGTGGCTTGATTTGGAAAATGTTTAAAGAGTTTGTCTCTTGAACAAAAGGCATTTAACCAAAGTCAATATTATTTACAAGTGTGTTCACAAAACTGATGAATTAAACGTGGGATTTTTTACAATAGCAGTTTTAATAATACGGGAAAATCTTGGGCACGCATGTCGTATGATTATGTGACATGTAAAAAATACCTGGATGGGGTCCAATTGGATTGGGATCTCTCGGCAAAATTAAATCTCGACATTACTTAACATCCACAGAGAGCTTAGATTCATTGTGATCTGTGCGTGAAAATTAGTAGCGAGAGTCCCCTAGATGGTGCCACACAATACGGCTCTTAGTTCTGGGGAATATGCTGAGTCTGCAAAGCTTGACTGCCAATGATGCATACCCATTAGAGAGAGATAGTTTTAATTAATGCAAATTGTCAAATCCGTGATCTATTATTCCCTTTTAGACACATAAGTTCGCTTTTTTTCTCGATCTTCCTGTAAATGATTGCCAAAACACTTTACTACTCTACTTGAAACTATTATAAAGACTTAATAGAGTAAAAAATATTTTAATTACATTAGCTTTGATTTATAGATAACATATATACACATATTTTAAAGACTCAAATTGTTTGGCTAAGTGGTTGAACAAATGACAGAAATAATCGTTACACAAAAATATTCTAAAATGTTCAACACTCTACTTAAATCACACAAAAAATAAAACAAATTCCCATATAAAATTACTGTGATTGATGGACAAAAGCCACCACTCTCCAATATCGTATAGCGATATGCAGTTGTCGCAGAACCGTCTTTAATCGTATCGTCAATGCAACTCATCGAGCCATCCCTAGAGTACAGCCCAAAACGGAACTTTTATTTCTCTTGAAAAGGCAGGTTGAGTGAGCAGTGGATATTCAAAGTGATACTTAATGATACTGCGTAATCCTAAGAACGATTCTCGAGGGATCCAAACGATATTAAAATCAATTCAGCGGATCTATTTTTCAGAAGAGAAAGGGAAATTGTTTACTGCACTTTGCGAAAGAGCATTAAAAGTGCCATAAAGAAGGTTTAAGGATTTTTTTTTTTACGTTTTGTGACTTTAGAATTGAAACCATATTCCAGTTAAGCTGATACAGTGTGAGGTTTTAAGAAAATGTATGGCTACATAAATAAGTTTTGTTATTCGTGTTTGTGGTGGAATGCAGTATTTATTACATAAGCATTGTGTATTCTTTGAAATTTCTATAATTATCAAAATAGTTCAGGAACTATATTTTTTAAAAGCCATTTGTACAAATGACGTCACAAATATGTGATTTTGATATTAATGCTACTCGTTGCTTTAAAAACATTTAGATACTAGATGCAGGTCTTAAAAAAGGAAAAAATTTTCTTGTTTTTGCTCTCTTTAACCACAATTTTTCATTATATTATATAAGTTTATACCCTGGAGATTTCGAAGAATTTTCCTGAAGTTGATTTTTATTGAAGTATATAATATTGTAAAATGATTCTATAAAATTCAATTTTAAAGCAAAAATCTTTCCAGCACGCAGCAAATGAAAGAACGTAATTTTAAAATTGACTTTCTTTGTCAAAATTACAAAAATATAAATACGATGTGGAATTAAACTTTTTAAAAAATTATTAATTCCAAGTTGGTTTTGGACTGAAATTTGGCAAGAAAGATCTTAAAAATCCCAAAGCGGAATAATTATACCTACTTTAGGAATCTTCGACCGATTACAATCTGAAGTAGATACTCCACGTCACCAAAACAAATTATCCACGTATCTAGAACTCCCTGATTTTTGATTTGAAAATAAGCTACTTATTTCTAAGTCTTTGTGAACAAAAATAGTTTTTTTTAAAGTCCGTTTAGATTTACTTCTAAACTCAAATTGAATATCAAAATATAGCTGAAATGGGATCATTTTTTTACTTATTTTGAGCAAACTCTAATAAGTAACTCTGCAATAATCCTGAATATGCATTTTTATTACCCATTTTTGGTAAAAAAGAGACCCTTTCTAATTAGGAAATTCGCGGTACCTAGAAAACTTGCAACCCTATTAGGGTAATTTTTTGTACTATTGGTAGACATTTTTACTGTATACCTAGGAAGTTAATCGATGAATGTATGTGGTAAAATTATACTACAGTTTTAGTCCTAAAATATACGTATCATATACATTTCCAAGGAACAAATACAACCGAAACGCAAAACTTTAATTGAACAATTTTAGAAAATACTTTATGTTTGTAGATACTTCACTATTCAATACGAGATGCAATAAGTACACACTGTGCCTGCAAAGGGGTGTCTTCGGCTACGTTTCAAGTGGGGAAAATACTCCGATACGGGTAAATATTAGGCAAATAGCCAATTAGAGTACCAACCAATTTTCTTACGGGAAAAGTTTAAAAAATTTCAAAATATCAAATCTATAACGATTCCAGAATAAAGATTTTATATATCTTAAATATATCTTACTTGTTGGATATTGTTTTGTTCAAAATATATTTACTAATGAAGACTATTTTATTGAATGTTCTTTACCAACATTGTGCTTTATTTTGATAAAAATTTATCCGAAATACACACAATAAGACATAAAATGTACATTTCCCAAGTTTAGTCAAATTGGAAGCAACAACTTCCGAAACGAATTCCCGGCAGAAAACGTAGTTTTCTTCCGGAAATGACGTTATTGAAAAGTTTCAAAGTTCTATGTTGAAACTTTAAAAGTAAAAAACAAACAAGTATTTTTTATTTGAGTGTTTTAATACGCGCACTTTTGATTAGCGCAGATCGGTAATACTAATTAAGAAATAGAAATGTACAATACATTTTTTTTGTGTATAAAATGCTGTAAATATTAGAATATGTGAAAAATTTAATTTTTGTAGACGTGAAGAAGTTAGAATTGCTTCCAGTTTGACAATACGATAAATAATTAAAAAAAACTATTTTCTTCTAAATTTGTCAGATCAGTAAGTCTTGTAAAAATTAGATTTGTAAGAAATAAACAAAAAATGCGATGAATTTATTAAGATTTAAAGCAAAAAAGTCGCTGCAAAGTAAGAAAATAGTTCAATAGACTATATTAAAAAAATTAAAAATGAGTCGGGACGCCAATTAACTATTTTTCAAATATTGACCCAAACAACCAAATACAGTAAATCAGATTTTTATTGGTTCAATTGAGTATACTCAACTATCTGTGATAACAATTGCAAAATCACAATTAACTGTAGGATAACAAGGGATAACAATAATATATATAATTTATTAGATCTTTAGTTTATTGATTTACTCCATAGTTAAATACGTAAGAAAGCCTATTTATTTCAGTACCGAATGATTCATCATCATCTTTAGATTACTATGTATCAAACGAAGTAATAATCTATTACACATATCTTATTATGCCGAAAATTATCTTAACTTAAGATTTTGAACCAAAAACTAAACGCTTATCGCATATCCAAGTAATTTGTTAAAAAATGGATGGATTATTTGAGTTGGTTTTTAACCCTTTCAGTCCCAGTGATGCCATTTGGCATCATCACTTTTAATATTTTTTTCTAAATGTTTTTGCCCCGTTATGACATCCAAACACACATTATTCGATTCTTCGCTCTCTGTTCCATTAGACAATATTTTACATTAATCTCAATAAAAATCAGAACTACTATTTTTTTTATTCAGAAAATAGCCAACAAGAGTTTCACCTGATTTTTGATAAGTTCACTTCAGTTCCTCATATTTAAAACACAATTTAAACTATTTCGGTTAAAGTAATAATTAAATATTTTTTGAGTAATATGGTCAGATACCTTGAAATATATAAATCGAAGGGTTTTTAGGTAATACATATATATTTATTTTGTTGTTTTCCACAGTTAAAACATTTTGTCAATATTTCAAAAACCATATAAAAATTTAAAATGAATTTTTTTCCTTATGGAAATCTTATATTTGACCTAAAATAAGCTTATTTTGTGAATATCAGATATTTCTGTAGTGTAGTAAATTTTTGGGACTGAAAGGGTTAAGATTCAATAGATATATTCTTGAACTATCCTTAAAAATTTCCTTTTTATTTAAAAGCTGAAAGGAGTTCATATGAATCGAGATTCTCATTTTTGTAACTAAACTTATGTTAATATGGATTAAAATAAATCAATATTCATATCTAGGGTTTACAGACATGCAAATAATACTTCAAAGCAAATTCATACATTTTTATCATTATACAATAATACCAGGCTAAATTAATGCAATATTGCCATTCGTGTGTAATTTGCATTATACAATGGAACGCATTCCATGAATCGTAATAAGAGTAGACGCGAACGGGTCATTATAAATTTACACAATAACACCCCTATCTAGTTAAAATTATTAGAACAATGGAATTATTATCTGTGCAAACATTTCACAGCTCTTAATTTGACTATTTAGATGTCAGAGTCACAATGTTTGTCATTACCAACGTAGCTTAAGACGCGCTACGACAAACAAGCCTGAAGGCGATCCTGATATGAGAAAATATTTGTTTTACTAATTTGACAAAGCGGCAACTGATTTCCAGCCATTATATGATTTAAAGGTTAATTTTGCGGCAAGGGCTTACTAAGTTAGCTTACTGAGCCGGGAATTGAAACATTGGACTTTTTACTTGAAGCATGAACAGGAGCGTGGCATCACCTCAATAGCTATTAATGAACGACATCGAGCGTTTTTTGAAAAAAATTTAACCTTTTTACTTGAAGCACGAACATGAGCATGGCATTACCTCAATATCTATTAATGAACGACATCGAGCGTTTTTTGAAAAAAAAATGTAACCTTTTTACTTGAAGCATGAACATGAGCATGACATTACCTCAATAGCTATTAATGAACGACATTGAGCATTTTTTGAAGAAAAAAAAAATGTAACCACTAGTTTGAGGTGTCGACTCGAGTATTTAAAATAAATATTTTTTTTAGATTTATTAATAAAGAAGTGTAAATATTTTCACATCTCAGAAGGCCGATTTTGAGGTGTACCTGTTGTTTACATGTGAGTATCGCCAAGAATAAATTGCTTGTAGATTTTATTTATTCCCCTAACAATAAAAAATATTAATACACTTTCACAAAGCGTATGTTTTTATTTAAAGGCTATAACTTAATTATTTCACTGATTTTACTTATTTTATACATACAAAATGAAAAGAAAGTTAACATTTTTATGTAGTTAAAATTTCTAATAAAAGAATTAATATAACATGTGGTTATTTTCATTTTAGTATTTTACTTAAAAGAAATTTTGTGTTGATAAATTTGCGTTAAATGTTTTAAAAACATTTGTTTTTCTACAGACTATGAATTAACTAAAAAACTTATTTTAATATAATAATGCACTCTATTAGCTTTAAATCATAAGTTAATTTACTATTTTTCGTAACAATTTGTCAAACGTGTAGTGCTGAAAAAACTGCAGATGAAATCTTAGAAGTTTAAGTTTTGAACGGTCAAATGTTCAATGATAAAATACGTGACTACTTTGTCAAACCCGTCCTGCAAGACTTTACGATATTGGATTGAAATGGTTGATTGTCTGAGAAGTCTAAGGAGTCAAATGAAATGTTAAGCAAGGCCATCTCCTGTTCACACATTTGGTATTGATAAATATTCTTGCATCGTTAACCTACTAAGAAATTCCTCGTCACGCAATAGTATCAGTTTAAGTATGGCTTGTTTGTAATCTACTCTCCATCCTTAAAATAATGCAAAATAGAATAAGGACTATCATACGTTAAAACCACAAAAGCGGCCCCCTAATATGACGTAAGGCATCCTAGTTATTCAACCTTGTTATCCAGGTGGAGTTGATACATTACAGAATAGTGTGTTTTGGTTTGGTTTGGTTTGAATTATCGTCGCACTAGAGCTACACGAGGGCTATTGGCGACGGGCGTCGTATTTTAGAACCACAGTCAGGTGACGAGCCACACCTGAATAGGCACCCAACGCAACCGTTAAGGGCGACTACGCAGCGTTAGGACTTTGAAGGATATTTAACGTGCACTCCCTTACACGGGGTATTATTCGCCGGACATTTTCGGCTGCACGGGCCGTTTATAGGTCGGCAGCTATTTTGGCGATGCCCGGACCCGAACCTGGGACCTTCCGCATGCTAAGCGAGTGCTTAACCGACTGGGCTCCCCAGCCCCAGAATAGTGTGTAATTGATGACGTTGGTAAGGGTTATGAGTTCCTCAGGCACTAAAGTCATGTAGCCAATAAAGCGTATCAATGGTCAAATTTAAACTGCTTTAAATAAGGTGCTATTCAGATTCTGTATTCCTAAGTTATTTCAAGTTTCTTCTTTTTTATCAAGATATTTACAATTCTCTTACATACACTGTTCAAAAATTAGTAAAAAAAATTTGAAAAAAAAAATTAAGATATTTTTATGAAAATATAGTAACACTACTTTTGTTATTTGTTGTTGATTTTATTATATTGTCAGAAATTGGTAAACTACAATTATTAGGTAGGAAAAAACTGCATAAAATTTCTAGTGTAGTTTCCCAATTGATTGTGTGTCAAACCAGCTTACAAGTTCTGTTTTTGTATTTCAATTGTAGATATTTTCCTGTTATATTTACTCAATTTTAATTACACACATTATGTAAATATAAAAATGTACATGAATTGCTGGCTGAAAGTTTGAATCACTCATCTACTGAACGCTTATATTGTCTTCTAATGAAAGGATTTAATATGTTATCAAAGAAACTTAACATTGTTAAACTATTCAGCCTAAAATTTTGATTTTATTAGATCCTTAGTGTCAAATATTAAACGCATCAATAGGTAATGTCAATAAAATTATTGGAGCATACAATGATCTCAGAACCGCGTCCTTACAAAGTCGGTATTTTCTACTCTATTTTTTGGAACATAATTTTATAGCGTCATCTGAAAATGACTGTCAATCTGTCATTTCTCTTGACAGGGCTTTAATAGTGTGTTTACAATGTATTAAAAAGTTATAAGATTAAACGTAGAACTTTATTGTAGAGGGAACTACGATTTGTTTTTGTGTGCATCATACAAAATTGTATTGTTTCCAGCCATGATGTTGTATTCCAACGAATGCAAGGTGATCTGTAATTTTCATTCTTATTTGAATCCGCCACGATCTCGGTTGATTTCCCGATAAAAAAATTATTTAAAAAATAAGGGCCAAACAAAATAACAAACATTGAAATATACGATAAATCAAATAGTAAACCTACATCCACAATAATAAAGAAAAGAAGAGGGTAGTGGATAGGACATGTACTACGAATGCCCCCATCAGACCCAATTCGCTTTGCCCTCGCTTGGGCACCTGATGGAAAGAGGAAAAGGGGTCGACCCAAACTGACCTGGGGTCAGATGGCGATAAAGGAAATGAACAGGTTTGGATGGCCAAGCTGGGGGATCGCAAGGGATGCAGCACTTGACCGCACTTGTGGTCTCATGTACCACTTGAGCGTTAGGAGATTTAAGTCAAGTAAGTAAGTCAAAAAAGTTTATATCTTTACATTGAAATTTTTATATCTTTATTATTATATACTACTGGAAATACTTATTAAAGAATAGCTTCTCTTGCAACTCCAGTTCAAATAATTGGATCCATAAACATTGTAATAAAAACATACCATAATAAAAACATTACATAATCGTAAAAGACAAACTGAATTGTTTGTTTAACAATGTTTTGATTACATAAATGCAATTGTATTTAGATATTCAAAAGATAATATAAATAAAATAACTTTGTCTTTACAACTATAGATAAAAAAACTATTTTGTTATGTTTAAGAGAAAAGAAAGTTTCCTGCAAAAAGTTGTCTTCTGTGTCAAATCTTCAATTTAATATTTTAGCGACAAATACAGATCTTGTATAAATAATATTTATGCTACCGTCGTCAGAAGATAAACCTTCTTGTCTTTTGATAAATTACTCTATACCTTATTCCATCTGGTGAATTTTTTCAAAGCTATAAGAATTCCCATTTTAAAAAGACAATAGGCTTTTCTTTTCAAATAAAAACAAAAAATGTATATATGCACATATAGGGGCTTTTTATGTACGCTAGTGGTACAATTGCATATAAATATGAGAGTTAACACAAATATTTATTTTATCAGAAAATTCTTTATTTATAGTGTTCTCTCTCTTTCTCCTAGTTTTTTCTTCCAGATATATCTTGGCAGCGATAATTGATATAAAAAAGTGAGAAATCTCTTAAAGATAGAACTTTAAATTATATACTTTAGAATATTTGATTATTTTGGTGAATATATACATTTAAATATTTTAAAAGTATTATTGTGCCACTTTTAAAATAATGCTCGTCCTGAAGAAAAATTTATGCTTTCGTAAGTTATTATTATATGTTAATATTTTACTAATATATTTGGGAAGTAATATGTTTCATAAAGTTTGAATTCAATCTACTTCGAAACAACGTACACCGCATTTTGTTTGTAAAACAATGTTATTAAAGTCGCCATACAAACATAAAAATCCCTTTCATGCAGAATTTGAAAAAATATATATATATTGCTTAAATTTCTTTACTGTGTCATTTTTATTAATTTCTAATTGTAGTATTTTTAAATAAAGAATGCAATATATAATTTTTTATGAAAACCTTAGAAGTATTAAAAAATAAAAGGAAAATGTGCTCTTCTTTAAGAAAAATGGCCAGGTTTTTAAACAAAAATTCGACGAACGTTTATGCATATTGATAAATTATGTAGTTTGACATTGAGTTGGTAAGGTGCAAGGAGAAGTTAAGTTGTCAAAAAGTAAAGTGAAACTGCCATTCAAAGATTTGCATTTTAATACTAAGAAAGAAATTCCATATTATAAAGCGTTTCAGTTCAATGGCGATTAGATTCTTTAAAATTATTTAATAACAATGTTATTCATGAATTTTGAAGCAAAACAACACTAAGAATCCAAAATATTGTGCTTATGTGCGAATATTTCTTTCCGCTGCAAAGTCAAATTGAATTTATAAAAGGAATTGAACAACAATTTTTAATACACAGAATTAAGTTAAACAATTGTTCATTTCAAAATTATTTGGAAGTTTTTTTTGTAACATGTAACGTACTTATTCAAATCATGTTTATACACATTTTCAAATGCATTTAAAAACCATTTTAAAGAAAAAAAAGTATTAATTTGCTGGTTTAGGAAATTTATGGGCATAACCAAATAACTTTTTAAAAAATTAAATATCCTATGTAATTTAATTTGTTATACCTTAATTCATATGTGCCCATCACAATAAAAATATGCAAAATAATATGAAAGTATTTATACATGTATTAAAGTAAAATTACAAAGCGATGCCTTTGTGGTACAAATTGAAATTTTCTAAGATACTTATATAATATTTAGATTTTTTTAGATGTTTGGAATATTTCGGTGGCTTCTTTACAGATCTGAATGTAAGAAATATACGAAGTGTCTAGTTGCAAAACTCACAGTTTCGAAAATATAATTAATATATAGGAAAATATAATTAATATTAATATAAAGGTCCTGTCATTCTCCATTTCGTCCAATTGATTTTATAATTAGTAAAATTCTCCAAAGCGCGGACTGGACCCTATATCTTAATTATACTTTGGAGAATGTGAGTTATACAATTAAACCCTTCCGCTATTCTTTCAAATTTAACACAGAAAATATTATCAATAGTAAATGATAAAACAGTAAATTTGAATTTTTGAAATTGTTTCCATCTTCTATGGACGCTCCCCCGCCATATTTAGCTTGTTAAGAGGGATGGTCTGTTCTTCCCCATATCTGATTATTTATCTTTTCACTAAGTAAATTGTGTGTTGTAACTAATTTATGATTTACGTTACTTAAAAAAAACTTATTTACTGTTTTACTCAAGGATTCCATACATTGAAGTCGCTCTCTGAGGTAAAATTGTAAATGATAAGTTTCGTAGTATTGTAGTATTTGTAAAAATATAATAATACATTGGTAGTATTTCAAATATTTTTGGATATTTGCTAGCATATTCAGGTAAGTTTCAAAAAATAAAAGAAGATATTACTGAGAAACGAATAAAAATTGTTTTTTATAATTAATTTTAATCATACATTTAGAAATTAAAAATACATATATTTTGTATAATAATTATATAATATCTTCAATCTTCATATATTTTGTATAATAACCAGCTATCAAAAAATATACTATAACTTAACACTTTTTTTTCTCTATTTAACCATTTCAGTGACGCTTTATATTGCTCCCAGCCAAGTTGAATCTCTTTAGAGGATCATTAAGACGTAAAAATAAATGTTTGGTCCCTTCCTTTCCAAAAAGAGGTTATCCAAAGTTTCTTGCTTGTTACTTTTTGAAGCATAAAGAAAAGTTGTTCTACTATCACATGGTCATTTATTGCTTGGAGTAAAAACTGAATAAATGTGAGATATTTGGAAGACTTTCTTTCGAAAAGAATAAGAAATGGACTATTTCTTGCAGAACCAAAATCATTAGAAAATTACGGGTTCTTTATGACAATAAACAATAAGTATAATAAGTAAGCGTTTCTGACAGGGTTGCTAAAACATGTTTGTAGTCTTAATTTGTGTTCTAGTATAATGTTAAGTACAGGGTGAGGCAAGCAAAACCGGCCCGAGGTGGAGATAAGAATACGACAGAAATGTTGCCAAGTCTAAAACCAATACAAAAACAGGTTTGCTTACTGAAGCTATTGATCGCTTCAATATTAAGCCCAAACAAACGCTTGGCGACTAATTTGCCAGCAACTACTCTACGCTTTTAGAAGCTAGTTGAAATGGAATATAAACAAGGTTAGTAGAGCTGCTCAAGATTTAGTGATTATTTGATTGTTTCGGTTGTTATTTAACCTAGATAATAGGACCTTTTTGTTTTTGGTAATGCAAAACATTCTAAATTGATTGCAAGACACAAAATTTGCATTATGGGACGTCTTCATACAATGCGAACTAAGATCTGAACTCGCCACTAGCCTATGAGTAGCTCTAATGTGAAGCGAATCCGATCCAACCAATGCAAAAACAGGTTTCAGGCGGCTTCAAGAGTTTTTCTCGCCAAACATTTCAACGTATTCCCATCTCTAGATCGGGGCCGGTTTTGTTTGCCTCACCCTGTATTAAGTAAAATGTATTGGAATTTAAGATTTGTATTTTGATGGGTTTAATTCCTAGCTAATTTTTTTTTTGAAAATAATATTATCAAAATTTATTTTTTATTTGTCAAATATTGTTAGTTGTAATGT
The DNA here is from genome assembly GCA_023701765.1 of Hylyphantes graminicola. Lineage (NCBI taxonomy): Eukaryota > Metazoa > Arthropoda > Arachnida > Araneae > Linyphiidae > Hylyphantes > Hylyphantes graminicola. The sequence goes on from CM043123.1 coordinate 35,688,431, forward strand.
TTCAAATTTTTTTAATAATCTTATAAATCTACTTTAAATAATCTTCTTAAAATTTCAGATTCTGAAAATTAACTTAAAAAACTACTCAGAAACTCTACTACTCACACCGAAAACCTTTGAGCATAATTTTTCTTTTTAGATCTTAGAACAATAAATTCAGCTAAACAAGTAGAAATGGACACGATATATTTATTAAATACTTCTTCTAAATATACATATCAATAAATACACAAATTGAAAAAAAAATCAACGGTCATTTTAAAAAAAATTTGCTTTTTTATTTTTTTAAATCGGTAATAATTGAATTAAATGGCGAAATCATCTGTATCAATTTTAATTTGAAATTTTGAGCTTTCATTGGTATTTTTAAACAACTAATAAACCTTCTGAAATTTTAAATTGTTTAAAATCGTGTGAGTTTTGCATATTCTATAATAGATGGCGCCATAAATCGAAATACCAAAATAAACTCTTCTTGGGAAATACTTTTCGGTCAATTCAGTTGGGCTGGATAAATTGTTAAATAATGAAATAAAATTTGTTTAGTGTTAAAAATAATATTATTAGAATTTGAAAGACAGCATAATGGGATGGTAAAAATAACATTTGGTAAAAAAAAAAGTCCATTAAGGTAAGCATCAACAAAAAAATGTGTAATAAAATATGGCACATTAAAAAAATAATAAGATACTGTATATGTTTTTAAATATATATAACTGATTGTTTTAATATTGGGTATAGAATGTATTATACCGAAATGCATTGAATAAAAATTATTTCGTTTAATTTAGTGCATTCGAATTTCGGTTTTAAAAATTTTCATTGAGTATTTTAAAATTTCATCTATAAAAGAAACGAAAAACTAATTTTGTGTTAGTTTTTCATTGTTTAAAGTTAAAAAAAATCAGTGTTGCTTTGCTGTTTCAGACATAATTGTAGGTATGATTTTTCAGTATTTTCTGGTTAAAAGGATATACGATTTTAAAGTATAACAATAAACTTATCATTAACTCCAAAAACAGCTTAAGTTTAAGATTTTAGTATCTGAATTGGTCATTTTCAGCTTAATTAATAAATATATTTTATAGCACTTTTTCAGAACATTCCTAGACGTTAAAATATTTTTTTAATATAAAAAAAATCGTGTTCTTCTAAAAGGTAAATTTTTCGTAATATCAATGTAAAAATCTAATCCAATTTTTCGCTTGGCTGCGTTTAAGTTTCACTGTTGCGAATTCCCTTAAATTAAATATTTTAGAATATGATGGAAATTGTGAGATTATTTAAGGTATGAAGAGAAGATTTTTTTTACTGTGCACATGGTTTTCTATGGATTCTTGAGAAATTAGTGTAACTGATTTAGTTTGTCAATTAGTAACTCGTCGGTACGATTAAAGAAAGTATTCACTTTTAAAAACTCCTATTCATAATTTTTTATGGCAAATTCTAAGAAATTCATATTGTTTAAATTTGCTATTGTTGATTTAAAGTTCTTGGAATAAAAAATCCATAAAAGTTCCTGCTTGCATAAAGATAATTATAAAACACATTAAATTGAATAAAAAAAGAGACTGATATATTGATAGCATCATTGCAATATCCAAAGCAAGACTAAAAGTTATATATTATTCATAAAAGTTCATTATTACATATTAAGTTCAATATTATTCATCAGTACAATTCAAGCAAGTTTATACTTTTTCAACGATGCATATTGTTAATATTTTCTTAATTTTAATAAGTTTTGTTTAATTTTAACATAGTTATAAAAATTAAACAAGAAACTGATAAATTAATAACATTATGCGTCGTTGCATTGTCCCCCAACATTCGCCTCACAGCCTGTTACATAGTGGTATGTTAAATCTACGATTAATCCCAAATTACACAAGAGCTCCAATGCTAATACCCATGTCAGCGAAATCCGTGACAGCAATTGGCATCCATTCATTGCCAGCACATTAGTAACCACTTAGGTATCTCACTCACTGCTACTAATAAGACTTTCTTACTAGAAAGCAAGTGTTAACGTATCTATAGTTAATCCATCATAGACTGTATTTTAAGAAAAATATGGAATTTTAACTAATAGACACTTACTATATCGTATTTAAAAAAAAAAAAACGGTTTGTTCGTCATAAAAATTCTAACTATCCGATCATATTATCAAAAGCCATAAAAATAAATCGAAGAAAGGTATCCTTAAGTGTTATATAAACTTACTTTTACACATTATATGGTAGTAAAAATTGTACAAAAGAGCTAGCTAACCCACTAGGGTCTATTACTTACTACGAACCTGAAAAGTGCATTAGCCCTTAAAAAGCTTCTTACAAATCCAAAAACAAAGGGCCTACGTCACAAGCTACATCAATGGACATCACCCCTTCTTCTAATACGAGATTCGATTTTACTATCAGATAAAATCTAACTTACCCTTACAAACTCATCCCTTACAGTTCGGTAGTCGCACCGAAATACTTAACAACCAAAAGCAATTGTACGTGGCGACTCCCAATAGGCACAACCACCAGCTGCAAATGACAAGCCAAATGTTTCCAATTTGCCACCATATCTCGGGGAAAACTTCCGCCATTACTTGTTTCTTGCATCCCAACACCAATCGCATCCCCCATCTAAAGGACATCACGGTAGGAATATCGCGGCGTATTTATGGCACACTTTAGGAAATAAATGAATGCTCAGTGGTCAGATTGGGCTTTCAGGGAATAATACTGTTGATTTTTTGTTTGGTGTCGGTTGGTTTTGGCTTGGGTATGGATTGCGTTTTGTTTATATAACTTAGGATAATTAAGGTACAATTAAATGTATTCTTTAGTAAATTAATTAGGGAAATTAAATATTTAATATGTCCTTTTAAGTATTAATCAGATTGGGCTTTCAGGGAATAATACTGTTGAATTTTTGTTTGGTGGTCGGTTGGTTTTGGCTTGAGAATGGATTGTGTTTTGTTTATATATAATTTAGGATAATTAAGGTACAATTAAATGAATTATTTAGTAAATTAATTAGGAAATTAAATATTTAAAAAAATGTCATTTTATAAGTAATAATCTTTTTTTAAAAAAAATAGTATTTTATTGCTTAAACGTTGGTATAAATTAAAGGGTAACATATGTATGATCTGCGCTTTATAATTAATATATATTGCTATACATTATTATTATATGCCATATTAATATTTATTGCTATACATGATTATTATTAAATTTACTTTCAAATATTAAGCCTTTACCATTGCTAAAACTTATAAAGTAACTAATATATTTTAATAAAAATAAACTTCAAACGTTACTTTCTTAACACATAACACAAATGGTAGCGTCCATCTGACATCAGTAACACAGTTTGCCAATGTTTAAATTTTTTCTTCGTATCACTGCTATCAGAGAGTTACGAGTTACTAAAAAAGAAAAAAAAAGTTGGAAATTTCAGAGTGTGTAAATCATCCAAAGTCACATGACCTCGTGAGGAAAGGATAGTCAATAGTGACTAAATTCAATTTGACGCTTGAAAAATTCTCAAAAAAGGATATTTTTTTTTATTTCTGAGAGTACAGGGGGTAAGTTCTGGATCACTTTTCACGTTAAACACCTTTTGAGGGAAAATATTTTATATGAAACTTTCTGAAGAATACTCAATTTTAAACCTGACCCCTATGATAGGTTTTTGATAAAAATAATTAATTGAACTTATCTTCCTTTGGTACATTTAAATTAAGCTCTCTGAATTTTCTTTTATTATTTGTGAAGACTAATGCAAAAAAACTTTTTCCTAGTAGTATTTTTATGATTAAGTAGACGCTATAAAAAAGTACATTAATAGTAATTAAAGGATTATGTGTATATACTAATTACCATAAATCCTAGGGTCTAGACATTAACTATCACAGCATATTTTGTTTTGCTTATTTAAAAGTGTATCACAGAAAAAAATTATTCGATAAATTTATAATTCCAAAAGAGATTTTTTTTGTTTCGGTTAGACTTCATGAAGCAATAAAATTTTTTTTGTCCATAACCTATAAATTATTCAACAAAATAATCTGACATTCTGCATAATAATCTTCTTTAAAAGTAATCTTATATCTGGCCTTAAAACAAACACCACATTGTTTTCAAACGTGAAATCGAAAATTTGTTTACATAAGTTTATTTTAAAGTAATATTATTTTCGTCTAAAACAGTATCTCTTTTCTTTCATATATAAATTAAATATGCATAGAATTGAATTTTCTGCTTATAATTATTAAGTAAAAGGTTTTTTCGACAGCAGTAAAATTTTGACTATATTGCCTTTCATATGAAAAAATTACGTATTCCACTGATAAAGTGGCAGTGAGTAAGGTGGTAGAAATGTCTTTTTTAAGCATTATTTAACATAACTTAAAAAATTATGAGTTCATTTGGTTTTTGGAAATTTGCACACTGTTAATTTCGTACCTGGTTTCACTGGAAAAAAGCGCCAAGTAGCTGCAACGGTAGTATGATGAAATGCTTAAATATAATTTCGGTTTTACGTTGACCATTTTTCAGATTTAGAAAACCAGAATCTGAAAAATGGTTCAACAGGATTCCAAGATCATTGTGTAATATTTCAGCACACAGAGCAATTTGCAACGAATAGGAAGCATTTATTTCTTAGATGGAAAACTAATACGAAGTTTGTAACAGAAAACGCCTGTTTTTTTAATTGGATTTGAAAGGATTGTGTTAAAGGTACGCAGGTGTGGATTGCAGTGGGGTCTGTTTACAAAAAAAGTCATTAGTCACGGGATATTTTCTGTAGAAGTATGTCTTTTTATGTTTGTGTAGTAATTGTAATGCAGTTTTAATTTGTATGTAGTAGTAATGTATTTACTAGTAATTTGTTCTTTCATAAAATATTTCTATCCTAATAGTTGTAATAAATACTAAATAAACAAATTTATTTTTTTAAAAGTCTTATAAAGAATTGACTTTAAAACATTCATCAGACACTGACAAAAATATTAAATATCTACTTTATGCTGTTTTACTTCAAATCTAATGCGTCACACATCACCAATGCTACGTATAGTTTTAAATCTCAAAACCCATTAATTATATCATGCACCATAAATCATCAAATTATCAATAATATAATTTTATAACCCCCATGAGAATACAATATCCTAACTAGAAATGTGATATTTCAGGGTAGAATCGGAATTCATTTGAAATACTAGAATAACACTAGTTTCAATCAATGGCGATTAACTCTAATACAATGTCAGAAACCCGAATTAATCCAAAGCATCGTCTCCACCTAAACGACATTTGCAAGGCTTAGAACGGATTTCACAGTGTCATGTGTAATTGAACTATTGTCAAATCGGAAGGTATCAGAAATGGTGAAAACGGAATTCCCAAAGCACAGTTGTTTAGATTGGGATTGCAAAACCTGGATTTGAATATCGTTGGCACGAACATTCTGAATAAATTGTACTGAACAATAAATGATAAGATTTTTGAAAAACTTTTTTAAAAAATTTAGTTGAATATTTAAAGATACTTTTTATACACTTTTCGTGTAAGTTTTTCTTGAAATTCAAGGAAGTTTTGTAAGTAACTTAAATGTATGCATAATAAAATTTTAAGTTCGTGAATGTAATTGCCTCTCTTAACCAATTCCACACAATATGTTACCCTCCCTCTAGCAAAGGTAGTAAAAAAAGGGATTGTTTCTTATTAAGAATATATACGCCAAATTGGCTACTTAAAATTAATTATATTCTCAAATTCTGTCAAACTACTTACTTTATTCATTTGTAAATAATAAAAAAATAATGTATAAAGAAACATTTTGCATAGAAATCTAACTTAAGCATAGACGGATTGTTTTTAAATATGAAATGTTTACACATTTTTTCTTTTATTTAAAAAGCAAGTTACATCTCATAAAATTTAGTTAAAGGGGAAAAAAATATTGATGACCATGGCTGAGAAAATCCCATAAAACAGTTAGACAAATAATTGCTTTAATAAATATTTTTTTGCCATTTTAGCAAACTTAAAATTACCCTAAAGTAATTTATATAAAAAATAAAAATTTTAAAAAAATTACAAATTTAAGCACATCATTTTCTTAAAGCACTATAAAAACTTAAGGACACACAAAAAAGACGTCACAATATAAAAAACATGACCAATACCTTTTTTTTTTATTCGGCGTAGTACAAAATGCATCGTTTCAACGTGGACGCTAATATAAAGAGAATGTAAATATGTCCCAATTACAAGTTTTTTTCTTCAGAACATTTAGCTTAAGTACCACTTACATTCATGCAACAACTTCGAAAAGTATCAAATACTGTATAAGTTATTTCTATATTGTGTTATAAATTACTTTACATCAAACATAATTACACCATTAAATTTTCACCTATCTTAATTGTAAGGTTTCTTACCTTTCACGAACCTTGAAAGAAGTTTTCAAGGATATTTAAAAACTTAAAAAGTCGATAGTTGATATTGAAGACAGCTGCATAATCAAGTATCTGATGCAATACCCAAAACACAAAGAAAATCAATAAAGAGTTAATTCATAAAACTTAACTTAGTAAGAAATATCGACAGGTAACCGATATTATGTGGTTGACTAATTTCAATAGTGATATATTTCGAGTCTTTAAAAATACGTATCAGAAACCTTTAACATTACAGTTTACATTCTTTATATATGTATCTTATCCCAGTAATAGTTTCAAAATGAGTTTACAGAGAGAATCAGCAGCGTTTAAGACCATTAAAAGTGTTTTTTAAGGTGACTAGAATTTGTTGTATCATTTTTAAAATAAAATCCATATAAATTTAAACATGCTTTTAAAAATAATTTTATATGGCTTAAGGGTAATTTTTAAACTTGAGTTTTCGTCAATAGTGCCATAATAAAAAACTTTTGTGCTTGTCCTTCTCCTAAATAGTAACATACTAATCTAGTAAAATTTTTAATTTGGAGAATGCATAAATAATTTTATCTTGGTTACAAGTAGTTTTCGATTAAATAAATTCTTCTCATTAAATCAAAAAACATATTTGGCAGTTATAATCTTTCTAAAATTTTAATTTATTACCTTTTAAAACTGAATATTTTCGGACTTCTACAACTAGTGGTGCTTTACGATCACATTTCAAACTAAAACTTTATATGTAATTCAACTTAACATGATAATATACATACATTCATATAAATATGATATAGCATTATTTCAAACTAAAACATGATATTTAAAAAAAATCTCAAATTAAATATAATATAAAAATATCTAATATTTTTCTCATATAATTCTAAAACTTAAGCATAACTAATTCACCACCAAAAAAAGGTAGCCCAAAACTGTAAGTTTGCTGTTTTAAAAAAAATTACTTATCGTATGCTTCAAAATAATGTACACAAAAATGCATTTTTATTCAAGTATAAACATTTTAAGTGTTTACATATTTACGTAATTTAGGTTTATGTAGCCATAGACATTTTTCAAGATTAAATAATGTTTTTTTTTTCATAAATGCTATAAAAGTTCAGCCCAAAAGAAGCACCGTCGTATGAGAAAATGAACTTTATGTTATTGTTTGGAACTTTGATCAAACTTTTTTCAATATATAATGATGGGGCACCATAATGTCCAAATACTTTCGCTCGTAAATTTTCAAAAAGTGAAAACATTTTTGTTATAAAAAGTATTGTTCCTTTAGGAACCAAAATTATGTAGAATAATATTTTGCCTTACAGAATTACAAGAATTTAATCAACTAAAAAGTTTTTGTACTTCTTTTTGCCTCATTTTACAAATTTATATAAGATAATATGATTATTAGGGTGGTCCTTATTAACATGGCAAAAAATAAATTTTCGATTTTGGAACGGGCCACCCCCTCAATTTGTTTATTCATGTGAAAAAATAATTCCTGCAAAATTTTAGCCAAATCAATTAGTAATAACACGTGCCCCACGGGGCTTAAAGTTTTGAAAAACGCAAAATTTTAGGGTGTTTTTTTAATAATTCCATTATAAGTCAATATCTATCCCAAATAAGAAAACATACTCAATACAAATGTTATACATTATAAAATTTCCTACAACTTTGTAATTTACACTTTTGATCTATGAGTAACAGGTTATGAGTTATGGGGAAAAGAATGAGCGATGTTTTACTAGATTGTAAATCCCCCCCACCCCCCCATGGCCACACTACGCAAACGATATCCTTCAAAATGGTGCGACATAAGCAATTATTTAGATAACTTTTAACCGTTCTGTCTAGAAATCAACTAAAAAAGGGACAAATTCAAGTATTTAAATAAAACACATTTAAAATATGCCGTAATTTTAAGACTTTGGGCTGTCTGGGCCGTCGCGTGGGTGGGGCAGAGGGTGCAACATTAAAGTGATTATTTAGATTAACTTTTAACTGGTTATGTTTGACATTTAATTAAAAAGGGGCAGATTCAAGTACTACAAAAAAAACTTAAAATGTACCACGATTTAAAGACTGTTGGCTGTCAGGGCCGTCACGTGGGTGAGAGGGGGGGGGGGGCACTTTCGCTAAGGAGTAAGTTTTTTTAATGGCAAAAGCGATACGCCATGAGTCATACATTTATCCACATATGTTTTCAACCCCTGCATAATGGTTACTGCCTCTAGTTGAAGTAATAAAAAATTTCTTACATATGGTAATGGCAGAAAAGATGTGAAACCAATGTAATTGCTAAAAAGACTTTGTTGCGTTCTAAAAAAGCTAATGCGTTTTTTTTAATTGATAGAACAAGCAATTTCTAACGAATTTCGGACCTTTGTTAAATGTTTCATATAAAGTTCGTGTATACGTACTGATACGTTCGTACCGAGTTATGCTCGAAAATAAATATTTATTTTTGCTACAATTAAAAACCAAGTAACTGGTGCCAAATTGTTATTTCTTGGAGATTTGTTGCTCATATTATTTTTAAATCTGGTTAATTAAACCTGAATTCACACGAGTGTTTTCGTTGCAATGGATGAAAATCTAATTTTAGAGGAAAACATGTATTCCTACCTGCAAAATATAACACTACAAATGAATGGTTATAAAACAGATTCGAATGACAGAGATACCACATTAAGGAAGCTTTCAAGGAATTACATCCTTTATAATGTTCAATTCTGAAAATTGTCTGAAAGGAAGTTTTAAGATCTTTAAACTTCGTAAATTTTGCAGCATAAAGAGGTGTGAAGTTAATTGAAGAATTCAACTATCAATTTACAAAGGATGAATCCAAAAAACAATTTATTTTACAGACCATGCAAGACTGTCTTAAAAATTACCCATCACACTATTAAAAATCTGTACTAAAGCAATACAATAATGACAATATAGTAAGTGAAAAGTGCATGGAAATCGGGCATGAAAACCCCAGTTTTTATGTTCAGTACCGGAACAATTTACAAATGATTACATTCTAAATTAGTTTCTTACTTGTAGAGAAAATTAAAATACTAGAAAACGTCAATAATACAGTATTTTCAATAAGTTTCGAAAAGAAAGGGGGGAATATTTTATACAGGAATATTAATAGTATAGGGAAATTTATAATATTTATTCTCTAAAAATATTCTTTTTCTTTCAATTTATCTGGTTTTCATAAATGAATTTATTACATTTACTTATACTAAATTCCTTTTAAAAATTCACTATTTTAGATTTTCTTTTTATTATTAATAAAATATTAAGATTAACCAATTAAAATATTAAGATATACCAATGACCCCTTCTCCCATATTGTACATTCAAAACAGCACTGGTTAGCAACATAATTACATTTCTAAGAATGTCATTTGCTTACTAGACGCACAAATAGTTTAGTTAATAACCTATATTAATTTTTGAAAGTGCCCCCCCCCATCTGCCCCACCCACGCGACGGCCCTGACAGCCAAAGGTCTTGAAATGGCGGTATATTTTAAACATGTTTTTTTTAATTAAATACCTGCACACACATCAGTAACTTTTTGTTAATTTTTTGACCGAACAGTTAAAAGTTATCTAAATAATTACTTATGTCGCACCATTGTGAAGGATATCGCTTGCGTAGTGTGGCCATGGGGGGATTTACAATCTAGTAAAATGTGGCTTGTTCTTTTCCCCATAACTCATAACCTGTTACTCATAGATCAAAAGTGTAAATTACAAAGTTGTAAGAAATTTTATAATCTACAACATTTGTATTGAGTATGTTTTCTTATTTGGCATAGATATTGATTTATAATGGAATTATTAAAAATACACCCTAAAATTTTGCGTTTTTCAAAACTTTAAGCCCCGTGGGGCACGTGTTATTACTAATTGATTTGGCTAAAATTTTGCAGGAATTATTTTTTCATATGAATAAACAATTTGAGGGGGTGGCCCGTTCAAAAATCGAAAATTTATTTTTAAGGACCACCCTAATGATTATGTTAGTCTAAATGTCAAGATGCATTTTATAAATATAGAATATAGATAACGTTGAATAAAAATATAACAATCGTTATTCCATTACTCAAAACAATCCTTTCGAATCTTTGTCTACATTTCAATTGAAATGTTTATCACGCTAAAAATTATGTCATACTTATCACATGCTCTCAAATATTTCACTAATTACACTTCTTTTTGAGAATATATTAATTTCAAAAACTATAAAAAAAATATTTTTAAATTTATGGTATCATAATTAAAAACTTTCTCATGCAAAGTGAATAGCCAATTTATGACTCATTAAGTATACAAGTTTTTATATAGGGTAGGTGATTAAATATTCTCGTATTTCCATGCTTGCGCTTGATACGTTCTAAGTACTTTGTCAGGAGTTTACGATGAAGAAAATGGGTTTTACGTTTCTAATAAGTTTGTTTGGCAAACTTCCAACAGTCCATCAAGGGTATTACCTTAATTTTAAAGCTGTCTTATAAAGGACTTGATGATTTGAATAAATTAGAGCATTATACTTAATAAGTAAGTAATATTTATTTATATTTAAACATAAGAAAGCTATTTTTTTAAAGACATAATATTCATCTTATTTATGTATTTGGAGCTGAGTATTTTACATATATATATATTATAAACTTGAAGAAATAAGGTACCATTCAAAATCCTTTTAATCATAAATTTTGTTATGGGTATTTCTTGTTAACTATTCTGTTAAATATTCTCGTATTTTACAAAAAAAAAAATAATAATGGTATTTTTACTACGAAAAAATCGTTTGTCGAATCAAACAAATTAAAAAATTATTCAAATAAAATTTAAACAAAGAAACAGTTGAAACGAAATAGCTAAAATATTAGCGTTCCTTTCCCGTCATGTGCATTTAAAGATATTTTGACCGATAATGTTGATTGTTAGCCAATTAAAATGACAAATACTCTTGAAAATTAAAAATTAAGTAATTAACACAAAGAAAAAAATTGATTAAACGATCTTATGATCATACAGTTAATTTAATCCTAACATTAAATCGTTGATCTGTTTTATCAACAGAAAATCCAGACTTGAGTTGCAATCTCTTGTGAGTCATCGCTTAGACTTGTCCAATGGTAATTGTATATATGCCAAGAATCTATGTCATGAATGCTTCCGATGAAAAAGTTAATGAAAAGAAAGTCTCTAAAGAGTTGAGAAGGAATGAGTTTTAGCTCAGTAAACCCTTTTCTCTAATTACGTGACTTTCGATAAGAGTATCTTGAGGCATCACTGAACGAACATTAGTATTAATAAATTCAACGCTCTACTAAACTGCTTCGTCCACTGCTTCATTTGAGTTCAAAATGTTAGGTGGATACAGTTGTAACCAGTGTTGGGCAAATTTTAATTGCTAGAACAATTAAATATTAAAAATTAATCAATTGGTAAAAGTAACCACAACAACTAACAATTCATCAATTATAATTGTGGAAAATTGCAATTAACAATTATTTATTTGTTAACTGTCGTAGTAAAAATTAACAATTAATTAATTTTTAATTGTTTTGTTAATTTTAATTAAACATAACAATTAATTATTTTTTATTTGTCTTAAATCTAAGACTTAAAGCTTAATTTTCCTAAATCTTTACCCATTTCGATTTAATACATAAAGTTAATTGTTAGTATTAATTGTTTCATAAAACAACTAATTTAATTAATTTAAGTAATTATTTTAACTGTAAGGTACAGTTGACATACGTTAATCAAATTAATTTAATTTTAAGGTGAAATTAAAAGTTCAAGTATGATTAAATTAATTGTAACTAATTTAATTGCAATTACTTTTTTAGTCAATTGATAAAATAATTGACCAATTAATTGATTAATGCCGAACACTGGTTGTAACTCATATGTGGTTTGTTAAGCGTAAAATGATTATAAAAGTTAGGAAGGAAGAGAGGAAGCAGAGGAGGGGGGGGGGGGGGGTGCAGCTGCGAAACTGACATTCTACCAAGTATAACTAGGGTATATGTCACGGCTCTATCAATGTCAATTTAGTTCAATTGAGGCTATCATTATAAAAAGTTGACAGTTTGTTATAATTTTGAGAATGGGAGTTTTGAAACAAGACACTTCAGAAGAAATTTATGAACCCTAATGATGGATATGTATAGGCCTCTAATGAAAGGAAACTGATGATAAAGTTAGGTTAGGTTTGAATTATCGTCGCGCTAGAGCTACACGAGGGCTATTAGCGACGGGCGTCGTATTTTAGAACCACAGTCAGGTGACGTTGATGATAAAGAATGAGTATAATGATAAAATGACAAATTTCATCTGTATTGTGCGAACTAGTGATCACAATGGTATATTTCTTAGAAGCACTCTATAACCAATGGAATTTTGTTGGGCAAACATCAATGAACAAATAAAGCAAATAAGTAATGGACTGATTGTGGTAAGGGTGAAGTTTAAAAAAATAACCATTGTCCTTGTCACATCCAAGGGAGAGATTCCATATGGATATTTTTATAGTCCTCTGTCAAGCGTGAATGAAATATTACTACACTGCAATACACTCTAATCGTATTCATATGTTGATTTTTTAAGCAAAACTGTATGACTCTACTAGTTTGTAAAACTTTATTGAAATTTTGAAGGTTACTTATTTAAGAGAAATGTAATGATAATCCTCCTCATAATATTATAATTTGCATTTTTGTGTAAAATATCAGTTACAATTTTATTGAGCCAACTTTAGCTAGTTGGGTGAGCACCCAAAGAAGTTGGCTGCGGACAAACTGCGGGCAATACTTCTTGGAATTACAAATAGATAAAAATTGATGAGATGTTTTAGTGATGCTTGATTTGGTAATCTTTAAAGTAAAATAAATATGCAAAGAAATTTTGAGTCATTGAATAATTTTTGGTGGTAGACTTAAGCGCTTTATTGATTAGTGGTTAAATTAAAACTTCGAATTCAAAGTAAGTTTGCCTCATTTTAGAATAAAAACTTTTGGGAGTTGCTTTCTGCTGCTTTGTAGTTAGTAGTAATGTGGTTGAAAATTTGGCTTTTAAGATAATGGATAGTATGGGGACTTCAATTAAATATAATGATTTTGTAAAGTATGTTTTCTTTATACGACTAGTTTACAAACCTTTTCAATTTTGTGGTTTCTGAAAATGGTCGATCATAAAACTTTTGAAAGTTTTATTTTAAATAAAACTGCATTTACAATACTTCAAAGATATTATGACCTAAGTTATTTAAAAATTAGTAATCACATTTTGACTCAAATACTGCAATTAGTATCAGAAACCAATTTTATAGTATCTATAATGTTTAAGGAACTAAATAACTATGACTGGGTAAATACAAAAATATAGGACTGCAATGCGTTATTCAATAATTTTATTAAGTGATGCCTTATAGTGATGCTTGATTTGGTAATCTTTAAAAGTAAAATAAATATGCAAAAAAATTGAGTCATTGAATAATTTTTGGTGGTAGACTTAAGAGCTTTATTGATTAGTGGTTAAATTAAAACTTCGAATTCAAAGTAAGTTTGCCTCATTTTAGAATAAAAACTTTTGGGAGTTGCTTTCTGCTGCTTTGTAGTTAGTAGTAATGTGGTTGAAAATTTGGCTTTTAAGATAATGGATAGTATGGGGACTTCAATTAAATATAATGATTTTGTAAAGTATGTTTTCTTTATACGACTAGTTTACAAAACTTTTCAATTATGTGGTTTCTGAAAATGGCCGATCATAAAACTTTTAAAAGTTTTTTTTTAAATAAAACTGCATTTGCAATACTTCAAAGGTATTATGACCTAAGTTATTTAAAAATTAGTAATTATATTTTGACTCAAATACTGCAATTAGTATGAGACACTAATTTTATAGCATCTATAATATTTAAGGAACTAAATAACTATGACTGGGTAAATACGAAAATATATGACTGCAATGCATTATTCAATAATTTTATTCAGTTCTATTTGTACTTGGTATAAAGTATATGATTTAAAATTGAAATAATACATACAACATTCAAGGCTTCTGAAACAATTAAGTAACGGATTATCCTACAATTATAAACTATATATACTAACAAACTAATTACTTAAAGTTATGTTGAGCGAAAGTATTACTTTTCGTACAAGTACATGTGCATTACATAATCATCAATCATAATGTGTTAAGAAGATATATTTTAACTATAAATCTTAATATTGGTTAAAGTCATCGAACAGCAAGTTAGGTTGAATATGATGGTGGGACACTATATTATCAATCATATCCCAACCTTATTATAAAGCTCTATCACTAAGAAGCAATTACAAGAAAGCTTTCAAATACCCCGTATACACAAGGGATTTTGAGTTTATATATGAATATAAATTTTAATAACTTATAGTGGACTTTATAAGGCATAGTTATTGATAATTTAGCTATTTTTATTAAACTTTATGTGCCGTCAAGTGGGGCAACTTTAACATTTACAATAACTTTTGTTGAAGTTTTTCTATATAATCAATA
This sequence comes from Hylyphantes graminicola, assembly GCA_023701765.1. Taxonomy (NCBI): domain Eukaryota; kingdom Metazoa; phylum Arthropoda; class Arachnida; order Araneae; family Linyphiidae; genus Hylyphantes; species Hylyphantes graminicola. The sequence continues at coordinate 35,703,441 of CM043123.1, forward strand.
AACAATGAATATTCTTATTACACATTTTTGATAATTGATAACTTTTTTTATTTACCAGTACAAAATTTGTGAACTAGAAAATAAATAAATATATATATGGTTTAAAGCTTAATCCAAAATTACCCTTTAGGGTCAAAGTTCCATCATTTGAAAATATGGATTATTTATTAATTAAAAGTAAAAAGTTTAACAAGGTTAGGAAGTTTAAAAAGGTAAGGACATAAAGTTATATTGAACATAGATTTATATAACAGCACACATACTTGTGATTCATATGTGAGTTTTTTTATAAGAATCAAGGTATTTAATACATACATAAATAAATGTAAATGGTTGTTCGTACGTGTACTTCGATCAAAAATAGCACGAACAGACTAAGTTCTTACCATCGTGAAATACAGTATTCAAATGGAAATTTTCCCTAAATATTCGCTTTAGAGAAATAACTTACATAAAATATGTTTTTTTTATCCTGAGAAATGGAAATGCATTTTTTTTACCTATGACATCAAAGTCAATCATTCTTGGAAGTTTCCAACTTTTCATATAAAAACGCCATAAAACCGAATTCAAAGTTATATACAAAATGATGTTTTTTTAGCATTTTTTTTGCATGTGGATTCATCTTCTTATACAATTAGGTTATTTATTCATCTATACATATAAATGGAAATGTACATTCTACAAGTAGAATAATCACCATTTTTTTTAGTTAAAGCTTTTAAATAATGAAAAGTGTTAAAATTTGTGTCACCCTTAAATATAAGGATATGAATAAAATTTTATACGTTTCAGTTATAAAGAAAGGTTATTATTTATAGCGTGTAAAACAACGATTAATTTAACTTTATCTTAAAATAATAAATATCTTAAAATCTAATTTAACTTTATATTTAAAATTTTACATTGTAAAAGGTCCCACTAAGATTCTACACACATGTACTCTTTATATAACATATTTTTCAAACATGTACGTCCTTAAAAGTAAGTTTTGCAAAGAAATTAAAATAAACTAAAATTTAATATTTTCTGAAAAGCACTGCACATTTTCTGGCACACAAACAAGCGGTGCCAGTTCTTTTGTGATAAACAGTTCATTCTTAACAATTTAGGGTAGACTGACCAGTGAGTGAACAGGCCCCAGTGAATGAACATTTGGTAAAGATACTTAAAAAAGTAATAAGGATTGAAAATCATTCCACTATATGGATTGGCAACACTGACTTCCTCCCATGTAGTATTGAGCTATCTGACAATAGTTGCTTGTCCTGGTCATTATATCCTGGTGTTCATTCACTGGCGAACATGACGTCTTAAACGTTCATTCACTGGTTAGTCTACCCTATATGCATAATACCTTTAAAAAAATTGAGTTTTAATTTAATATAAGAAAGTAGCTTTTTATGCAATGGACTGCCACGTTCTTAAAATATCCCAAAGCAGCTTATATTGAATTTAAATATTAACATACCGGAGTACGTTGTTGAATATAGATACGCATTTCAATTTTAAAAAATTGACGAAATTTAATGTCATACTGAGATTTCCAAAATAATTTCAAATGAGAAATACTCCATGCCCAACCAACTGTTACATGCTCATTGAAATTAAACAGGTTATGTTTTACTAATTATACATATACGCCATGTCATCACATAACTTCTATTAAAGTAACAAACTGGGAATTCATGCAGGTGAAACTAATTTAGTGGAAAGTAATGACCCAGAAATGGTGGCTATTAAGTCAGTGCTGAAGACATAATATTCTACTGAGCCTGTCTGGGAAAGCTTTTATTAACAATGTGTTTAAAATGGGCATGAATACAAATCTGCGTAGTATGGTTATACCGATATTGCCACAATACATTATTTTTAAACCCATTTTTTTAATGAAAGGTATGTAAAATACTGCTTTTTTAACATACAATGCAATGGCATACAATACAATGCAATTTAACTAACTATGCAAGCATTATTGACCAGGCATAACTCGTAGTAAAAGCAAAATAAAACAGATTTAAAGAAAATAAATGAATTGTTTTGTTGTTTCAAAATGAAAGATATTTATTAACAGATGGTTACACGAGTTTTAAATTTATGAATTGATAATTAAAAAACAGGATGATGTTGTCCCTTAAAACTTATTTTATTGTGTTGATATTACTTTTTTGATTTTTATAACTGGTGAAAAAATCTTACACGGCCAAGCAACTTTCACAGACCATAGGATTCCAAAACTATTGCGTTAGGTTTATGGGACTGGTCCTCCTGCTCAAATATAGCACTATTTGGGGAGAAATGGGGGCAATGGCACTATGTGGGATGTGAAATGTATTCCAGGCTAACACTACACTCCTTGCCTACCTAAGTTGGGTAAATAGAATTATGCTATGGAGAAGATCCTTCCGCGTATGTAAAGAGTTCCGTAAATTAGTTTTCCTCAGAGGCGTAAAAATCAAAGACGATCAAATGTAATAATATAAAGCAGATGAGGAAAAGATATAAAAATCTATTAGATGACTGAAAACAGAAGCGAATTTTTTTTAATTATTTTAAATTCTTTGGGAAAAATATTAAAATCTGGCTAGGATGTTTCAGCAGACCAAAGTGATTTGGAGTCAGTTTGCCATCTTTCTGGATTGCCTGCTTATTCTGAACAGTGTTTCCAGAATGGTGACAATCGGCATAGTTCTATCGAAATGATAGCCATAAGTTGCGATATACAGGATGGTTATAAAATAACGCTCCCTATTCGGAGTGGTCTGTAGCTTGAATGAATAATCCAAATTCATCAAAAATTGAGACACTTGCTATTCAAGGAGGGGGAAAAAGAATGGAATCATAAAAAAGACAGAATACTAAAGAATAATCATAAAAAACAAACTCGTCTTTTGACCAGAATCTAAATTACGAGGCGTCGTCAATTATGGCCAATTACTGCCAACACAGCTAATTACGCCTCGTAATTTAGAACCCTGGTCAAGAGACGAGTTTCTTTATTACGAAAAAGAATGGAATTATAACACAGAAACTCGTCTCTTGACCAAGGTTATAATTACGATGAGTAGCCAATTATGGCTAATAACGGCCAACACATCCAATTACGCCTCGTAATTTAGAACCCTGGTCAAGAGACGAGTTTGTTTTTTATGATTCCATTCTTTTTCCCCCTTCTTGATTAGTAAGTGTCTCAAAGTTTTTTTGCATTTGGATTATTCATTCAAGCTACAGACCACTCCGAATAGGGAGCGTTATTTTATAACCACCCTGTATAGCGTACTTTTTCCTCAAACTAGTGATTACCGAGATTCACTTGAGTACGTTTTCGGATGTTGGTTTAGAATTATATTAAATAACCAATTTACTAAGGTCAAAGAACTCTCTACTGAAATTTACATTTTATTAAGATTCCCTAACTGCACTTCAAGCGCAGAAAAGTTAAGATTTCCACACTGAGTTAATTTAACAGATATGCGTCGCTTTTTCACGGGCGAATAAAAACCTTAGTAGACTATGAACAGTGATTTTACCATAATTGGCTAATTTCGGGTGACGGGAAAAATAGCCAACCGTAGCAGAGGTCACGGATCATGTTCTAATTTACCGTTTTAGGTGTAAGCACATTTACATATTTTTCAAAATTCTTCAAATTTTAAATAAATTTTTATGCGAATCTCAAAACTTTCTCAACTAAATCTCACAAGAACCCGATGAAGGATAAAATAAACCCTTTCAAAATGCCAGTATGAAGAGCATAATGGTTAATTTGCATGTGGCGTGAAATGTTAGGAAAATTTTAAAAATATCAACGTTATTTTTTCTGGAATTTCAGATTTCATGGTTGCACGCAAAACAGTTATTATCATTAAAATTATTTTTATAAAATGAAAGCTTAGTAAACTTAAAAATTGCTCATCTCTATCATAATGCTCCTAAATCGACTGGTTTCATATTTCTAAGTACATTTTATGTACTTAAAAAACATTTAATTATTATTGTTTCTTTATACAGTTTTGCAAAAAAAATATAATTGCGCGAAAAAATGTTTCCCTGAGATATTTTTAAAGTTCATTTTAAGTTTGAAAAAAAAGTATACCACATTATGTTTATTACATTTTTGTTTGTCACAAATGTTTATTTTGGGACTAACATCTGATAGAAGAATATTAAAACTACCTATTATTATTCTTAGATTTTGGATTGGGGTATTAAATGAACTTAAAAAGTTTAAAAAATTAGATTTCAAAGAAAATAACGAAAAATAACTTTTTTTCATTTTTACAAGAAAATACTTACTATTTTTTTTGTTAATTAAGTGTTTCGTTAATAATAAATTATATTATTCGTTAAATATAATTTATTTAATTAAAAATTTGAAAAACGTCTGTAGTAAACCGATATTTTTTATGCGAACTATTTAAATAATATACAAGAGATTATTCGCAATCCAATATCGTGCATTATTTTCTTTACAAACGGTAATTTCTTATGTATTTTCTCGAGACCCTTACTGTAAAAAAACTAAGTGGATTTATTTCTATAATATCATTTATAATATGAATAAAATAAATTTATTTTTGTTAAAACATAAGTTCCGACTAAGTTATCTGAAATATGTTTAGATATAACTTTTTTTATTAAATCAGATTTAACAATACCCGATAATTGCATATTCATTTAGTGTAATCTAATCAAGTACTAAATTTGATGGCAACATATTTTCGCTTTAATAAATCCTCTTGTAAAAACATGACTGATGTCTCATGTAAACTCACAGGAAATCAGTATCTTTTCAGCACAGTGTGATATGTTATGGTAATAAGATGTAATAAAATCCTTGGATAAATTTAATTTCGTCATAACTTGATAATATGTTTTCCGAAGTGAAAATAATTGTCCACCATTTTTTTACCATGATTGTTGGAATTAAGCTAAATTACTCAAATTAGTAATTATCTAACATAGACAAACTATGTCGTAGCATGATATTTATAGGTTTTGTCTTTCAAAGTAAGTAAGTACTTAATTTAATAAATACTCAAACTGTTATTAAAAAAATATTTTTATAACGAATTTATGTGTGAGGATATTTTTAATTGTATTAATTAAGTCTGAAATTATTGCTAAATATTAGTAGCATATATTTAAAACCATTAGCATGGTAAGAAAAAAAACATGCATTTTATTGGACTTAAAAATTAAAGCCCCAAAATAAAGGAATTCAATAAACTATCTAAGAACTCTTTTCGACTTCCACTGTGATACTACTAGTGTTAAAGTTATAATTAAGATTCATTCTACATGAAGAGTAAATTAAATTTAATAGTTTGCGAATTTAAGATCACTTTCTTGGTAATTTGGAGAAATTATGGTTGTACCAATAAAGCTAAAAAAATCGTTCTAACTTCCGATTGGTCTTACGTTTTTGTTATAGTTCATTTAAAATTTGTTAAAAGGAAGACAAACAAATGGAAAGGACTAATTAGAATTCTTTGTTAAAGCTCAGAATTACAAAAGTGTTTTATATTTAAATGAAACGAAGTAATCAACAAAGCAATTATAATTATTATTATTCTTAGAAATTTATTCCCTAGATAAAGTTTGAAACTAAACTAAAAGAACTTCACAGAATCGTAAATGCAATTAAAGAACTTAAGCACATCTTTTGAATAAACATGTTTGGCTTTATAAACAAATTCCAGAAAAGCCATAGAAATTTATTTACTAAAAGTCACCAATAATTATATTGTAATATACAAATTTTTTTAAATTGTATAATTGTGTTTTGAAAAGCGAGGAAATGCGTGTAACTTTTTTGGTATTGTAAATATTTGAATTATAATAATAATGTTCCAAAAATTAAAATTGAGGTAAAACAACGTTATTTAACTAAACATCATAAACTTTTAATTTAAATTTATTAAAGGGAACTTTAATAATAAAGGGAAAATTAAAGGGAACTTTAATAATAGTAATGTGTGGTAGCGTATTAAAAATTAACAAACAAATATTGTAGAACAAAATAACTAACCTTTTGAAAAGGCAAAAAAAGTTAATTTAATGTATATTTCAAAGACGATTATGAGTAAAAATATTGTACGGATTAATCTAAATTAATTTACTTATTAATTTAATTTTTTTTGAGTATGCATGTGCGCATAAGTTAATGTGTGTAAGTATTATGTACTTATCCACTTATAAACTTATATATCTTTACATGAATTGTTTATGTGTTTTTTAATTTCTTGAAAATTACTTGCAAATATAATATTTATTTTGGGAGAGTTGTAATACGGTCTACAAAACATATTTTGGAGCATAAATAATGTATCGATTATTGTGAAAGCACGTTTTGAACCACCCTGACCTTAATAATTTGGCAAATGGTTTTCTTTTCAAATGAAGTATTTATCTAAGTATTAGCTAATTGTGGGAAGGGAATTAACATTTATGTAAAATACTTATGGAGTTTTACAATTTTAAAGAAACTAACAAACAGTATTTGAGGCAAATATGTTCCTAAAATCGCTTTACTTATCGTAAAAAATTAAACCAATTTTTTTTGACGTAGGGGGGACCGGGGCTAGTTTTCCCATGGGGGTAAGTTTTCCACCAGGCCTTATACAAGAAATGAACCGTTGTGAGGCGGCAAATGGTTGCTTCGTTAATGCAGCAACTCTTTTTATGTCACTCACAAGAATATTTGCTCAGTTGATGTAATCTTGTCGTTAGAGGCGTTTTTGAGATTTTTTTCAACGTTGAGTGAATTTTCATGCTTACATTCATACCTACTTATATTAAACTTACAGTTTTATATCTAAGTATACTAAAAGGTGGCCCCTCCGCATACGGAGCACGTTTGCCATCTCAACATGCTCGTATTTAACCACTTGCTGCGAAAAAGTACATTTACTTTTTCGAAAATTTGTAATCCTAATTTCTAGACAAGCATGCGAGGAAGTCAATGACATTTTGTTTACTTCAAAATAAATAAAAGTAAAAAATAAACTATCAAAAAGAAAAAAACATGAAAAACTTGCCCGGTCTCCCCTATCATACATACTATATTTTAAAAAATTTCAATGTAAAATAATTATTAAAACAGGAGTTTTATGACTATCAGTAATTCTTTTTTTTTCTTTTCCGCCCACTGGTAACACATTCCTTAATTTTCTTTATAGCTTGTTTTTTATAAATTTTTTCAACTTATGTAAAAGCCAAGGTCTCAAATTCAATATTTGCAGATTATGAAACTGTTTTAATAAGCCAGTTTTCAATATTAAAATTTTTCTACTCTGGGGATAGAAAAAAGAAGGGGAGCGTCCACAAAGTGAGAAACAGTAGCCAAATGTCCAAAGCATGATTGGTCAAATGTCTAAAAAGTTAAGTTTGCTTTTAATGCATAAATAAATATTTTATGAGAGCATTAATTTCCGGAATGGAATGATAAGTTTATATAATTTTTTATATTCTCTGGAATATGTTAGGTAAAATGGTAATTAATTCGCAAATCCATTGCTGATATTGAGATAACTACTTCTTTAAAGGAAAACTGATCGTTTTAGTGCAGATTTTTATATTTAGAATGGTTCAAAACATTCATCCCAGAGTATGTATCGTTTAATTTAAACCGATAAATTATTTGTGAATTAAAGTGTAAGTTATAGTGTGTGTTACAAAAGCTATTTGCATTTGTCTAAGTAGTTTGCAAATAATACTACAGGGCGTTTCAGCTGTTCAAATCTGCAGGGTAACTATGCTGTTTCCAGCAGAGGACAATTTAAGCCATACCTACGAGATACCACAGTAACCATGCGGGAGGATCGACCCCCCTTTGGAGGATCTTTATTAGTCCTCAGACCATGACAAGCGTGGTTTTGTAAATAATTCACTAATTTTAGATACTGATCGAAAAAAACATAAGTAGGTTAAATAGTGGATTTTATAATGAAATTTCATATGTATATTTTGTAAACCAACTCGAAACTTTAAAAATAGATAAAATATTCACGGTCTCTCTTAATATTTTACATGTCCATTTAACCCTTAAATGCAATGATCGTTTGTGAATATTTTGGCATGTTTAACCTTTTTGTTTCTAGCATGCTTCATTTTATTTAGGAGAAATTTAAATAATGACCAAGTGACGAACGCAATTTCTTGAATGAAGCATTAACATTTACAAACTCACATTCAACCAACGTAAGGTCAGTTTAGTGGATATCGATAAAACTAATAACTTTTATTTAAATTTTCTTCATGTAGCATAGTAAAGTCTGATAAAGAAAGGCTAATGTCAGTTTTCATTTGACTTTGAGATTTTATGGCAGCAATCAACCTGAATACGTATTTGCCATATAAAAGACGTGTCTGCCATACGATTAAGGTGCAATGTAAATATAGTAATCACTGGTGATCTAAGTAGAACTAAACTATGAACAGTGTTTCTAATCTAGAATATTTTTTCCTTTATTACAATAACAAAATAAACTGCCCACTTTATCGAGCTTTTTTTTCGTTACCTTAAAAACTTCGGAAAAGCTTTATATATGCGAACAATAATGTGAAGTGCAGGACACTTTTTTCGTATATTAATCTTTTAAACATGAAGTAAAAAGAAAAACATTTTCGTAGATTGAAAAGTAATTTACTTGAATTTAAATGGTATTACAATATATTTTAACAAATTATCGAAAATAGTTTTGTCTATAGCAAAAATATTTTAAAATGTACATACTTAATTAAAAGTTCAAAGCTCATGTTCAAAATTTTTTTAAATTAAAATGATAAGATAGTTTAATTGCTGCACAATTAAAAAATTACAAATACATTTTTTTAATCGAATTCTATTCTCTTCTATAACCCAACAATTCTCTACCCCACTTAAGTTTATTTAAACTTGAGATAAACTTTCTGTTTGAAAAACGTGCGACCTTGTTTATATTTTATATTAAAACATTGGATCATATAGCAATCGTAGCAACGTGGCAACAAGTCACTACCTCGGCTTTCAACTGCACTACTGCTGTAGAGTCTGAGTATAATGGGACATACGGGTAGATAAAGTCTAAGAAATTCGCCCTACGTCACAAGTGGAAATTTTTTTTCCTATGTGAGTTTTATAAACAGCAACACAGTTTAATTAAGAAATTATTTTTTGTTTATTACCATTAAAGAGCTTAGATTTTACAATCATGTTTAATAAGCGCAAATATTTTTATATGAGGCTTTAAAAGTTAGTATCTCACATAGTGCAAAAATTTACTGCAATCATTTTCATACCACGAAATATAAAAATTCCTTTTACAATATTCTACACATAATTGTACATTTTACTTTATATAATTGTGTATTTTACAAAAAGGCTGTTTTACTTAAAATAATACTTATTTAGTAAATACTTACATTCTATTACTAAATAAAGTATTTTTTTTAAATTATCAAATGTAGCCAAATTTCTGCTCATCCACCTTTATTCATATATATTTTTCAATGAATAATATATCATATGAAATGTTTCATACGAAATTTTTCTTGAAAATGTAGTTCAAAGGGAAAATACGACGAAACAAAACATATGATCAAGCGAAACATATGTAAATGTTTTCTTGTACTTTCTTTTATTGCAACATTGTATGTGGAACGATTAGTTTTCAAATGACAAAAATATTAGCCTTACATTCAATGTATTTTAATGTTTGTTTTTCTTTGTATAATAAATTAGAAAATGCAAATAATTGTAAACATCAAAGCAAAACAAGCTGTTTCTAGCTATGTGTTCGATACGTTTTTTTATAAATTTTATTAAGATGCTATTCGATAACTTTAACTTTTAAAACAATAGAGGAAAATAGGGTAAGAAGACGAACTCTATAAGAAAACAAAAACGGAATGTAGTATGAAATTTTACGCGGAATTTCGAATGGTAATATATTTTTTTATTTAAAATATGTTTCATCTCTTCGTCATCTTACCAACTAAATATGGCAAGCTGACGAAAATTACTTAAATTTTGATTTAATATTTCATAAATCAAGGAGAAATTGCGGTATAGAGGTTTTTTTTAAATTTTGCATTGTGTTTCAAATAAGTGTGTAAACAAAAACCATTTTGATGGCCTTTTTTAACCGAGAAGAATGGTCGTAAGCTTACGTTAGCCATCATACCCTATCGTAAACTATTATTGTCCAAAAAAAATTGAAAATATATTTTATAATCTTCAAATAAAAGGTTTAATTATATTGAGTACATAAACAAAACTTAAAAACAAAAACATATTTCACAAGACACAAACAAAAATAAACTACAGTAAAAAATATATTTGTCCAGGGACTACATAGCTAAATAACGATTTTAAAGATTCTCATTTAAAAAATTCAATTTTGTATTGTATGTAATTACTTTGGTAAAGTTTTGTGCATTCTTATCATTATATACAGTATAACTGTTACTTATTTAAGCATTTAAGTAACATAATCAGAAATAATTGAAAAACAGCTGAGAAAAGTTATCATAATAATTAATATGATTTATTTAATCATTGATCCAGTATAATCTACATTATTATTTTCCCATATGATTGATGTATCAAGAATGCCCCTTATCATCCGATTGCTTTTAGAAAAATTAAGTAGAAAAACTTATCACCACAACAAGCTAATGTACTTTAACTGTAGCAATCGTAAAAAAATGAGTGAAAGTACTTTCGATTATTTCTTTAAAAGTTTTTTTTTTAATTAAATAATATTTCAAATAAATATTACCATAAATATAAATAGCAAACAATATTATTTATATGAATAACAAACAATATTAATTATAAGATTTTAAAAGAATTGAAAGCTAAAATGGTTATATATCACCGTTCTAAGATTTAATGTCCTAAGGGTTTTAAATAGAAATAACAACTTAATGTTTTATCCAAATATTATTTCAGATTCCTCAATTGAATGTTCTGTTATCACAATTCTAATCCATAGAAAATATTGTTTTGTTCAAATCCATACTTCCACTTTTTAAGAATTTATGATAATCGGAACACATAAATATTTTCCCCTTTTTAAGGCCCCTAATATCAAGCATATTTCAAACCCTTTAGAATTTTGTGAGTAAAGTTAATGCGTTGAAATCACCATCATAAAAAGTATTTTTACCGGTTGCACATTTAAATTGTCAGTGCTCCATTTGTGGTTGCGTCACCTGACTGTGGTTCTAAAATACGTCGCCCGTCGCCAATAGCCCTCGTGTAGCTCTAGTGCGACGTTAATTCAAACCTAACCTAACCATTTGTGGTTGAATTTTCAACGATAAACATTTTTTTTTACAAAGGTGTTATATTTGATGTAATTGACCGAATAATAATTTATCCAGTAAAACTTTTGGTTTTAAATGTACTTTAAAAATCAACTATGATTGAAGGCTTAATCTACTATGAGTTTTTTTTTTACAAAATACATAAGAATTTACATAATGCGACTAATACGACAAATTGTTTTAAACACATACATCTACTCTTCATTGTAAAATTTAATCTTTTATTGTGGAATTAAATAACAAAACACATGTGACATATGGAATTCAGTTTTTTTTAAATTTATTTGTAAATAGTTTGATTTTTTGAACAACTAGAATGATACATATCGATAATGTAACCAACAAACGGTTTTGACGATTGATAACGCGTTAAGTACAGTAAGTTAGTTGCCATGGATTTGTAACTTGGGTCCAAAACTACAACATTTGAAGTTCGTTTATAACTGTGTTTCCAAGTTATTGACTCTTCGCTTCAGGAGTAATTGACCTTTCAAATTAGCATTTTTTATGAAATGATCTTTGATACTCTAGAACTACCAAAGTAAAAGGTCACCCATGGTTTTTTATATTTTTCTAGGTACTACCCTGGTTTGTGTAATGAATCGAATATTTAGTTTTGTGGGTCACTTGTAGCTTAAGCAGATAATTTGGCAGAAACATGACAAAAATCAACAAAAATGTTCGTTTTCAAAGGTCTCTGACATTCAAAGCCATGAGTGACCAACCAAACTAATTATGCTAACATGTGCCTAGTATTAGGTAGTTAATATATTTCAAAAAAATCACGGAAATCTCATGGCTTTAGAAGTAGAAAGTTGATATAATATACACCATTGATCCATTACCTCAAACTTTGACCTTCTCTTAAGGTTAAACAAGACAGATTTAAGAAAAACTGAGATTGAATTTTTTCGTATCTTAGTACTACTAACATATCCTAAAAGTTTCAAGAAAATCGAAGACATCAACTATCACGCCCGTATTCAATTTGGCCGAGTTAAAAAGAAAAGGGCTTTTAAATAAAAGTAGTAAGTGTTAAAAATTTTATTAAATTTAATTGAAAATCGAATGTTGCCTAAACATAAATTCCATTCTACTGTTTTTATTTCTTATTTTGAAATTGGGCTGATATTTAACAGTAAAATAAGAATTGTTTCTTTTTGGAGCATTTCTTTATTTTTGTTGATTGCTTAAACCCTCTTTGGATTGATTTATTTAAAATTATATATAACTGGGAGAGGAGCGGTTAAATAAGTATTTTAATTAAAAATTTCAAAGTCCGCTTAAAATAAATCATTTTTTACAGTTAAAGCTTAAGAAAGGACATTTTAAAATTGACTTCTTAAATTAGTTATTGTAAAATTAGTTAATTCAACAACCGGTTATGAATAAAAAATATTTCATTTAAGTAACTATTTATTTTACAACCATTGTGACCTATTTTTAATACGCAGATTAACGCAGTTTTTAGGGCTGATCCCTAAATGTAGCAGAAAAGGAAATGATGCAAGCACATTTACATAGATATAATGTTTAAATATAGAGAGAAAATAAATATATATATATATAGTATCATTATTACATCTTTCAGCGCGCTTCATTTATTAGTCTAAGGCGGATATTGAATACTTACGACGTCACAGTACATTGGTTTGTATTATACGCTCCTCTAAATTTTAACGTGAGTTATAATCCGTTTCCGCGTGGAGTATTTTCAACACAGACTTAAATATACATGACTTGGTGCCGGTCTTATAAACGAATATTGTGCATCATTGACGTAATAAAATTTACAGGTATTAGGAATTAAGTATTAACAGGATTAGTTTCGAGACTTTTAGGCTTATTAAAGAGTGTGGTTTGCCGTTTAGTTAAGTCGCGCTCAAAAATTTCAAGTTTGGATACGGCTTTATGATGAGGGAATTAGAGGACATTGAAGGTACAATAGGAATTAATTATAACTTGGTTTTTTGATTTGTTAATACGTATTAAGTTTGTGTTGGTATTATGAAGGAAATAGTTATTGTTTTAAATTTTAAACATTTGAGTACGTTAGAGGAATAACTTATTTTGATCTAACGTAAATAAAAAAATATTTATTCCTAAATATCTGCTTTATCATTCAAGTAAACCTTTGTATCAAAACACAATTATATAGCAATTTTAAATATTGAAAATTGACTGATTATAACAACAGTAAGATTTCCCAAATAATATGGTATTATGGTATTTTTGAATGAAGCCTCGGACTCAATAAACCATACTATTAATGCTTTCCAATTAATTCCTTTTAAATAACATAATATTTTTTATGAACTAAACCTTTTGAAACAAATAAAACAATGACCGCTACACACTTCAATAGTTCATTAAATAGTTATCAAAAATGCATTATTTGATATTTAATAACTTTTATTTATAAAAATATATATATTTAAATGAATTAAATGGAATAATACAAATATTTGAGTAATTCATATGGCAATGAGAGAGTGATTTTCCTTTTGTATCAAACAACAAAACTTTCGTTCAATAGAAACTTACAAATTGTGACGCAAACATGCTCTCAATTTAACAATGATTAATGTTTCAAAGAAATTTTTCTTTATAAGTTCGTTTTTCATATGTTTTGGGAAATTATTTTGAGTTAAATTAATTTTTTTAATAGTAAATATGTATCCAAAAGTATTTTAAATTCTTTATTCAAGCAGTTCTATTACATTCTTCATAAATACCAAAATTAAAACAAACAAGGTTCTTAAGCCAATCGCCAATTTTTCTATAAGCAAACTAATTGTCGATTGCCAAGTTACCCGATGCTTATAAAACACAAAATTACATCTAACTCCTCTTGATATTCTGTTGACTCCATAAGAATTTCAAGAAATCTTATTCCCAAAATTGGCCGCCTTCTTATATTTACAGCCTTAGAAATCAATGAATGATATGGCAATTCTTTCATTAGGAAATTACACCGAAAGGGCGGACTAGAAAATTAAACCTTACAAAGTATCCTCACTTTGATGGTGGATTCTGATGAAAAGATACTTTTTCATAAACGTTTTTCAGAAGAAATGAGTCGTTTAACAAATGATGATCCTGTGTAACATCTAATGCTCTAACACCGTAATTTCTTACCGGGTTCCACAAATATTCATACTCGAAATGATTTTTCTACTAAAGTTACATAGAGGCTATAAAGGCGAAATGAATAAATAGTTCAATGCTAAAAATGGTTTAACAGGTTATGTATGTCACAGTTGATAATATATCTTACCGTCAAGTATTTTACATAAATTTAATCGAGTATGTTGATTATTTTAAAGTAATACTATGGATAAATGTTCATATATATTTAAAAAACAAGTATGGCGCCAAAGCAATCATTTTTACTCTTAATTCATTATTATATTGTAGAAATTGCATAAAACTTCTGTGTACCGAATGATATTTTTTCCAAATAATTTAAAGCGTCAAAGGTTCGCATATTAAAAAATCTTAACAACATAGATTTCGAAACAGCAACCTTTCATTTTTAAATTATGATTGTGGAGTATAAAGATTGCTTTGAATACTGTTGGTAAGTGTGTGATTCTGTGAAGTTTTCAAAAAAGAATTGTAAGAAAAATCTTTTTTTAAAATGAGCGTTTCTTATTTGGTTGGCGGCGAGTGTAGAAGCAGACGTCTTAACCACATTTCCACGGAAAGGCCCAATGGTGTCTTCTATACTGCTTTTAGATGATATGGGATGGAATCATTTTCCCATGTGTCAGAGGCATTCAGCTTTTCAACTTTGAATAGAAAGAAAACGTTTCCCAACTGACTGGAAACATGCAATTACTAGGAAGTCTCTTATATTTTTAGAAAAATTTCAGCTAAGGCAAAAAACGTTTCTTCATTTTTTAGTGTAGAAACTTTCTTAACTTTTTTTGTATGGCGACCTGTTAACCAGACACAAAATTAACTATGTAAATTGTTGCAAGTTCTATAACTTTCTATCTAACTGATTCTCTAAGTAATTAGCAAATTTCATTATTAGAATTTTTTCATAGTTTGAAGAAGTGTCAACAATACCATGCCATTAATTTTTATGTCACAAAAATTGCTAATCAATCTTAATTTGTTTTAATTGGAATGTATATAAAAAATTAAAGTGAAGTTTATGAAGAATATTTTTTGCATAGTTTTATAATTATAAAGAACACATTTTTATATTTTTAACTCCGAGACTTTTAAAAATTTACACCATTACCAACTTTTAATTTTCAATATACTTATGGCCACGGTACATAGTTAATATGAAGGGTCCAGTTTCAATACTTTATACCTTGGTAAAACGAGAATGTTAGTTTTGCAACTAGATCTTTCATATAATAAGGTAAAACAATTCCAGTTAAAGATTTCAAAATTTCTACTGAAATAGTTTAATGCATCAAAAGAACAGGAAAATAAGGGGAACATTTGGAACTTATTTTTTGTTTAACTTTGTGTCGTATATAAAAAAGATGTGGTCCCCAGTCCACCTAAGTTTATTGCTTTCAAACTTTCAAAAGCACATGCTGCTTTAGTATTTGTTTTCCGCATACGCTAAGTTCTATAGGAAAAATTCGGTTCATGTAAGTGCAAAATATAAAGATTCTATAAAGGAAACGGATTTTACTTTTATTTATTGTATTAACTTGTTAGATAGAGTAAGTAAATTAAAGTATTTGGTATAAGAATACGGTATAAAGTATTAGGTATAAAGTAATATTAAATGTCGAAAAGCTGATATACCTCATATTTACCGAAAGTGAAAATTCACTTTACCTAACTTACAGAATTTCATTTGAATACTGCTGTTTCAAAAGATGATGAACAAATATTTTAAAAACGGTAAAAAGAATTTAAAATCAAACCTTACTTTAGTAACAAAAATATTCCAACAGTTTTATTTTAACCACAAAGCTCTTCAACAATTTCTATTTATACTTGTGTTGCATTAATATTAAAGAAATTTGATTTCTAAAAGCCAACATGACTTTTCTTCGATTCTGAAAATAGTTCAAGATAAAAGAAATTGCAAAAGTGAATAAAAAATGAGCGAAAAATAACGATGGAAGAAAATTGAATTTCAAATATATAATTGAGCAGCAAAAATGTGTCAAGGCAAGCGACAAGCATTGCCACTAACTTTTTAAAAGTCATTTTATTTCACAAACTGCCATTTTATTATTGTTCTTTTATAATTTAATTTCACCGCAATTCACATTTCATCGTGGAAAGGGACTGGGATTGACAAAATGAAAATGTCGATTTGATGTAACCTAAAATAAATGCGATTTTTATTAAATTATATTTATGCATAATATGAAAAAAGCATTTTCCTTCGAGCTATATACATGATGTTTGTGAATCTAAAAAAGAATTGTGTCGGGCAAACTAATGAGAAAAATGGCTAGTCTTTTGGTAGAAGAACTGTTGATGACAAGGAAAAAATAATTCTGTAAAAAATATTAAATTAATTTTAAATTTTATTATAGGGAATGTTTGCAGCCACATGAGTTATTTTAAGCCATGACATACAAAACCGAATTATAGAAAATGTACAGCTTAATTTTAAAAATCGATATTTTTATTTTGATAATTCAAACTGAAAACAATTGCTAGAAATGTTAGTTAGACAGCTGTTAGTTCATGCTAGAAATAAAAAATATATACAATTCCTTAACTTACTTATATGATAATTTTAAGCTTGGAAATGCATTTTAGTGGCAATAATTTTTTGAAGTAATATCTCTCCCAAGTCTCCAATAGCATCAACAAACTGAATAGTGATTCGTTCATGTAGTTTTTTCTACAAAAAGTCCCAAATACTGTCAGTTTAGTTATGACCATATTTCTCTGCATTTGCAAAAGCTTATTTTTTTATCAAGGTATTTCAATTTAAATAACATTAAAAAAATTACAATATCATAAGTAAGCCTTTTAAAAAATAAAAAAATAAATAACTATTAAATAAAGGTACTATCGATATTTCGAAAAGTATAGATTTACCTGACAAGCATAGAAGGATAAACGATATCCTAAGTAATATTTTTCCACGTCAACCTTTTTTTTTTATCAAATTAAGACCATATATTTGTTGCTGACACCTACATCAAGATTTCACTGATGTCTTTGAAACACAATATGGAATAAATGCTGTGACAATTACCGTAAAAGAGGTCCTTTATTTTGATGTTGTCTGCAAATGACTCTGGTGGGCAAAGGGCTTAGTTAACCATTTAGAAGAGTAGTTAGTGATTTACCATTGTCAAGTATATTTATCATGTTTATAGTGTCTATATTTTTTTGTATAGTTATATTATAAGTGTACAAGCAGAGGCATTTTCTGTAAAGCAAGTATGTGAAATATTTTTGTATGTTTATTTGTAATTTTAACCCCTTAAAGATCGGAAAATTTTCAAGAAAACGGTCATAAAAGTGCAGATTTTTAAATTCTGAAAATTATATAAAATATGCATATGAACCCCCCAAAACATACAAATCTATTTTTAAATTTTCAGTTGTTTTTAGCTTGAAATTTTAAAAATGTAGATAATCATGTAAGCAGCGTTTTAATTGGTCGATTTAAGTTACTTTTAGTACTGAAAAACTTTTGTCCGGAAAAATCACGGAAGCGTGAAATAGGACTCACCACGTCATTTTTACGGGTGAGAGAAGGGTACTTAAGAAAACCATTTTGCTTTTGATTTCTTCGAAATAAAATATACTTTTTTTTTAATAATTTTGTAAAAAACATTAAAAGATATTTTTTCCCTTGCGAACTTTAAAAGTAGATAATATTAATTCTGAAATATACTATTACTCAGTAAATGTATTAAAAGGAAAGTTTGTTTTGATTATTATACGAAGAAACTAAAATTGATTATAGCAAATTTTTGAACAATAATGTGATTTTGATTTTAGGCATTTGAATTGAAAAAGCTTTACATTTTGTAGAATTATTTTAGCAAAATGATCCATAAACAGTATATATTAACGATTCTCCGATTGAATTATTTCATTTGACTAAAATACATATTCAGTTCTAAGTACTGTGCGTAGAATTTCCAAATAGATTACTTGATAAACAATTATGCGATTTACTGATGCGTATTGTTATGTAGAGCTTTATCTCCAAAGTCAAATTTTATGCAGATACCTTTGAAAATCTGCATAATTGATAAACGGGGTGAACTTCGTATTTGATGCTTACAAGGGAGAGGTAATACAAATTATATACTGTTACACTGACTTTGGCTTACAAATAAATCGGAATCACAAAGGTATGAATTGATGCATAATTTGGAAATGTTAGAATGGCATCCTTTTATCAACTACCCGTTTGAAAATCTCAGAAATCTCAAATTATTAAAAAAGTTTACATTTGAGAGATTTTATAATGATTACTAAACAATATAAAGTGTACCGACGTTGAAGGAAACCCTTTCTAAAGGTGTCCGGTACATCGAAATCTGCAAAACCGTTTTTTGTTGTTGTATGGAAATATACTATGGTCAATGGTGTAATATTAACAGATAAACAAATAAAAAAATTCCTAGTACCAACAAAGCTAATGATCAATTTGATTCAATAACTTGGTATTAACATAATGTTAAAATTTAGTTTTTAAAGCTAATATCTCTGAACGAATTTTCATATTTTGAGCTGTTTAAAAAGGCTTTTTAACATGGCACTTTAAACTACTTTTTGTTCATTATTGCTTTTGATTTATAAAAAAATTCAAATTTGAAAATTTGATTACATGTGAAAAATTTCGTTGATATTTTGTTAATATAATATATCAAAAAAGTAGTGAACGTTTACTTAAATTAGAATGCATACTTCATTAGGACATTGATAAAGAACTTCTAATAAATGTTTGATTTCATAAAATTGAAAAACGAAGAGGAGTAGGAATTTGAAAGTGAAGTTTTGCCCATATTTGCGTTTACTGAAAAGTATTTTCTATAGACGTCACTTATGTATAAAAAATTTAGATTTAACAAGTGCCAAAATAAAGAAAAAATTGTGAGAGGTACCGGGCCCCCTTAATGCTAAATAATATTTATTAGTACATAATAGAATGGCATATAAAATCAAAATATTATTTATGTTAGGTAGTGAAAATCGAAAAACATTATCTTTGGGTCTATTAAAATTTCAAAACATGGCAGGAAAAGCGTTTTTATAAGCATTTATTTCTAATTTAAGATGTACTCTACTTATCAGGCACTAGATCCTCTGATATTCATCAAACTACAAAAAATATCATAGAAAACAAAAAAAAAATATTTTAATTATAAAATTATTTTTTTAAAATGTAAAGGTTACATCCAAAACATTTCTAAATTTATATTGAACACACAATAAGCTGCAGAAAATTTCATTGAAAAATACAGCAAAAACAAACGCATGCAACATGCAAGCGACATTTTATCAGAATCCCGAAATAAACCGTTTTCTATCAAGATACAACAAATAATGTTTGGTTAAGAAAATACTTGTTTGAAAGTATTAGCTTCTTTTCGTAGTTCAAACGGTAGTTTCGAAACCGCGAAATGTAATTGAAAAGAACATATTTTGTCCATGGAAATAAGATTACGTAGCAAAGATTTTTTTTGTTTTGTAGATATTTTCTTGAATAATTCAAGTTAGATTTTCATTATATTTAGATGCTCATGCCTTAAAACTTAAAAGCATGTACTATGCGTCTATATATTACATGCATATACTATCTCGGTCTATAATCAAAATCCTAACATGTGAAAGATTAAACTTACAAATGATAGGAATAAAAAATATATTAATTTGATCTCAATGTAAAGTATATAACTTAATTTATGAAGATTTGTATTGAAATAATATGGAACATCAATATTGCATTGAAGATCGGGAGAAATATCTACCAAACAAAATCAGGCTTCCTCACATGTATCAGTTTGAATTTTTAAAGTTTATCTTTGCTACTACAAAATGGCTTATGTATTTTAATTTAATGTGATGTATAAAAAAGTATTGTGCATTGCGACTTCATGTGAATCAAATCATAAAAGCTAAAAAATATTTGTTTATGAATTATTCACAACTGAACTCCATACGATTTTTGCTCATAAATGCATAAAAATATTTAAAAAAAATAAACAAATATATATATAATTTTAAAACCAGTCACAAACACATGTAAATTTATAGTGTTCACTAAGTAATGCAGAATTTTTTTTGGCGTGTTTGATTTAATTTCTAGTGTCCTCTGTTACTATTTAACAATTTGATTCAAATCTAGCTTCGTCTCTAAAAAAATAAATTGTATGAATTACGAGACTTGTAGATGCTTACGTACTTTAACATGCCCAACAACGGTTTGCAACAAGGACAATATCAACACAATTAAATTAAGGATATACGAAAGTTAAGGATATATACTAACATAGGGTAGATAAGGACCATACAAACATATAATAAATATTCGCAGTATGCACTGTTTAGCAGTGAAAGTTCAATATAGCTTAGTATCTAATCATCCGTTTATTGAATTTGGAGAAGAATACAATGCTTCGGCAGTAGCAATCGCTAAACACTATTGAATTAGTTAGTCAAGCATTACCTACACAAACTTTAAAACTCCTTCGAATATACATAAATCATCGAACATTCAAGCCCTCCAGATTTCAATCATCAGAGATTGAAACATTATCAAATATTTTATCGCTTTGTATATACAGCACATTAGAACAGATATTACAGGCCAAATTTATAGATTAACGCTTAGAATGTTATTTCCAATTCCTTGTAACTATTACTGTGACAGTAAGCGAACGTAATATTCCTTGGGGGCAAAAGAATGCTTAATCGGTCCATGTCGTTGCATGTAAGCCATGCTGTAAGAAGATGGTTGACATGGTACATTTGCTTTTGACCTTTTGGCCAACTTCAAATATGTGCTGTATATATAATGGTGCCGGTAGTGCGTATTTA
This sequence comes from Hylyphantes graminicola, assembly GCA_023701765.1. Taxonomy (NCBI): domain Eukaryota; kingdom Metazoa; phylum Arthropoda; class Arachnida; order Araneae; family Linyphiidae; genus Hylyphantes; species Hylyphantes graminicola. The sequence goes on from CM043123.1 coordinate 35,724,756, forward strand.
TAAAAATGCATAAAATCATCTAGCTAGTTTGTAGGGCATGAAATTGGATTTAATGTACATATGAATACAATTCTGAAATTTTCACAAATTCATTGAAAGTAAAACCATTGTGTATACAATTCAAGAAATACATGTTGCACACATAATTGTGGAAAAAATATATAAATAAGAAAAATAATAAAGATAGTTTAAAAAGTGTGTGAATGTTGTAATCAGTTTTATTAAAAAAATCGCAATTGAAAAGTTTATTGCAACTTTTTGAGCAAATATTACTTCGACATTTTAATGGGTAACATTTGCCTTAGTAGTTTAAGGAAATTTAAAAAACAATTATATTTTTGTAATTCTAAAAATATAATCAAATCGTAGGTACACTTGTAAAATGTTATTATTATTTATTTATTTGATACAGTAGAGTCCCGTTTATTCGAATCCCGGTTATCCGAAAATCGGTTCATCTAAAAAAATTCCCGAGCCTTTCGGTTAAAATAAGAAATGTATACTCATACATAAATACACAAAAAATAAATACGTATTTACAAAGTTGGTTTTATTTCTCAAAATATGCAGTATTTTTTTATTTTTGCCGCTCAACTTCGGTCCCGTACCTTTCGAATAAGCGGGACTCAAGTGTTATAAAATTAGTCTCATTGCATTGACTTCCCCTTAACATATCAGGATCATCACAATACATACCAATAATTTCAAATGCATTCATACATTTGTTTTTTTTTTAAATTTAAATCAAATTATTGTTACAATTATAAAACAAAAGCATTTATAATAACACATTATCAAGCTTATATTCCGAAATATTCCAAAGCCTTATAATAAAGTGTTATCACCACGCAAGCAGTCAACTCCACTAAACGCTAAATCGCGCGCATCATCTTGTAACTAGATTAAACCAGACAACAGTCCGGTAAATAGCAGCGATTTCTATCCATGCAAAGCGTCTTGGGAACCGAAACATCTTGCTGTAGAAACAGTTTAAAACTGAAATCTACTGGTGAGTAATTAGCTTGGAACGGGAGGATTCCCGTGAGACTTGTCATGGATAATCTTTTACATTTTAGTCATAAAATTATAAGTATTTAATATAGTTAGGCATAATTACTTTTGTTTTGTGTTTGAATTTTGATGATTCAAGTTTCTAAGTGGTATACACTCTTAAAACAAACGAGTGGATTTAACTCACTCTGAGTTAATTTTCACTCTTTTCAGTGTCGAAAATGCATTTATCCTATTGGAGTCTGTTTCACTCTTTTGTTTAGTTAAAACTCCGACAAGATCACTCCAAACGCGTGATTTTAACTCAATCTGGGTTAATTTTCACTCCTTTCCAGTGTCGAAAATGTACTTCTCCTGTATGAGTGGATTTCACTCTTTTGTTTTAAGAGTGTATATATTGTGTTGTATATTTTCTTGCAATTGATTTTGATTTATAGAGGATTATAGTAGTTTACCCCATAACGATTGGGTAATTTTCAAGAAAACGCTCATAAAAGTATTTTTTATCCCTGATAATTGTATAAAAAAATGTGTCGGAACGAAACAAAACATTAAATAAAAATACTTAAAAACTGGCTACTATCCATCTTAAACACAACATTTCCTTTCTTTACCTTTTTTTCTGATATAAAACTTCGATTTAAAAATTGTCGAAAGAAAGTTCGCGCTCGAATGTAAACCCTTCCAGACAAGGAATAGACCAACTCGGATAAAGAATGGACATTTTTGTTCTACGTTTACTTTAAGAAAGATTGTGATAGTTGTAAAATATTATATCCCCTTTGTCGTTTCCAAAGAAACGAAATATTTATTTGGATATATGGGAATGATTTAGGGGGCTTTGCAACGAAAGAAATCAAGAAAATCAAATTTAAAAAAAGTTACACAAAAGCTTCTGCTTAGATCGCTAAATTTTACACGATATAAAAAAAATCGGAAAATGGCTCTCAGTGTAGTGTATTTAGTTTCGAGGTGTTAAGAAATTGAAGTGAAAGATATAAAATATCTATTTTTGAATTGAATCGAGATATAGTTAAATATATTTCTTGTTTAACACACAAACTTATAAATAATAATTAAAAAGTTTATTGGTAGAATTCTTGATGTAACATTATTTAGCTCTTTAACTACTGACTGGTACTTAAAAGCGTCAATTATAAGGCTGCTGTATAACTTTTAATTGTTCATTTAGATGAATTGGGGGCAAGGTGATAATTTTTGATGGGATTGTATGGTTTTGGACCATTAAAGTCCACACAGGTAAATAAATTCTTCAGAAAAATTTAACTTTGGTTACCTGCACCAATTCATCATGTCCTGACAGTACTTATAAGTTCCATTAAGAAGACCATTGTTTTATTTTTCTTTGTTTGTTTGAAGGAAAATAGATAGTAGTGGGGATTTTATCAATGCAGTATTCAGTTTTAAAACAGTATAGACATAAATAGTAAATCATATTCATTTAACACAATTCCGTTGTGGGCTAGTGTAATTTAGTTATTATAATTAGGAAAGTCGAAAATAAATTTCATCATAAAGTTCGTTTATGTTCCAAAATTTTTTACCGTAATATATTTTTATTAAATACACAATAGCCTTAAAATAGGCAACGAAAAATAATTAAATTAGATCTATTTCAGTAAATAATGGGTTAAGTGTTATTTTCATGAAATTCAAAAATATTAACCTTCTTAAAATATATTACACACAAGCACTAACACACATAAAAATAATGATGTTAATGCAATACATTTTTTATTCTTAGATTTTGTATACTGCAGTTCTTTATTTTCTTTCGATTTCGACAAAGATAGAAATTTATTTGCTTTTTGTGCGTATAAAAAGTTACTTTACATGGTATATCGAAATCGGGACTGGCCAAGACTTAATGCCCTCCTTTATAATAAATTGGTCCATAAATATGAAACGGAATATATAGTTCTACTTGTATATGTATAGATTAAGCTATTAAATTTACATTTCCTTCTTTCAATGTGTTCAAAATAGGTTAAAGGAAAACAATTTAACTTTTTTTTGGCTTGTTTTGCTATTCCAAATGATTTTTTTAGACAAAGGAAAGAACTTTTGGCATTTGTTGTATGTTTCGCTTTAATCTATATGGCGTAGTGCTTGATTTTAGTAGTTATTTGTTTTTAGTGGCGTAGCATTTATTTATGGCAGAGAGTTCTATGGAGTGACCAATTGACTACTCGAGAACGGAAGTAAAACTTCCAGGTTTTGCAATCCGACTACAAGGTTAGCGTTATTAAAAAATACTAGCCTGCTGATTAGAAATTACCTGCCTTCAGATTTGTAGATTATTGTTACACAAAATGTATGAAGTAACGTAACACAACTCAAAATGTTTTCTCGGGTTTTTTTTTTAAAGTCGATCCCTAAAAATTAAGGTAGCACTTGCGTCACCACTTTTTACTGTGTGAACTTATTATTTATAGAGTACTGTAAATTTCTTCAATGTTACACCTGTTTTTTACAGTGCAGTTTTAAGATTTACGAGGCATACAACATTACTACTTATTTCACATGCCCAATAGCTATACAACTAGTCCAGGCCAAATAATCTTTTTGTAAGGTTAAAAATTTAATACTATAATTTAGTCAATGTTACTCTATTTCTAAACCATTGTTTTACTATAGGTTTGGTTTGTATAAGGCATTAGTGGCTTTGGTTTGTTACGATAAAATGTTCATTAAAGGATTTATGTTTTAAAAAGAAAATAATGCTAATTCTTGTAATGTAAAAGTAGAATATATAAAAAAAATAAACATACAAAATAGTAATGAAAGCGCTTCTCTTTCAAATAATTTTTAATAAATGATGATGTATTCAAAATAATTCTATTATAATCTAGAGTAAACATTTTCTTCTTTCGCATTCATTAAAAGTCTACCTAAAAGTTTGAGGTAGATCAATGATACGGTTTTCAGCTCAACGATAACTTTTACTTTTTATTGATTCTCGTTACCAAATAGATTGCTTAGACAATTCTAAAAGTTAATGTTTTTTAAATTACTTCTGGAACTTTATGATCTCTAAAACGTGCAGTTCCTTTTGAGCTCAGATAGTTTTCTTACAAAAAGAAGCTTAAATCCTTAACTTAAATCTTATTATGGGTGGTTAAATTTTACAAATAAATTCTTAACGTAATTGTGTTTGATTTTTATGAGCAAGATATTATAAAATCTAATTATTCATAATATATGTGAAAAATAATTACAGCATAAAAAAATAATAACTTGAAATAAGCATTTATTTCCAAAATAATGAAATCGAAAGTTATTAAATGCATATATTTATTTTGTAAAACTCAGTTTGAGTTTATATTTTGTTCAATAAAAGTCAAACAATCAATAATAAAAACTTATTTTTTTAACTAAGACAATTATCTTTTATACCTTTAAATTAATATGCAATAGAGTAATCTACACTGCTCACTACAATAAGGGTAGCATATTGTTAAAACCCTTTCACCACCAATTATTAAATTTGGAATCAAAAGCCTGCATATTTTTTTTCTTACTAAGCCCAAACTTATGTATCGTTAGATGGAAGAATCATCTCTTTTCAAGAATTAAATATTCTTTTAATTAAATGAAATCATGAAAAACATGGTAGATTAAATATCACTCTGAAACAATTTTAGCAAATAAATTTACCCTAAAATCTTCATTCATGCATTTTTTTAGATGTTTAAAGATTGATTTGATTTTTTTACATTAAGTAACGTTTTGAAAAGAGTATTTTTAAATGTATTCAAAGGTTAAAATTCAAATCCCCTTAATTAGATCCTCTTAAATTTTTAGTTTAAAAAAATAAGATTCTTTTTCACTGTTTTTCCAATTTCATTCTGGGTGCATAATGAATCTATTTCACAAATTATAGATTTTTAGAATAAAAAATGAAATGCTGAGACTGAAAGGTAACAAAAGTACGCAAAGTGCTACCCTACTTGTTTTGAGCAGTGTAGTAAGGCAATACTTAAACTTTACTTTTTTAAAAAATATAAATTTATTAACATAGTTTTTAAAAAAATGTCACATTAACATAGTTAAAAGTACTATATAATGTTAGCACTAACATAATATAAGAAGGGTGCAATTGTAACACTCACATACTCACAATCTTTAACTATATAACTAAGATATAGGATACGGCCCGTTCATTAGCAACTACGTCCAATTGTAATTCCGTTCGTCAAAAGTCGCCAATAAAAGAACCTGCCTCTATATCTTATTTACACTTTAAAGATGTGAGTTTTTCAACAAAATATGTCTAACTTTAAGTATGATTTTCTTGCATTCAGGAATGCTATTTCTGTAAGTGTAATAAAAAATTCAAATTGCTTTTACTTTAAAATTAGGATATATTCTACCGATTATTTTTAATAAAATTTAATTAACCTCATGCGACCTGGCGCCTCCATTTGGGGACATTTTTTAAAACCTCAACACAAACAATTAACAAGTAAATTATTCCAAAATTGACCTGGTCCGATAGAAGAAAATCCAAATATTTGTTTTAAGCCCTTGATGACAGGTATCAGTCATTTATTTCTATAAAAAATGAAGTTGTGTGTCCATACAATATTAGAGTTCTAAAAAGATTAATTTAAACTTTTTTTCAAACTTTTCAAAAAGTTCTTTTAGTAGTTAATTTTAAAGGCATTTTACATTAAAAACAATGTTAAAATGAACTGTTATTTATAAATAAGTGATACGGCCTTTTTGCATTCATAGCAAAGAAAATATATATTTTTAGAGCTTAAGGCGTGTCTCTCAGTAACTATTAAACATAATTTTAAAAAATTACTTTGAAAAACATACCTTTTAAGATATATTTGTATGAAAAGTATGTTTAGATTAAGAACATACATGTAGGCTTTTGCACGGTTCTTAAGAGGTTAAAGTAAAAATATATAAAGTAAATAAAGTGGATCAAAACACACACGCACATCAAACAAGAGAGTAAATCTCGTAGTAGGAATTTTATTCATTTCTACCTAATCTTATAAAATTGATCCCATTAACTCCAACAAACTAAGAAAGAAAAGTATCAAAATACAAAACTTACTTTGATCCTCAAAGCGCATTCTATTGTGATTAGACGAGAGCAGATAAAATTTTTTTCTGAATCGTTCCCTTAACCAACCCCCTTCCGCGAATTGCGCCGGCGCACTAGAGTGTCCTGGAGTAAAGTGGCGGTTTAAAGCTTCTTCGCACAAACGTCCGCACGTGATATGATCACCGGGCGCCAAAGCTGTCTAGTACCGGAGCCATGGGCACCCCTTAACGTGTTGCACTGATTGACAGAAAAATTAGCTTTAACAAAACTGCTGAGGTCTCAATAAAATTTTAAATTTAACTTTTATTATCTAATATGGGGTTTTTGCTAGCATGCGCTCTGGTGTATATTATTTTTTCGACAACTGTCCTCTCGGCGACTGAAACTTTTAGGTAAGAAGATTTATAAAGATAGTATAGAAAATGCAAATTCTTTGGCTGTGATTTTATGTTAATTACATGTAAAAATAGTTTAGAAAACAATGATAAAAATTCAAATTCCATTAATTAAGAGGTAAAATGAAAAGGCAGCTCCAATATTTTTCACACACTTAAGTTTTTACAAGTGTTATTCATTATACTAACTGCCAAATATATTGAATAAATTTCAAAAAAGTTTTTCCATTACTTTGTCCAATTAAGCTCCTAAGAAATATAAAAAATACATTGAAGTAACTACACTTGTTTTTTAACATAAACTATCACTAATTATCGTTGTTCAAAATATTTCAAAACTTTTGCTAAAAACTCGGGTAAATTTTGTTAACATTTCTTTAGAGTTCGAACCATTATGCATAAAATAAGATTGAAAGTTATTTTCAGATTAAATAATTTAAGTTGATTGAACATCTTAAAAATATTAATATTAACGTCGTATAAATGTTAAAAAATATTATTATATAAATAATGATTATCAAAGTTATCAAGGAATAATTATCGAATTTAATAAAAATTTGAAGGCTTAAAGCCAGAAAATTGGTTTTACTCAATTATTAGTACATAATTATGTGTATAAAAATTTTTCTTGTTGCTAAAGTAAGCAGAAGCTGCCTTATATTTCTGTACTTATATACTATTGTCATTTATGTTCTCATTAATGTGCTTATTTAATTGTAAGATTATAAATATTTTTTTAATGTGTTCAAAATGTGTCCACAGTGTAAAATATTGCAAGCATATTAAATGTGTCTGATTACGTTGGTAATATTCGTTCTCTCAAATCTAATTTTAAGCTCGATACCTTTAAAAATTTGAAATAATATTTACTGACCATACATTTAATAATTAAATTTAAACGTTGTGTGTGTTAGGGTTTTGGTTAATAGTCTACGTTATAGATTTTAAAATTAGACACCCAGGTCCTGCATAACTTTTGTGTATTTCATACTCAAGTTACAATTTTTGAACTTTAATAGTTTGAAATGTTAAATTTTTGGTATTTTGGCATGTCAAATTATCGGCATAGACCCAAAATATGTTTTATTTATTTTATGATTGAAAAAATATTACAGCATGATTGAATTGATAGTAAAATATGTTCTGAAGCTCACCGAAAGATACGCCAAATATTCGAAAGTTGTTTTCTTTCATATAATAATTAAGATTATAACTTGAAAGGATGTCGATATCAATTTTCTTGCCAGAAATTTAGACAAGATTACCTAAAGTCACAAAATGTTTTCGAAAATTTATTTTTTAAGGATTTGAAAAAGGCTTAGTGGTTCGGAAGTTATCACTCTATACAGTAATTATTATACTTTTATGCATCATTATACACTTTTGTGTCGACCTTCATTTAATTGCTACATTTAATGAAATTTTACATACCCTTGGATCGATTCGAATTTGAATTATGGGCAAAGATTTTTGCTCATAGTTTTGCTCTTAGTTAGATTTGTGCTCATAGTTAAGTTTGCAGTAAAGCTACACAGGGCTCTTAGTAAAGGGCGTCTTAATTTTTGAACCGTGGAGTGACGAGGTCGAAAGCAGAAAAGGCACCAAACGCAACGATTTTTATCTTCTTGTTTTATTAAACTACAGAGCTGTTTAACCCTCTAATGCATGAATTTTTATTTTTATCCCAAAAAAAAAGTATATGTATCTTTAATACCCACATATTATGGGAAAAATACTAAAAAAAATTAACTGCATTAGAATTTAAATTATTTCAATTTTTAATTTTTTTTCATATGACAAAAACCAACTGTAAAATTCCAATTTTGATAATAATGACTAGAAAACTGCTAAAAATATTTCAAAATAACCGTTTTACTATGAGTAATTTTTCAAAACAATTTATTAGTATATTTAGTACTAATATTATTATTCTTTGAATACTGCCAAAAACGTAAAGTCACAAAAGTTAATAACCTCACTCTTTAACTTTGAATACACTTTTACTACTGTCATCTATGAGGATAGTTAGTAACTAATACTTTAAAATGAAATGTAATAGATGAAAAAAACACAGATTTGTCTAGGAGGAGCTCTAATTTAATAGAATAAAGTGGATTATGTTACTTGTTACCAAACGGTAACAGTATGCATTAGAGGGTTAATGTTTATTTGAACTGATGATTGTGCAATTTGCTGTTTGAAGAAAGGTGCATTTTGATAGTTTTTTATGTATATGCTTGGCGATCATGTTCTAGACCATTCTGCAGCACGCTTTTTATATTAGAATGAAAGATTCTCAAAACCCCTTCATACTTGAAAATTTTTGATTTTATTTCCAACTATGCCAAACAAGCTCCTCAGAACTTCAATTTCTCACAACAAGCAACTAAGCCAATATATTGTCGCTAAAGACGCGCTATTTGAGAGAAATGCGTTTTTGGTTATAATTAAGAATTGTAGTTGAAATTACATTATTCGGTAATCATACATTGATTGAATTTAAAAAGTTAAACACGTATAATTCGTATTTTGTTGCTTTCTCAAAATATTATAAAACACAAAATGTACCTAAATACCCAGTATTTAATTGCAGTAAAAAATGGTAATACTACTGTCATAGATAGCAAATTGTATTTGACATGCTTTAAAATAAAAGGACCGCCAATTAGAAATTTTAGTAGAACAAATAAAAATTAATTAAATATATAAAAACCTACTGAACACAAAAAAAGGATACTACGATGTACTAATTTTCATACAAACCATTCCATAAGTGCAAATGTCTCATTAATGTGTCTCATAATAACAGCTGATACATAAAACATTCTTTCAAGAAAGAGGGTTTTCATGTTTGAAAACTAAAGAAACGCTTATTTTTATTTCAATGGTTTCTCTTTCATTTGAAGTTTGAATTGTTTTCAATTTTATTTGAAAAACTCTTTTTGTTTGGATAATTAGTCATTCAAACCCGAAAGGCGTCCAATTAATTAAAATACATAGTTAAATTAATCTTTTGTTACGAAATAAAACTTTTCATTAAGAAACAAACGTTTTAATTCGGTGAAGTTCATTATATGAGCAAAAAAAATGCATTTTAAAAGCCTCTTGTTTTTGTGTAATATATTTTTTGTAATTTTATTGCTGGTATACACACTATTATTTTCTTTTATAGTAATAAAAAATCTAGAAAACTTTTATGTACTTTTTATTTCTTTTAAAAAAGTTTATTCATCTTTCAAAGGAATAATATTTTATAAAGTTATCTGGTGTTTTTTAATAAAGAGGGCATTTGTTCGGAGCTATACATAAAAAAGATGGACATTCTGTCTCTCGTTGCAAATTCTCGGCCTAATTTTGTACTTTATGCTTTAGAAAAATGAGCTTCTTGTTTCAAAATTTTCAAAATGTTATGTACGATGTATATTTTTTAAATTTACGTCAATTTGAAACTTTCTGACATTTTATAACTTGGTTTATTCGTTGTTTTAGTTGTCTTTCATACATAGATTTTTTTAGGCAAATGGTCAAATCATATTGACCCAGTTTACTGAGTAAGTAAATATGCTGGCTTTTCATGTGCATGAAAAAATTTTGTAAATTCAATTACTTAAGTTTTAATCAAATTTTAATTATTTTTTTTATTAATTTATTAAATGTAGAAAATTAGTGTATGGTATTTAAGTCTTAGATACAATACTCAAGGGGTACAATTCCAAATGAAGTAAAAAATACTTTTATCTTGCTTATATTTAATAACCATTTTTATGTAAAACTGTTTAGTAATAAACGCGTAGTTAAAACTAATAAGAATTTAAAATTTAAAGTCATTGTTTCATGTTTATAAAGTTTTCATGGAGTTACTCATTGAAACATTTCAGAAAAACATACAAATAAATTAAGTCAAGCATTCAAATATTTTTTACTTCAAATGATGAGGAGCAATAAGAAAAAAAAAAGAAGACATTGACAATCAAGCAAATTGAAATGACTAAGATACACGATAGATGTAGTTTCCAAATTAAATTACAAGAAAATATTTTATTTATTATTTTTTTTTTAATTTCTATCATATTGAGTAAAAACTTTTTATAACTTATTAACATTGTGTAAATGATTGAGTTGTAACCTAGACCATTGCAAAAAATTCAATTTTCAAGTTTTCTCTTTATACTGTTTTACCTTATGCAAAGTATCAAGGGTGTAGCCTAATGTTTTGACTCCCTCCAATTGCAAAGTAATGTGACACAAGCGTTGAAATGTCAACAACTTTTCCCGCTTCCCCCCATGGTTCAGTTTATTAAAGTTTGCAGTTGATCTTTCAAAAGAAATGCCACTGTTTCAGTGTGAAAAAAAATTCTTGTGCTAAGAACAGTTGAAAGGAAATTGTTGCTATTGGGAAGTTCTCAGATAAAATTGTAACCAAATAAAATATCGAATTGCTATAAAGATGAGATTTGTTAATTATTTTTGCTCTATTTTATCTTAATATTTATTTACCTTAACTTAAGTAAAACTATTTTTTGCCATATTGAGCAAACGATACAATGTTGGAAAATGCATTACTGATTAACATTACAGCCTAATTATAAATTGTACAATGAGTTTTTTAAAAGTCGCGAAAAGAACCTAAAAATATTCTTTACGTTATGTCACTTTACTTACACTCAATTTAACATTATTTGTGTGAAATTTATATAATGTATGTAAATTATGACTTTTTAATTAAAAAAAATATTGTTAGACATGCAAGTTGATTTTACTTGAAAAATTAGTTATGTTTAAATAAACATGTAAATAGGAGGGATCAGATTTTTTAATAAATCATCTGAAACGCAGCTTGAATTGACGATATTTTGACAAACGTATTAAAAATGTCGTTAATACGCCTTTATTTTCAAACTTCCGTAAATAATTTCGCAATCAAAAAAATTCTTGGGCGAAATATTTGGTATTTTTAAAAAAATATTGAATTGGTAAAACGTTAGGCAATTTTTTTTCAATTTATTTGAACTATTATTATAGAATATAACAACTATTAAAACTTTAAGAGAAATAGTTACGTAACATATGAAACTCTTTAGAAGTGTCACAAGAAATATTAAAACATGTCAAAAAAAGAAATTACCTGAAATATTTAAGCTGCAATTTGAAGTTTAGCATGTTAAAGTTTCTCGTTTGCTTGATTTTTTTTGTTATAATGGTAGAAGGTGGTTTTACATTAAATTTAAAATGAAGAACACAATTTTAAAAAGTTTTCGTCGTGAAATTTGTTTTCCCTTACAACCACTCCATAGCATCTGGTAAGAGAAGAAATTCTATTCAAATTTCTAATCCTTTGAAACTGCTTTTCACCCTTTTTAAAGAAAAACTGCAAGTGATTTTAACAAGCAAGGAGCTTTCCATAAAAGTTTTTCTTAAAGTTATTTTTTTACACTCAGCTATTGTTAAGCAACAATTTGTTTTTCAATACAAAACCAGTAGTATTTGTGTTGTGCCGACGGAGTATCCCCTCAACAAACTCAATTTATAATTAAATAACAAAGGAGCTGTGACAGATATTAACCTAATTTTTGCGCATTATTATTAATCTGTAAAGTACATTGGTTTTTTTTTATTAAGGTTTAATGTGTAAAAATATTTCAAGGATTACTGGCTCTTTAGCAATTGCTACTCAGAGTACTGAATAGATGAATGGAAAAATTGCAACAAAAAGTAATTGATAACAAAAATCACGGTTTGTTAAATAAGATTTTATTTATAAGATTTTTTTGCTTTATTTAGTTCGTACAAATATAATTTCTTATATTTTCTAATGTACGTTTAAAATGTAGCAAACTAGATTAAAGTACTGATATTTATACAGATGAGTTGGTTGCCAGCTCAAAAACTAGCTAGCATCGATCTAGCTTTCTGTGCGTTAAAACCACATTTAATGAATTTTATGTGCACCAGTCATTCTAACAATAAACATAAATTTAAAATTTGATGCATAATGAATTTTTATCGATATTCAGATTTTTATTTCGAAAGATTTTTCTATTAATCTAATTCTGATTTTATAAACAGACATATAATTTTAATAACTAAAATTAATAATTTAAAAATTAAATAATGAATCTTAAATTAATAATATAAAAATTAAATGATGCATCTTAAATTAATAATTTAAAAATTAAATTATGCATCACTGGTGGCGTTTTATCACACCACAAATGGTGGCAACAGAGTCGAACTGTGGTGTTTCTACACACCAGTCAAATATCGATGTTTCATTACACCTATTTTCTGGTGGTATTTTCTTACATCACTTTTGGTGGCTACTTTGTTGCCACCATTTTGGGTGTGAAGTTACACCTAAGTTATTTACAGTGCACGCTTTTAAAAAATGAGATTTATAACACAGTCGTAAATACAGAGCAAAAACATTTACTAAACAATCAAATAACGGTTGAAAATCACATAACAATCACATTTTTTCCCCTAAATATTCATTAAAAACAATTTAACAATTATTTTTATAAACCTAGTTTTACATTTTTATTAATTGAAATTATTATTAAAAAGCATATAAATTAACATCTGAATTCGTTGTATATTTTACCATTAAGCGTCGTATAATTTACCACAATTAATATTTGTACTTTCTTTAATTGTTCTAATAGTAAGTGACATGCAAACAACACCTTTTTTCATGCAAATACGAATTTAAAATATGTTAAGCTTTACACAGAAGACTACTTTACAACTCGGGAACGAAAGTAATTTAAACTGTGATATAATAGACCGAGAGCCCAGGGCCCCCAGACCTAAGTCATTTTGGCAAAGATAAAATGTACGTCATAAGGTTCGGTTTTCATTTACTTTTAGTGCATGCATACCCGTTAGAGTGGACCGACGGCCAATTAAGAGGTATCGGGTACAAAAAGTAGGTAAAATATAAGTTAGCCTAAGTCATTTTGGAAAGGCTGATTTTTACATATGTTTTAGAAAATAATGTTAAAAGTGCATAATAAATTTCCCAGACACTTTCCGTGGGCCGATATTTCTCCCAGACGCTTTAAACGTCTTCATCAAGCTCAGACTTTGTCAATCACACCTAGCGGCGTGAGATGGCGCTTCAACCGTTCTCGGACATCAAGGAAGGGGAGTTAAGCAAAAAAGAACTATGTGTCTATTGGATATATGGTTGGTTGATTGACTTATATTCCGGTAAAAGAATATCGTATCGATTTAATTGAAAAAAAAAATAATTCGAAAATAGATTAATTAACAAGTTGTCATAGCTGCCTAGCTTACTACATTTTCACATCTCCAATAATCAACCACACAAACCGGAATATATATGTCAATCAACCACATCTCCAATCGATACATTGTTCTTTTTTGCTTAACTTCCCTTCCTTGATGTCCGAGAACGGTTGTAGCGCCATCTCACGCCGCTAGATGTGATTGACAAAGTCTGAGCTTGATGAAGACGTTTAAAGCGTCTGGGAGAAATATCGGCCCACGGAAAGTGTCTGGGAAAATTATTACGAACTTTTAACATTATTTTCTAAAACATATGTAAAAATCAGCCTTTCCAAAATGACTTAGGTTAACTTATATTTTACCTACTTTTTGCACCCGATACCTGTATATTGGCCGTCTGTCCACTCTAACGGGTATGCATACACCAAAAGTAAATGAAAACCGAGCCTAATCACGTACATTTCATCCTTGCCAAAATGACTTAGGTCTGGGAGCCCTGGGCTCTCACTCTATAATTGCAGTGAACATTCTTTCGGGTCGTGGAATTCATCTAATTATAATGTGTGTCTGTAACATGAAATTATTTTTACTTCATTAAGTTTCCCGGATATGCTTACAGTTTACAACCAATATATGATTCAAACGTATTGTTAATATCAAGTAAAAGATCAGGTTTTATTATATCATTCTTTTAAAAGGAAATCCTTTATTTTAGCAAAACGCTGTACTTTATTTATGTTTTGACAGATTATTGTAGCTTATTTTAATAGTTTATTTAGTGTATGCGAATATGAATCTGATACATTTTAGTTATATCGGGTTATTCCATGTGGTATAAAATTAAATATTTTTATAAGTATTATGATGTATACAAAATATTATATTCTAAAAATGTATTACTCACTTATAAGTTCTAAATAAGAGTAGCAAAATATAACTCTAGAATAATGGTTTAATTTTTGAAAGTAGTTTTTTAAGTTTGTAAAATTATGAAAAATAAACAAGTTCTTTAACTGCTTTTCAGCATTTGACAAGTTATATGTGAAAAGAATGCTTTTGGTAGAAAAGTAAAATATTTTTTTTATTGCACTAATTTACTTTTTTAGGCGTCGTATATTTTACCATAATTATTATTTTTACAATATTAAATTGTTCTAATAGTAAGTATTTGGTTTCCTTGATATCTATATAAACGTTACAAACTTTATCAGCTCAGTAGTAGATATATTCGAATTTGAGGTCCACTCATCTCCCCCATTTATTTATTGATATTACTAAATAAATAAACTTTCATCCACATACGTACTGTACTTTTTAATAATAAAATACGCATGAAACGACAATTTTGCAGCTTAAAAAAGTTGTGTTGGAGATTTTCATAATCCCAAACCCCATTCGCCTCAATTAGGAATTTAGACTTTTAAAGGGAATTTAGTACTAGGGCTTTAGGATTAGAATTTTTAAATCTACTTATAAAAAATTTAAAGTTTTGTTTCAAAAAAGCATTATATTTAGATTAAATATAGTTAATAAATATTATTTAAAAATATATTCCCAATTCGAATTATATCCTTGAAGTAATAGCCACTACATTTTCCATGCAAAAAAATATTTAAACCCTGAACCACCTCTGATGTATTACCCTACTTTCCTTTATAACCTCATAACAAACATTTTCTCTCAATATAATTGACTTTGAAAACATTACTTTATAATCAAACCTTGTGTCGCTAGTCAAAGAAGATTTATAAAAAAATATTTTTTATATTCCCCATGAGTTATAAAAGCTCTTTATATTGCGATATAATAAGAAAAGTTTTCGTTCAGATTGTTTGAGGCTGTTTAAATCTAATAATAAAACAAAGACATCATACATTAAAAGGGGCGATAAGCCACATAAACTTCTTGAATAAAGTAGAAAATGTCTTTATTCGTGGAAAATAAATAAATGAAAAGGATTTTGTTTTTTTCCTTATCTAGCTTGATATTACTTATATATTTGCCTAAGTACGGTCAAAAGTACTTTTGTTTGTGAAGTTTACTGTAATTATTTATTAAATTTTTGTTTTGAAAAATTCTGTCACCCGCAAATATGCAAATTTATATTTTGAATAGAGTAGATCAATCATTTTACGCATACTTTAATGTCACTTAAATACAACTATTTATTTCGAAAAGAACTTTTCTGGTGCATTGTATTCAAAACTTTTGTGAGTGTAAATAACAAATTGAGATATTTGTATACAAGATATTTAGTTAAAATTTGAAGAAGTTGTTTATTTTAAAACTTTTCATACAAACTCTTAATTTAGAGTAACAATCCAAGAATAAAGTTTATTCTTGAATTCCCCCCCCCCCCCTCCTTAACACTATTGTAACGGATTTCGTTTTGCCAAAAAAAGGTATTTGCGCAAAATGCAAATTTTTTTAAAAGGTCTTAAAATCTCTTTATGTCCTATTTTAATTTATCGTACCTTTTACTATTTGACAACCTCACAAACATATAACTTATTTTCACGCACTTAAGATACTTAAACACTATATAAATCTCTTTGTTTATATTCTCTATACCAGAACACCAATCCGTGTAGTAATACTCAGTTCTCAGTCCCATTAAGTGATACAAAAGGATTAATACCTGTAGAAATGTCACTGCAATGCCTCTTATGGCGTCCAATACATGTCTCCCAGGACCATTTAAGAGCATTGCTATTATAACTAACGTGTTATGTAAGTGTACTTAGTCTGATTGTCGATGTTCTTGTGAAATCCGGGAGATAAAGCTATTCTTAGACACTACATGATTAAATGCATTTCTCATATAAAGAAATATTTATTTCTATAAGTAAAATGTGCATTTGTGTACAAACCTTTCTTTAGTTGAACTAAAGCCTTTTCTGTCTTTGTAAATCACGTCGAATTACTGCCCCACAATTTCTCTTTTTCTTGTTTTGGTTTGAATAATCGTTGCACTAGAGCTACACGAGGGCTATTGGTGACGGGTATCGTATTTTAGAACCACAGTCAAGTGACGAGCCGGCACCTGAATAAGCACCCAACGTAATCGTTAAGAGCGACATCGTACGCAGAGTTAGGACTTTGAAGGATATTTTACGTGCACTCCCTTACACAGGGTATTATTCGTCGAACATTTTTGGCGGCACGGGCCGTTCATATAACAATTTCTCTTACTTTCTACACTCATAATAACTATCATCTTAATCAAAGGATTTGCAACAGCATTGACGTTTTGGTAATGCTTTGTGTTCTTGAAATGTAATTGAATTAAAACTAATAAAGCTTAACAAATGGGAGAAATGAGAACAAGATGCAAGTATTAATACACTGCTCAAAACAATTAGGGGAGCACATGTTTTAAACCCTTTCGCTCCCAATGATTACATTGGGAATCATCAGCTTGTGATTTTTTTTTGACTAAGTTAAATTCGACACTTATGAATCGTTAGATACATCGTTAGATGGAAGAATAACGTTTTTTGAAGAATTTAATATTTTTTTATATTAATGAAAATATGAAAAATATGGTAAAATAAATTTCACTTTAAAACAGAGTTTTAGAAAATAAATTGACCCTTAACTTTTCATGCTTTCATATTTTAGATGTTTAAAAATATATTTCAACTATTTTTAACAAAAAAGTTTTGAAAAAATTATTGTTATAATTTATTAAAAAGTTATTAGTCCATTTCCCCCCTTTAAATTTAAGTATTAAAAACTTAAGATTTTTTCTCCTGTTTTTTACTATTTCATTTCGAATGCATAGTGAACCTATTTAACAAATTTTAGATTTATAGGATAAAAATTAAAAAGTTGGGAGTGAAGTTAAATTTGGAATTGAAAAGTGCTCCCCTAATTGTTTTGAGCAGTGTATAATGCGTATTAATATATAATTTCTAAAATATAACAGACTAAAAAACATTGCATTAGGAGTGAACCTGGGCCAACCCATGAAAAATCGGAAATGCAAGAATGAAAACTGAAGATTTTCGTCCTATGCATAAAAATCTAATTTTTAAAAAAAATTACTTAAAATGATTAATTTAGTATTAGAAAGTTTCGAAGTATTTAAATATTAAATTTAAAGCTTATTTTAATAATGAATGTTTAGAACGTATACTTATGAGCAAGTAATAGGGCTACTGCCATAACTGGGTGCAAAATTTTAAATATATAATTGACAGTAGCAGCTAGTGTACAATTTTTTCGGTCATGGTTCGAAATTAGGGGGCTGAAAAATTTAAATTTTTCTATTGTTAAAGATTAGAGTAAAATTTTTTCAGAATAAAATGTCGAACCTCAAAAGATTCTGATTTGATATAAAAGCTATAAATGACAATGCTTATGGGACAAGTCGCAATAGTCAAAGGGACATAATCTAGTAGTAAGAATCATAATACTAATCATTTATGACAACCCATTATAATTAACGCATGTATTGACCTATGTGGCTGTTCAACGATACATATTCAATATGTTCATCAACGCGTACCAACATAATCATATTTCGGACACACAAATAATTAATCTACGCTAGTTCTGGCTAGTTTAGAACCGCAGGAGAAATCTGTTGATTATCGCGAAAATTAAAAACAAAAACAATTTACTTTTAGAAAATTTCTCTAGGTACGTCTTAAAGTATTTTGTTAAATGGGTATTATAAATAGTATCTTCTATGGTTCAATAAAATTCATGTTTCAAGCGATAAGACATTGCTAGAAGATGTCGTTAAACATTATTCATTGTTGGATTTTAGACCGTTATAACAATTTATAATAATGGCTATCTAACGCTTTCGGTACAAATTCTGGCTTGAGTCAAAACCGTAGAAACTTTTAATCAGTATCTTGCTATGCTTGTATCGTGTTGGACTTTCGAATTAACAAGAGAAAACCGAGTAAATTGGAAAGCATTACGTGCTTTACGTAACCTCGGGACAAACGCAAGCCATAACATTCGTGAACCTGTAACAGCCTTAATGAAAGAGACATTCTTATCTGCAAGTGGTTGATACATAACTTGATTTTGGCTAATTAAAATTTTATTAAAGTTTAAATAATATTATTCGAACAATTAATTGATTTGAAATATATAATTGATGTTTTTTTGTTTGAAAGCAAAAGAAATTCAAATGCCTTATAATATTTCCAAAAGCGCTTTGAAAACATTTGAGAGTCAATTTACCACATTTAAAATTCCTTCTGAATGCCTCATTATCTCTATTAACGCATTTTAGTAAATGTCCATTTATCAATACTTAATAATACTTTCTATATTTTTAGTTATGAAAAGAAATGTAAAAAATCAAATAGGAATTTATAAGTTTAAAAATATTTCTCAATAACTAGATGTATAAAAATCAACGGAATTTTTTGAAAGCTCTTTCGGCTTAAATAGCTATGCTTGAGTAATTTATATTTAGAATGTATTTACACTGTTTTAAGCTTAATAAAGCCAAACAAGGTACAATTATAACTTTTAAATAATACTTCGACAATTTGTTTTAACTAAGTTTTCGAAACTGAAGCCTTTACTGAACATTTTCATAAATTAAAAAGTATTAGTTGTCTAGTTGATACAAATGATATGCCGAATAGATTCACTCTTTGTATCAATTCATTTGAATATTCTCCAATGACAACGTGCATTTCAGTCTTTTCCCTATAGTATATGGAAATAGCGGTAAAATTCATATAAAATACAGACATTTCTTGTCACATTATACATGGCTCTTGTGACAAAAGAGGAATGGGTTCCGATAAGTATTGTTTAGTTACTACTGTTGAATTAATTGAATTTTTCTCTTAATAACTAATACGGACAGTTCTAGAGTTTTCCCAAAAGGATGAACATTTTAAAATGCATAATCCAACCAGTAAACTAAGATTCTTTAATGTGATACATACATATTAAATGTGAAAACTTTATTTGGTAAAAGGTAAAATATAATTTTACATCGTGAGTATTTTCGTGTACAATTTCAATACTATTTATCAGCAAAGTATATCGAATTGAAATATTATTAAATAAAAATAAGTTTTTGAAGTTAAGGCAACAGCAAAGGCAATATAAATATAATCTTGTTATAACCGTATTGACAGAATTCCTATATCATAAATAATGTTCATTAAATAATCAATGATATGGTGTAAACGACCTATTGAGTCTAAAACAATTTTATCGTATGAAAAAATATAGATAAAAAAACTTATATCGCACAATTTTATATTTTGGAATATTAAACAATGAACCATGATCTAAGCGTTGTTTTAACTTTGCAATAACAACATTGTTACAAGTGTCAATGTAAGAACTATAAGCAACACCGTCGAATTCTTATTACAAATTATTACTAATCATTAGTCTCAGCTTCAAACTATTGAACACCAAAATAATATTACATATCCTATCTGCACCACGAGGAATAAATCACCATATAAAATATTACTGTCTCACTAAATAAACTTTGTACTACGAATTTCTTTTATTCATGAAACATAGTATATCCAGGAACCAAAACTTTGCATTTCAGTTTCTTTTACAAAGTAATTCCGTAACGCATGACACTTGCTCAAAACACTCGGCTAACTCTTTAAGCGAGCTCAGGAGTAGCTTACATTGAACGAAACAGCTACAGTGATACTTTTCATCAAAGCCTCTGTACTTTTTTTGTCGTCAATTCCTTTTGTGTACCTATGCTATCCATTTTAAGCCTTATTAATTTCATAAAATTATATTCAACTCAGTAATTAATGATAATTTTATGACATCCACAAACTCATTAACCGCACATTCTTCCCACAATTAAGTTCTTTTAAGTGTTCTCTAATTGCATCAATTATAAGAATTAAAGCTCCTATTTAAAAGTTTTAAACTGTAATCCCTTTTCATATATGGACGTCAATTTCCCCCAGATACTATTTCCCACAATAATTAAGGAGCATTTGGATATTCACGCATTAGTGACCCGTTTCTAAATTGGGCAAAGGGATGGTAGAATTCCAAACTTCCGAAATTGCGTAAATATCATGAGTTAAACTAGTTAAATCCCATCTCTGACGCATTAAAACTTTAACTAGTTTGAAATAGAGACCACTTAATTGAGAACTATAGGAGTTCATTCAATTTACATTGTCATTGTTGTTTAATAAGTTTAATAATTAGTTTGCTAACTTTAAAAATATATAAAAAAGAATGCACATTTTACATTGTGCCCCATAGCTGTTTACTTTAGCAGTGCATAGTACTTGATGCTCTTTTTTTTTAATATCAAACATCATTGAAATAACTTGTTGTTTTTATGTGCCTCCAGGCCGCAGCCTGGAAGGCAAGAGGGTGGCAGTAGTATCCATTGGCACAAGGCTTTGAGTACCCATGAGAGTGTGGATGTCTGACTTCTACTCCGAGATGGCGCCACCTCCTCAATTTAGGCATGTCGCTTGAGGGGAGGTGTAATTTTCTCTAGCGACCTGCACCCATGGAACGCTATGACCGACCGCAGGACTTTCAGACCCACAGATTTAACGAGCACGTTCTCCGCATATTGAAATAACTTATAAATTGAAAGCGAAAAAATTAATTTAAAAGCATTTTATTTTGTTAGATATATATTTTTTTCAACAATATATCTTAGTCATACATTCTATAAAAGTCTAATTTTTAGTAAGGTAAAACTAATCCAAATTACCATAACTCTAATTATCGACTCATACCAATAGCCTACCACCTCATATTTTTTGTTTTAATTTTTCCATAGCTTTCAAAATGCTATCATAGTATTACATATATGTATGGTATGGTATGGTATGATACATATATATTCCAGCTTGTGTGCTTGTTCAGAGAACCGCTTATAAGCTTTCGTCAAGTGGGACAGACACAGAAAGAAATTTCACAGTCACAAAGAAATGAACAACATATAGACAAATAACAACATGTATTGACTGTCACAAACATCCATGCCTGACCGGGATTTGAACCCGACCTCAGCAGCTCCAAAGGCTAGTACACTAACCATTCAGCCACCGAGGCGGCTTTACATATATGTTTGACTAACTAAAGTGTGCATTTGTCTAGAAACATAAATAAACCCATTTATACTAGAAAAATAAAATACATTTTCATAACAATAGACCTCTCACACCTCTGTCAATTCCAACAAACAAAAGCAAAATACCAACATTACAAATGCAGAAGTTAGGATGCTATAACATTAAAGAACATTAACGCCTATATTACAATGTAACCAAACCCATATTACAAAAACTACACTTAATAGGCAAATAACTCGATTTAGGGTAAATATAATTTATCGTTTCTGGTGATGGGCAATGAGCTTTTCTGCACGAATACCCGTAAGGGTAATATGGGCACTGTTTCGAGTAACGCGATTTTTACGGTCAATGAGATAACATGGTTTATGGTGAGACACTAGGTCTAAGACATGGATTGTGTCCATTAAGAGTTACCATTAACGTGGTCTTTGCATTTGTAATTGTTAAGGTAGAAAATAGATAAAAGTTTCATGGTGGTATGTGGAATTTGTAAAAAGTTGGCTAAAGTGCTTTTACAAAGTATTTTAAAGTGCTTATAAAGTGCCTTTAATGTTTTGAGTGGCTCTTAACTTTTATTTGGTGTTTGGTACTGTTGGTTTAGTGTTTAATATTGATTTTGTGAATCATTGTAAAAGAGAGAGAGCGGTATTATAAATATAATTATTTAAATACATAGCTTATATTCAACTATATTATACTACAATGCCACCTACAACGTCCTCTGGAAACGATTCCATTTATCTACAACTCATAGTAATAATGTTAATTCACATCTCAATTAAAATAATTTATTAATTTAAACTATGGCACATAGTTGGGTTATGAAAACAAAATATAACACAATCACTATCTAATGACTCAATAAATATCTGAAAATAAATCAAATCCCCCTATTCCTTTTCTCATTTAAAGTGAAACCTTAATTAAAACTTTGTATTTTATAATTTCCATAATTCTAACCTTTTGAAGGATATTAGTTTATTGTCATTAAATTTGCTTAGAACACTTGTTATAAGTATTTTTTATAAAATTCACAAGATTCCTTAAAAAAAACTTTTCAACATTTAAATACATTTTTGTGGCTTTCCACTTAAGTTGCAGCAAAAAAATGAAATTCAATATTTGCAATTAAAAATTATGTAAAAAAAAATTAGATTCTTTAAAAATAATTCAATTTCAGATTAACCAATACCGTATTTCAATCAAGCCAAAAACTTTATGAAAACACGAAAGTAAAATATTTTTGCTATAAAAAATTAAGAAAAAAATTGGAAATTGCGTTAGAAGTGTGTCTATAATCCCTTCAGACATATTCAAACGGTGGGGATTAACAAAATGGTTTCTTCAATTGAATTCGAAAATCTTTTTTTAAATAAACCATTTCTCACTCTTTAATTCAATGTAGGGATGTCTTTCAAATATGAAATTTCTACATTAAGTGATAAAAACATAAAATTGAATTTCAATGCGATGCTTTTCTAAGCTAATACTTATATAAGTAAAATGCATTAGTAATTTCTTCGTCATACTTGTCATTTTCAATATTTTGCGTTTAGAAAAACGACGTAATGCAGGATTGAAGCCTATTTAAGCATTACTTATTAAATTATAAAGGTTATTGTTGAACTTGCTTGAGCTTATTTTAAATAGATAGAACTCCATTTTTATGTTTTTTTGATAAAAAAGACCATTATTATAAGGCCTAAGAATTAGGTAGACCAAGACTCACCGTTCAGCGATAAAAAATACAACCCAATACTAAGTGAAAGGTTTTTAAGTTGAGACAACATTTGTTCTTAATGTTGTACTTTATAGTAGTTTAAGTTCAATTTCACGTGTCAACCTTTTTCTTTTTCTGAGTGTAATAAGTTATAACTCTTGATCACTTTAACTGTATACTTTAACCTTATTAATTTTGGTTACAAAATGCCTGTGTTTTAAAAGGGTGTGTGCTCTCTCTCAGACTAGATATGGTGTAGGCAACTGTTATGCCTTTATATATTTTTTCCTTTTATTTTTATCATAGCTGTTTTGTAAATAAACTTATTAGATTTAAAGAGTTTCTGAACTTTAATTGGACCAAATACACATACTTCACTGCAAAAGGTCAAACACTTAATTGTCTAACTGTTTTATAAACTTCTCAAAGAGCATTTTTTATATAAACTGCCGAAATTTTGTTTGTGTTAATAACATAGTTGTAATTAAATTTCTCAAGGTACACCGGTAGAAAAAAAGTTCCACCTCTTGTTTCTCGGCTGATATTAGATGTCATTTTTTCAAGGGTGGAAACGTAGCATTGATTGATTTCCGGTATAAATTTTTTTTAAAAAGTGGTCGTCTATATTTTAAAAAGAGCAGCAACTTTCAAAATACAACGGCAACTCCCCATTGTTTTGACAATGAATTGTTTAGCACTGTAAAAATATCTCAAACATCAATTTTCATTAAATTTCATCGAATATTTGCTGGTATAAAATATTAATTTTGAAAAATTGATAATTCAAAATTTTATAAAATATTAATATTAAAATATTAATTTTGAGAACTTCTTGAATTATCACCAAAATATGTAAGGTTTTTATCTAGAAATGTATCCAAACGACGGTAATAATTCGTGTGTTTGCTTCTTTGTTCATTTAAAATACTAGTTGTCGATTTGTGTTTGCATTTAGTTTAATGAATTGTTTCTAGCATTCAATCTAAAAAGTTTTTCTGCAAATACTTAAATGATGGATTGGTTTACTTTGAACGTTGCCGACTATTTTGTTCCTATCCTTCGAGTACTAGTATGATGGATTGAAAAAAATATCAAAGTAAATTCATAAATAATATTGAATAACAAATTTATTATGATAAAGGTGATACTTGTCTCACGTATTGCGAGTAGATGGCAGAATTGTAAAATACTTAAGAACTAATATGCAACACTTTTATCACTTAAATTTCTAATATTTTTCTGGCATTATCTGTAAGTCAGCAAAAATTACATAAAAGTTAACGAAAATTGAGATACACGTTATTTTGGCAGTGTTAAATATTTTTATGATGTTTATACTAGCAAGTTGAAGTCTCTTGGTTATTTTTTTTTTGCTATCAAGAGCATACAAGCCTTCGAATACTTTGATTAGTTCCACAGCAAAAAAGCTCTAGTAAGAACTGCTGCCAAAACGGTTTCAAGAATTAAAATAAAATCTGCGATTATGTAAAAATTTATCTCCTAATCATTACAAGGGCGCATTTTCTTAGTTCGGTAACTAGTTCGCTTTTCAATTTGCATACAGCGACCAAAATGATAGAACTGATTAAAATAATGGCATTTTAATAATTTTCTAAATTAATTACGAATGAATTGTACAAATATAGGATTCATGGTAAACTCTTTGTTCCGAATTTATTTACGTTAAATAATTACAGTTTATTTTAAATAATTACAGTCATATTTCTTAAAACTTTTTAGCATGACTATTTGAAAATATAAAATGTTTTAAATTCTACAAAAGTGGATATTTTTGCTGTTTGGGTCATTAAAATAAGAACTAGAAAAAAATCGATTACTTAACTATTGTGTAAGTATGATAATTTTTTTAAGCGAAATCCACCTAACCTTGCGGTGACAAAAATTTTAAATTGGGTGTTGCTATTGATTATTTTAAAGTTATTGCTCATTTTACTAAGTACACGACTCTTGAAGCAAATTTTAATTGCATAACTCCCCTCTAAGCCTTTTATCTAGAAAAAAAATCTTCCTCTCAGAACCTATATTCAATAGCAGCCAAGAAACAATTGGTAGAAGGTGTTTTTTTCACTGTTGTACCATTCGCCTTTCATTTCCAATTTGTAAGAAACTAGGAAATATCATGTAAGAACTGTTTTT
This sequence comes from Hylyphantes graminicola, assembly GCA_023701765.1. NCBI lineage: Eukaryota > Metazoa > Arthropoda > Arachnida > Araneae > Linyphiidae > Hylyphantes > Hylyphantes graminicola. The sequence goes on from CM043123.1 coordinate 35,750,442, forward strand.
AAAACAACATTTAGGATTATATATTTTAGCTTTGTTTCGTTTCTTGTTTTTATCGGAGTCAAGTTTTTTTTTCTCTTCACAGCCATTACATTTTTTTAGCCCGTATGAAGCTATTAATTAAAAGTAGCAAAAATGTTATTTTTTTTAAAAAAATTTCGAACGCCTCTAATTTGTTGACACAAATATAAATGCTCCCCTTGCGTTAAAATCATATTAATCATCTATCACATTAGGATTTTTTTAGTATTCCTTTAAAGGTTTGAGTTTTTTGTACTCAATAAAATATTAGACAATGCCCATTTTTTTCCCATTGTTACATAAGCCACCTGAGACAATTGTCAAGAAAAGCTATATATTTATAAGATAATGTATTACTTTATGTTCACACATTTGAAACTAGATAATTAATAGTGACTCGTAACTAATTATAATTCTCCCTTTACTTTTGTTTAACAAACATCCAACATTTTAAACTTAAACGTTAAAGTTATTGTTAGGTCTATCTTATAAAATGCTGATATGTATAAAAAAATTAACTTACGTCAGATTTTTTAATGCAATGAGAACAAAGTGTTAAATAATTCCTTGTGACGCGTATATTGTAATTTAACACATTTCAACTCTCATAAGACTGATTTATGACTGAGATAAGTCTAAAGTGTATGCAACTAAATATGGCTCACATCCAAATCGGAAATAAATACTACGCTATGATACAGTTAAAATGTTGGAATGATACTTTGTCTCGGTCTTTCTAATTTATTTCCTATTCGAAATTTGAAAAAAAAAGAAAATTTGAAAAAAAAAGCAATAAATTAAATGTGCATTTGTTTAAAATGTGTGTATGAGTGATTTAAAAACCAATTTATTAAAAAGAAAGTTTTAATCCATTTTTTTTATTCCAGTGTACGATAGTGTCAAATTTGAGTAGAATATATTTTTCCGGAATATATCAGCATGTATTTTTTTTCAAGTTGTTTGCTTTACTTTTTAGTTTAAAAAAATATTGCAAAAGCACGAAATATTTAATCACTATTGCATTTTCAATTCCCAGAGAAGTTTCTTTACAAGATTAATATTAAAACTAAAAGTTACAAATAATTTTTAAAACTAAACAAATCAGTTTGTTTTATGATGGTAACGAAGCAATTTAACAATTGAGACATTTCATATTGGTAATAAATATTGTATGTATATTTTATTTAAAAAGCGTAACCTATCTACATGTTGTATAGGGTAAGGTGGGGTAAGTGGGCCACCTTTTTGGCATAATTCGACTTTAGACCCTCATACCACTGGATATAATCGGCCTAACAACTTAATTTTTTTTGTGGTCCATTCTATCATATGTTATTACTGTACCCATGACAACTTTAACACAAATTGGCAAAAATAAATTTAAAAAATCTGTTTTTCTTTTTGGTCATCCGAGTGGCCCACTTGCCCCGCAAGGTGGGGTAAGTGGGCCATCCCCCTAATATATTTTTACACATAACTGGTAGAGATATGGTGGGGCAAGTGGAATATTCTACATGATTTTTTGAGTGTCTGAAAAAAAAGTTATGATGTATCTTTAGTAGTTCCCCCATAGCAACTTTTTCTGGCATGCAAGCTTACTACAAGAAAAAATACGTTAATTTTCATCTTGTCATTTTTGCATGTAGTGTAAAAAAAATGTTAGGGCTACAGATTTTAAACTGGCCGATGTCAATGAATAGGACTATGAATAATGAATATGACTAAGCCTATGAATCAGTGAATATGATTTTTTTAAAAGTATATTAAAGAGTTGGGGCAAGTGGGCCACCCATGGCCCACTTACCCCGCCATTGTGGTGGCCCACTTACCCCAAACGCGGGGCAACTGGGCCACCCCAATTTTCTTTTAAACGTATCAACATCACAAGTACATGACACTACAAAAAGATACAATGTTTTATACACTTTCAAAATATATAACATTTTGTTTTGTATCATGAACCGTTTGGAAATAAATAAAAAATAGTATGATGGCTTGAATTACGAAAAGATGCAATTTTAAAAATTTTCACAAAAAGGATTGTACCTTGTTACATACTTAAATGAAAATGATGCCATAATGTTTCCTGCATCTATTGGGGTAAATACGTAAAAATATTGTAACATATTTTTTACGTCCATAATTCGGGAAATGCCAGGGGGGTGGCCCACTTGCCCCAATGGCCTACTTACCCCACCTTACCCTACTTAAATTTAAACTTTTCTTTTAAATTGGAATGTTCTTGTTCAGGAAAATTTGTTAAAATATTTTCTAATATTCTAAATGGACTCCTAGCTTCTTTCCAATCTTCTATTTGTTTTAGAGAAAAGCAACGGGAATAACTTCTAGTAGTTTCGTTGATTGATCTCCTGTATAAAACAAGACAGAATATCAAATTTGTTTTTCTATTTATGTTGACTTTGAAGGCATTTGAAATAATCTAAATAAAATAATTCATTATATTTAACTTTCACATGTCTTGTAAAAAGTTATGTTATTGCTTAACTTGGAAAACTATTATTTTCAAAAATGTTTTTGAAGTTTGAACAAAAAAATTATGAAACAAGTATAACAGATCTAAAAATAATCTCAAATGCTTATTTTGACCTTGAATAATATGTTAGTGAAACACTGAAGACAAGAAATTATACGTTTTTTATTTGACAAACTCTATATAGATATATAACATATAACAAATATTAGACAACATAATTTTCAAAAGCTGGTAAATTACAGCATTGACAATGGAATTATTTTGAAAATGAAATTATTATAATCGAAAGAAAAGTGCAATAAATAATACTTACTTCAGCACATTGTCATATTTTTTAATATTCTATAAGTTTCGTTTCTCTTATTAAAGTGATCTAAAATTTATTATGATTAAAGTGTTTTTAGATATAAAACCTGTCTGAAATTTTAGAAATGTGTGTAGTTATGGATAAATCTGCAATTCACGCAGATTTCGGCACAAATGCGCGCACTCAAAGTCTTGATTTAAGTCATTTGATTTAAATGAAGTAGCAGATCCAAAATAATAACATTTCTAGCCAAAAACAATTTTTATGCCGTATCCAGACATAAAAATGATACATTTTTGAAACACTTGTATTCCATGAACTTTTCGCTTTTATCCAAAACTGTGCTTTAAAACAAGCACGTGAAATATCAAACGTCAAGAAACAGCACCGAGTTTTCCGATCCAGCTTACGTGGCTGATGGCATACGCAGAATTTTAAAGGAGCCATGAAACTAAAACACACTGTCAACTGCAGCTGTGAAAAGGGTCACGGTAAAAAGGCCAACACCGCAATACTGTATCAAGATTGACAAGTTCAAAACTAGGGAATATGCAACCGTACCAACCTGCCATGGAAATAGCCCGTAAGTTTTATCCATTTTTAGAGGGCTGGATTCAAATCCTGTCCTGCCATTTTTTTTTATGTATTTAGAGGTTTCTCGAAATCCAAAAATCGCAAAAATGTTTCGATTCCAGGCACGAATATATTCTTTTCAGTTCTGAATTCATTACCTGAAACGGGATCGTGACGTTCTTTTTTAAACACTTTTATGTCCCGATCTCCGTTGAAACTAAACCACTTGGAATTTCGGACCAGAGGAAGTGTGTCGGTGAAATGTCGTTACACATAAATCATTGCAGGTTTCGAGATCTAATAAAGTATGTTTTTAAGTTAGAAAATATCTTCAACATCCGAGTTTCAAAGAAGGGGAAAACCTTAATATTTTTTACTTTGTGTCCATTCAAGGCTTTACACATTCAACTTTTAACAAAATATGACGAAAAAATACAAATAAATTTATTTTTAAAGTTATTTTTATAAAGTCAAATTTTTTTAAACTTTTTTTTTAAATGTTAAGGCCTTTTTAAATACAAATATTTTAAGCCATTTTTTTTCTCGTGTACTTAAAACTGTTTTACATAAGAATTGACATCCAAATTCGGTTTATCTTCAGTAGTTGTTCCATGAAAAATATTTATTTACAAAATCCCAAATTATTTTAGCATATTTGAAAAATTTCTACTTTAGTATTTTTTATAAAAAAAGTATTACTTTTGTAAACGATTTTAATGTCAATTCTTAATGTTTAAATATTTGACAAACTGCATATAAAATTTCTTAGACTTTTATAAATAATTAAAGAAAAGTCTTGGCGTTTTGAAAAAAACTTGTATTCAAGAAAAAATGAATACCATGAAAAACATATTTAAAGTTTTCATTCGTTTGCATTTCTATCCTACCTTTCCGCATAAAAAGTGGAATAACTTTTTAAAAAATATAGATACACTTTTAAAATTTGGTAGACTTATTTAGAAAATTTCAAACAAAAAAATTAGCAAATAAATTTTCAAATAGCAATTTAAAATTTCACCAGAAAAAATTTTAGCAAATAAAAATAATCGCAATTTTTTGCCATTTTTGAGGTACTGTGTCCTATTAATAGAAAATATATAAAATGTTTAATACACATTAATATATAATTGAAAAATGTATCGTTTTTATAAACAGAAAATTGGCTGACTACACTAACAAAAAAACCTTATGATCAGACAGAGCAAGTGGAACACAAGTATTGTGTCAAAAAGGCAACTGTACTATATATTGTGTGTCAATACAGAAATTGTGTTGAGATGACATACGAAAATTAGTGTTGCAAATGAAATAACGATCAATAGAGGAGATGATCTTTATATTCTAGTTCTTCATTCATTATTACATTATCATTATTATTGTGTAATTATCTTTATTATTTATTATGTATAGGTAAAAAAAACAATAAAACTACATTGAATAAATTCTTTAAAATTAAATATTAAAGGATTCATATACTTATTTAATGTGATTAAAGTTTATACTAAAAGACTTATCAGATACAAATTTTATTGATATTTACAAATATATACAAGAAAAGGCTTTTGTTGGTCTAATTATTACATATTATTAATTTTTTAGCTTCTAAACAAAACGAAAAACCTGTATTAGTAACATTATTGAATAAACAAATCTTAATCAAAACTTCAGAGTTATATTAAATAAAAAACATTTATTCCAATCTGCACAATAGCCAGTATAAATCAGAATTGAATTCTACCTTACTATAGAAAATTAAATTATGTTTGCAAGGAAATATCTCTGTAGGCTTTGATATATTCGAGAAAGTCACGAATAAAGTTTTAAGGAACGATTTTCTAAACAACAAAAAATCAATAAAGCTTATTCTAGTGTTCTATTATACTACATGTGCGCTTTATTTTGTAAACATAGGATTCCCAAGATAAAAGTATTAGCATTTATCAAATAAATATTCGTAATCAACGTATTCTAAAATTGCAAAAAATTCATAAATTAATTTAATTGTCTTAAATTTAAATATTAGGTCTCAAATCACTAGCAAAATTAACTGATAAAAATAAATTTGTTAAATGTACTGTTACCTGCATTTGTAGGGGAAAAATTAATATTTCCAAAGAAAGTTTGTAGTTTTCTTGCTTAGAAATATTTCAACAAAAAAGATTACCTTCCACGCTTTTAACCCCTGTAAGTTTTGATTTTAAAGCTGATGCAATCAAATTTTATGTATTTTGTTAATTGTGTATTTCTTCATTATTTATGTTAAACTGTGTGTGTTTAACTCTCGCCTAGAGGTTTTTGAATTTTAAAAAAATGTATATAGTTTTCATAATTAATTCAAGCTCTAGCTTACTTATAAAAATATAGGGGAAGGTGGGTTCCCTTGGACCTATTTTGACTTTTCAATTTTTAACTTCTTATTTACTTGCAAAAAGTGAATAAAAATATTTTTAATAAATACTTTATGTTGTTATACACAACATATATTTATTTTAACATGTTATTTAAATGATTTCAACTATTAAAAAAATAAATACAGAACAATGTAATTAGGACTAAGGTACACCACCGGCGGTGTACCTTGGTCCAACCGGTAGTGTACCTTGGACCAATTATTAACAGGTAGAGAGACTCGATTTACAGTCCGAAAACCAATATTTTTTAGCCACATAAAATTCAAAAATACATTTTACAGCCTACTCTTATTTCTAGCCAAGATTGTAGTAATTGGTTATGTTAGGTCGATTGGCTTAGTAGGGGGCTTTATTGCCTTAGTTTTTTTAGTTCCCTTTTGGCTTTTTCAGCTGTAATGCGATCTTTCTCAGGTGTATCCGTTAAAATGCAGCATAAAATTAAACTGTCATTTCATGCCATAGAAAAACATTTGACGATCTTTCTGTCATAAATTTGAAAAAACAACTAAAATATTTTCCCCTATGTTTATACAACTAGGCCTTAACGTAAAAAGGATGTTCTGCTTAGATATTTATTATAAAAAACATATTTTTAGATGTGCATGCAATAATTAATTTCTATATTATATCAATATGGTTAAAATTTTATAGGCCTACCATAAATGTAAATAATTAACTACAGAAAAATTATTTATCACACCATATAAAAATGTCTTACAAATTTCCATTCTACATAATTTTACAAATCAGGGTTGCATATTAAGAGCTTAAAATACTTAATTTTTCAAAGAAAAATATTTACTTGAATTTTTTAAAGGGTTTCAACAATCTGAAGCACATAAGACCTATAGTAGTGTACCTTGGACCAGTCCAAGGTACACAACTTGTATTAGGTTCGAGGTACACCACTTGGATATTAAAAACAAAATAGTTAATCACCATGTTAAGGTTAGACTTAACTTAATTTAAAGCGCACTGTTTTATAGCTAAAACTTTGCTTGATATTGCATAACCATCGTTTCTGAATAAACACTACATCTTTGAGTATAAAAATACACTAAAATATCTGACAAAAATTTACTTTTGAACTGTGAATTTAGTTTTTCGAAACCTCTTTAATAAATTGACCTTTTAAACAAACAGATAGAACTTCACTGAGACCCCTGGTAGCAAATACTTTAGCTGCATGTGGTGTTGTTTCAATATCGAAAATAGAGCTAAAATCAGCATAGGTTCGAGGTACACATATGTCCAAGGTACACCACTTACCCCTATTTAAATATTTCCATTTTATTGAGCATAATTTTTGACACATTTGTAAAGATATATTTTTCTGGAAAACTTAATGGTTACATTATTAGTATTAAAATATTTATGTTTAAATGTTTAAAAAATAACATTGAATGTAATTAACTGCTATAACTACTTTTGCAGAAATAAAATATAGCAACTATTCAAGTTAAAGAAACATAATATATAATTGCACAAGGTTTCCACAGAAATTAAAAAGTACCAATAAGTGTTTTATATTATAAATATGTTATAATTTCGATCTAATAATCTTATGCATGCAACCAGAGTACCAGTTTGCGCAGTTTCTACAGGGATTTGCAATTTGTAATTTGCAGTCAAATTTCTCATACGAAATGCAGTTTGTGATACTTAACCTGTAATACAAGCTAATCAAAGCACTACGGACACTTAAGATCTAGCAAGTTACCATGTTTACTATACGAAAGCAATATTATTCTCTTCATACACAACCCGAGTGTAAAAGACGAATTTCGTCTCTAGTTTGTTCTATAAAGCAGCGTCTAAGGAAGATCTGTATCTACAAAGCATCACTCACATGGCCGGAGACTGAATTTCAATAGTCCAATGCAAAGCCAACAATGTTCTGAGAATAAGTATTAACATTTATTAAGTCAAGCTTAAAATCAACAGTGACTTGAATGGGATTTTAAATGCATTTGGGATATATTCTCTTAAAAACGTATCATGTTGGAAAGTAGCCGAATTTTATTGAAAACTGTCTATACTACAGATAAAAACTATACTGTGAAAGTTAATTAGTACACATATTTTAGCCCGAGCTTAGAATATTAAAAAAAGTTACTGATAATGTTTTTGATTAAAAAAAATATTTTAATTTCCAAAGTATGCATTCAAGGCAAAGGAAAATTTAGATTTAAAAGAACTGAAGTTATTAATATTTTTTTTTTAAATTAATTGCATTATTTAACTTAGCTAATAACTTAAAAAATCAAATAGTTTAAGTCAAATAGTTAAGTGAGATTTGAGTTTAAATCTTAGTTCAGTACCGAAAGATGTTATCGAACCAATTGTGGAGTAATTCCGTAATTATCCATTAAAATGGTTAATAGGATACAAACATTTTTATTTTGTCAAAAGTACTCGACTATCCATATTTGTTTTCAAAACATTCAATGACATTTCGAAAACTTCTTTAAAATTTTATGACACTAGTCACACTTGAAAACCATTTGGACTATTTATGGAAAGGTTGCTTTTATAATATCATATTGAGATAATTATGAGTACTATTAAACTATTTTAACATGTATTATACCAAACATTATTATTGACATTCCCAATCTTTGAATGAACTTACCATTGAATGACATGGGTTGAATGAAAGCAAAAGAGTTTTAATAAATATTTCACTTGAGAGGATGCGGTAACCAAAATTTAGGCTTCCCAGAAAATAATTAAACATACCCGAATGCTGTGAGCTAAGGATATTGCAAAAAAAGGAATCCATTGTAATGGTGGAGGTTTATTGAAAATGATACAGTGGTTTGATAAAATGGTTTTGGAAATTTTATGTTAATTTTTTAATTTTTTATTTTTTTCTGCTTGTTAATTGCAACAACCCTAAGGCTTTTAGGTAAACTAATGTAGAGCTCCAATTTTTTTTTCCTGAGTTGGAAGTTTAACAAAAGTTGGTATGGTATAAGGTCTAGTGTTACTAGATTTTTTTAAAAATTATGAAGTTGAAAATTTACAAAAATCTCATTTTTTTGTCATTTTTATGCATAAATCTACATAACTGTTTTTGTTTAACTGATAGATCAATATCCGTACCAAATTTTATTAACAGATGTTGTGGGAACATTTAAAAAAACTAAATTTAAAAAAAAATCGTTAAAATGTAAGAGGAGTAGCATTTTGAAAAAAACGTTAAAAAAATTTTTAATTTAAAAAAATTTAAATTAAAAAAAATTAAATTAAAAAAATTTCGTTTCAATATTTAAAATTTTTGTATATGTTTATTGAATGTTAGTTCTTTGAAAAAAATAGTTTAATTTGAATGCTAGCTATAAAAATACTGGATTTAATTTCTTGGGTACCGCGTCCGCTTAAACTAGAATGAGCTTTAAAATCTGTGTTAGAAATAAATAAATATACTTTAATATGTATTTCAATTCGATTTAAGATTTTAAAAAAAGAACAAGCCCTAATACTTTTATTTCAAGCAGTTTATGTGATACATAAAATATAGAATGCATTTTACTGTTATTTTCAAATAAAACTTTGTGGCTCACGTGTTCTGTAACTTTAAATATAAAAGTGTTTGTATATATTCTTGAAGCTGTTCAAATGTCGGAAGGTATTTAAAAAACTTTCTTAAACAATGGATATTATAACATCAATTGCACACGTGCAGAACGTTTGAAAACTACCTTTTATTTTAGTCTGTAAAATTTTCAAGATATAATTTCCAAGAACATTTAACATCAAGAACTTTTAAATGTTATTAATTTATGATCCAAGTGCATTGTAAACTTCTATGAAATTTTAACTACATAAGTAATCATTCATTTGGTTGATTAACTGGGAATGCCATAGAATGTATGATTGTTAAACCCAATATTTGGTAAAACCTTTAGTGCAACCATTCATTTCAACGAATGCTAATGAATTTGGAATATTTAGGGAAACTTTAGAAAATACTTCTGGTAACATGCAATTTGATAAATGTATTAGGCTTCATAAATTTAATTATAGTCACACAAAGTTTTGTAATGTCGCTCTGAACAGTTTTGGGCTTAGATGATTGATTTTGATGAATCTCTCCGATAATTCATTGAATTGTTGATTTTCTTATGAAATAAGTTTAGTGTCTTATCAAAAGCCTTATATTTTATGACTGCACACCTACAATAGATTTTATATTGAACTTAATTGATTTAGCGCAAAATTAAATTTGGTTTGCAGTTAAATGTGTCCCGAGGTTAAATTTTCTGTATTTAACTTACACTATTTTATGAAATTTTATTTTTCAACTATCTTGGCTTTTGAGCTTAATTATTTTTAACTTAACATATTTTTAACTAGTTTTAAAAGGATATAACAGTAACAAGAAATTAGAATAAGGTTTGTTAGTACTTTATTATTACTAGTTTATTATTATAAAGAAATAAAACTACTATTATTTATAACTCTCTCGAAAGTCATAACATTCTTAGCCTGTCAGTGGCAAACATCTTAAAAATTAGGAGCTCAGTATGATCTTGTAAGAATAAATAACTTAAATTTTGTATTGTAAAAAAATCAACATTCTGAAAAAATAAGGAAAATAACACATAAAAACCGTGTCCCAAATATAAAAATCGCGTTTTAAGTTTTTTTCAACCAAATAATTTGCTCGTTTTTTTGCTCATAAATTGATAATTAGATCGGAATTAAATTTCCAAAGTGAAATTCACTTCACTGAAAGTAAAATTCTTTCCAGAATCGGTATTAAAACAAAGTAAACTTGAACCTCGAGGGATGATGTACATAATTCGGCCATGATCCCATAGGAACTTTCATTATTTATCTTGTATTGTCTTACCAAAACAATTACTAAGCTAACCATATTGATTGTTTACTTAAAAAGTAATAATTGATTTATTTTTACTTTAATTGTAGAAAATAAATAACAGAAATGCAATCTAACTCTTTTAATACCAGCAGCCTTAAAAACAGACAATAAAGTAATTATCAGAGTGAATTTTAAATAAAAAAGTAGTAAATTATGTTAAACTAAATGAATGTTATAAATTCCAACATTTGAAAAGCATTTACTAAAGCAAAATGTGAACCACCCTATTGACATTTATTTAAAACAATAAAAGAGACAATAACAAAAAAGAAAACAGTGAAAAACTTTTGATGTGAATAGTTAAAGTGTATTCTAAAATTATAAAGCAGTAAATCGTGATAAACTAAATAAATGCACATAAACTTTCAGCATATCTAACGCATTTACTAAGGCAGAACGAAAATCCATCGAAATTTCTTTATAAAACAATAAAGGAAGTAATAAGAAAGAAGGTAGTAAAAAACATCGCTACACCCCATTTCGTTTAAAGCGAACAACCACTGATCATTCGAAGAACTTTTAACTTTTCTAAAAGTAGGATATCCGGCATAAGTGCGAAAAGTAATCGTCATTGTTCCTGACTTTGGGTCTGTTTTATAAGATGAAGTGGTTTTGAACGTGTAAAAGTGAGTGCTTCTGTATGTAAGAAAAAAGTTGCCTGGAGTTTCTTAGAAAAAAATGAATATCTTCGGAAATTGTTTTGTTGGGACGTTTGGGAACTTTGAATGGGTTTTTCTTAAAGTAGCCAAGCTTTAAAATTTGAAGAAGAAACCAACAAAAAATGAAGATGTAAGCTGTTTCGATGGAAAAATGCGATGGGTAAATTTGTATTGAAAATTTAGTGCATCAAATTATTTTTTAAAACCTGATGCCCCAAATGAGTCAATTTCTTCCAAATTAGGTGATAAAAATCGTCTAACATCAATATTGAAAATCGTTATGCAGCATCTTACAAGTCTTTAAAATATTGTTAATAATTTTATACAGTAAACTTTTTCCGTTTTATTCTTAAGAAAAAGTTGAAAAAATGTGGTAGATAGACTTATTAAGTATTGCGATATACAATCTCTGCGTATGAAATATCAAGAACTAATTTCAAGAATCTATTAAGTGCAATAAATATATTTCGAAATACAGCAAGCTCCACGTCAAACAAATCCAATTGTTTTTACCAAACACAATTGGGTCATAGTCCTGGGTATCTATAAATAAACTATATCAATAAATCCCTTCATTGCTTAAATTAAGTAAGTTCTATTTTAAAGATTTGTTCAAAGGCTATTTTTTAACAACTGAACACCACATTAAAAATAAAAAAATCATGTTTCGATTAGGTTTAAAGCCAATCATATAAGAAGCTTCAAATCTCATGATGAAATAAACCAATTTAGGAATTTATGTGGCCGTATTATACTTAAAACGATTGTTTTATTTTCTTAGTTTGAAAGGTCTTCGGTTAAAAGAGCTATAGTTTGATCCTTCTGCTATAAAAAGGATAATCTAATATACTTTAAATGTGAGTGGAATTGTGATTCTGATTCATATATTATTTAAGAACTTGCAGCCTATATGTGTTCTAAACAGTTTATATGAGCCTGAAAGTTTACAACATTATCTCAACAATGAAGTCCTACTTTGGGAGGTTTACCTAGTATTATTAATAATGGTTGTGTGCTATACTTTTTTTGTTTGAGGAAATTCTCTCAAATAATAATTCATTTAATGGCAAAAGCTAAAAGATCCTTCAATTTCAATAAACAGATTTCAAATAGAACAAAACGAAAATAATCATAGTTATAACATCGATGAGTGTTATCCAATAATAGTTGGTGAATAAATGAAAATAAAAGGCTTATTGGTTTATTTAAGTTACGTTCTACGAAACCCATGTTTACATACGACATGTAACTAAAATTATATAAAAAATATACATATATATAAATTTATTTGGCCATACTTTTATTAGTTTTATATATCCGTGCGAAATTTCAAAGCTACATACTGGTATGCATTGCTGTGTGTTTTTTAAAAAATTATTGATAAACATTTTACATAATAAACATTTAGTTGTGCGTTGCTTTTATTCTGTAAACGTTACACTTGAAAAGATTATTTATAAATATTATGTCAATTGAATAATATAAACTTGTATATTGTAAATAATGAATTCGTTATTCATGGTGGTTCAAAGAATTAACACATTCTAGGATTTTTCTTATTGGATACTTAGTTTCTAATACAGATTTCAATTTAAAGTACACCATTCATTCGAATTAAAAATTGTACCTTTCATTGTATTCATAATACGTTTAACATAATAGCAATCTGGGTGAGATTTTAAATACCTACTCAAAGTTATTATTAATGAACATTAAAAAATTAATTTTAATGTTTGTCGAAGTCTTAAGTGTATAAATCTAGCTCTCTACATGTTTGGGCTAAAGCAATAATAACTGTGCCAGTCATGCTAATATAAAAATTATAATTACTTTTAGTAATAAATATCTGTCCTATTATACGAAAAGAAATCACTAAATAAAAATACATCATCTTCTAAAGACCTTATCGCATATATAACTATACATTTTAAACGGTAATATCAAAAGTTAATCTCTGTTTAATCCTAAAAATTCTTTGCGCCGTGACTTTAATTCATTCATTGACATTCGAGTGAATTATTAAACTTTAGATTCGTCAAGATAAAAGCGCGTTTTTTTTCAATTTACAAAGAAGCTTAAAATAAGTTTCTCAACTGGCTGAATAGAAACTTATTTCATTTATAAGAAAACGCTGCTTCAAGTTTTCGCTCACAACGGGTCTTTGTTCCATTTCAAAAGTTTTGCAAAGTTCACTTTATTGAATAAAGTCATGGTTCGTGATTTAAACTGTATTAAAGTATGATCATCAGATACAATCAGCACTTCATGGTTAGTACATAGTTAGGTTATACGTTTTCCGTTGTGGGCGGTCATTGCGCAGTTTCCCACGGGTACAGGTTCCAGGAGAATATTTCCCTCCTCTACACAGACATGTGTAAAATGTGGAGGTGGCGCGTGATAGATGGCAGCATCTGTCACGTATATATGTGCATGAGTGTTGTGACTGCCTTACTTGACGAAGGTTCATAAGCAGCTCTCTGAGCAAGCACACAAGCCTGAAAATATATGTATACCAACCAACGCTTTCCGTCTGTCTGTAGCTTCCACGCGGAACTTAAACACAACCAATTATATGCATTTAACATCTTTAAAAACATGTGTTAATGACAAACCTATTATTGAATCAGTGAGTGCAGAAACCACTTCAGTCAAAAAAATCCGAAAACTCGTTTTCAATAAAAAATAAGCGTAGAAAGGCAAGATGCGTGTTGGGTGCAAAAACTACGTTTAGTCTGTTGAGTAGTTACGTAAATACAGGACGTTTGTTTCGTGTATTTAGTGCAAAAATAGAGGAGTTATTACGTTTTTTCTCCCTCCTGAAAAATTTGAAATTTGTGACTGACGTTTTTCTGCACTCACCGATTCAATTATAACTATTCTATTTTGGTTCACAGAGTGCAAACCAGATCTATAAACATGCTCCTAAAAAGTTTAAGATATCAGTTCAAATTTCTGAGAAACTGTTAAAAAAAGAATTTTGGGGAGTTACAATTTTCAAAAATCGCGTTAATTGAAACAAAAATTTACCTTTTTGCAAGAAATCATGTTTTGTATACATATAAACATTATTAACCGTCGAATTAAGTATAGTGTTTAAGGCAAAGTTTTATAGTATTTTTCTTTTGGTCAGATTATTGGCAAAACTGGTATTTAAACTTAGGCGGACACCTTGAGAAATAATATGTAATTACGTTAAGTACACTTTTTTATTCCTCTGGAGTATTTCGACTAACGTTAAATCAAAGTTTAAAAAAATATTCAAAATACCTTACATTGTTTCATAATAACCCCCTTCAAACTGTATTTATTTAGCAGTCACACCAGTGAGATTTTCTGTAAACAATTATCACATTTCGCCCATTCATTGCTTGGATACGGGGGAAAAAAAACTGTCTAGCCTTTCCCTCCAAACTTCCCTCAAAATACATTCGATTACTACAATATGCAACACAGAACTTCGTTTGAATTGATTTTGTAACCAGGTCAGATTTTTTAAAATGAAAGATTTTTTAAAGAAAGGATTATACAATTTCCCCTATTTTGAAACACTATCTTTAAAACTTTCCACACAAAAAATTAAGTTCCATTTTATAGAATAACTTTTGTTTAATTTTATAAATTACACTAGGTGTTTACATTTATCTACCACAAGCTTTACGTGCAACAATATTAGATGCTTAAACTTATAAACTCCTTAATATATTCTATCTCGTGCTTGGTTAACTAAAATGAAAGAAGTATTTAAAACTTTCTGATATGAATACTAAGTACAACAAGTAACTTCTACGGCTGCATGCATATGCATTGTATCGCAACGTCAGTAATAACTCATAACTTTTAAAACTCCCACCTTACATTTTCAAAGATTGAAAAAAAATTAAGTATTTAAAGCAAACGTGAACTGTTTTAATAAGACTTCCGTTTTGTATATATTTGAGGTTATCGAATTTTAAATAATGCATTGAAAAGACTAGGGATTTGTAGTTTGTCGATTCAGTGTGTACATTTTTAAGAAGTGATGTTCTAATGATGTTTACTAATAAGCACCTGTTTATCAAACTATTCATCATTTCCGTCTTGAAATTAATTTTTTTCTAATTACCTTGCAAAATATGTATAATGTATTTAACAGGTTTTGGTTCAATTAACTTCACCTTAGAGCTACACAAGGTTAGGTTCCGAATTATCGTCACAATAGAGCTACACAAAGGCTCTTAGCAACTAGCTCCGTGATTTACAACTGCTATCAAGTAACTACTATTTACGCCGTAAAATTTATAATAATAGAAACTCTAAGGGCGGTAGTAAAATCAAAATATTTTAAATGCAAGATTAAAATATTTAGATTTTACTACCGCTTAGTAAATCTAAGCATTTTAGTTAATAATTTAGATTAATTCTCCCAATTAACAACTTGCTATATATTTTAATTTTGGTTATCTTAACTTATTCAATTATGTTTGCTTTGTTCAATTAAATTTTCTAAAATCCGTGTGCAGCAATTCAATTGCTTAGATATTTTCACGCTTTTCTTATAAAAAATCATTTAAATTAGTAAGAGGTTCTGGTGAGTAACCTTTCTTTTTAATTTGAAAACAAATAAAAATTTCTTGGAAATATTTTTATTAAAATCTCACGGGTCTGTTGCCGTTGTTTAGTTTTAAAATTTTAAATTAAATAGATCAAGCGAATCTAATTAGAGGTACACTCGATTTCTGTACTAACCTTTTTAAAGATAGAGTTTATTACTTCATTTAAAAACTATTTACTAAACTTAATTCTTTAAACTTTTTGATGAGGTATCTATAAAATTACTCTAGATTAACATTGAACACTTGCTATCCTGGGTCCCCAGTCCTTAAGACCTAGAAAAACGCTACAAAATCAGAAATTTCACTGGATTTAGAAAAAGTTCCTAGTGTAGTTATACCAGTTTAGTATCCAGAGTCTTTATGGAGGGGTTATAAAAATGACAAGATATCAGATCAAATTAACTATAGACAGACGTATGAAGAACACACTTTATTTTAAATTGGACAATTACTCAAATTACAAAACACTAAAACATTTGAAAATGGAGTATCAGGATTTCTCTAGTTGAATCCTCTCGGCTTCTTTCCATACATTCCCGTAAGCAGCATCTCGTATCACAACGAAGCAATATTTGAATATAAACAAACATATAGTAAATAATTCGGGAAAACTGAAATGGTCAAAAATTATTGCACTGTAGGAAGAAAAAAAAATGAAAGGTTAGATAGATATGACAGTTTAACTATACTAAAGCTTACAAAAAGCAAATTACAATCCGCCGGGTTTATTATTTTGCTCTATGGTTACACGGGAGCCAAAGGCTAGTCTCCACAAAATAGGTACCTGAACTATGCAAGAAGACAACTCATGGCCGAAGTATAAAATCAAACTAGTTTTAAACAACATTATTTCGGAACAAAGTAGCGAAATTGATAACGATATAAAATCCCGCATTATTCAAAGTCTTCTAAATTGAAATCAAGTTATTTTAGAAGACCCTAAACTGCGTTGTTTTCGATGCTTTATTGTTAACACTTTATTACTACTCTTCCAGTCTCTTCAATTTGAACAACTCGATAATAAGAGCAGACTAGCAACAAGTGGTACATACATTCGCCCTTTTACGGAGTATCTAGCCTAGTGTCAGGACAATCCAAGATATTGTGCTTTTCGAGCAGAAAATTTAGTATATACAGTTAAAAAACAACTCTAGCATTCCAAGTTTGAAATACAAACACTAAGCTACTTATACATTCGCCCTTTTACGGAGTATATACACTCTTAAAACAAAAGAGTGAAATCCACTCCAGTTGGAGAAGTGCATTTTCGACATCCTAAAGGCATGCATATTTTCTCAGACTGAGTTAAAATCACTCGTTTGGAGTGATCCTGTCGGAGGTTTAACACACAAAGGATCCACTCGAAAAGGAGAAGTGCATTTTCCAGTCTGGAGGAGTGAAATCCACTCAGACTGAGGTAAATTGGGAGTGTTTGTCTTAAGAGTGTAGCCTAGTGTCAGGACAATCCAAGATATTGTGCTTTTCGAGCAGAAAATTTAGTATATACAGTTAAAAAATAACTCTAGCATTCCAAGTTTGAAATACAAACATTAAGCTAGTGGTACTAAGCTACTTATTAAGCGCGAATATTTAGCAAGTAGTTTACGAGGCGGAGCCTTTGGGCTCAGCCTCGTAAACCACTTGCCCATAGGATGGACCAGTAGGCCCATCCTATGGGCAAGTTAGTCGAGTCAGAATTACTATGAAATAAGAATAAAAGCTTATTTGAATTTTAAAGGATTTTTTAATAATTATTCAGATTAAGATATACTTTAAAATCAAATTTTAAATCTTAATAGACAGGTAAAAAATTAAGCCAAAGACTGCATTCCCTGTGCAACACAGAAATTAAACTTATAAGTACAACATTAGGTTTGAAATCGCACTTACCCAATGACGCAAGGGATCATCAATCTGTATATCCCAGCACTCTTATCCTGGTAGCTGTCCCTTAAATTTAGCTCTCTAACAGACTATTTAAACAAAAATTTTGAAACGTTAGCGATGCCAATACCCTATCTGCAATTATTATAACAAGTAATTTACATATGATAAAATAGTTTGATATTATTTAGTTATTTGGTTGTAATAAGTTTTTTAAAGCTCTACAAATTTGATATTTTAAATTTTTACAAATGCAAGACGTCACCTGACTGTGGTTCTAAAATACGACGCCCGTCTCCAATAGCCCTCGCGTAGCAGTGCGACGATAATTCAAACCTAACCTAATAAATGCAAGAACTACCCTCCAATGCCATAAAGATGGTCTAAGGAAAATTCGAGACCTACAGTAGATATAAAGGACAACCTCTGAGATTACATTTTACAGAAAAATACGGTTCCGGACATAATCCCAACAAACCAAAGACCGACAGCCAAAAGCCGGACAAATCATTATCCCGACAGGATTGGTTGGTTGGTACACATATATATCCGGGTTCGTGTGCTTGATTAGAGATCCGCTTATAAACCTTCGTCAAGCAAGACAGACAGAGACAGAATTTTTACTGACACAGAGAGGGAATGTATACCCAGGGAAAAGGCGGTAATCGAACCCGGACCCTTAACAGCGCGCAGACTGCTAGCGTTATGGTCTGCGATACAAACCACTCGGCCATCGGGCCGCACATGCTACCTTATATTGTCTCCTTGTTGGTCCATGGTGCTGTTGGTAGGTTCAGTTTCTACCCTACTATAGAACTCTTTGGGTTTTAATCCTTAAAGAGTAGCGCAGTTGTTAAATGTTTTTAAACAAGATTATAAATCTTTTTTGGGGAAGAAGGGGCTCGTTTATGCTTAAGGTTCATTTTAAAGATAACAGCTAAACTTTTAAAATTATACTATATCATTACCGATTAAACAATTCTTAATCATTGATCAAACAACCTATAACAGAAGTGTAGATTTGCATAATTTTGAAAAAGATTAATATAATATGCTTCTTTGTTTAAAATACGAGATCGATAATTATTGCAACATTCAAAATATATTTGAAAAGTAATATTTTGACAATTATCAAAATAGGTTTTATCTGCTATATTTCTGAATTATCTAAGGAAATCAAGGTACATAATATATTAATATTTCTAGAGCTGCTTGAAAAAACATATTGGTCCCCCTCTCTAATAACAGCTGTTTTTGGCTTTGGCAACTCCCGAAATAATACAGTTTGTGGTAAGCACCACTTGGCCATAACAGTAGATTATTAATCTTTTCTATTGATTGCAATGTCTATCTATTCTAGTTATTCGGATGACCAACTCTCAGAAATAAATCTCAGAAAAGGTTATAAATGCGTCCTTTTTTTATAAATACAAAAACTAGCTACGTATAAGTAATACTTCTTTTAGAATGTGAAATCGTGTGATACATTATTTTTTGTTTCAAAATTAATGTGTAGTAAATTGATTTCTTTGTTTCAATGAATGAAATTACATTTTAAGAAAATATACAATGTATCTTAAGGTTTTGCAATGCTTTCGGTTTAATGCTGATTTATATAATCTTTTTATATTTTTCATAGTTCAAAGTTAAGCAAAAAAAAAAATACAAAATTTCTTCAATGATATTAACCTTCGAAAGCTTTTTTAAGAAATAAAGAAAGTTTTTAGAATAAATATTGACAACTGTTTCACAATTGATTAAATACTTGCCTTCAAATTACTTTTTTAAGCCCAATATTATTATTTATTGAAATCGAATCAGTAAAAAATTGATTTATAGTTACGAATGACATTTGTTTCCTTTTGTTATTAAAATCGAAGGAGAAAACATTAAAAATGAACATTTTCATTTTGAATTCTTTTAATAAAAAAAATTCTATCTTATATTAAACAAACGAAAGTAATCAGGTTATCTGTTGCAATTTTTCTCAGTAAAACAACAAAAAACTATTAAATTTATTTATTGTTTTTATCTTTTTTAAAACAAACCGTGTGTTGTATTTTACTAATAGGCAAGTGAATTATTTTATATTTAAATGTTTTCAAAATGATGGATGACTGGAATGATGAATGACTGGATATCTATCTCAAAACAGGCACACTAATTTTTGCAAATTAAATTATTTCCAAGATTTTCTTTGAAGGTGAGTAACAAGTAAGAAAGTCATTCCCTGGAGTGTAATGTAAGTCTTTAAACAAAATTTGAGACAATGAAATGAGGTCATTGGAATTCTTTAAGTAGGTATAGCTTTCCAATATCATCTATCACCATCTAATTACAAAAAAATTTGATTGCAAGTTAATTAAGTTCAAACTATTCTATATCAAAGAATTATTTTCATTATAAAAGTTTCTTGTAACATAGAATAGACGTCCATTCTTCACAAATCGAATCACTTTTCAATTAAATTTTAGTGCAATCCAGTAACGACAACTTTGTGAGCACCATTAAAGTGTTCATCTCCAAATAAAAACTTTAACTTTAGTTTTTTTTAATATTTTTTAGTGTCATTTATTTTATCCTGTATAAATTTCTCAGCACAATGGTCTTCATTTGTCTTATACTTTGTTTAAGTAGTTAACTTGAGCAGAATGGTCATTTTTGTGCGGAAAATGTTCTTGCAAACGCCGTTATTGAGTTAATTGAAGGTAAGTGAGATAAATGTGTGTACTTTTTCACTGCTTAACTTATTTTTTCAAAACACAGTTGCGTGTGCAAAAAGATGAAATGATAGTGCAAAATATTACAAATAAAGTATGTTGTTTGAAATGTATAAATCCAAAAGACGATTATTATTATCTTAACCCCCTAACAAAGACTTTGCAAATACAATTAACATTTTCTTTTCTGAATAAAAATTTTAACTTCATATTTCTTGACTTCGGTTTCCATGCAACTTTATGTGTTTTAAATAAGCTGTTAAAGACTCAGGTCGTCATTTGTCTGATATTTTGTTTGTTGAGATAAACATATGCAGAACGACCATTTTCACGTGGCAACGTTTCGTGTCAACCCTCGTTAATGAGGTAAAATAACAAAACACCAAAATTACAACAGCTTATCTGGTAGAGTAGAGAATCTAATAATGTGTGCCATTTTGAGTTAGAATAATCAAACACCAAACTTACAGGAACTTCTCTGGTAAAGTAGAGAATCTAATAATGTGTGCCACTTTTTAGTAAATATTCATGAGTTTCATCTAAAGAGAGTCACAATGTTAGGCGATAAAGGAAAATGTTTGGCTGTTGTTTAGTAAATGAATCTTCTGACAGGACACTTGTATTAGAACTGTATAGTGTATAATGCTTCTCAAAAACAAGGGAAATTGGTGGTTTTGCCATAGCATTTTAATTGTAGGTGTTGTTTTTTCCATGCTTACAGTGCGATGTAGAAAATGAAATCTGTACTTAAAGCATCAATTTTAAATATGGGGTCATTAAATGAAGTTTTTTAAACATGTTATAACTTGTTAATTTGAAGTAATATGTTGTAAAATACTAAATACTCTTAATGTAAAAATCAATGTTTGTAGAAAGTACTATTAAACAAGATAATTTCAACCAAAGTTTAAAAAAAAATCATATGTGTTAGGTAGCTATCATTTATTTTAACTTCTTAGGCATTTGCACAGTTTCAAACAAGGTATATTTTTTAAAAAATAACTGAATTCAGAATTTAATAGAATCGTAAAAAGGTCATTTAGAAGATCATAGGTTAAGTTTGGTGCCAGGCGAAAAATTTCTATTTAACAATTAAACGTAGGGGAGTAATTAACAATTGCACTTCTGTACACGATTTTTAAATTTGTGTTGAAGAAACTAAAAATTCAAACTTGAGGTATAAAAAGACAATTTTAAAAGACAAAACTTTATTTGAACTAAAAATATACATTCAAGAAGTAAAAAATACTTGACACAAAAAGGTTTTTGTTTAAAAAAGTCAAAGTATATTCATTTTCGCTATCAGTATACTCCAGGCCATTATTTGTCAAACAGTCTTGCAGGTCCCAAAGATACATTTTTTCGAAACTTCCCTTTGGGAGAGATATCTTTCTTAAATGTACTGGGAACTAAATGATTTTTTTTAAAAAAAATAGTGTATATCATAGTAATCGGTTTTCGATAACCATGATCCGATTGTTCAAATATATAAAAAAAAATGTGAAAATGACAATTTTTTTGTGTGGATTTATTATTTCTAAACTATTTTGTGTAGAAAACGATAATAGATAAAGAGAAAATTCTCGCTGATATATTCAAAATACCATTATAGTGAATGATAGTATCTAACATATTTAGCAAGCCGCCTCGGTGGCTGAATGGTTAGTGTACTGGCCTTTGGAGCTGCTGAGGTCGGGTTCGAATCCCGGTCAGGCATGGATATTTGTACTTGTCAATAAATGTTGTTATTTGTCTATGTGTTTGTGTCGTCCTTTCTTTGTGTGTCGTCCTTTCTTTGTGTGTCTCCTGTGACTGTCCCTTCTGGCGAGCGGGGTAATGGGCTACATAGCCTACGCCCTTCCCTTCTAGAGAGCGCATTTGCATTCCATTCCATTCCAACATATTTAGCAAAGGAAAAATGTAGGCGTTAAAGAACAATTTAAGGGTGTTTTAGTTTATATTCAATATTGAAGTCAGTAAAGTAATAAAATTATTAAATTTTCTTTGTATTTTAGTAATATTGCTTAAGGCTCTTGAGTTTTTTAATTTCACATTGAACTGAAAACTTATTATTAGCCTATGATAATAATGGATTGAAACTGGCAAAACTTATGATAAAATATTTTGTCATTGTAAATTATTTATTTATGAATTAGTATTAAAATTCAAAAAAAGCATTTTAAAATGTGATATATGTTTCCTTACAAGCGGTTTACAGAGCAAATATAAAAGAAAAAACAGTGCAAATGCTGTAAATTAATAAATTACTTATCAGAAGAAAATATAGAATATTCTTAATCCGGTAGATACTATCTTAATGAAGTGAGGCAATAAATGCAATCAGAAACCTGTTATTTTAAAGGCAAAATATTCTCGTTAATAAATTTACAAGCAATAAAAATGGAATTAATTACTATCGTTATCTTTACGAATTACTTAACTTTATACACAACGCATTTAAATTAGGGAGACACAAAGTAAAGTTACCGGGGAGTCAGATTGATATTCGCTGGAGTTAATAACCTTTATTTATCGTGGAAACTCCGTTACCAAAGTACTTAATTAGTTATCAAACTTTTAAATGGCGGGTGTAAAGTAACAGAGGTTTCAAAGAGTTAGAACTCCTTTATATGCAATTAACAAACGCTTTTGAAATTGACGAGTTTCTTTTTTAAATTCTTGAAGTCAGGATAATTTACGAAAAAGAGTTAGATGAAGTGTATATAAGTTTGTCAATATCAAATTAAGTCTAGATAATCATGAATTTAATGGGTACTTTGTTCAGTTGCAGAAAATTAAACTTTCACGATTGAACTACATTGATAATCGCTGATTTTCAATTAGGTCAGCTTCTTTTGACGGATTAAAAGAGTTATAAGAAAAATCTATAAGGAAACGTTAAAAATGTCCAACTAAGATTGCTTTGGATTGTTCTTCTTGATAAAATCTAATGAATCTGATGGTTAATTCAATAAGTTTAATTAATGCCTTTATTATCGATTTTACTTTTCTATTCTTCAATTCAAAACATTTTCGATGGCCTTGAAATCTTGAGATAAAGTTGATCATTAATAAAAAAGGCTTTTAGCAAACTTAATCATATTTATTATGTATAATTAGATCTTCAATCTTGTATCAAAAAATTGAATGCTGTTCTATTATTGCTTTTAAACAGCAAAATTAAAAACGCCTCTTCAATACCGGATATTGAATGTTTATTAATAATGGAAATACAAACTAGAAACTCCTACAAATTGAATTATTATACGATTCCATTGAAAGCGCTTTTTGTATGCAATTGTTTGTATCTTAATTTAATTGGAATCCAATTTTTTATCTTTTTTTAAAACAAATATTTTTTTTCATAAAAAATCGAATGTTCAAAAATAAAACCGAAAAGTTAAGTGAAAAATAAGTCATTGGCAAAATTAATAGATTAATCGGATTAATTATATAATTGGGAGCAATCCGGGAATCTTTGTAACTTGTATATAATTTCAATTGCTACAAATCACTTTAATTTTTTCCCACTATATTCAATTAGTTATTTATGCCTTTTTTAAGTATGTTATAAGAAAACCGTATAGATAATTAAGTTTATTAAAATCTAACTATACGAAACTAACTCAACGGTCTTTGATTTTCTAACTGAGGTCTGAAAAACACTGAGATTACTGCTGAAGCTGATTGAATACGTATATGAACATATTTGGGAAAAAAATCATATACACACACATTAGTACCAAATCCAGTTATTTCGCCCTTTGCAGTTGCTTTGGGTGCCTGCTCAGATATCGAATCGTCAATTGACTGTGGCTCTAATGTACGACGCTCGTCTCCAATAGCCTTTGTGTAGCTCTACTGCGATGACGGCTGAAACTAACCTTACCAAATCAAGGTGAGGTTAGGTTTTTAAAATATCGTCGCACTAGAGCTACACGAGAGCTATTACCATATCGAGTAAATTAAAGTATGAATATTAGACGTAAAACAATGTGTAGGCTCAAAATATAATTATATAATAAAATTCAAAACATATACAGGGTGGTTATAAAATAACGCTCGCTATTCGGAGTGGTCTGTAGCTTGAATGAATAATCCAAATGCATCAAAAATTGAGACACTTACTAATCAAGATGGGGGAAAAAGAATGGTATCATAAAAAAGACAGAATCCTAAAAAATAATCATAAAAAAGAATAATAAAAAAACTCGTCTCTTGACCATAATCGAATTACGAGGCATCGTCAATTATGGCCAATTACGGCAAACACAGCTAATTACGCCTCGTAATTTTGAACCCTGGTCAAGAGATGAATTTCTTTTTTACGAAAAAGAATGGAATCATAAAAAAGAAACTCGTCTCTTGATCAATGTTCTAATTACGAGGCATAGCCAATTATGACTAATTACGGCCAACACATCCAATTACGCCTCGTAATTTAGAACCCTGGTCAAGAGACGAGTTTGTTTTTTATGATTCCATTATTTCCCCCCCTTCTTGATTAGTAAGTGTGTCAAAGTTTTTTGCATTTGGATTATTCATTAAAGCTACAGACCACTCCGAATAGAGAGCGTTATTTTATAACCACCCTGTACTATTGACTGTAAAATATTCGAATTACACCAAAAATATTTAACACATTTCAATCTAGTTCAAAGTCAAAGAACTTTTTTTTTTATTTTAAAATTTTACTAATCAAGTGCTAAATCAGTTTTTTCTAGACCTAATATGTCTAATACATTTAAATTAATTTCAAAATCAATAAATTTCGATTTAATGGTTGGCATTTACTAATCAAACATTTACTAATTTCTTTCTTAACTTGAGCGGAAAGTTTATTGAACAGAAAAACTAAAAAATGATTATTTCTTAATAAATCATATTCAAATTAAAACTTCATGTTATTTTACCAACATGCTGTCAATAAATGACTTACTTCCGCCAGAAATTAAGAAGATTAAGAAACCTTTCTTTTTATTAATTATTTAGAATATTGGAAGCCAAAGGAAAAGCTATATCTATTCGCTTAATTACTTAAGGAATATCCTTTTTCTTAAACCAATGAATCAAAATGGTTTCTCTAATGATAAGACGGTTTCAGAGTCTAATTAACTAAATAAAGGAAAAGAAGATAATTGATAGAAAAAACAATGAAATTTAATTAAAGTTTCATGTTACTCTTGGACAGTAAAAAATGGTTAAGAAAGAATGAAAAAATGCAATTCAAAACTTATGTAACGCAATAGATGGGCATTTGTCTATACATATAAAAAAATGTTACGATCTTAATCTTAAATTAAATTTTAAAAATATTAGTTTCTAATGCAATATTAATAATTCAGAAAAATGTGGAATTCGATTGGAATGCGGGTTCTGTAGTTGTTTGCGTGCATCTTATGTGAATTTAGAGCATTGATTTGAAAATGTTTTCCTTGCAATAATATCCTTCTTTTATTGCTAATAAGTGTCCAAAAAGTATTAGTAATTAAAAACTCTTTATTTTTTTAAGTACAGGGTACGTTATTTGGCCTTAAAATAAAATGTTTGACTTCATTCAATTTACAAACAGTTTAAAATTCTATACGTATCACGAAACTGCAAAGCATGCATGTTAAAAATCAAAGGTCATATTTGAACTAATAAATATCGCGGCATGTGTTGAAAGGACTTGTATAATGTACTCACTAACGACCTCATAAAACGAAATGAAGCCATTTTCAGTATTTTGTCTCCGCAGTCAATTTTTTTGTTATGAAGCTCGTCCTTAAGTTTTAGGACCCTCTAAATATTCAAGATAAAGCTCCAAGACATCGCCGTATAGAAATATCCTACAGAATATAAAATATTTTATTATATTCCGGTAGGTTATAAAATGATCGAAGAGAAATGGTAAATTGCACCATTGAAGGGATTGACCTCTATTTAGTATTATAAATCATAAAAGAACTATCCGACAAGAATTTTTCTCAATATCCTACCAGTTTTTATCTAGAATATTGAACTTCAATTTCCCTCTATATATTTTATGAAAAACTTAATGTAGGGACCCGGATTTCAGAGTGGTTTGGACCATTACGCTAGCAGTCTGCGGGCTGTAACGGGTATGGGTTCGATTCCCGCCTTCACCCTGGGAGTACTTCCTTTCTCTGTGACAGTAAAAAATTCTTTCTGTGTCTGTCTTACTTGAAGCTGGCTTATAAGCGAGTCTCTGATCAAGAACATAAGCCGGAATATATATGTACCTATCCTACTCTACCCAACTTAATGTCGAACTAGGGGTCGTTTTATTTACGTCGTACTTTTAACTTAGATCAGAATAGGATAATTAAGGTTCATTTAGAATGTATTACTTGTATGTATACCGACGAAAAAAGTTTTGAAGATGTCATACCACGGATTACTCAACTACTATGACTTATGACTTTCTTGATGGGGGGCAAGATCGCCAAGCACTGCGACTTTTAAGTACTCAACTACTAAGGCCGAAGAAGCTTTCACAAACAAGCTCGAGGACTGAAATTTTGACGACATAGTTCCAAGTGACGTTGCTCTGAAGATGAAGGCAACCCGTCTCGAAACCTGTTCGGAACCACTCTTTTACGGCTGACCACAATTTTAGGGTTCCGAACTAGTTTCTAGATCTTCGGCACTGGGAACAGTGACATAAAAAATGTCGTCTATGATCATGTTCGAGAGAGCTTCTCTGGCCTTGTTATTGAAGCTGGCCTTGGTCATACGCAATTTTAAAACATTAGATATATTTACTAACTATATTACTAACAAATAATGCAACCTTTTAACACTTTATCTCAGCTTTGGGGGGATAGGGGGAAGTAGTATATTAAAGTGTAAGTATTTGGGTGTAAAAACACCTTCACTTATAATTCACTTATAAGTGTTAAACTCACCTAGGTCTCTAGCAACTCTAAATAAAGTTTCGAAACTTTTACAAGAAATTTTCAAACTTTTTTTTTAATTTTAAAACGTTGGCATTTCTTCTGAATCCGGTGTTTGTACTTGACGAACGTGCAGTATCAATATGCATAAATGTGAACTCCAAAATACGAGATTTTGTATTAAATTTAAAGACGCTACAAGCCCCATTTTTAATATAAATCAAAATGTCTTATCTAAACTTTCAATGAAATTGCCACCTCTATCTTCCTAGCTTTCAACTCCGACAACTATCCAATCAAAATTCGCCAGCAGCAATTTTCGGAGACAAAATATAATGCCGTAATTTATTAAATCAATTTTCGCGGCACCCAAACTTAATATTGTTATATCTACCCTATATTGCTATCTCTTTTTTATTATTCCAACCTGCCCTGATGACATCGCAAATGCAATCAAAACTCGAGAGAGAGACTAAAACAAATACAGAGGGGAGAAAAGAATAAAAACTAAAAATGCAAAGAAGAAACCCCATTTCTTTCATACGGAAAATAAACTTGGTTTGTGCCCTCTTAAAGAAAATGGAGCTAGAAAAAAGAAAGTCAGATTCCATGAGTTCCATTTGGAGTGTTCTTCTTGGCCAATAAGAAAGAGTCGAAAGCCTAAGGCCACATCGGAAAGGTTCGATCCAAAGCCTAAGAGATAAATTGGCATGGTTTTTTAAGGGTGATACAATTGAATTGAAGTCAGATGATAAAGTCTGGAGTGTTGAAGAAAAACGGTTAGGGACTTTAAATAGATATCATTATGAAGCTATTATAAGCAATGCGATGTGGTTAAAAAATAAGCAATTATCTCGGCAAAGAGTTTTCTTTGAAATCGGTTATGGGAATTATTTAAGTCTTAGAACATTGGTGTTTTAAAAAAGTTCCTTGGTTTATATAAATGGGACAATAAATTATAACTTGTATTTTTTAGAAATAGTTTTAGGGTTCCTGAGAGAATTTGAATCATAAATAAAATTTATTCTTAATCTTGAAAGGTTTTTCTTATTGACAAATAAGGTTTTATTCAACATTCTATGTTACAAAATTAGATTTTTCAAGGAAATCATTAAAAAAATTCCATAAAATATTAATCAATAAATCAAATTGGAGTCTATGGAAGTTCTTTTACAGTCAGGTGAAATGTAGGTTTTACAGATGAGCATATAAATAGATACACCTACAAACTAATGGAGTTGTTTTTTATGGAATTTTAACTTCCTTGTTTGTCTTTCCAACTTATAAATGTCATTGAAATTTAAATGCACATTCAAATGACATTTATACTTGAAAAAATATTTGTCGATACAGATAATAATAATATTAATATTATGAGTGTTATAGTCGTTAACTCCTGACAAAGTACCTGAAAACTAGTTGGTTTGTTACTATTCTTAGACAATTTTGATAGTTCAGCATGTTTTTCTTATTTGGTCGTAATTTAATCTTTAAGACTCTGAAATTTGTGGAATATCTAAATTTAATACTTTTGTAATGAAACTTGAATAAATAAATAACGTTCTCTATAACAGTATATAGCAGTTGTGCATAGCTCCAGTTTGGCGTTAAATCAACCAACAAAAAGAGCTTAAATGAATTTATAGTTTCTTAATTAATAGCTCCTGTGTCGATCCACTCAATTTAAAAAAGAAATAGTCATTTAGAACACATTATTTTTACTTAAAAAAGCTAACCTAGTTTTAAACCTTATTGTATTTCTTAACTGTATTTCTCTTTATTAGTACAGTATTTATAATTAATGCTAACAATAAAAAAACATACATTGATTTTAAATTCTAAATTATTTTTCTAATTAGATAACTGTTTGTAACAACTTTTCCCACTTCCGAATTCAAAATATTAATGTAATCAATGTATTTTAAGAATCTCAGTGGTTATTTTTTGATATTGCTTAAATTTATTATTAAACCTAAACTTCCGTAACTAAAACTTTATTTTACTCTTAGTTTATATAGATTTAATCATATCCATTGCTCAAATTACTTCCTGGAAACTAGAATAATATCCTATTTTTTACTACAGAATAGTGAAGATTTGTCTAGTATCCAAATATGTTTTTCAACTCAGTCTCCTGAACAATACCCCCATTTATTATTTTGTCTCATAATAATTAAACAAAATAAACAAAAAAATAGACAAAGCTTATCTATAATAGTTTCATTACTTATCTGTAATTGTATTAATTAGTATTTAATTTTTTCCAATAATTTTTATCATTAAACTATTCTTAATTTTTTTTGACTAAAATGTACAAATGACTTCTAAAAGATTATGCAAGTGGCATTTTCAGCTGCTTCGATTTCATCAATTGTTATAAGAATAATAGAGCAGACTGATTCTTCCTTTTCTTACTATTGTAAGAGAACTTGTCTGATACAATTTATTTTCTTTTGGCACTTTCCCACCAAACTTTACCTTTGTATTTTGCTTTTTTTGTGATACTTCAGTTATACTTGGACTTGTTCAAGAACTTATGTTATATTTGACAAAATAATCTCTTATCACATTAAAAGAAAACAACACCTACTAATTGAAAATAAGAACCGGTACTTTTCAGTTAATCTTATCGCTTTGTTGTCACACAGTAGCTAAACTTAAACCTCCATATACTAATAGATGATACTAGATCTAATCTAAAATTACTCGTCTAAATCAAAATCTATCCCCAAAAGGGTATAAGAAACAATTTTTATATAAAATCTATTTAAGCTTTGTTTCAAAGCAACTAGTCTACAGTTAGATTTTTTTTTCTAATTTAATGGCTAGGAAGATTATTAACTTAATGAAAATAAGATTTGCGTGAGTTATATAGTAGATTTTCTTTTCAAACAAAAAGAATTTGCACTTTTAATAAATAATTTAATTGGATTATGTATCGCAAGTTTGTAAAAAAGTTCCAAGATCTTGTAAGGCTCACATTGTGTTTGATAATAAGCTTTTTCAGTAAGCTTATAAAGGTAAAACTCTAATGCATTGCGCTTTTTTTAAGTAACTAAAAGGTTTATGAATTACTTATCGATATAAAAGCAAAATAAAATAACAATGTGCAGTTAACCCCTTGAGTATTTAAGTTTTAGGAGCATGTAGTACGTATACTTGTAGAGATTTTTCGATAACGTGTTTTTACTTCGAATATATGTTTAGAGCGGTGAAAAGTATTAGTAATTTTTTTGCTAGAAAACTTAATTAAAAAACTAATTTATTAAAAAAGTGGCTAACTAGTTTATAAATAATTAAATATATTAAATGTTTTTTTACAAAGAGCTATGGTATTGAAAAATACTTGTTAAAATTCATTTGTTAAAGGCAACCAAATGAATCAAAAACCAAACAAAATATCTATAATAATAATATGGCTAATAGTATAGCTATAATATTTAACTGTTTTTAGTATTTTATAGAATTAAACTATTTTTAAATATATTACTGAAATACACAAATGACTTCTAAAAGACGATGCAAGAAGCATTTGCAGCTGCTTCGATTTCAGGAATCGCTAAAGGAATAAAAGAGCAGACCGATTCTCCTTTTTCTAACTATTGAAAGAGAACTTTTCCAATACAATTTATTTCCTTCTGGCACCTATCCACGCTTTTTCCACCAAACCTTACCTTTGTATTCTGGTATTATTTGAATACATGTAAAAGAGTTATGTATTTTATTCATAACAGTATGGTACAAAAGCCATTACAATTTTGCATTTTGGATAGCATGATATTTACAAAAAATCACTTTAAAAATGTTGCAAATCTACAGCTTGTTGTTATATTTTTGTATAATTATCGATTATTTGCACTTTACGCTTGAATGTCTAAGTGTAAAAATGAGTTTTCAAGCTATCTCTCTCACACCTCTAAGTTTTTGAAAGTTTTCAGGAGTAACAAAAACGTTTTTATCTAACCTGAATGTATGTTTTATGCAATCGAACGAAAATACCTTTAATTACCTAAATGTATGTTTCTGTTTGTATATTTTTGTTAAAAAAATTTGGTTGTTGATGAGTATGTTTTTTGAGTTCCTAAGGCAAGATTAAAAATATTCCTTGCTAAGGAATAGCGAAGATGTAACTAAATTTGATCTGAATTTAACCCCTTAATGCAGTTAATGATTATACAGCTTCCTCTTACTTAATAAAAAGTGTCTGAAAAACACTTAAATATGAAAATATACTTAATAAAATAAAGTTTCATCTGGAATTAACCTCTTTTTTACAATTAAGCAACTTAAAGACCTCCAAATAAAAAGAACCCGAAAACACATAAATAAAAAAATCTACACTGAAAAACAGTCTGGTCTGCCCAAACGAAAATTTAGCTCTCCTTACCAAACTGTTCCGTTGATATAGGACTGAAAAAACTGTCCAGTTGCAGAAACCAAAAACACGTTCGGTTGGCGAAAAAGTGTTTGGTAGGGAGAACTACACTGATAACGGGCTGTTTAGTTCTCACAACTGAAATGTTTGTTTGTTGTAACTGGTCTTATTTAGTGATAATAAACACATAATTTGTCTATGTTAGCCGATTTTATTTCTAGCAATCAGTATTTGTTTGTAGAAATCGCTTTTATTTATTTTGAAAGAATGTGATGTTTTATTACGCTACTTAGTTTTGACAAAGCAATATTTTATTTATATATCACTTAAATATTTTGATTTGCAGTTATTAAGAAAAACCTAAATTTTAAGCATTTAATCTTAAATCAAATTATTAAAAATATAGTTATCTTAATATCTCTATATAATATAAAATTGTGATTGTCGTACGCTTGAAAGCCACGTGACTTACGCGGCTTCAGCCAATCATCAGAAACGCTGAAAGTAAGTGTGGCGGTGTGCTTGTTTTGTGCCGGGGCTGCTTCAGGTTGCGTCCCGTGGCTTTGGTAGAGATCGTTGCGTTGCTTAGCAATCGTTGCTTAAGCGTTGGGGCAGTTCCATTGGAACTAGCCAGATTGTATAGATGAGCATTCCTGCATTGGCAGTATCTTCATGTTAGTCTTGCATGTTTGTTTGCGGAGCAAACAAATAGGAATTGCGTAGCAATTCCCGGTGGTTGTCGAGCGGTAGCGAGCAGGGGGCTTTTCCCCCTAGTACGATAAGAAAAATTTTGTGGTTTGCTGTGACTAGAAATTGATTTTGTTTCAAACTATATAAAAGAAACATGGCTGCTTGCACACAACATGTCGTTCATTAGCTATCGCGGAATTAATCGAACCCATGTGTTCAGACTATTTTGGAGAGTAGAAAACAGGTATTGTCCACCTGTTACTTCTTAGCATCTCAAATAGTTTAATTATGGTTTGGTTTAGTTTGAATTATCGTCACACTAGAGCTACAAAAAGGCTATTGGCGACGGGCATCGTATTTTAGAACCTAAGTCAGGTGACGAGCCGACACCTGAACAGGCACCCAACGCAACCGTTAAGGGCGACGTAGTACGCAGCGTTGGGACTTTGGAGCATATTTTAACGTGCACTACCTCTACACGGGGTATTATTCATCTAAATTTTTTTTGGCTGCACTGGGGGTTTATAGGTTGACAGTTATTTTGGAGGACCTGGGACCTTTCACATGCTAGGTTGGTTGGTTGGTTGGTTGGTTGGTTGGTTGGTAGACATGTATTTTCAGGCTTGTGTGCTTGGTCGCAAGGACCCGCTTATAAACCATCCACACGGTAGGTGCTTGCCTAACCGACTGGGCTTCCCAACCATCAGTTTAATTGTGGAAAAGTTCATTTTGAAAATAGAATAAAACCTAAAGGATGTAAGGTCGCCTATCTCATGATATTTGTCGAGTATGGGGGATCGTTTAGTTAGTTTGATTGGAAATAATGTGTCTCACTAAAACTATACATGGGTTGGTGAGAGAAGGATTATAGTTAATTGTGGATGGTCTTTATCATTTGAACAGGCTCTTTTTTTTTATCTTGACTTGATAGTCTATAGATTTGCATCTGTTGTATGTATAACTTAGAACCTTCAGTATAATATCAGATAACGCTATTAGTTAAAATATTACTTATTTACTTACTTTCACTGCAACATGGAGCATAGGGCCTCCGTCATAGTCCACCACCTCACCCATTGGCATCTATGGTTTTAATCTCTCCCCATGACTTCTTAAGTTCTCTTACTTCCTTGTTGATTGTTCTACGCTTCGTTGTTTTTTGTTTCTCTCTTTTTCTTTTAATTTGCGGATTCCATTCTAAAGCTAAGCCATTTCGAAAGTTAAAATATTGCTATGCAATGATACTAAACCCGATGCAAGTTCAAAAAATTAAATAAAAAATAATATGAAGTATCATTCGATCGTTATCCTATCTTTACATTCAATACCATACAGAAACCTCAACGCCATGCTTGCTTATCTAACCAAACGACTTAATGAAAACTTACTGAGATTAGGTTAGTGCAATCCCACGTTAAACATACCCAAAAACAGTGAGTTCATTAAATTCTCATTATCTCCTTCCAAAGCCATCATTAGTTAGAAAAGCTAGCAAAAACCTTAACGCTTGACGTCTCAAACAAAAGTTAACGATTTTACCTACATTTTCTTTATTCAGTGTATTTTTATTTTAACTATTATCCAATATAATGGCATTTTTGTAGTTTAACTATTTATTTTATGCTGGTAATTGTTTTATCGATAAATTAAGCACGCTAAAGTCATTTGAAAAATATCTTGATGATACTTATTTTTGTCTAAAAACTAAAAAGTGACAAATGCCAGTAGAATACACAAAGATTGCATTATTTCATCACAAATTTATCAACAATAGTAGGATATTTTGAATAAAACATTCTATAAATTTGTAAGAAATAAAGTAATAATTGGAAGTAAAATAACTCTGACAGCCTAAAACTTTCTATTCCATATTCACTCTAGGTTATCGAATAAAAGAGCGTGTAATAAACAACTTTCACAAATCCACATAAAAAAGTTATTTTAAAAGTTATTTGAAGAAGATCAAATAGTCAAAGCATGGACAATATGAGTTTTTTAAACCTATTTTAGAACAGATTTCACGTACAGTAGCAGATATAAAGAGTATATTTTACCCTCAACAATTTTTATTTGCTGCTTGGATTGTTGTGAAAATCAAAGAACGTTGAAGCAGAAGCAATTTTACAAACCTGAAATTGCTTTTATGACAGCCAAACTGTAAAACTAATGGAATGTGAATTTTTTTATTGTTATAAAGCTATGACTCTTTTTAAAAAACTAACCCAAAATTTTCAAACAAAATTATACCTTGTTACATTTTATTAAAAAATTATTCTTTTGTGGTGAATCATAAACGTTAATTGTAACAAAAGAAAACATGAAAATTACTTATTTAAAATAAATCAATAATTGCAGAAAGAAAATTAGTCTGATGCTAATATATCTTATGTTATGCTTAAAGACATTTTTAACTTTCTTGATTCTTTTATTTCTTTGGCCAATAACAATGTAGATACTTATTTTTGAATACACGCAGTAAAAAGGCATTTTATTGCCCCGATTCGTTTTTGTGAACAACAGAAATGGCACATTTTGAAACGCATCTAACTCGATTCCACCACGAATGCCGATATTTTCTACTTAAACTTCCAATGGCTTGTAAAATCTTTATGGGGTCTACCTTAGCAAGTTGCAGAATACGTTAACTGAACGTCAAATAAAACTAGAGCTTAAATCAACGCTGTAACATTTAGATGTTTTGTCTTGGGATGGTGTAGTAATATGTTACAAACATGACAAATTTATGTTAAAATATTAGAAATAATAAGAGGAATAAAAAGTATTTATTTGATTGTCCAGCAAAAAGTGAAACTCTTCACAAGACTATCAAAAAATAAGTTGGTGAATATTTATTAGTAATTCATATTTAAATAGACATTTCACATGATATTTTAAAGACAATTCTCATTTTAAAAAGTACAATTCCAATTTTATGACAAATTAACTTCCATTTGGAAGAGATATCTTTCTTAACTGTACTGTGTACTAAATTATTAAAAAGAAAAATAGTGTACAACATAGTTATCGTTTTTTCGATAACCATGATGCGATTGTTCAAATAATTATAAAAAAATATGTGAAAATGACAATTTTTTTCTGTGAATGTATTGTTCCTAAACTATTTTGTGTCGAAAACAATAATAGATTAAGAGAATTAAAATTAAAGAAAAAGTTTTCTAAGGTATATGGTTACCCTTAAATTCTACATATTTTTTATTCTTTCAGGCCAAACAGCACTA
This sequence comes from Hylyphantes graminicola, assembly GCA_023701765.1. Lineage (NCBI taxonomy): Eukaryota > Metazoa > Arthropoda > Arachnida > Araneae > Linyphiidae > Hylyphantes > Hylyphantes graminicola. The sequence continues at coordinate 35,786,191 of CM043123.1, forward strand.
TCGATGACTTGAATCTTTTGGACGCCTTATTAAAGACTTACGACCGCAGAGCTCTGCCAACCAGTCACTTAGGTAATAAGCTTGTACCCAAAGATCAAAATGCATTATAATAGAATACCAATATGTATGTTTAATTTTTGAATAAGTTCAAAACATCTGAAGGATACAGTTACAAAACTCACATCCCCTAAAGTATTACTAAGGTCCGTTTATTGGCGGTATTTTTAACAATGATTAATGCTCAATTGGACAATGTCACCAATGAAAAGGTCGTACTCTATATCGTAGTTATGCTTCGGAGAATGTGAGTTTTTGCAATTACCCCTTCATTTCACTGTTGAACTTCTAAAAATTGAATGTCAATAAAATGTTTTAAAAGTTCCAAATATGTAAATCAACATTTGTGCAATTGGTCGATAAGATCAACATTCTTCACTGTTAGATATCCGATGGATTTAACACTTAGTTGCATTTATTAACCTTAAAATAGTGGAACTATTTAAATTATCATTTTTATACAATATGAAGTCTCAGCAAAGAAAATATTAGGCAACAAGATTGCTCTAAAATAAAATGATTGCAAAACTCATTGAAACAGCTTCGAAAATAGTTAAATCGTTTAGTAGGTTTAGATTTATTATCTACTCATTATACAATAGAATTTTTAATATTGTTAGAATATTTTTTATCCAACTTATGTATGTTTCAAAAGAAAATTACTCTTTATTTTATTTATTTTTACGTCTCCAGAAACTTGGAGTAGATCCAAATACCATTATTGTTCAAATCAAAATTCCTTTCTTCATTTCTAACCGTATTTTTTGTTTTACAAACAGCACAAATTGATACACATATTAAAGTAAAGAAGATAGATGTGGTTACTTATAATATAAATTTCGCTCTCCTAGTTATAAACTAAATTTTGTCACATTAATGTCTCACGATAAGTTAACATAAATAATGACATTTTTTCTTTTTTTTTTATATGTAGGAATACCGACTGAAGTTTTTTGCGAAATGTATATCAGAAGTTTTGGCTCAATCAATCCATCAACAATGGTAAGATAAAATATTGTCCATATACAGTTTTTATAACGCGAAGAAACTTACCGCTTGATAACCGTGGATAGTTCCACATTTTTATCTTAGTGGGTTTTTCTTACATTTATTTATTTTGTGGAAAATAGGATATCATTACCTTGCTTACACTTATAAGTGCTTTTTTTTTAAACTGAAGCTGAAATTTAGCCGAGGATTTCGTATTTAAGGGTGAATGAGCTCATTCGACCGAGGGTCTCCAAACTTAAGTGCCTCTGTGTGAATCCAGTATAGAAAAAAATATTTTCTAAGTCACATTTCTTTGGCTGTATTGAATATCTTTACAAATATTTGTGTAAGATGAATGCAGCTGACAAAAAAGTCAGAATTAAACTTATATATAAAATTCAAAAGAATTATTTATAAAATGACATGTTAATATCACAATAGTTATTTATCCGTTAACAAATCTGAACTATCTTAATGGTATTAAGAATTTTATGATACAAAATATTAACGTAATTTTAAATAATTTAAATTTTACAGAAAATAAACATAATATAAGATTTTTATGCAAGCACCCCAAAAGTTTTTACGGCTTTTTCTGCATTAAGAAATAGAGAAACCCCTTCGAAAATATCAGGGAATATCTTAACGGTGTAATGCTGACAGTGATTCGTTTTTTGCAGCAATTTTCATTTTGGGGAAGAAATTCACTTCCAAAAATGAAATAGTTTCGGGTATCATTTTGGAAAAGCGGAAATCAAAAAGGTACAAGTTATAAATGAAATATTTTATATTTGCGTCAAAAAGGTATGGCATCAAATCGCTCAAGGTGATTTTAGAAAGCAGTTGGAAATAGACTCAAAATAAATGTGATTTTCATTTCACGCAGACGTAATATTCCTTGAAATGTGTGACTTATAATGTGACATTAAGGCTTACATAAGCGGGTCTCTGATCAAGCACACAAGCCGGAATATATATGTACTTACCTACCCTACCCCAACGTGACAGTGACAACTTATAACTTCGTTAAATAAAAGCAATTTGATATTAGTTTAAGTTATATATATATTTAAAAATATGTTTTTTGGAAGATATAATAATGCAAAGAAATAATTGTTGTGAGTAAAGTTATCATAAATTTAAGAAATCATCTTTTTTTAGCATATACGAGCATTGAAAAAATATTTTTGAATCATAAGGAATTGCGTAAATATCTCAATAAATTTAATCATCTATTGGCAAATATTGCAACTATCATCGGATTACAAAGATTTAAAATAGCTTTTTGCTCATGGAAAATGTAGCAAATAATGTAAATTTTTATTAAAAAGATTTCGCATATTTTTTTTATAAAACTAATAATAGAAATAATGTATAGGTACACAATCGCTTCCCTTAAAAAATATCTTTAAAATTGAAGATTGCAGTTGCCAAACTCATATCCGCCAAAGTTTTCTCCTTAAATTTATTTCTTCTATTAAGATATTGGGGTCGACCCGTTCATTAGCGAATTGGTCTAATTGAATTTACAATAGTAAAAGGTTGCCAACGAGCAAGCTAGCTCCAACATCTTAGTTTACTATGAAACCATATTATTAGTTCTCTAAGTGAGTTCTTCAATTTATTTATTCTTTTATAAGACTAACAAAAAACTTTTTATTCGTATATCAGTTTAACGTTCCTTAATATAAATACCATATAACCGACTTTAAAAAAACAGCTTCTTCCTAAGTACAATGAAATTGGATTCTTATTCAGAAATGTTAACCGAAAACAACCACTTTTTGTTATTATCTTGAGCGCAAGAAGTTTTTCTGGCGCTATTCTCCTTGAATAGATTTTTTTGCACAACTGATATCTCTAACTGCAATGCTCTCTTGGCAATCTATTATCAAGAATCCTGGAACAGGATTAGTCTGCAATTGTTGCGTTTGTCAAGAGTGAATTCCACACCGACAAAGAAAACATCAAAAGCAAGTTAGGATAAAGTCACTAACGCGAAAAAAATTAAGCCCTCGGTAAATGGTGTGAGATCTAAGAACTTTATTCTTTCGGAAAGCGTTCTTTTAAAGCTGCAAATAAGAATGGCACGGACTTAAAGAACTCTGAAATGGGGTAATGGTAGTTTTTATTTGAAGAAAGAACCCAGAAGTTGCAGTTTTTGATTAAGTATTTAAAAATATATGTACCTTAGGTCCAGAGAGGTATTTGTTTTTTTAGTTTCAAATTTTAAATTTTTCAGATCCTAAAAGAAAATTTAAATTGTATAAAGGAAGGTTAGTAGTTAGATTTTTTTTGTGAAAAACTATTTTTTTATGATGTTTAGGATGATGAGAGTTATACTAGTAGAAGTAAAGCCGATGTTTAGTAAAATGACTATGCGCTACACTAAGAGATTTTTTGTAGCGCCCTCTAGTGACACATTTCTGAGTTCGCATTTCTATTGCAAATTATTCAAAAATAGAGGTAAGATCAGATATTTCAATTTATAGATTCTAATTGACAATTGTTAAAATTTTGTTCCTAAAAGCTGTTTAGAAAATACTTCATTGGCGACTTTGTTTAATAGAATTTGCAATAGTCAAAGTCAACAATGAAGGGATCGGATCCAATATTTTGGTTACACTTTAGTAAATGTGAGTTTTGCAACTCCACCCTTCAATTAACAAGACCATTTGGTAATTTGCATAGAACAAGTAAAACTTGATCCCTAGTTTTCATTATAGCGCATTGTGTTGCAAGACCAACTTAAATCTCCCGTAAATATACATTATAGGTCATACAGCTGCAATCGCCTATTTGGTCTGGCATTAAATTAATTCCTATGTCATTATCTGAGATTACTATCACAATTTAACGATGCAGGGAGCAGTTCATTCAGTTTCATTTCAAAACACCACACTCGGGCCCCACTAGCTTTATTAGTAGGCAGTTAAAATGAGGATGTCAGCGTTCGGTCAAACATCGTCATACAGTTAGCTACAAAGTTTTAAAATTTTCAATTTATCTAATGGCTTTAAGATTCTTGCTTGATAAGCAATCAATCAAAATAGTTCCAAACTGCCAAAATTGTTGTTTTGTTTATGAAAATCCATCATTAAATGAAGTGTAATATTGCATGTGCAAATACTGGTTCTATATTTAATGAAAAAACTCATTTTGAAAAGTAGCTATTAATATTTTTCAAATTAATGGCGAGCTTTACTTGGCCAATATTCGATCAACAAAATGAATCTTCAAAAAAATACAGCATTCATTCTTGTTAAAATTTCAGTTAATTGTGCGTATCTTAAGAAGTAATCATGCATTTTCTAAGTTCGATTTACCAAGTTATATTTCTTGTTTATAAAATAAAGATAAGACTCTGATACATTTAAATATCATATAACCAAATTCAACTTTAAGTATATCGGGAAACAACTTGGTTCATAAATATTTTATCCATAGAATGAAATTTACATACCTATAGATTTAAATTTAATGGTTGTTATCGTCCAACATAAATAAGTACAAGACCAAAATAGTCCTTATATAAATAGTTAAATAAAATACTTTTTCCATAAAATTCAACGATAAGCATTTGTTGCTTGAACATTATTTATATAAAATAGCTAAACCTCTTCAGTCAACATTGTAATATTCAGTTAGTTCGTCGGCATTTTGACTCATCTATCAATGCATTTGAATATATTGTATTCAATCTCTTTATGCAGTATCAATCATTATAATGACTCGAGATATATCGTTTCATTGAACCCGTTCCAAAATATGATTCAGGAGCTATTACTTTTTCCCCCATGAAAATGTATCAATATTCAAATGTTATACCTGCTAAAGATACCTTTGAAAGTTTATAAAATCGTAAACAAAACTTTGATAAAAATATTTTTTGTATTATCTGTCTCTAAGCCATCAGTTCCACTTGATAACTAAGTTTCACTCTTGGTATATTACCATTTATTATTTTTATTATAACATTATTAGTATACTTTCTCTTTTAATGTAATTTTTTTATTTCAAAGCAAAATACAACTGAAATAATAAGACATTTTTTATGCAAATGAATGGAATTATTACATTGAAAAATAGCATTTAATGTTTTGCATTATTTAATATTAAAGAATAATATTTTTATATGATTTATTATTTAGAAAAAGCATGGTCAGCGATCAATAAATAATAATTATTCTAATTATAAAAAAATGGGTATACTTTTAAAAGTGATAAAAAAAGCTTCAATTAACTCTAAAAAATAATATAATAAATTATTACACTAAACAGATTTATTTATTCCCGTTTAAATAAAACTAAGTTTTTGGAGGGAATTAATAAATTGAGTGCTCCAAAGGAATGCTTGAATTTACTATATTTAATAAAAAAAAGTTATGACTCTAAGATAAACTTCATAAATTATGACAGTCTTTTATTGGAAATCAGTTAATTAATGCAACTTTATTTAGGCTCTACTCAAAATAAATTCTTATTTTTTTCCAAACTTATGTGTAATTATTGCTAATAAAACTCGCATAGAAAAATTATTGAATACACGTCTTTTGATTTTATGTAAGAAAAAGTTCATCTGAGCTATAAAAAAGTATGTATATTGATTTCAAAAGTGCTTTCTGTCAATAAAAAAGATAAAGCTCTTGCGTTTTAATATTTTTTCAAGCATAAGTGAAGACATAAGTAACTTGTCTTCCCCGATATTCTTAACAAAAAATACAGAGAGATCTGGCATCTTAGCACATACACACAAGCTCGAAAGAAGGAAATAAAAAACTTCATCATGTTTAAGAAAATCGATTTGAATTCCCAGTTTTATTATCAATACTCCAGTTCCATTTACAAATACTCAATTTATATCAAAACATGCTCCTTATTCTAACGATTATCGGAAGCATGAAACAATCTAAAGTGTCGTAGTTTTCGGAAAGGAAAATGTTTTCCCGCTAAGTGTGTCTTTCAAAAAAAAAGTTTGTATTGAAGTAGAGCGACAAAGTAAAAGCGTGGGGCGGAGGCTTGGCTTTTAAAAAAGTTTTTCAGAAGAGTCATTTGTTGTTTATGGGAAGAAAATGGTGGTATAATTTTATTGTTTTTGCACTGGAAAGGATGTATTTCTATTTAACAACTTACTGTGAATGAGCCCATTTATTTAGCTGTAATGGTTTCTTGCTTGGTGAAAGTTCTGTATAGGGATAGAACCAAGGGAAAAACGGTGTTACGGGGCTGAATGAAGTTTGACATGTTTTAGTGTCAAGAGAAGTTTGCAGCGAGTGGCAATAAGTAGAACTAGAACAAACTGCTACTGCTATTCTGCTGCAGCCACAGTAGTTTGGTTGCACCAATGCACCAGTACTGTCAACCATGAACCAATTCGCATAAGATTTCGTTGTGTAACTATTTGCTCATTTATTACAACTTCTCATTATTTTGTAACCAACGTAGGGTACACTGTTAAAATTTTGAAGCAAGATTGCACCGGGATCCTGGAACTTTCTAGCTGCTATCACTAGTTGGAGTGTTGAATAACACTGTTAAAAATAATAGTTCAAGGTTGAACCAAAATACGGTTCAAATTTGCTGCAACCATGATTTGGTCGACTGTTGAACCATAAAACGGTATTTTCAAATTGCGTTAGTTACGCAATTTGAAAATACCGTTTTATGGTGAGAGGTTGAACCATAAAAAGGTTCTCCCAATGCATAACAATAGTGAAAAGTAAAAAAAAATGGTATTTCGTACATCGTAAGCTAACCCCGTCGGGACTTTGGACCTCACAGATTTAACGAGCACGTCTTTCCAAGGGTACTCGGGCTCATCCGTGATGAATTGAGGATTTTCTACTAATTTCACTAAAGAGACCCGATTTATAGGATGACTATCAGTAGGTGGGATTCTATCCCCCGCTCTCCTGAGATGGTTGAATCCCTAGGCTGATGTCATAACCATTCGGCCACAGAAGGCCAATTCTCGAGCATAAGCAGTACTACCAATGGCCCCTGAGTTTGAGTAAACAGTTAAATTGTTGGTATCAGTCAGTAGAAGTTGAACCGAACTTTCGTGCTATTGGAGTAGAAGTCGAACCAATTTTTCGTGATAAACAGGTCTATTTCCAGAATGTGATATTTGGTTGAACCATTTTACGGTGCATCTGCCAGAAGTTCTTAATTTTTCACCAATATTTGGTTCAACGTTGAACTGAAATGTTTAACAGTGAACCAATTTTGAGGTAAAACCATAACAGTAAAAGCGGTAAATCCACGCTCCGGAATAGTGGTGGCAGCAAATAAATTCCAGGATTCCGGTTCAATTCTGCGCCAAATTTGTAACAGTGAATACATACTTGCTAGTTTCCCACGGGCTTAAAAGACTTTTTCAACCAGGTACCCCCGAATGACCCTACGGATAACGTTATTGATATTTTCGAAGAAATGACTACTTTTTTGTTGAAAAAAGATCATGTCAAAAAGCAACTTATTTTAAATTACAATGAATAATAGTCAAAAAAAAATTTTAACTTGAACACACATTAATTAGCTATTTCCTCTAATGAAAAATAGATTTTATACTAATTCCTTATAAAGTTTATCCAAATTTAATTCTTATACTTTTGTGATTTCTTGCATACGTTAAATATTTATTTAAAAGCTTTTTAACAAATAGTTTACTCTACTACTATGAGAGATAGGGAAAATGGAAAGTGTTATTCAAAAAATTAACGTAAATGAAATTTTTTAAATATATTTTATAATAGAGGATTATAAATCAATCTTCATTAATAAAAAATCTTATTATAATTCAATTTTTTAACAAACTCTTAATCTTAATCAAATTCCAAAGTTTACCTTGTTAATTAACCTCTTCTTACAACAAAGGATTATGAAGTGGATCTGTACCTTCGCCAGAAGTGGCTGGATGAGAGGTTGAAAAAACCTGAGATGTCAAGACCACTCGACTTGAACGACCCGAAGTTGGTCCAAAGAATTTGGAAGCCTGAAGTATTCTTTGCTAATGCTAAACACGCTGAATTTCAGTACGTTACGGTACCAAACGTGCTGGTACGAATAACACCTACTGGGCATTTGCTATATATGCTGAGGTATGTATTTTAACTTAAAAACTTGTTTTCCTAGATGTTTGATTTAGTTATTTTTATGAAGTTTTTTTGCATGAATAATTAATGTGTTAATAAGGTTACATTCAAATATTAATACGCATTTTTTTAATGTTTTATATCCCACTTCACGTAGAAAAGTGACACATTTGAAAAATTGACTTTGTGTTTAAGATTGTTAAAATATGCAAGATTTAAAGAAAACAGGTATAAGTTTAAAATTTATTGGAGTTACTCTTTTGTTACATTAACTCATTAACGCCACAAGAAAATTTTCAGAGCAAAAATGAGCTGAGGCCAATGTTTATCTAAATGAACAAAGTATAAGACAAGTGACGGTCATAGTCCTACGTTATTTTAGTAAAAGTTATGTTACATGAAAAACGAGCTAAAAAAATAAAACATTACATATATTCTCTAAATGCAGTAAAAACGTAAATTTTTGGAAGATTTATGTTTATGGTTTTTTTTATCTTAGGTTAAAACTTACATTTTCATGTATGATGGATCTCTACAGATTTCCTTTAGACTCTCAAGTGTGCACCATTGAACTGGCATCATGTAAGTGAATAACTATGTTTATATATACACTTACTGCAAATACTGTTATTTTCCTATACATTTGATATAATCTATGTCTTTTTCAAAACCGACTTAATAAGTACCTATTATTTTGGACGGCATAATTGTCAAACATATTTCGTGGTATACTTAGCTTGCAATAAAAATATTTATAATTTTCTTTTAATTGAAAGTAGTTTTGTTAAGATATGATCGCAATATTTACGTAAAGTATGATAATTTAAGAAGAAAATGAAAATTATGTTCTAAAAAACTGCTTTAATATCAAACAGTAACAAAGAAATTACTAAAATTTAAATAAAATATAAAACAATTTTCAACGCTATTATCTAGTACTGAGGTCATAATATTCTTAATTTATTTAGCTTAAATATAAGTAAAAGTTATCGGTAAAATATTACTTTAAAATTACTTAAAACTTTATTAAGATGGGTTGTATGTATCTTTTCAGAATACGTCACTTTTATTTTTACCTTTGTAGCAACTGGTTTTGTTTCAGTTGATTAGCACACTGCAGAAAAGACCTGAAAATTATCTGAAAAATACTGTCAAGTACTCCTTAAAAACTTTATAGTGTTGCCTTTTAAAACCATAACAGTATAATGAGTTCTATGCATGAAATTTAAATATAGATGTGACATCGTTGGCATATTTTATTTACTTTTTACAATGGAAAAACATCTACCAATAGACTTCACTTCAAAACTTTCAGCATAATAATAATGTCTTCTATGTTCCATGGGTTTTATATTTTCAGAACTTGCTTAAAACGGAAAAATGACGGAGAATTTTGTCGTAAAAATTCGAGGTGCAACATTTATTGCCTGAATAAACCACATTTTTGATAATACTTGTCGTAATACTTTTACCTCTTTTACCAATAATTTTAAAGAAAATGGTCATAAAAGTGCCATTTCTATGCCGATGTATTCATCTTTCATCTTTTTAGCTTGAAATTCTAAAAATATATCTTATTAGCGTTTTAATAGGTTGATTTAAATTATTTTCAATCTTATTGACATTACTACTAAACACTCCATCCCGCAAATATAACAAAAAATTAAACGCTTATAATAAATATTATTATAATAATATTATAAATATAATACCCCAAAAATTAAAACTTGAATTATGAGGGGAAAATATTTAAACAAGCATGAAAAATGCATATGCGAACTAAAAACTTGACGCACTGTATTTCAGAGAGAAAGTGTTTCTGTTGTGTTCTGTAAGATACGCTTCAAAAATTTTATGCTCAAAAAAGAAACTTTTACGTTCTCCTTTTTTAAAAAAATTGGACGCTTAAAAAAATTAATAACAAAGGCTTATATTACTACTTCATGTATTTTTAGTTTCTTCTATTGTCTTATAAAATTTTCCTGAAGTATTAAGAGGTTGAAATGTGTGTATTTAACTTATTAATATACTAAAAAACAAGAATAAAGAATTTTGGACCAACCTTTCTGGGCCTCTGGCCTGTTGTTGGTCGACAATTTTTGTATTTGCATTTGTATTTATTTTTTTAAGATAACATATTGAAACTGTGTAATTATTTTGTTTTTATTTAAATTCAATTATCAATAGTGAACAGTCTATTACTTCTATTTTATAAATATGAATTTCATAAAAAGTATTAAATACCAACTCCTTTTTTATGTAAATAAAAAACTTCATTAATGACACTTCGTCCTTCTATTATGACCAAACGTTCTCAATTTATTTTTTAAAAAAATGAATATGTTAACATATACACCATAGGAAAAAATATATATAGCAGTCAAGAAAAACAATTTACTTACATTTGACCTAACAAAAAGCTAAAGTGTCAATCTCACGTTGTTTTTCTTTGCATGAATAGTTTTCGGCGAGTAGATCTTTGGCAAATACTTTAGTACCATATTCGCGATAAAAAAAAATAGCTGGCAAGCTTTTCTTTCTGGTGTCTAGAACCCAAGGAAATGACGCGAGAAGACACAACAACCGCGTCATAAATTTTAGACACTCTGTTAAATTCATGGATAATCGATTCCACGCTCTATCAACTCTTGGCAATAAAAGCTTGTAAGACAGAAATTTACAGCTATTGAAAACGTTCGTCTTCGTTAGGTTTTAAGAAATAATTTGGGTGTTTGACAGAATAAGTATCTCGAGTAGTAGTTTATATCGTCCCAGACAATGTCGCTAAACATTGGCCGAGATTAAGGGACAGTACAAAAGGGTTGATATCGAAGTAAAAGCTGGGGGCAAAGTAAGTCTTTGGCAAAAAGTGTTGTTACTTTTTGTGGATTTCTTGTCTCGCTTCCGGTTTTTTATACTTGTTGTATAGAGAAAGTTAAGTAGTTTTTTACTACTTGGAAAGTAACTACTTGGAAAGCTTTTAAAAGTGTATCACTTGCGTCTAATAATAACATGCTGAAATGAAAACAAAAACAATGGAATAATCTATACACTATATTTTTTTCTATGCTGTTATACGTTGCACATATTTTCTATTTTATTTGATTTTTTAATCTATCAGTATTAAAAATTTTCAGCTTAAAAATATCGATGTATAATGCTACAGCTATTTTTCAATTTTAACTGTAAACCAATAAAGGAAACGTGAAAAAGAATTAACTCACAAAATGGCAATGATCTAACCATTCATTAAAGCGGACCAAAATGTAAATATTTTTACGCATTTCCATATATTGTATGCATTTTTATAGCTCTTTATTCATTATCTTTTAATATTCCCTTTCATTTCACTCTCAGATGGGCACTTATCATTAAAACTTTTGATACAAACGCAGTCGAAATTGTATCATTCTTTTATAGATCATTAAGATCAAAGCAAAATCAAATTTTTGTTTCCTATTTCTATTCTTTTGTTCCGTAATGACGAAACTAAGCTTAAAAAATTATTTTGTTGGTATGTTTAATAACAGTTTCACTTACGCATGGCAATTCAAATTTGATATTTTTTTACGAATTGCTATAAATAGGTTTTTTCGATATTTAATTAATGTTCAAAAATTAATGAAACTTTATGATTTGCTTAGTGTTTTACTCTTTTTAAAAACTGCTGAATGAAAAACCAACTCAAGACGTTTTTACATCGTGTTTTATGAATGGAATTCTTAAGAATATTTCATTGCTGAAAATAAAAAAATTCATAATCCAATTATTAAAATATTGAATGTAGATAATTCCGGCACGAAATTCTTTTTCTGCGTAAAACAAGAAGACAGGGTATCAGCATAACCCTAAATATTAATTTTATTAAATTTTTAAGTATGTAAATCTGCGGGGGGAAAACTTCCTTTTCTTTCATGCAAGCCAATGAAGAGTGAATCATTATTTCTTTTCTTTACTTATACATGGGATGGGTACACATTCAAATATACTTTATGTATATTTCGTTAAAATAAAAAAAAACTCTCCGGTCAAGTAGAAATTTCTGAATAAACGACACAAATATTTTAACATTCTGTACAAATTTAATTTTAAGAATCATTTTACTAAAGTTGAGGGGCCCGGATGGCCGAGTGGTAAGCATCGCAGGCCAGCAGTCTGCGTGCTGTAACGGGCGCGGGTTCGATTCCCGCCTTCGCCCTGGGTGTATTTCCTCTCTTTGTGACAGTAAAAAATCTTTCTGTGTCTGTCTTACTTGACGAAGACTTATAAGCGGCTCACTGAGCAAGCACACAAGTCGGAATATATATGTAAAATACCCTACCCTACCCTACCCTACTAAAGTTGAAAACTTACAAATTCACTTTATTTATTTTTATATGCATTAAGATTATTAAGTTTTCTTTATTTCAAACCGAATTTTAAAAAAATACAATAGTTGTAAATCTTGCCACCAACTATTTTATGGCAAAATATCTTAAAGACTATATAAATCTGCAACTTTAATACTTAATTCCAGGGAACACATGATAATAATTTCGTTTATTAGAAGACTTTTTAAAGTGCATGCAAAACGTTTATACATTAAAATATATAAGATACTTAACCATTAATGCAACGTTACATATAAATCTCATTTTACACACATGAAAAATTCAGTGCTTAAATTGCTTCTTTCTACAGTTTTTTAAAGGAATGTTTGCCAAGTTGTGTTTAAATGAAACGTAAACTTCTTACAGAAAGTTCTTTTTATGATTCAGGCTTCAGAATATTTATTTAATGAAAAGCATCTTTTTATTTTTGTATCTAAATCTCTGTAATTATTGTTATAATATTTTTGTTTCGAAGTTTTCTTAGTTTACTTAAAATAAAAATCTATCTAATGATATATAGCAAGTGATGAAGTAGACATACTTTATAAAAATACTTTTTTAAATGCGTATTTTTACTTTTATGGAAAACTGTAATGATTTTTCCCTTTTGTAACCAACATCCAAGTAATGCTTCATGTGAAAGTTAAATACATGTAATGATATTTTGCAACTGTGAATTGTTGAAGCATAAAACTTCCACATGTTTCATCTCTTATCCACTGACCTGAAACCAAAAGCTGTGAAAAGGTTATTGAATTTATGTTCGTTTAATCGTTCTTTTACTTTCTTTTAATTTTAATGCGTCAACTATTCGTCAGTATATTTGTAAAAAATGTTTTCTAACGTCAAGTTTGATCAACATAAAACGGTTACAGAGTTTTTCCGTTATATTTTTATTATTCAAAAGTTTCCCATCACACAAAACAATATACTCTTAGTAGAAACAGTTATATAATATTTAAAATGTTAAAACCCAACTTTAATAATATAATTTGTTAGATACAGTAATAAAATACGAAAAATATATCTTTTTGGTGTAAGGTGAAATATTTTCGAGATGCAAATAAGAAGCAAATAACTAATATGTTAAATAAATAAAATCTGGGATATTTGAAATTACCTGAAAATTAATTTAACTTAATTTAATGGACTGAGAAGATAAAGTGTAAAAAGGCGACTAAAGTTCGTTTATAGTTTTTATTGAAATCGAAATACTTACCAAATTAAAAGTTTAAAACTCAGTCAAGTCCTATGCTCTATTACTTTTAAAAACTTTCAGTGAATATTAAGTAGATATTTTTATACGGTATTGAAGAGTTAACAGCGCGAAATATAAAATTAATCTTATTTTCGTAGCTTCATCAAGTACAAAACTTAATGTGCGTTAATTAAGGCCAACTCTTTAAGTTTACCTCTAGTTTTAACAGATTTTATATTAAAAATAGTAAAAATATAACTGCTGCACAGAGAATAAAATTATGCATTTTTGAGCAAGATTAATATTCTAATATCATTCAATACCATTATTCTGTAACATTATTAGATTACTGATGCAAATTTTCCAAATTCTACCATACAATTTAAAAATTGCATCTATTTCCAAATAATAAATATTTAAGAAAGAAAGACATTCAGGGTAATCACAAGAATTTCTAAATATATTACATTTTTTTGTATATTCGTACAAAGGTAGGTACGTATCTTGGGGAAAAAGTTAATCATTATTTTAATTTCTACTCATATTCCCTATTTTCTAGGACAGTTCTCTCTTCATACTAATTTACTAGGTACATAACCGCATCAATATATATCTTAACAAATAAATATACGTAAAAAATAAAGTTAAAACAAATAAGATGATTCTCTAGTAAGCCTCGTGTCCCAAGAGTAATAAATTTCTAATTAAAATCAGAATGAAAGTGTTCAGCTGGCGTTATTACATTACATGTTTACTTATTTTATTATTATTCAACATATCAAAGCAAATTTGTTAGTATATGAATATTTTATTAATCAAAAAGTATGTTTATGTTTTGTATGTGTTTTACTTATAAACTAAATTGTCTTCGATGGTTGTCGAGCTTATAACTTAATATCAATCCTTTGAGATATGACTCTCTTTTTTAACTTTTCATTTATTTGCTTAACAATTTAACACTTTATGTAATATAATTCACACCAAAATATTTAAACAAACATACTCGAAAAATAAAAATAATTAAATAAATAATTATTTTAATCGTTTTATGTACACTGAATTCTATTTTCTTAAAAGTCAGTTCTTTCCAGGAAGGGTCATTTCTCAAATGACTGATTCAATTCACTTATAAAAACCACCAAAATGTCTGTATCCAATTTGATCAAATAAAATGGCGCCTATTCCGAAACGTCTGACTTTTTAGCAATAGGAATTTAATTTCATCGTTTTTCGAATCACGTTTTTCAAACTTTCGAGTTTATTCTTTCCCAAACCCAATGAAATGATCTCACAGGCAGGGAAAAAAATTAGTTTGAAACAGGAAAAGTCGTTATCTTGGAGTCATTATCGTTGTTTTTCTGCCTCTTGCATAGAAAAGATATTAGTGGTAACGATTTCAAAAAACAAATTCATTTTAAATGGAAAACAGATTCTGAATCCATTTAATTAGTTACATTTTTTATCAAACATCCGTGGTATTCTTATAACAAAATTTAACAAAAAACTAGCTTCGTATCATACTCTACTAATTTGATCGAGACAAAAAAAATTCTGAATATGATTTTGTTTTGTACTTTTTTTACAGACTATATTTGTAATAATTTTTTGCCAATCGTGAATATCTAATGAATAAAAACAACCCCAAAATACAATGTTTTTGACAATGAATAATATATTTTTTCAATTCATTATTTGAATTCAAAATAAGGAATCAAATAAAATTTTCATAATGGAATGAACAATACTTATGGTTCCTTTATTGGAATTTTTATTAATCTCTCAAATCTAATACGAAAAACCGATATTCAAAACTAATATACGATCTATTTTTTAAAGAAATACTCTTATGCAACAAATTGAAAAAAAGCAAATTTATTAAGCGTTATTTTGGAGGAAATTTGCGAAAAAGCGTTTGGATCCTAATATTTGGTATATTATATCCACTTTAAAATATTTTGTTAAAAAATACATTTCAGAAAAATTGTGAGAAAGCCACAATGAAAAATTCCAGTTTTAGTATTTTACCTGTACATTTAAGTCGTCTCTAAGCTCTTCCAAATGGGAAGTTATGAGTAAAACAGTATTTTATTCTAAAAGCTTAGAGTAAAGCTTAAATACGGTATTACCCAGTAGGTATGGGTCATAAAAACAGATGCTTAACTTTTTATTATATACCCAACTGTTGTGAATAAGCCGTTAAAATAAACTCTGTGGTGTCAGAATAGTATTTTTAATTAAAAACTAAAGGACAGGAATATGCGCCGAAGTCTTAAAGGAACTTTAATTTATATAAATGGTTAGTAGTGTTTCGAAGTGGGAATTTTACTTTGTGAAAAAAAAGGAAATATAAATTAAATAAATGAAAAAATATTATCTATGCTGGAATCTCGTTTTTATGTATAATCTTTGATAATTTTAACAACAGATTTTTTTTTTTTGCAATATTTTTTGGAATATTGAAAAAAATTCCTCGACAAAGATAGTGGTAACATAAGTTTTAATAATTAGTGTAAGGAATTTCACATTTTTCCAACTCCATTGTGTGTTACGTTTATTTATCGTCACTAGTACTGTGAAAATTGTTGACTACTAAATATACTTGAAAAAAAATTCGTAGATTAAATTTCAGGAAATAAAATGTATGAAATTTTTTAAAGAACGTTAAGATAGTTCATTGTAATGAAAATTATTCACGTAATGAATCAAGAATGGTTTTTATTTTCAGTTTCTAAAACTACAAGTGAACTGAATTTGAAATGGTCAGCGGATAATCCCATAAATATGTTTGATAAGCTAAAACTTCCACAGTTTGAAATCAAAAGTGTCAACACGTCACTCTGCAGTGAAAAGTTTCATATAGGTAAGTTGAAGTGTTTCATTTTCAAAAATATGTAATAATTTAATATTTTTTCTAAGTTTTTAAAAAATGTAAGTAAACGAAATATGTTTTTTCTAAGACGTTTAAAATAATAAACCCAAACAAATAAGTCAGGGTGTAAAATTTGTTCAAAAAGAAGCTAACTAATTTAGCTAAACTAATTTAGGTAAATCTAACTGTAATTTAATAATAAAAATATGTTTGTATTGAAGTTCCTAGCAACTCAAAATAAATTTGAAAAAATCATTAATTAGCTTATAAAGTATATTACAGATAATAATACAATTATTGATAGAAAATTAAGCCTTTGAAAAATAACAGGTCTTAATAATACAATTATTGATAGAAAATTAAGCCTTTGAAAAATAGCAGGCCTTAACTTCTTTTTTAATTATTTGTTAATTCATAAGAAAAAAAACATATGAACTTAAATGCCTTGTAAATAAACAAAGCCCTTAAGTGAAAAGTCCCAACTGATTTGGTTCCTATAAAAAAAATTGTTTGGAGCCCTTAATGCAATAAGTCAAAGACTTTCACTGTAATTAGCACAATACTTCTTAGTATAATTTAATAAACAAACAATCTTGATAGATTTAGCAAGAAAGAACTTCAACAAACTAGATTGGAAGAAGTCCGACAATATATTTGCTATTACGGATGTCGAAAGCAATGTCCCGTGAAATGGTTTATAGTTATCTTCCCCCAAGCCTTTGGAAATGGTTAGATATTTGTCAGGTAGTTTGCTTTTTTTGGGTTTCGCTCTGTATTTTACTAGAAAAAGGACAAGTGTCAAAGGATAGATTACCCAAGACACTTATAAATAAGTCGTATAAGGAGAAGTAACACTTGGAGAAACGTCAAGGGAAATCTTTCCATCGACTTTAAAAAAATTACCATTTTCCTGCAAAGGTATAAGGAAATATTACAAAAAAGTGTTACTTTCTTTACACCTAACAAGTCAAGAGTCGAGAGTTTCTAGTTTCATGGGAAAATGTACTGTTTACTCCTATTCTCTCACCAAAGCTGGTAAATATTTAAAATCTATATATACAAAATAAAAAATCGGTTCTTCCAATTCAATTTATACTATTATAACTCGGTTATTCAAATCAATTGTTTAAAACTTTATAATGAGGTTGCATTTGAACCATTAAAGCTGCTATCTCTATTGTTCTTATCCCTAAATAACTGAGTGCAATAATAAAAATAACCACTTTTAAATGCACTAATAATAACGTGATATTTAAGGCATTTTATTGCGGAAAGGATTTATACATCAGTTCGATTAAATTCTTTTTTACATTTAAATAACTTAATGCATTTTGGGGGCGCTTTTTAAATACGTTAATAATTCCAAACTTTTACGAAAAGTCAAATTCAGGGCCTGATTTCTGGGAGGGCAAATGGGGCACGGGCCCTCAGGGCCCCCCTTTTTAAGGGGCTCCCAAATTTTGTTCAGAAACATATATGCTTAATATAACTGCCTTCAATATTAAATATATAATATGAAGTTTAAAAAAAACTATAAATTAAGGAAAAGTTGACTATGAAATTTTCTTTAAAGTCATAATTAAGGAATTCATAAAAATATTTTTTTAGTAATTGAGTATGCATTCCAAGTTAACTGCTATTGCAGTATACTGAAATATAGAAAAATACACACGGATATTTTATACAAGTATTTTCAGAGGTCCTCAGATTTGCTGGTGCCCAGGGCCCCTACAGTTGTAAGTCGGTCCTTGGTCAGATTGAGTTGTGTAAATTAGTCTTTTCCGCCAGTTAGGGAATAATGTTCTTCAACAGTTAAATTTTATAATGAGATGCGTGGTCTATTTGATTGTCGTAAATAGCGCTAACCCAATACGTTGTTTTATGTCATTAATAGCACCAACTCAAAACTTTGATTTCGGCCATCAAAATCACGTGCGTATCACTTTTATTCAGGTCGTTGCTAGCACAAACTCAATATTTCGATTCGGGTCCTTACTACTTACTAGCACAAACTCGATATTTCTATATCGACCCTTAAGAGTAGTAATAGCCTGTTGATGTCTGGCTCGCTATCAAGTCCCTTGTCAAGTGTGTCAAGTCTGTGGCTAGATGCAACGAGGTGATTTCCAACGCTTGCTCTGAGAGCTGTGGTGTGTGACCGTTGTAAAAGTCAACTGGAAAGTGAACAGTGTGACGGAGCTTAGCTGCTTCATAGAGTAAATGTCTATGTGTCATATGGTGAAGGATTCACGTTCCAAATAATGATAACGTTTGAAAAGTTAGTATGAGTAAAGTTTAAAATTACTACTCATAAGCACTAACCCAATCCCTCAACAGGTGAATACAGCTGCCTCAAAGCTGAGTTCCACCTCCAACGGTCCATCGGCTACCACCTGGTCCAATCCTACCTACCAACCGTTCTGATCGTTGTCATTTCATGGGTATCCTTCTGGTTGGATGTCGAAGCCATCCCTGCTCGCATTACCCTCGGTGTAACCACCCTTCTGACCATATCCTCGAAGAGTTCTGGTGTCCAGAGCAACCTTCCGCCTGTGTCGTACGTGAAGGCCATTGATGTCTGGATGGGAGCTTGCACAACTTTCGTTTTCACAGCATTGCTCGAGTTCACTTTCGTTAACTACCTATGGCGTAAGCGGAGGGTTTCTCCGCCGAATATCAAGGTGGCTGATGAAAACATATCGCTGAGAATGGTAAGTGGAAGATAAGCACGTGCATGGCCTCATCTACCATAAAGCCTGTTAGGCTCAAGCTTAGGGCAAACAGATTTTAGGGGCACCTAAATATTAGTTTCTATTATACTAATAATCAAAAAAAATTTAACCTTCAAAATATTTAAGACTCTACTTTATTTTTAGATTGAATTTGACTCAGACGTTGACCTAAAGTAATTGGTTTGATCAATGTTGTAAGGAAGCCGATAAAATGTTAGCAAAAAATAAAATACATCATCCAACTAGAACCATCATTAAAGGCAATCATGCATAACATTTTTCGTAAAAGGGCTCCCAAAATTTGTTGTCTGTAGTCTCAGTCTTTCTATATCAGGCCCTGTGTGTGGAATAAACATATAGTTTTTATTACACTAAAACACTATTATTTCAATATATATTAAAATAAACTCCAATCAATTTAAATGAAAATATTTGCTAATACAATTATATACGTAATCGGCATTCATTAACCTCTCGCTCCAGCGGTACGCATGAATGGAATCTTGTAGAATTTAAGTCGCAACTTCATTTTACAATTTTTTTAATAGTAACTTTTCTATTTTAAAGTAGAATGTTTAAAGCTTCCCAAATATATTAATAACGAAACAGCTGATTTATTAATTGTATTAAAAATAACGTGCAAAGATAGTCCTCCAGATTTAAGAAGTCTTGCAAGTTTTTTCAACGGGTTATTTATAAGAAATTTCGGATTAAAACAAATTTAGAATAAATTATTAAACACATAAAAGGACTAAGACTGTTGGTTTATTTATAGCACAGAAAAAATCTATATTTTTACCGCTCAAAACCTCAAATTCCACTAAATTGCGTTATAATCAGCAAATGTTAAATAGAATTTTTTTCAAATTTACTTACAAAAAATACTTTTAAATATATAATTCTTTTTAAAATATTTAAATAAAGAATATATACGAAGGATTTTTTTCGCGAGTGAAGAGATTATAAATAGGTATAACTTTTCAATATTAAAATGTATAGAGTAGTGATAGCATTTTAATTAAAACTACAAATACAAATTGACAATGTGTTGCAATATGTTACTATTTTTAGTATGAAGAAAAGGAGGAGTGCAATGGAACCAAGAAGGTAAGAAACGTATACAAACTACAGAAATTAATAGTTTGCTTAAATATTAACATCACTCATCAAAATTTAAATATATTTTGAAATATTATTAAGACAAATCGTTCAGTTTTTTAAATAAGTTACTTTTTCATTAGTCATTAATTTATTTTTAAATATTATTAAGGCAAAGCTTTGTAAACGAATTAGATTTTTATCAGTTATTGGTTGATTGAGCATGTGAAAAAGCTGAACAGATGTTTAGTTTTCTCTGAGAAAATTTTCTAACAATTCAATAAAACGAAACCGTAAAAAGTACTCCATGCTGCTTTAAGTAAAAAAAAATTAACGTGTGCGGGGAAGTAATGCGAAATTAGGAAATGAGAATAATGAACATTGTGTAAGAAACAGCTATTATTCAAAAACTAGAGTAGCAAAGTTGTAACCTATTTTTTGAAAAATGTTGAATGAAAACGTTCATTATTTACTTACATCCTACTGAATTGGCGCATTTAAATGCAGTGAGCAAACACATAATATATCTATGATAATATTACTTATTAAATACTATTTTTTTCTAATAACATACCAGATTGCTCGTGGGATAAAAACGCTTCTATATTGCTAACTGAATTGAAGAAATGTCTCTTCCCCAAGTAAATATGATATGATATTTTACTTCACAAAATGGAAAAGAAATCATGAATAACGCTTTAGAAAACCAAAAAACACTTTTTCAAATACAAACTTTATCCAACAGGGATAGAAACTTTTATTTTATCGAACACAATTATTTAAACGAAATCCTTTTAACTTTATGAAAATTCACACGTCTACAAGATACTCTTACCCCAAGAGCATTTACTATCCTCTTTAAACGAAAGAAAAATTGTAAACTTCTAACAGATGGTTAGAGTGAAGCTCTTTCTTGCGAAAACATAGATATAGATTTGATCTATTAAGTGGAAGTTCTTCAAAGGACAAAATATCTACTTTTTTTTTCTTTTTGGGAGACGTGATTCGAGATAGACAAAAAATAAAATATTTGAATGGATTTTCTTCTCGGAAGAATTGAATAGCAAAAAACTTTCCTCGAATGTACCGAAAAAGTGAAAAAGGAAAAGCTAATATATGATTTTTGTTTGTTTATATTATATATTGCAATTCAAATGAAAACGTAATTCCTCGCAAAATAAATGCAAAAATTAAAATAATGGTAGAATTTAAATATAAGTTTTTTACACTGAATATCATTATAACTTATCTTAATACTTTTTTTTTATCAAAATACGTTTTGAAATTTTAAATAAAAAGTTAAAAAGGAACAGTAGGTACGTTTATAGTATAGTTTCATATATTTAAAAATATAAAATAAATGACCATTTAAAATAAAAATATATATTTTTCTCATATATTTTGTATCTTAAATTACGGTTATTTAAGCTAATTTAAAAGGCAAATGATAATTAAACAAAATTAAAATCAAAATAGTCGATATACAAAACACTATATTCACTCTCATGTCAATTCTACCATTTAAAGATGAAATGCAAATATAAAATTATTGTTTAAAAATATTTATTCTTTAACAAATAACACTAGCAGACTATTGTACTACAAAAAAAAATTAAATCCGAAAAATTTGTAGTATATATGTAACAGCATTAGAAACGATCCGATTAGACGCACATTTGAAAAGATACATGTAATAATAAGTAACAACAAAAGTTTATTCTTTAAAATTGTACGCGAATCTACAAAACAGATATCTCGTTTGCTAACACCAATCGGATCACATTTCCTATTTGAGATACGTTACATCCCCGCATTGAAAAGCAATTTGCACACGTTAGGGAAGCGTTCCAATTTTGCTCCTAAGTTTATGGGTGATAAAAAAAAATTATTTTAACACCAGCTGGATGGTACAACAATATTTTTCATAGTTTTTGTTTTTATGATTTCAAATAAAATATTATTTTATTTTTTTATGTACTTGGAAGAGGTTTATCCTATTTCTTGTACTTTACGAGTAAAATATAACTAGGTACAAAATAAATGAAAACAGTGAACTTTTAACTAAATTAATTTATACAAAAAAGAAAATTAGAATTTTTAAATCATAATTTAATTAGTTGGGTATAAATGATAGGAGTATAAAACTGCCACAGGTAGGATCCTTACACAAGTAGGGTGGAATCCCTTTCTAATCTTTCTCAAAATCAATATAGAAATGGGGCGACTGATGAGGCTAAGTAGTGTAACTTTTCTTTTATGTTGGAATTCATACTGGTTGGGAAATAGTAATTAATACGAATTAATTAATTTTCGACGGTGTTTCCAAGTATAATATTAAAATATATTATAGTAATAATAATAATAACAACTTTAAAAGTTAGAATGATTTTACGTACTTCATGAGACTTCTTACCTAATTTTTTTCATGGTATTTCAGGAGTCTAAAGTTTTAATTCTGCTAAAATAAGCATACTCTAAAATTATAATCTTACTTTAACTTGATAAAAGATTTTTCTATGATCGAAAATAACTTAAATCCTGTAAACTCACTTCAAGGAGCGCGGATTCACTTTACTATGCCTAGGCGCTACTTCAAAAGACTGCACTCTTGAAACAAAAGAGTGAAATCCACTCCAGTTGGAGAAGCGCATTTTCGACACTGGAAATGAGTGAATATTAACTCCGACTCAGTTAAAATCACTCGTTTAGAGTGATCCTGTCGGAGGTTTAACACACAAAGGATCCACTTCTTTCGGGGAAGAGCATTTTCTAGACTGGGGAGTAAAAATTAACTCAGACTAAGTTAAAATCGCTCGTTCTCTTTAAGAGTGTACATCTGGAACTGCTCAGAAGTTATTAGGGGTGCAAAGTACACTCTTAAAACGAACGAGCTATTTTAACTCAGTCTGATTGATTTTCACTCCTCCAGTCTGGATAATGCACTTCTCCTTTTGGAGTGGATCATTTGTGTGTTAAACCTCCGACAGGATCACTCCAAACGAGTGATTTTTACTCAGTCTGAGATAATATTCACTCCTTTCCAGTGTCGAAAATGCACTTCTCCAACTGAAGTGGAATTCACTCTTTTGTTTTAAGAGTGTAAACGCCATTTACAATGTCCAACTATTACAGGCTGCCAAGCTTCAACAGGACTCAGAGGATGAGGCCATCGAGGAAAAATCCACCGATCGGGCCAAAGGTTATGGAGGCACGCACAAGATCTCTGCCAAGCGCATTGACCAAGTCTGCCGCACGGGATTCCCTATCCTCTTCTTGATTTTTAACATCTGTTATTGGCCCTACTATCTATTCCCTTAGGTCAACCTGGACGCCACAATTTATTGTATTAGATTAAAAAAGGAGTTCATTATTGTTGTTCTGGGTAGAATAGTTCTGTGTTGTTTGTTTCGGCATTTGTTTCAATAAGCATAGATATTCGGCATAGGTATACTAGTGTTATTGTCTTATCGCTGTTGATAGAAAGTGTGTAACTGTAGTTTAATGTATTTTAAATAGTTGTTAGAGTTCTAATTATTTTAATTCTGAAATACATATTGCATAATTTCTCTAGATGAAGCCCTTATTTTAATTGTTATTGAATTATTTTATTTAATAATTTAAATAACCGTTTTAATTTAAATGCACGTTCTTATGATTACACACGTTGCTTTACTGACCAATTAATGATCATTGACAATAAGCATTGATTGAAATCAGTTCTTTAAAAAGTTTTCCTGCCTTTGAAGATGGATAAAAGAAATACAAAACCCCAAAGCACTTATGCTTGAACTCTTTTTATCTAAAAATTTCAACGTTAAACCATTAAAATAAGGCTTTCAATCTCAAGTGTAATATAGAGCAGAAGTTTCATACTTTAGTATAGTGATCGAAAAAAAATTTCCTTTGCATAGTCATACAATTAATGTAATCTAGGGTAACTCGAGGTAATTAATAGACACTTGGTCCTTCGAATAAAAAATAGACACCCTTTTTATTCAAATACATTTTTACAAAATCAAACTACTATTATATATTTATTAGGCTAAAATTTGAAACGCTGAAAATAAAATTAAAAAGGAAAACTATACTAATGTCGTTAACACTTGAAAATAAATGAACAAAAATTTTGGTTGGCAAAGATTGACCGTTCTACATTTACCAAATTTAAGCATACGAAATGTGGTTCAAAAAAATTCTTTTACAACGATTCATTGGTTAGATATAGGGAAAGTTTCATTTTTGTCTATCAATTATCCATAGCTCTTACTTAGTTTCTATGTTAAAGTAATAACTTTTCTTTTTTAAAGTAGAAACTAGATATACCTATTTGTTTCTTTGTGCCAATAAATGTACAATAATCAAAAAAATATAATAATTAATATTCCAGTACCTAGAATGTTTACAAGTTGGTGTTACTTGTATAGTTATAGTCTTGTTGTACTTTATTCAACTATAGTAACTTCACAAATTACTCAAAGCTTATGTAGCACAATAATTTATGGCTTAGTATTATAAAAGCATCAATTTAGAAACTATATAGTACTTCAATTTAAACTCAATGCAACTGTATCATGACAAATTTTGCTTTTAAACACCATTTAACCTTCTCTTTTCAGCCGATTTTCTAATGTGCGCAACATTATTAAAATGTAAATAAGCAACTTCACATAGAAATATTTAATAAAATATTTTAATAAGAGAGTTGTTACTGATTGATGGAACCCCGTTTGTATTGATAGGGATTGAATTTATACATCAAATGTATTATTAATCAATAGTTGACTTTTTGAACATATTTGCTTATACATTGTAAGAAGTTTATTATATTCCAGTTTATTTTAATGTTTTGAGAAAAACAGGAACTGATATATCATAATTATCCCTTATTTAATTTTAAATAGTTTCATTAAAACTTCCAATTATTATTCTCTAACACCTTACAAATTTATTATAATAGATTTTTTTTAATTTTTACAGTGTATATATGTATTAAACATGTGATAACAGAAATGGAAAATGAGAAAGCCATGAATTTAAAAAAAAACGTAGGAATATATTCTGTAGCACATGGTTTTTAATAAATGTTGAAGCACCACCTTTTTTGTTTATTAATATGCCTACTTTCACACAAAATACAGACCTAGAGTTTCATCATTGAGATGGGTAATTCTCAAAAAAGTGTCCACTGCGTTACCAGCAATGAAATTTCATTTCAACTTTGAAATTTAAATACTTTATTAATACGATTAAAAATATTTATAACAATAAATTCAATTAAGTAGTATTTGTGTGGTATTGCATCTCCATATTTCATCAGCAAAGAATTATTTGTTGTCTAAACTAAACTAAAGTAACATGAGTGGACATAAATTTGTTTATAAATTCACTAACTAAATTTTAATACATTATTTGTCATTCAGGACGTTTACTAATTGACAAATTATAAACGCAAAATCTAAATGTTAAGGGGCACGAGTCCCCGAAATAGCACTTTTTCATTTTACTGTATGTAAATATAAAACAGACATTCGTCTGCAAATCACATCATACCACCAGATAAAGAAATTTATATTACCTTAGAAGTTAAGAATAATTCGATTTCGTAACTTAATATTCCCTTAATCTTAAAAAAGAAAGAATATATTTAAGGTATTATTAAAGAGTCTGTAACACAAATTTTATTAAAAAAAATATTTTAAAACAGAATAGGAATTGTTAAAAATTCCTTCATTTTTCATGAGACAATTTAATTTTGGGATATTATGCACATGTTTAAAAAAAACCATTAATTTCTGAATAGTGGTTTTATTAATGGTGTTTATTTACAAATAATTTGAATGAGAAAAAATAAAGAAAGTTGTGCTAAGTACCGGAACCTCTTAATTCTATATGTACTATTGTTTATTTGACACAATATGGTTTCATTTAGAAAAAGCCTACTTATTATAATACATATGTGCTTTTTTTACAAATGTAAATAAATAAAACAAATATAATGCATTTTTTTTCACTTGTAAACATTATAGGTTTTAGAAATTGAATTTGTTAATGCATTAAAAAATTTATGTTTGAAGTAGTAAAAATAAAAAATTATCTCCTTTTCCCTATTCCTGTCAAAACATTATTCTAAAATTAGAAAAGATAAGAAAGCTTCTTTATTATTTGAATGCAAAAAATACAGACAGATCTAAGCATATCGCACAAAATTTCATTAACATAACTGTCTTAAGGTAGGCGAATACCCAAAATTTCCCCAAATTCTAAAATTTTTACTATTGCTTTAATCTTTTCCAAATTTGACATAGTGATTTCAAATTTATGAATAATACTATTTAGGGTTTTGTTTTTATTTAAATATAATTTATTTATTTTAAACTGTGTTTTTCTACTAAAAAAAGAGGTTTACGCCAACAAGTCTACCACATTGAATTTTCATCCTATATGAATATTTATTATGTGTTAAATTCTTCGTTTTGAACAGAAACATGCAATGACCCTCTAGAGTTACATACAAATTACAAGAAAAAAAGTTATTAAGAAAAATGTTATAAATTAACCACAAAAAAAATGATTTTTTTTTCGATTAACTTACACTTGGACATTTAAAAAAAAAACAACTTGCATACTTACACCAGATGTTAGAGGTTCATGGCACAGATATATATTGAAATAGCATCTGTGAAAAATTTCAGGTAAATTAAGGTAAAACTTTTTATGCTAGAAGTGTTGGCGTAAACCCCCTTTTTTAGTTGAAAACCACCGTTTAAAATAAATCAATTATATTTAAATAAAAAAAATTGCCCCAAAAGCATTGTTCATTATTTTTGAAATCACTATGTCAAATTTGGAAAAAATTAAAGTAATAGTAAAAATTTTAGAATTTTGGGTATTCGCCTACCTTAAGTAGTTAGAAACAGTGCTCGATGATACGTAATAGAAAAGATGAAAAAAGATTGAGGCCAATGAAAAGAGTTTTCAAAATTAATTTAATAAAAAAAAACTTTATCTAAAATAAACTATATACAACAAAAACAACATATTTTTTAATGCAAAAATCCCTTATACTACTCTCTTTACAGTAAATTAGTCTTTACAAAAATGAATATAAAAGTCATTTCTTACAGATGCTATCTTTTTTAACTAAAATTAAATAATTAAACAAAGTTTAATTAATCATTAATTCAAACATTGTAAAGAACCTTAAGTAAAACTTTACTTACACGTTAACGTAACAAACTTACGTTAAGTGTTTTCTAACTCCAAGAAAGGTTCTAAAAGTAACTTCAAATCATTAAAACAGTTTCAAAGAAAACCGCGCAAGCGAAGTAATGATGCACATTTCATAAAACTTCCACGTTCTTTATTTGTCAGTAACTGGAAAGTGCAGCGTTTCTGTGTAATAAAAGGGACATTTTAATTCTTTTCCTGAAGCAATTAGCCAAATAAAAGCTGCAAATTTGTTAATAAAAGATAAAGCAAACCACTGTGACCATAAAACTTTAAAATAAAACGCGAATATATTGTATTCATCTCCTAATGTCAGTAGATCTTAAAACAGGATGGTGTTGTCATTAAATAAACGGAAGGAAGGCTGTGGGTGGCAGTTTGGAGTGATGATCCATAATAAATTTCTTGGTTTGTCTGCTCAGTTTAATTTCCGACTTACAAATTAGTCAATGGAAGTGAAATTTTGAATCTAATTTCGTTTATCAACAATGAATACAATTGTGAATACATTAAATGATACAAACGCGTTTATGTTTATATGGTATGATTTTACAATAAATTTTATAAAAGTTTAAAAACACAATAAACTAATTGTAAGAAAGTAATGGCACAATAGTTATTACAATTAGGATTGCTATTGTGCATAAATAACCACAATGACAATTCTAAAAACCCAGTTATAATAAATTAAATATTAATACTATTATCACTTCTTATAATAACTGTTGAAAACTAAAGCATAGAAATAACAAAAGCATTTATAAAAAAATATGTCTAGCTTCTGAAGAAAAAAATAGAAATTTTAAAGAGTTTCTACATATTTGAATTTCATTATAATAAAGGAAATATCCGCTATGTAATTAAACAGTTTTTTTAATCTTAATTAGGTTTTTATTTTTAAAAAATATATTTATAGGTTTTTATACTTTAAGTTAAATCCAAACACTTAAATTCATTAAACAAAATATTTCAACAAATAATAAATGATTTACTTCGAATCAAAATGCCCAATACTAAATGAAAACTGTACGTACTTTTCATTCATGAGACTGTCATTATAATAATATAATTAATTATAAATTATATTAAATTGAAATTGAAATTAATTAACGTCATGACATAAATTATAATTTAAAAATTATTTCTTTAAAAATTCTGATTACTCCACTGCAACATTTCACTGAAATATATCAGCCAATAAAAGTCTCTTTCTAAAGAATAACATGCCCATTGTACTGAAAATGAAGAAAAAAAATCAAGGACAAACAAATTATCTAGTAAGAATAATACAAAGACTCTTTAAAATTCAGTTCAATTTTAACATGTAAGAAGATTTTAAGATACCTCTCAATTATCATTGCAGTTAACTCTTACAAAACATTATTATTTTAACGATCTAATCAACCTCTATTACTTTTTTTTTAATTCTAAAAAAATTCATTATTAAAATATCTCAATCCCTTAAGGTGTTGTGATTTTTAAAAAACCAGCTTCTATCATAAGGAGAAAGATTATTTTCTTTTGCATATCAACTGAAACACCCACCTATTGTTATATTCTTGAGAAGCCATAAATTATGAAGTTTTTGACAGTGTTTAATGGTTTTTTACTCCGAACACTTTCGAGAATTAACATTTTTACAGCTGGTAAGTGAATTTATGGACATTTTTAAAGGTAACTAAATAAACATAATTTTCGTTTAATATTCCTTGAGGAATATTTTTTAATGTTAGTACATAAAGTGCAATTATGTAAATTTAATTTTGTTGAAAGTAAAGCTCATCAACTTAAAGTTTATAAAAGTTAATCTACTAGGAATACTTTTAATAAGTTTTTGACATAAAATCTTCCCTTTTTTTTTAAGTTAATTTGATCATAAATAAAAAGATTAGCATTTTGTAATAATTTTAACGCAGCGAACTTTTAAATTAAATTAAAAATTAAAGAATAAGAAATATAATTCGTTAGGTAATGGGACAAAATATCGCGGCCGAAATATCGCGGGCCAAAATATCGCGGCCGAAAGCGGCCAAAATATCGCCGGCCGAAATATCGTGCCCCCAAAATATGCACGATATTTCGGCCGGCGATATTTTGGCCGCGATATTTTGGCCGCGATATTTTGGCCCGCGATATTTCGGCCGCGATATTTTGTCCCCAAACCAATTCGTTATATTATTCCACATTCTTAATTTAAATATATTCATTTTGATTAATATGCCATTATCAAGAAAGAAACGTTGCAATACTTGTGAGA
The DNA here is from genome assembly GCA_023701765.1 of Hylyphantes graminicola. Taxonomy (NCBI): domain Eukaryota; kingdom Metazoa; phylum Arthropoda; class Arachnida; order Araneae; family Linyphiidae; genus Hylyphantes; species Hylyphantes graminicola. The sequence goes on from CM043123.1 coordinate 35,816,083, forward strand.
GTCTTATGATATTACTGAAAAGATTTTAGCTTGGACTTTAACAGAATTCACCATTCATCCATTTATTTATACTCAATACATCTAAGTGAACGCTTCACTCTGTAGCATTTGAACCTGAACAGTTTAGCAAAAATAAAAATTTGCTTTAGTTTTCTTTTTTTAATGATAGAGCTTAAATATAAAAAAAATCTTAAGTAAGTAGAGTTTTCACTTTAATTAAAAGAATCTTCGTTTATCTATATATATTGTTGAGGATACTACAGATAAAACCTTCCATTTTTTAGTAAGTAACTGCTGGAGAATCAAAACAACTTATCATATAAACTTGCATTAATATAAACTACCTCAACACATACCCTAATGAAAATACTCGGCAATACCTACTATAATTAACATAAAGTTAATCTGAAGTGCCCCTATTCGGTGTCACGCATTGACATAAATGTTGTTAATTAAGCTGAATACAGCAATTATCAAATTGTGCAAATTTCATTAATCTCCCCAACTTGCCTCATCCCATCATTAATTATCCTAATTAAGTCAGTGTAACTTTATGCAACAAAATCTCCGTAAAATACAAAGGAACCGATTTATTGGAAATCCAATGAATAATGCTTTAAAATTACACTTTCTTTGCGAAGTTTTTAAACAGTCATTAATTATTTAATGTTACTTTAAACCATTTAAAAAACTAAATAAAGACAAAGAATTTAATTAAATGGCTTTTTGTTATCTTTTATGATATAAGAAATCTAAAGAATAAGCAATGGATAAAATGCAAATGAAAAGCTATAAAAAAAATTAAAACCAGGTAATCATATCGGGATCAAGATTAAAGGATCTTTCCTAGATTTCTGGTTAGATTTACCAAAACTTTTTTAGTAATTCTTGTGATTTCTGTAAAAATACAAAAAAAAATCAGCTCACAGTATTTTTGTTTGCTGTTAATTTTCGTAATCTAACTTTTGGTATTGCATAATAAAAAAAAGCGAAAATATATATATTTTTTTTGTAATCACAAGCTCGTATTCTGGCTTGTAATCACAAATAAAAAAAATTGCGTGAAAATAAATGCACGAAAAGATAAAAGCAGATTTAGTTCATTTTTCTATCTCTTTTTCGTATAAAATATATTCTGCATCTATTCTCTCTTCTGAGCTGTAAATGTAAATGCAAAAGACTTACGCTATAATAAAGTGTTCATATTCTTGTCAACCAAAAATAGAAAAAAAGGAAATATTAAATGTTTCAATCAATTTTAATTTTAAAAATTGTTGAAATTGACTTAATTCAATAATAATAAAACTTGTTTCTGAAAGTTTGAATATTAACTATAAATAACTACACTTTCATGTATGTAACTAAGTGACTATTATTATTAATTTCTTTGTAAAGAGAAATTGATTGGAAATAAGTGCAACGTTCTTCTCAGTATGAATATTTGATGGGTGGTTTAAGGGAAAAATCCTATTCAATATAAATTTCTTAACGTATAAGCTTCTGTATAAAACTTCAATAAATTGGTAACAGTTTTATCAATTAATAAAAGACATAAGCTAATGTCTAATATTAACTCATTTTATAATAATGCCGTAAAGGAGGTAATTTTGAATGATAACCGATTATTTACGCTGCTCAGCAAGCTAAGACAATGGAAATGTCCCTTGTTTTCGACATAAATCTATGTCAAGTCTTTGTGCCTTTTGGATATTTTCTACGGGAATATTTCAAGGAAGAACAAAACTTCTTCATTTTCTAGAGCACATACTACGAATAGTAATTTCCTTTTCTGTAGCAAAAGGTCGAAAAAAAAATGTTTTGTAGTTGTTTATTTAAAGCTTTCTTTATGGTTTTTCCGATTCTGAAGCTTGACATAGGTTAACTTATTATTGCTTGTATGTTTTTACAATTCACTTCTAATAATGTATAAAATAATAAGTTTTGGGTAGTTATAAAAGAGTTAAAGTTCCGCTCTTCGTTTTGTGTACATCGAAGATTCTAGAATAAATGCGATTAACAACCCTGCATATTGGACCTGAAAAGTATGGGTCCATATACTCATACATTTTATAGGTCTACAACCCGTAGGTTTTATGGGTGTTTTTTTAATGGTCCCATAGAATTTATGGGCCCCATTGAACTCTATTGGGAATAAAACCAATAAATTATTTTAGTGTGTTATGGCCCCAATAAAATTTTGCAAACCAATAGAGATTTACGGGTCCCATGAAATTTTATTGGTCCAATAAAATTCTATTGGGAATAAAACCAATAATTTTTAGTGTGTTATGGCCCCAATAAAATTTTGAAAACCAATAGAATTTTACTGGTCCCGTAAAATTTTATTGGTCCAATAAAATTTTATTGGGGCCATAACAGACTAAAATATGTTATTGTTTTTATGGGAATTTCCAATAGGGTTTACATCTCACCTAAACCGTATATGATTTGGTTTGGTTTGAATTAGCGTCGCACTAGAGCTACACGAGGGCTATTGGCGACGGGCGTCGTATTTTAGAACCACAGTCAGGTGACGAGCCAACACCTGAATAGGCACCCAACGCAACCGTTAAGGGCGACATCGTACGCAGCGTCAGGACTTTGAAGGATATTTAACGTGCACTCCCTTACACGGGGTATTATTCGTCGGACATTTTTGGCTGCACGGGCCGTTTATAGGTCGGCAGCTATTTTGGCGATGCCCGGTCCCGAACCTGGGACCTTCCGCATGCTAAGCGAGTGCTTAACCGACTGGGCTCCCCAGCCCCCAAACCGTATATGAATAAGGATCCTTTTTACTATTGCGTTTGAAGTTCTCTTATAACTATGAATATGCCAAAGTACATAGTGTAATTTGAAAAATTGTAAACTGGTAGAGGACTAAAATAATTCAATGCAAGTTCAATTATTTACAATTTTATTACAAACACTTGTAATGCAATTATGCTAATAATAAAAACTCCGATGAAATGAAAAATTATTTCATAGAAAAAATAAACAAACAAAAATAAATATTTCTAAACAGTTTTGGTACATTTTAAAACCATTTTCTTTTCCAGAATTTGCCAAACACATATTAATTTCAAATTTGAGTTTCTTATATAGCATATTTTCGTCAAAGGATTTATATTTATGTTTAAAAAACACATTTGGTACAAATAGCATCTATATAGGTTGTTAAAAACCAAGAAACGCAAGTGACGAAAAGTTTGACGAACTGGATCTCCCCGATTTCAAGAGGATTTTGTGATGGCGCCATCTACCTGGGACAATATTAAAATCTAGATTTCGTATGTGACTATGTCGAGAAAATAGTTTGTAGTACATACGTAAGTATAAAAATAAATAAGTTAAATACAAAAAAGTTCTTCGCTATTTTTTTAATAAAAAACGTTACGTTAAGAAATAGGAATCAGATAGAGGGAGATTTAGGGAAATTTATCAAAGAAACTTAGGGAACTTAGAAACTGTTCATGTAAAATCCAATAATCAAGTTTTTAAAAAAATAAAAAATTTAAAGTATACCACATAATGACTCAACGTTTTCTAAAAGTCAGCTAGTTTATAAGAGTTAACCTTTTAATTAAACTAGACAGTTAATATCAACCTAATACTAGTGTAGTATTTTGGATCTTACTTCTTGGTTAAAAGGAGTTAATTTTTTATTTGATATAAACATAGAAATATAATCGAAGATGTAAAAATAAGCGACAGTACCAAAACTGTTTTTTTCGTGAGATGCCGGCTTTACAGTTAGCAATCGCATTTATTCTGTTAGGTTTAGTGTTCTGTATTTTATTTCAGATACATTTCAGCTACTTCACGCTAAATTTTGATGTAAAAAACAAAAAAAAATTGGTTTGTAATATTTATTTAGTATTTTCAATAATGCTAAGCAAACCAAATGTACACGCATGCGCAAATCGCATATTGTAGATTGACGTCATTGAAACCGTGACCAATCAGGTGATTAAAGGATGTGAGATGTGTTCTCTCGGTAAACGTTCGTGTTTGGTGTTTTACCTTTCAGTTTCTTTTCAGCTGCCTCGCGCTGATTTTTGAGTTTTGGTCTAAGCGTTGAATTTTGGTCTCCAAAGATCTCTTAGTTCACACGACGCTCCTTCTGCACGGAACTTCCCAAGGGGAACCGTTGTGGGGAATTTTTATGGAATTTTTTTTTGTGCAGGCACGAAAATGCTCTGCGATGAGATATAGGTAACCAATCAGCATCAAATACAGCTATGACGTCTTGTTGGCAAAATCGAGTTTGTCAAATGGAAAAAAATCCACTTTATGCTCCCCAATGTTTTTTTTTGGTAGTTAGTACTCCCGCTCAATCTAGCTTTTTTTACCACGCGCTCACTCTGAAATTCAGCTTAGAGTAAAGTGAAAGTCCCAACATTCACATGGCTTCCTTGGAAGTGGATTTGATCGAAGAAGTCAGAAAATATAAATTTCTTTTCCTAAGGATCATATTCCAAACGAACGTTAAAAATATAGACATACCTAAAACTTAACCATGCTGTACCCTCAATACAAAGATAAATTAATATTTATTGCAAGATAGATAAATTAAAATTTAGGGTAATAATATTTTAGGGAAATTAATGCCTTTTATGAAGACGAAAAGTGTCGAACCATATGTTTCCTTTATTTTGCTCTAATCAAAATAGAAGAACAGTTACAAAATCGGTGAATGTAATAGCTGAAAGAAAGTGGTACACGTGATAAGAAATATGTAAGCAAATAAAAAAAAAGAGGAAAAAGTGCGTCAAGACTAGCGATAAGTATCATTTACAGCAATTCCTTTAGAAACGCGTTACGTCAGAATCTGGGTAGTTGGACAGCAGTTTCGTGCAGAAGGCACACCGTGTGAAAGGGCTTTCTACTTCAGCGTTTAAAGGGGGGAGCCAGAGCCCTAGGGTTTGGACTTCTGCCTACTGCCTCTTGGTCCGCGAGGGGTATGGAGTAGAGTGGGCTGACAAAAAGTTTTTATTTTATTTTGGATCGCTATAGTGCGGAAAAGTTGCCATTGGTAAAGGCAGGAAAAATGCACTAATTATTATTCTTCTTTGTTAATTTATCTTCAGTTCGCGCAATGCCATCAAAGTTGGCAAAAAGTTGTCAAAAGCTGTAATTTTTTTTATTTTTTTAAAAACATGATAGATGTTTTTAACTGCTTTCATATATCATGAATTAACTACTAAAGGTACGTAAAATCAATATAAATGCACAAAAGTACAAAAATTGTTCAACATGGTGGAACGTCGAAATTTTGCTAAAAAAAACCCGAATTTTCCCCATTTTGTATTATGTTGCATGGTCGGAAGATCTGACAAAAATGTATGAAACAAGTGCATATATATTTATTTTACGTACTTTAAGTAGTTAATTAATTATACAGGAACGCAATTAAAAACATCTCTCGTGTTTAAAAAAATATTAAATTTAAGGTTTTTGACAATTTTTTGCCCAACTTTGATGGCATTGCGCAAACGGAAGATAAATTAATAAAAAAAATAATTGGTGCATTTTTCCTGTCTTTACCAATGGCAACTTTTCCGCACTATAGCGATCCGAAAAAAATAATAAGTATTTTTCGGCCCACCCTATTATGAAGACTAGACCATGGGATATTTGCCTTTGAAAACAATTGCTGCGCAATAGATTTTTTGTTGTTTTTTTTTATAGGCACCTGCAGTATTTTTTAAACAATCATATTTACATTGAAGATTGCAAAAAAAAAAAATGCCTCGGTGCCTTGATAAGAATAAATACGTTTTTTTATATCCTTTTGCATCATAGAAAAAGAAATAGAAAGTAGCAGATATTCCCATCGATTGCGCAATTCCGTACAACGCAATACAAACCCCGCGATTGTGTGATGAAACTATTTTTTTGCCATTTTCGCAATGCATCATGGGATAATGATTCCAAAAAACTGCTTCAGCCGCAGAGTTACATGGAATAAAAATTGCATTTTTAATATGCTTCTTTTATAAATCTATGCCTCATATCTGCCAGAAATTATCAATACATACCGAGCTATAAATCTATGCTAACAAAACTGGTAAAAAGTTTTAGTTAGTTTTTTTTTTCAATAAATATATTTTATTAGTCGAATGATCTCATGGTGCCATTTGGCATGCCATGGGCGAGGGCTTGCGAACTGCTTTATGGGATAATGGTTCAAAAGTTGCTTCACCTTTCCCCCTAAGGGCAGATCTGCTACTTTCTATATCTATGTTTTGCATACTCGAACTTTCGACCAATTTGACGAATTCGACCTATTTGACGGTTTTCCTCTATGATCCGATCGATTGTAAATTACCGCGAATAAGTCCGACACCACCAGTTCCTTTGTTCGCTATGGAAAGTTGTCGGTGGAATCTGTAATTTGTAAAAGTTTTTGAAGATTGCTCCTATCCTTATATATATATCTATAGGAGCATCACCAACAATTACATTCCCGTTTTGCCGTGACAAACCTGGATGTATTTATTGTTGGTTTGTACAGCAATAAGAAATACACTAAAATAAACATACTACGGTCCTACTTAGACTGTTTGACTGTTGAAAACTGGTTGGAACGGCTGGCCCATTGTTGGCGTATTGCTTTAGAGTTTTTCAGCCAATAAAATGACGGTAAAACGGTGGTTTGATCCAAATTATCGACAGCTTTAAAATGTAAAAACTGATACTGTTCGTTTACGTAATTTATTCCAATCCAGAGGTTGGTTTCCAATTTAGCAGATTTCATCATATATTGCTGGCTCATGTTCTACAAGAGTTGCGTGGTCAAGGGGACAATACAAAAATGATGCAGGACAACATAAGTAGTGTTTTTGTTGGACAAAACATGAAGTCAAAATCGAATAAGTCATAATAGGGAAAGCTAAGTAAGTACCAGATGGGCTCTTGACCTATGCAAATATCTAGGGTGGGTTAGTTGGTTTAGTCATAGTCACCGTTGAGGATCCCCTTTTGAATTTCAAAATTTTCAATCTTTTTAGAATCTCAAAGAGTGAATATGTATATCGATGCTGCGAGAATTGAATCGAAACATGAAGCGATGGATATATAGCGCCAAGCACTCCTTAAGTCATCCCAAAATAAAGCTTCAGCTCGAGATGTAGGGAAAGTTATCCATTCTATACAGATCAATAGGAAAATTTCCCAGTTTTTCCATAGATATAGAAAGTAGCAGATATGCCTATCGATTGTGCAATCCCACACAACAAACCCGCGATTGTGTGATGAAGCCACTTTTTGCCGTCTTCGCAATGCATTATGGGATATTAGTTAAAATAACTGCTTTTGTCCAAGAGTTACATGCAATCATAGATTTAGAAAGTAGCAGATATGCCCATCGATTGCGCAATCTCTTACACCGCAATACAAACCTCGCGATTGTGTGATGAATCCATATTTCGCCGTTTTTGCAAAGCATCATGGGATGCTGGTTCGCAAAAAAATTCTTTTGCCGAAGAGTTACATGCAATAAAAACTGCATTTTTAATATATTTCTGTTATGAATATATACCTCATGTCTGCCAGAAATTATCAATACATACCCATCTATAAACTAATGCTAGCAAAACTGCTGAAAAGTTTTAATTAGTTAATATTAAATATATATATTTTAGGAGTCGAATTATCTCAGGATGCCATCTGGTGGCATATAGCATGCCATGTGCTAGGGCTTGCGAACTGCCTTATGGGATACTGGTTCACAAGTGGCTTCACCTTTCCCTAGGGGTATATCTGCTACTTTCTATATCTATGAGTTTTTCGCCTACGGTAAAGAGCAGATGTTCTTGATTTACTATTTTACTGAGCTTTTACCCAAACAAAACAAGAAACCCGGCGAAATCTCACATTAATTAATAGATAAGTTTATTAATTATTACTTTAGTTTTGCAAAAACACACATCGTAAGCAAAAATAACACTAAATATTGTTTTGAAATCCGTATTGCTCTTCCATATGCCATTTCATATCCCTATCATGCCATATAGTCTATTCTTGAGAAAATACTTATTCGCGGTATTCTAAAAGTATAAAAGGTAATATACTTTTACTATTTCGGTATTGAATTGTTATTATTTTTTGCAATCATTATAAATTAAATGCTTGCATTTTTATAAGTGAAAAAAAAAACTCTTTTTGGGTACATTCTGGTAGTTCATATTTTGAAATCTAATATTTATTATTTGTTCTTATAAAGTGCTCTATTATGTAAATAATACATGAGTTTTTTCCTTATCAATACTATGCTCTATTTTTGCTGAAATTCTTAACTTAGTAAATGATCATGTGTGCTGTGTGGTGTACTATACACTTAAGTGCAAAGAAAACATGTGATTGAATTTTTATTAAAAATATAATGCTATATGTATTTTATCATGTTTGATTTGATCATGGCAATTGGCTTGTTCACATGACATAGATTCATTGATGATTATGGTAATTAGTGGTATTGCACAGTAAGCTCCGCCCACATTAAAAACATTGTTACCATGGTCAAGTTTTTGATTGATTAAAAGTATTTAATTTTAAAGTGCATCCTATTTGTTTTAATTGATTTCTGTTTTTAAGCATTAACTGACATTGCATTAATTAGCTCTTTGTTTGCAGCTAAGGTGTAAATAACAGTAAACTGTTCAACATAAAATGCTGATACGTAAAACAATTGAAGATTGGAACGGCCACACCTTCAGTGATGTCGCACACTAACCATTGTCATAAACCCCATAAACTTATCATCAATGTAAAACAGAACATAGTCAGGCCTACAGTTTTATCAAGCATTATCTACTTTCCCACGGACAAACCATACTCCCCTCGTTCAAATTGTCCATTGTTCAGTTAAAAAATACCTCTTTGAAACATATTTAATGTATCCTAGAACATGAAATTTTTAATATCCCCAAGGAGGTTTGGTCTTGCTGTACCCCATACTACAGTTCTAAACATTGACCCATCATTGATAGATATGACTAGGAAGCATATTGAAAGTATCTCATATTAAGTAGCGCATTGAAAGTACTCGTTTTAAGTGTAAAATTTTCCTAAAATAATTGCAAAATTTCTATACATATTTTTTTTAAACCTTTCGTATGCATAAATAAGAATTTTGTAATGACATAAATTTTTAATTAGCTATTTAAAGCGATATCACGGCAAAACAGATTGTTGATCGAAACATTTTTCTTTTGTTTTAAATGATGCAGTAGCAGATGTTTGGACTTTTTCCTCTGCCATTTTACTCATTGTTTTTTTTATCACCTTTCAATGGCAAGGTGTGGAGTGTAGTACGTAATTTATGTTTGTAAAAAAATGTATTTAAATTAAATGAAATTTTATTATGTTTAAATTTGAAAATATGCAGAATTTAAAAATAAAATAATTTTTAAATATGTAGTATTTAAATTTCTTTTTTTTTGTAGGATTGACAAAGTTATTTCCAGTGTTGTTCTAGTCTGAGTGAATTGAGCCATATGATGTTCAAGATGTGTGGCAGTTTTACATGCTCAAAAAATGCTTTAATTGCTTTGAATATAATTTATATTGTAAGTAGTGGTTTTTCTTTATATTTGAAATATTACTTCATGTATTCAAATTTTAGTAGAAATCTCATTGAATTGTTCATTGAAGTACTTAGAACGTAAGCATTGTGTGTTTGTTTCATTGATTAGCTTCTTAAAAGCAAGATTACCTAGTGTTTGTGTACCACACATATTAAAGATTGTCTATTAAAAGAGAAATTCATTTAACATACATTGTTCTAAAAGTAGAACCCTCGAAAAATTAAAGGACGTGAAGCTCAAAATAAATCTTTTATTAAAAGTAAAACATTTAAATAATAATCATATCGCAATTAGCAGAAAAATTTAGAACAGACTGCCGCGAGGGCAAGTAACATAAAACAGCCCCCTGTAACAACTTGAAGGCAGGAGCTTATATAGTAGAAGCTGATAATTGATTTGCATAAGCAGAGGGAAAAGGTGGACCGCAGGCTTGGCGCGCTCTAGCTCAATACTTGAGCTACTATTTTTCCTAGCCTGAGAATGCAGAGTGTGAAACTGAAAATACTTACTAGGAGCGCACCAAACATACCGCCCACCTTGAAATCTAATGGATTTCAAAAGCAATACAATAAATGATCAAAAGTTAAATTACAACTTAAATTACAACTGGTTTGAAGCACATTAGAGTTCATGTACCAACAGCTTGTTGGAGGTCCATATTCGGTAAGAAGCACAGTTTATTCACATGGCGCTGCAATTGTCCAGTTGCCGTCTTTAGAGTAACGACTCTGGCTAGGCCATATGCTCCAGAATGGACTTCGATGACTCTTCCCAATTTCCACCTTAACGGCGGAAGCCGCTCATCCTTAATAAGAACCAAGTCGTTGACCTTGAGGTTGGCGGAGGCTCGATTCCACTTGGGCCTGTGTTGGAGAGTGCCCAAGTACTCCTTGGTCCATCGGGTCCAGAAATGTTGCACCAGGCGCTGAGTGAGCTGCCATCGAGTCAGATGGTTGATCGGCTTGCTGGACACATCTGGCTCCGGGAGGGACTGAAGAGGTGCTTGGATCAGGAAGTGGCCTGGAGTGAGCGCTGCAAAATCGTTAGGGTCATTAGATATAGGACACAAAGGACGCGAGTTTAGACAGGCCTCTACTTGTACTACGACGGTGTACAGCTCTTCATAAGTCAATGTGACGTCGGACAATATGCGTTTTAAGTGGAATTTAATTGATTTCACGGCTGATTCCCAAAGCCCACCCATATGGGCAGCAGAAGGAGGATTGAAGATCCAGTCGATCCCTTCTTCTGCGAGGTATTGACCAACGCATTCATTTTTAAGAGTGTCCTTCATTAGATTGTCTGCGCCAACAAAATTAGTTCCGTTATCACTTCTAATAGTTTTGGGCCTGCCACGACGTGCAATGAACCGCTTTAGAGCTGCAATGAATGTTAGCGTAGTGAGGTCACTTGCTAGTTCGCAGTGCACAGCCTTTGTGGCAAAACACACGAAGATTACCAGGTATGACTTGCAGGTCTTAGCTCTAGATGCCTTCGACATTCGGATTGTGAAGGGACCAGCATAGTCGACGCCGCATTCGAAAAAGGGACGAGAAAAGGTTACCCGTGATGACGGTAAATCACCCATTAGTTGTTGAGCCGATTGTCCTCGTTGACGTATACAAGTTGTGCATTGGCCAATGATCCGTCGGATGACACTGCGGGCAGCGATGATCCAGAATTGTTGCTGGAGACAGGCCTGAAGTAGCTGTGGTCCTGCGTGAAGAAGAGATACATGAAAGTGTTTTACTATTAAAACAGTTAGAGTCGAGTCCTTTGGTAGGAGAGCTGGATGTTTGTGATCTGGGTGAAGATAAGAGTTGCGTAATCGGCCGCCCACCCTGAGGATAAATTCAGAGTCAAGAAAAGGGTGTAATTTTTGAATGTGGCTCTTGGTGGATACTCGATCAGAGCTCTTAAGGGTAGCGATTTCAGAGCTGAACCCTTCTGCTTGGGCACACTTGATCCAAAAACTTAGAGCACCTTTAAGTTCTTGGTTTGACAGAAACGCGAGGTTTCGTTGTTGAGGAGGCGCTCTACAATTATTTATGAATCGAAAAAGGTACGCTGTAATACGTTTAAGTCTGGTAAGCGTGGAAAATCTTTGCAAGAGCTCAGTACAAAATGATTGTTCTTTGGAAGTAATACAGGCTAAAGGTTTTACCTTCCTTTCTTCGACTAGTGCGTCGGAGTTGTCAGGTGGAGCATTTTGGTCTTCAAGTGGTTCAGTAGCCGCTAGAAATGAAGGTCCGTTCCACCAAAGGTCAAATGTTGAATGCGCAGACGCAGGTAACCCTCTGCTGGCGCAGTCAGCTGGATTTCTTTCACTTGCGACGTGTTTCCAAGGCACGCCAGGAAGCAAGCTGTTGATTTTCGTCGTTCTGTGGGCGACGAAAGTCTTCCATCTACTGGGGTCGGCGGAGAGCCAAGCTAGAACGATCGTTGAATCCGTGTAGCAGCATACCTGTGAAACATCGAGGTTCAATGATTTTATTATGAAACTTACCAGGCTGGCCAGCAGTACCGAACCACATAGTTCTAACCGAGGCAGAGATTGCAGCTTTACGGGGCACACGCGTGTTTTACTAGCGATCAGTCGCACCCTTACTTTGCCTGAATTAGAGACAGTTCAAGCATACACCGCTGCAGAGTAGGCCTTTTCTGAGGCGTCGCTGAAACCGTGTATCTCTGTAGTTTGGGGATCGGGTTGGAATATATACCTTGGGATGGCTACATGTTGAAGGTTGATTAGATCTTGACACAGTTCTGTCCACCTATCTTCTGCAGGTTCAGGAAGTGGGTCATCCCATTCAAGGTCGAATTTCCATAGGTCTTGCATCAGTATCTTGAGACGGATGTTTACTGGAGCAATCCAACCTAAGGGGTCGAAGATCTTAGAGATATACGAGAGTATCATGCGCTTAGTTGGGTTATTGGTTGCATCTTCAATGGAGAACGGGATCTGGAAAGAGAATGAGTCACTATTGGTATTCCATTGAAGTCCCAAAGTCTTGATGTCGCTCTTGATATCTAGTTGAGAGTTGCTTGCACGGTGTTGCGCTGGTATCTCCTTGAGGACAGAAGGTTCGTTGGACGCCCACCGCTGTATGTCAAAACCACCTCTAAGAAGGAGCTGACGAACTTCTGTGTAGATTTCCAGAGCATTTTGGACAGTAGGGGCGGAGGTGACGAGGTCGTCGACGAAAAAAGATTTTTAATGGTTCTCGATCCTATGGGGAAGTCCCTTTCATCTTCCGCCAGCTGGTTAAGACACCTTGTAGCAAGATACGGAGCAGATGCCGTACCGTATGTTACTGTGTTCAGCCAGAAGTCATCTATGGGAAGATGTGGACCATCTCTCCATAAGATCCTTTGGTAGTTCCTGTCGAGAGGGTTAACGAGGACTTGTCTGTACATCTTGACAATGTCGGCGCTCAAAGCAACTTGGTGTTTCCTGAACTGAACCAACAGGGTAGTGATGTCTGGTTGGATTGTGGGACCGACCATGAGTTTGTCGTTCAGGGATAGACCGTTAGAAGACTTGGCACTGGCATCGAAAACAACACGTATTTTACTTGTTTGTCCGGTTTTGAATACGCAGTGATGAGGAATGTAAAACACGCTTTCAGCAGAGTCAGGAGGGGGCACTTTGGTCATGTGGTCGAGGTCTTCGTACTCGGTCATGAAGTCCTTGTAGAGGCATTTGGTTTTCGGCTGCGACTTCAACCTTCTTTCAATTTGCAGAAGACGTTTCTCGGCCATTGAACGGGATGCTCCAAGGGGTCCTTTATCATGAAAGGGCAACCTTACGACGTACCGCCCTTCACTGTTGCGATGAAAGGTTTGTAGGAAGTGATCTTCACATTTTTGTTCTTCAACTGTAAGTAGTTTTTTGACGGGGATTTCTTCAACCTCCCAGAACTTCTGAAGATTAAAGGCTAGATCATCGCACTGGATAAAATTGGAGGAGATCAAGTTGTCGCTAACCTCTGGAATTGAAGTGGTTCCCATGATCACCCATCCAAAGACTGCAGATAGGTCCGAATTTGATGAGACTGTGCATCCGCCAAGTAGTTTTCCAAAGACATCGGCACCGAGCAGAACATCAACGCAGCTTGGCTGGTTACAGTGGTCGTCGGCAAGTTTCAGGTGTTTGAAGCACTGTAAAGCCTTGGGATCAACACGAACTTGAGGAAGTGATCCAGTGACTTTGGACAGGATCAGGGCATCGATTGTGGAGGAAAATTCCTTGTCGTAACTGGAGGAAACTTCAAGTTTCACCTTTCCTCGGGCGGTACCGACAGTAGACGTAGTTAGTCCGGATATGCGGATATTCACTCGCTTTCGATGCAGGCCTAATCTTTGAACACATCTCTCGCTGACGAAGCTAGTCTGGCTTGCCGAATCCAACAGGGCTCTACATGGTTGAATTTGGCCGTACCCGTCCAATACTTGAATAACCGCGGTAGGCATCAGAGTAATTTGGCGGGTTGGTGGATTGCGTGATAAATGCGACGTAACTTCTGCTTGATTGATGCTCTTGGCACTGGTCGCATTTTGAACTTCGGGCTCCTTGTGTAGAAGCGAATGGTGATCCTTGTTGCATTTCCTACACTTTGAACTAGTGCAGCTAGTATTCGGGTGGCAGCGTAGACAGTTTTCGCACAACGAATTTTCATGAACGAACGCCTTGCGTGCTGGAACAGTTAAGTTCAAAAACTTAAAACACTTGTAGATTCTGTGGTTCGGCATACTGCAGAAGATGCATTTGTTGTTTGTAACGTGAAAGTTTGATTGAGACTTCCGAAACTCGTTGCGATTGACGGGTTGTTTCATCTGATCAATCGGTTTTCGCTGTTTTGACTGCGAAGAACTAGGAGCGGCTGCTACTGCACGCGCACGATTGTCGATAAAATCGAGAAAGTCTTTCAATGTGGGTAGAGAGGTTTTCCCTTGAATTGAAAAAACCCATTGCCGCTGTGATTCAAGATCCATTTTCTTGGACAAAATGTGAACTAGGATAGTATCCCAGTGTTGTACGGGCTGCTTTAGTGACATTAAGGTCTGAATCGATTGGTTAGTTAGATCCATCATCTTTCGGAGACCGCTGGCAGTTTCGTTCGACAAGTTGGGTTGCGATAGGAACTTGTCCAAAGTGGACGACACAATTTCATGGTCATTGTTGTAGCGATCACACAATAATTTCCAGGCGGTTTTATAGTTCTCGCTGGTGACGGATATCGCATCTAACAAAGCTGATGCTGGGGCTTTAACGCTTAGTTTAAGGTACTGGAGCTTTTGGACGTCAGGAATGGAGACATTTTCATGTACGGTCGACTGAAAGAGATCACGAAATGGAAGCCAATTTTGGAAGTCTCCGCTAAATGTAGGCAGCTCAATGCTGGGCAGACGAACCGACAGCGATTCGAACTGCGTGGTTTTATTGTCCGCCGAGTGATCTGTTGCTGTGGACGTGCCCTTTATGGTTTTACAAATTAGCATTTTAAGCCTCTCGAGGTTACCGACGGTTTCAGAATATTCAGTTTCGTGCTTAACCATTTCAGCGTCAGTCACCTCCACTTCCGTGATTTCGTCATGGTTCTCGTTTAGCTCTCTCCAAATCTCAACGCACTCCTCTTTAAAAACTTCAAGCTCTTCAGAACTAATCTCTTTAGTAACGCTAGCCTGAACCGAAGCAATCAATCTTGTAGCTCTAAATTTAATAGCGCGCTTACGTCTTAGTAACTTATCCATTAAGGCAAATTTAGAATTTAGCAGAAATTTAAAAAGATCTAAAAATCGAGGGTTCCGGGTTTCGGCACCAATGTTCTAAAAGTAGAACCCTCGAAAAATTAAAGGACGTGAAGCTCAAAATAAATCTTTTATTAAAAGTAAAACATTTAAATAATAATCATATCGCAATTAGCAGAAAAATTTAGAACAGACTGCCACGAGGGCAAGTAACAGAAAACAGCCCCCTGTAACAACTTGAAGGCAGGAGCTTATATAGTAGAAGCTGATAATTGATTTGCATAAGCAGAGGGAAAAGGTGGACCGCAGGCTTGGCGCGCTCTAGCTCAATACTTGAGCTACTATTTTTCCTAGCCTGAGAATGCAGAGTGTGAAACTGAAAATACTTACTAGGAGCTCACCAAACATACATTACATATAATAATAAATTGGGTCGGCTCATTATTCTTAAACAGCAATTTTTTAAACAAAATAACCCCAAGTAATAAATATTATATTTTTTTTATATAAAGTGAACCTTGCTCACCTGACATTCAATTTTTTTTAAAAAAAGTATTTAGGTAAATGTGTAACATAAAAAGTAAATGTGTAACATAACCACATAAAAAAATAGCTACTTTATGTAGTTTTATTAGTTGCATGACATCAATGTAAAACTATAGCTTTGCATTGTTAAGCCATGATAGCAAAGTGTTTAAAGGTTAACTTTGGCCATATTAAAGCCCAAGCTCTCTTATCAACTATCAATTTGACTGATTTCTTCATTTTCAGTCACTTTAGTCCCTAATATAAGAAATCTAGAAAAAAAGAAAGTGCAAAGCTTGGTCTTTAGTTACTATCAGGGCCTGTTCTAGGAAATCTCAGACTAAGGGCACAACCTATTTTGGCGACCCGTTTTATGGAAAATGTTGTATATGATTTCCAGTAATGATGGTGCTATATGACCTAGGTATCAAATTTTTGCTTCAATTTTATAGGCTTCCTCATAAACATCAATCAAAACAATCATCTTCTCAGTCAAAATTTAGCAAAAACCAAAGTGGAGTATCAGAATTCTTTTTAGTTTACTGATATTTTGGGGATTTACAGCATTTAACATTAAAGAAACTGAAATTTAAGGGCCCCTAAAATTTTGCCTAACAGGCCTTTTGGAAGAACAGGCCCTGGTTACTGTTAATCTTTTTTATAGGATGCATCACATAAAGACTAAAGGAAGAATAATCTGTATGTTTCTGCTAATTAGATAAAGTAAAGCTTAAGGAACGCAGTTAATAGTATTACCACAAGGCCATTTGACAGTACTTCTTATTTAATGAAATTTTTTGTTCATCTTTTATAGCTGGTGTCATTTATCCTCATTGGAGTTGCTGGCTATTGTAGAGTTGCTAGTGTTGTAACAAATCTTGCAATTGTTGGTGGAATCATAGCATGTGGGGTGTTTTTGTTCCTGCTTTCTTTAATGGGCCTTATTGGTGCCATAAGACATCACCAAGTTCTGCTGTTTTTTGTATCCTTTTTTTTTTAATTTGAGAAATTTAATGATATGTGTAAAAATTTGTTTGAATCATTGCAAATTATATTTCTTGCTAACAATAAAAATTTGATGAAATTCAAGAATATAAGTTTTAAGAAAAATAGTATAGCTGTTTAAAATAACCATAAAAAATACTAAATAGGTTTCAAAGTAAAATAAAAATATAAAAAAGTATATTTTAATGCTCTACTGATTTAGTATTTAGGTAAACTTGGCATCTATGTTCCAAAATAACCGATGTTTTTCTTATGCTGAGGGCCAGGCTGTTCTTTTTATCGTGTTATTGTTTGGTTTAAGTTAAACTGGCTAATCAGGAGTTATCTTGCAGTAATGATTGATGTGGTTAAGACAGAATTTTGTTAAGAATCTTTTTAAAGTTTGAAATACTCAAATTATGCTTTAAAAAAAATTGTTGAGTTTTTTTTTTTTAGTTTATGCTGGGAATAAACAGTATCATATATATTTAGGGTTAATTTTTTAAACATTACTTTAGAATTAGAGGAACAGCTGAACTTGTTTATGTGAATGTAGAACTAGAACAATATGGTATAAATGTTTGTAACTTCTAATTTTGTCGTAGACTATTTTTTACAATGGTGGTAAGAATGTTTTGAGTAGTATGAGTAATCTCTTTGTAGGTTTTTTATATAAATTGTACAAATAAATAGATTAGGATTTTACATTGAGATGTGTTATATTCATCATCCATTAAGAAAATGTCGTCATCACTGAGTAACCTAAGTGGTCAGAATTCTGTTCCATCTAATTTAGATATGTTGGGTTTCCATGACTCTTTCAGTTAACGTCAAAATAGTTTATGAATTTCAACTATAATTAAAAATACTTTTCGATTTAACAAATATTCTTCTAACTTACTACAGACCTGCCAACCCTCCAGATTTAACCTGGCAGTACTATCATCTGTACCAATTGCTGGATTTTCGAAGGGGATATCATTAAACTTTCTTTTGGTACCTTTAATGCAGACAATGTCTATTATCCAGTTAAATAGGGATAATTGGCTGGTTGGTTGAATTAAATTTGCACTAGAGCCACAGTTGGCAGGTCTGCTAGTGTTATTAACTTTATTTAGATTTCTGTAAAAAAAAGTTTCATGTCCATACATAATACTCATTTTATTTAAAAACCTTGACTGGATTTTTAGTACATGCTAATTTTGTTTCTGCTCTTCATAATTCAATTTAGTATAGCATGTGCTTGCTTGGCTGTCACAACAGAACAGCAACATCAAATTGCCTTGGAAGGATGGAGAAGAGCTAAAGTTAACATAAAGATAAAAACCCAAACTATTTTTAAATGTTATGGTTTTGAAAATCAAACAGCTTCACCAGATGATCCTCTTGGTGGTGGAGTCCCTTATCAAAATGTAAATTTTTATTATTTATATTTTGTCATTATATTGAATTGTTTAAATCTAACTAATCAGTCACAAGAGTATTCCTAAATTGTATGAAGGCTTCCTTTAGTACCCCAACATAACCTGTGAGTTAAATTTTTTGTACCAAGATTTAAGCTAAGTTCTGTAAAACTTCAGTAATTTCTATATACATGTATAAACTTGCTTAGTATCTTTTGAGTACTTCTTTCTCTTCTTTCTTTCTTTCTTCTTCTTTCTTCTCTTTTACACCCATAATCTAAAAATATATATTTTTTTCTGTTCTCTTAAATAATTTGCAATTATAAATAGCAATTTATTAATATATAAGTGAAAAAAACAGGGTTTAGTTTTGTAGAGTAAATTATAACTTATTTTACATACAAACACATATTTATTGAGTTCTAGAAATAATACTCAAAACTCGTCTACTAAAACACCACATCAAATTATCCATGCTTGCTCAAAGAGTGTACATATCTTAAAATGTTATTATATTCCTTTGTTTTATAGATAACAGAATGTGTACAAGATGGACTGAATCGCTGTCCCCCTTGTTGGCATATTCTTCGCAAGGCCATAAATAGCAGCTTGAAAATTGTTGGCGGTATAGGAATGTTTTTCAGTTTTACAGAGGTAAATATGCATTTTTTATTATCCTTTTTGTTGACAAATGGCTTATGAAAATTTATTTTCCCATATTTGTATACTGTAGTTAAAAGTAAGTATACTTACATTTGCATTAACAGTTCTTTTATGTGTGAAAACTTGTTTTATTCTGTTCAATTAAAATAAATGTGAATTTGAGATACAGTAAAAGCAATTCTAATTTGATCAATAGAAGATATAAAGTTCTTTAAAATTCTTTTTTTTAATGCATTTCTGAGTTTCCTTTCAGTGTTTTCTTATTTGCAGCCTCAGTTGCTGTTTTTAGATTTAGAATTTGTTTGTACATAAGTTCAGGTACATGAATCCGTTAGTTAATTAAGATTGAAACAAGTTGTAGTAGTTATTGACATTTGCCAACAAAGTCTTACTAAAAATCTAATTACCCTGATCTTACTTTAGTGAGCTATTGGGAGTAGATAGACTGCAACCCATTTCTTGTAGGCTGCTATCACTTTGTCTATTTACCACAGGATCTCGGTGCGAGTTAGAAAACACAGGCTTTTGTTCTGATAAAGTTTGAATGTCAGTGGAATATAAGAATCAAATATTTGTTATATTTTTATCCAAAATGTTGGTTGTTTACAGTTTTTTTACTTGAAAAAAAAAAGCATATTAAAAGAGGATTAAATGCTTTTCATTGTAACAAATAATATTAACTTATAGTGCTTTTGTTCTTTGACTAACTTTATTTTATATGGTTTACTAATAACACAAAACCTTAATTTTGTAAATGATTATTTTTTCTGATTTTAGTTATTCTTAATAATGAAAACAGTTATTTGACTTTCCTATTTACTGATTCCATTTTTTTTTCATTTGTCCACAATTTGGATTTTTGAATTAATAATTAACAGCATATGCATGTAAGGCATTGAGAGTTATTAGAAGAACTGAATATTATATTACAATTAGAACATTATATCTTAACCCGCCCCCCTTCCAAACTGTTATCAACTGGTGGGAGAGTTAGATTAATATTATTATATTTAAAAGTTCTAGCTATTAAATTTTGTAACTGCAAATTTGTCCCAATGCGAACCTAACAGTTTATCAAGCTATCAATTCCATAAAAGGAAAACTAACAGGAAATTAATAAGACACCTTGAAAGTTAGCAAACTTAAAGCAATCATAGATAATTGTAGTACAAACTAAAATAAAATATTATATATTTAAATTAATGATACATTGTGAAATGATAATATAAATTGTGAAATAATATTAGTTTTTGAAAAACTACTTTAATTGGGAAATGAATATTCTCAATAAATTTTTAAAAAAATTCTGTGTTTTGGTTTTTAGTAAAATTATTTCATAATAAGGAAGTAACAACGCAAGCTGATGCAGTGTTATGAAATTACCAATATGATATCTTTCATCTCTTGCAGAATGAGAAGGGAAAGAAAATGATACGTTGATTCATGCTTATTTGCCCAAAATAAAAAGAAAAAGACAATTACTAACAAATGAAGCATGCTATAGTTTGTTTAGAATCATAAAACGTCAGTGAAACTTTTGATATATTCTGTCGTCCCTGTGACAAAAGCCATTTTATAAGCAGGCACTATTACTTTGTTTACTGTGGTTACTTTGAACAACTTTCAATCAACAAAAAATCAGAAAAGGTCAAAAACCACTTTTTCAAACTTGTAATATATCAATGAAAACTAAAACATGTCACATAAATAAGTGTCGCGGAACAAATAATTAATATCTAAGGTAAAATTTTAGATTATAAAAATAAATATACAGTTAACTTAGCACCAATCTTCGAAATAGACACACAATTGAAAAACTTAAAGCACGATTTATATCATGATGATAAAGAGTTGAGGGCACAGGTTTAGCCATGCCATGTAGTTTTTGCCTTACAATTGAAGATATGTATCCTTTTGTAATGTATGGGTATGCAGCAGAGGCGAGAGGCCACGCTTAGGATAGAAATTCAGCAAGCATGAATGTTTCATAAACAACCAGGAACCTATGAGGAGTGATTTACGTTATTGCAAAGATGACAGAATCTGAGGTCAAGTTACAACAGACAACAAAAAGTTTATAGTATGTAGTTACTCCATGCATCAGCCGAGAAGTAATGAAATATAAGTTACGGATTGTGTGCTTTGGCAATTTCTAAAGCCTAAATTTTAAAACAAACAGAAACAATACATTGAATATTTAACTTCTGCTGCTTCCATTTTAGATTGATTCAATGATATTTCTCAAATGCTGGTTATGTTAGAAAAGATTTTACATCAAATGTGGTGACCTTTTTGATCATAATCACTTAGTTTAGTATATTGCAGTGTGAGACACTAATTCAATGGGTTTTGTCATTCTACTTCCAATACCTAATCTAAGGAGCTTACTAATCACTAGAGCTTTTGTGTTGAACTCTTCTTATGTAACCCTCCTCTACTCATAATTAATTTTTATTGCATGATACTAAATCGCTTTTTATAATTAAGTATATCATGAGTTACTAACATTTCTAAATATTTTAAAATAACACGATATACATATAATGTGCAATACTTTACTTCCTTTAGTCTGTTGGTGTATGGCTGACTGTGCGTTATCGTAACCAGAGAGATCCTCGTGCAAATCCTAGTGCTTTTCTCTAATACTAATAACATTTTCCAGGTATGCATGCATATCTAGTCTAAATTGCAATGTGGTAAGATATTAGCAGGACTCCCACTAAGTCACTGTTCACACTAAAAGTCGCCTTTTTTTCTATAGTCACTAAAAGTCACTGTTGGCCAAAACTAGTCACTGTTTTTTTTTTACTTTACACCATTTAACCTTTCATTCAAAAACTCTGCTCTCATTGAGAATTATTTATATTTAAAAAAAATATAGATAGAAAAAAATTATGTTTCAGTGAATATATTTCAAATGAATGTGAATAACAGTCAAACATAGATAATGTTTAAAATCACTTTAACAAATAACTTTCAAGTATCGTTTTGACGACCACTGTAAATCTCGTCATCATATCTTGAAATTTTGTGTACCTTTATTTGACAAGTTCAAAGACACTGTTGTTAAAAAAAATTATGTTTGTAAGCATTTGAAGGGTTAAGATTCATTACGGCTAGATATATTGATATTGATTTTTTTAAAATCTAAACTGGTTGCATTTGCCTTGTGACTTTTAAAAAGATTTCTGGCATAAATTGCAAAGCTCTATGTTTAGTAGTTAGGGAGTCTTTGGGGGTCAGACTTACAGAGTTTCAGAAATTAGTTATAGATTCAATATTTGCCAATCAGTTCTTTATTTTAGTCACGACACTTTTTTGCTCACTTATTATTTTTTTCAAATGATCACTATTTTTCCTTTTTTTTTATCTCTGCTTCTTGGTGATAACTCTGTACTAGTAAATTAAATATGTTCTATCAAGTTTCTGTAGGTCCTAGCCATTTTAGGTGGCATTATAAAATCTCCATCATAATTATAAACCCTTCAAATATTTTTTTTCAGATAACTGTATTGAAAATAAGTAACATTGTCGAGTCAAATTTTTTGTTCAATTAGAAATGTTAGTTTGCCTCTTTCACTAACTTTTAACACTAAAATTTCAAATCTGTTTTTAAAAAAATGTTGTAATTTTCATTTTTAAACAAAAGGTTTTGCAAATGGAACTGCAGTCCACGCTTAGTAATATAATGTATCACTTAAAAAAATATCGTCTCTTAAGTTCCCACATGTGCTATCTAACTTTGCAAAACAGTGGAAATTCACTGAAAGGTAACCTTGGCGAACTTTCCAAAATTGAGCCAACAGTCGGCCGATAACCCAACCGAAATGATAGGATAGGTTTGAATTATCGTCGCACTATAGCTACACGAGGGAGAACCGAAAAACGTGTTTGTTCGCTTAACACCGGCTGTTCAGACTTTCTTTTTACATATCTCAGTATTACATTATGTAGACCGAAATTATGTATCAAGAAAGTACGAGCAGCCGGTGTTAAATGAACTCGTTTTTCGTCTCTCCCTCGTATAGCTCTAATGCGACAATAATTCAAACCTATCCTAACCTATCCTATAATTTCGTTTGGGTTTTCGGACAACTTTTGGCGCGATTTTGGAAAGTTCACCAAGGGTTACCTTTCAATAAATCTCTACTGTTTTGCAAAGTTAGATAGCACATGTGGGAACTTAAGAGACAATATTCTATGATTGGGTTGAATCCTTTTGCTCTTTATTAACCTCAAACTTAGTCTCAGATGCTTTAGTTTGATGCTTAAATGTAAACCAAGAGCCTTCAGATTAATAAGTGTGGATTGTATAGATTTTTTTCATGTTCTACCCATTTTATTTCCTATCATTGCAAGTAGCCCTTCTTTTATTTAATGCTACCAAAGTTTGCTGTCATTATTTTACTATATGGGAAAATGCCTATATAGATTAACATGTTAAAACAAAAAAAAATCTGATATTAGCTAAGTTTCGATATCTGTTGCTTGGTAAATTCTTAAACTGTTAAATAAACCAATTGTCATACAATAATGTATCCCTTGATTTTCTACTGATGAGAGGGAAACACTATTTTTCCAACTTGGAAAATAAAAGCCTCAACAATATTGCAACTAAATTTGGATCTCCATCCAATTGAATGTTTCCTGCCATCAATGTGACCGCTCATCAAGTGCCCTCTGCTCATAAACATTGCCCAAAGCGTAATTGTTCAGTTCTGTAATAAATCCCAACATGATTTTGCACTGAAAGCCCTCAAAAGTGTTGGCAAAGCAGATCAATTTTTGCTTCCAGGATTTCTTTGTTTTTCAATAAGCATCTTACAGTTGAACTAAAAAAGTATTTTATCCTTAAAGGAATGCTAAATTTGAGCATGATTTCAAGTATGTTTGAGACAATGATGGTTAAATATTAAAAATTTATCAGTCCTAGAATTTATAGGGTACAGTCTTCTGAAGAGTAAAGATATCGTTCATGCCACCAGTGTCAATGCCTAACCCTGATTCTCCTTCCTTTTCCAAAATATACTAGTTTAGTTTCTAAGCTTTCTTGCTTCAATCAATTAAAAAATATATATAGCATTGATTCCAACTGCCTGCCATCTCAATCTAAACAACATAGTTTCCCTAAATATTAGAAGTTTAAAAAAAAAATTTATTTTTTACTGGGTCATGTTAGTGTTTTTTATTGCCAGAACAGTAGTGAAAGTCACTAGTACTATCAGAGACATGTATTTTTAATTAGGAATCTCAGTTCTACATTATGGATAACTGACTTATTTTTGCTATGCAGACGTTTCTCATTCCCCTGAATGAGAAACGTCAGGAGGATTACATGTTTGTTGATCAAAATCTTTGTTTATATGGAGTTTAACTTTTATATCTGTTGAAGCTTTTTTGTTACAAAGGGATAAAGGGAAGGTCTCTGTCTTTTTGTCACTTTAAAGAATGCATAGCATTTCTTATTTTAATTCAGAACTGCATTCTTCATTGGTTATGTAAATATCAACCTTAACATAGTCAAAGACTTAGATGTACATGATTATCTAAATATTTTGTGTGAATTTGGATTTATATCACTTTATAATGATTGATTAAAGATACTTTACAATCTTGAAGTATAGACTTGTATATGTATTTTTTTAAATTTTCAGTTAATACTATAACTTATTTAGCAGGAATTTATTTGTGTGATTTAACAGATCATTTTATGATCACTTTTAAGCTAAATATAAAAATATGTTAAATATCCTTTTGGTGTAATTTTCAGAACTGCTTATCACTGTTTGAATGGTGCGTTGAAAGGGCTCATAAAATGCTAAAAAAAAAAACTGTAGAGAGAAATTCAAGCAGTGAAGCCTTTAATCTTGTTCACCAAATCTGCAGTCTAGTTTGCCTAATTAATCAAATAGCATTGATTTGGCAGTCTTTAATGAAAATTTTGCCTATCTAAATCTGCTAAGTATTACTAATTCTCTGATATTAAGGAATGCTTTTCAAAAGCGTCTTAATATTTCTGTAAACTTATTTGAAATCCATGACTATATAATCTCTGAGGCTCTTAAAATTTAATATCTCTGATTATTAAACATGTAAATTTGCAGAAATCAAATTTGATTTTACTTGAAATTTCTTCATATCTTTTCGTAATTGCTAATTTCATGCAAAAATATCATTTTTGTAGTGTAAGTCGCGTGTGTAAAAGGTGATTATCACTACAACTTTTAACATTAAATGAAAAGAAAAATTGTGGAATAGCTGATCTACACTTAATAAAACTAAATAATGTAACATGCTTTATTTAATTTAATTTATTTTTCAAATTTGAAGATCCTTTAATCTCCTCTTAAATTGTGACTTACACTGCAGTAACACAGAATTAGCCTAATGCTTTATTTCCTAAGTCCCTTAAACAAGCAGTAGTTTAATTTGAGAGGATCTATACTTCGTGTTTAATATGGTCCTAAGTTGAATTTTTTATTATTTTAATTTTGAAATTATTCTTTTTCAGCTTTTGGCTGTTTTCATGACCCACAAGTATCGTCAGTTATGGCTGCCTTTTAAAGACAGGATACCTCTATATTAAAATTATTAGTGATTTTTAAAGAGTGCATATAATTTTATGTATATAGTCATGTTTCATTTATATGTACTTTGTCCATTTATGTTTTGAATGTTTATGTGTTTCTTTGTGTTCGTTAAAAATAAATGCTAAAAACTTTTATATTGGTCTGTGTATTTCAAATAATACTCTTAAACCTTTTAGTCTTCTAAAAAAACCTATTAATATATTGAAAATGGACGAAATATTTTGTCCTAAACAAAACTCAGTATTATTGCAAACCTCAATTGATATTTTTTATTTGTTGCTTTGGTTTGAAAACTTTTAACCAAAATCAAATTGCCTTCCTTAAGAATAAAAAAGCCTGATTCTCAAATTGATTTTTTTGAAATAATTATTAAAGTATAAATTGCTTTAATGTTATGAAATCAGAATGCCAACTATTATTGTGCATAGTTATTCTTTTTTTCATTAATTGTGTGTGATAAATATATTAGTATTTTGTTGCTACTTGCTTAGTTAATCCTAAATTGCATTGTTAGTGTCACCTCAATCAATTAACTTTACATCTGATTTTTTTTCTGCTGTATCAATGTTTTTTTCTCAAGGCTATGTATACAAAAACTTTTGTATATTAAGGAAAGTCAAAAGATTTTCTACTTCATTCAATTTTTTTCCAAATCATACTGTTTTTGTGGCATTGGAATAAGTTAAAATTTTCTCAATGTTTGTTTGTAACTAAATGTTTCCAAAACAAATATTATGGTAAATTATGATTCGTGAATAAAATCATTGAACTCACAAAATTGAGGATTTTCCATCAATTTTATAAATGTTACTAAAAAATGCTCAGTAGATTCATTATAGCACAAAAGGTAATTTTTCTATGTTTTCCACGCTCAATTGGTTTGATTATTTTTTCCACAAAATCTACCATAAAAGTGAACTTTTTGCTTCGATTAGAAACTCAAATATTGCTCAATCGATTTTGCAATTTTTTTGAGTAAGAAAAAAAAACCCATAAAAAATACCTAGTTTTTTTAATTGGTTGTACAAATATATTTTAAGTTTTGAAATTGTATACTTCAAAATACTTCTGAAAGCTTTCAAAATAAGGAAGTGGGTTTTTAATGACTTTATCAAATAAACCCTGAGCACTTACAATTTAAATATTAATATTTCATTTTGTTTCAAATATAAACATTTTGCTATCATATTACTTAGAAAAAAAGTCATAAAATACTCAAAGTAAATTACTTTAATGAAAACATTTCTTCAAAGTTTTATTTGTCGAATTACAAGTTTTACTTCCCTTAAAATAATCACAAATAATACATATAATCCCAAAAAAATTATTTCACATAATGACGCAGCACAAGCACGGATTTATCAGTGACCCTTTTGGAGTAAAATAGTGACGGAATTGAATTTTGAATCTTCGGTTAACGGCCTTCACCTCTTCTGTATTATCCTAAAATAAAGTCAACAACAATATTATCAAACTGCAATTCCCGAAATTATGAATTATGAAATGTTCATTAACAAATTATGGTTATGTTGATTTTTAGTAAAAGAAAATGCAATTTAAAACTTATATCATTAGAATATTTTAGGAAATTAATTTAAAATTATAAAACCATGCAATAGAATTAAACGAAATCAAAAAATAATAAAAAAAGGAACAAAATATTGCTTGATGAATTTATATGGTTGCTTATATTTGTATATTAAATTATCTAAACTCGTATGCAGTTAAAACTTCTCACCATTATCAAAGCATTGAACAACACACCATGCATTCAGGACATAACACACATAGAACATCTCTAAAAGTAAAGCAGAATTTAATATTTTATTACTGCATCATAGTTGAATAAAAAAAGAGCATGAATTGTTACCAGCATTTAGCTTATGCATCACACTTTTAAATAACTATTTGCAAGATTTTTTTTTAATGAGGGACTTAAGCTTTGAGGAAAGGTATTTAAAAAAAATTATTTCAATATCTGCTTTATTTGCAGTTGTAATGCAATTTGATGTAAATAAAATCATTAAGTGATCATAATAAATCATTCACAGCTAAAGTAGCATGAAGACATGGACTAGAAGTTCAGGCTTACAGTTCCGACATTTAGAAATTCCCAATGTTAAAAAAGGGTATATAGAACTTCAAGTTTCTGATTTTTATATTCGAGTGGTATTCCTAAAGTATGATTTTTTCCTTTAAATAAATTTGTTCGAAAAATATAGTAATATATTATAGAAAAATTTCACAATCGATCATGTCGTTATTCCCCGTCTCCGCTGTATAAGAATATCACTTAAAGAATTTCTTAATGAAAAAACTTTAAGCGCAAGAAAAGTATATTGTAATAAACATACAATATTAAGTGAAAAAATTATACATTGTTGGAATTATCTTCAAAAAATATTCACAAAAAACATGCTTTTTACTGAAGCAGTAAGCATAAAAACCTTTAAACAGTCAATTTACTTATTTATTTGTGGTATTATTTTTGTAAGGGGTAAACCATCACACCCATTAAACATACATTATTTAAGGGCCATTTTCTTTTTATGATTACTTTTACAGAAAATCTTACATTATTTCGATCTGCAAAATGATTTTTTTAACTATGCAACAGACTGGTTATCTAGAAAATATTTTCTTTATTTGATAAAGTATTAAATTATCTTTTTTAAATGAAAGGGTAAATAGTTCAACTAACTTAAAAGAATGTTGATTTGTCCAAACTTAATATTTGTATAAATAGATTTTGTAAGTTTATTTCTCATTAATTTTGAATATTGAAATGACTTTGTTAAGATAAATGTTTAGTATAAAATATTCAATATATTAGCAGGTAAGAACTTTTGTGGGATGAAATATGACGAACTGAAACTATACTTACCCGTTTTTCTTCAGCTTCTTCGCATGAATCAGTTAATTCATTCGTATTGCCAACACTTGAGGAAGCTCCAAGTAACTTACTTGACTTTGTTGGGCCGGTTGTAATAATTTTTTCTTGGCCATTCTTTGTGTTGATTAATTTCGAGTCATCTTCAAATCCATAATTATCTTCACCCATGGCATTTTCATCTGATGGATCAATATCATCAACTACTCTTTTGAAATGGGCATCGTAAGGAAGGCTTTCCTGTGTTCGTAGTAGTTCTACAGCCAATGAAAGTTTGTTGACATAAAGATTTCTGTTTCTATTCAAAGAAGTCTCACATTCATATCTGTGCGCAATAATTTCGACGTCTTCAGATCCTGCATCACTATCAGTATCAGCTTCGTGGATAATGATTTCATCATTTACAATGCTGCTAGGAACATGACTTTCAGGATCAAGTGGGCTAAGTGAGGATCTGGAATTTGCCTCTGAACTGGTAATGCTTTCATTAAACGATATTTTGTAAAGTGATGGGTTAGATTTCAGTGATTGGCTCACAGGTGGTGATTGCTGCACGTCATCATATTTAATATTATACTCCAGTCTAGGGGGAATAAATGGACCGTCTGGTTTAATGAGCTTTTTTTCTTTCAATGGCTCATCATCAAATGAATTAGATTGGACAGAAGCTACATTTTCGCCGAATGTGTTAGATGGAGTTTCTTGCTTTGAAGAAACTGTGCTTATGGAAACAGAATTTGAATTCAATGGAACTGGGCTCAAAATATTAAGCGCGCCCAAATTTTGCTTCTTATCCGTTTGAATTTCTTTATTATTTTCTTTTGAATTTGGTGAACATTCTGGAGTTGGAGCCTCGAAAGCTGTATTGAGAAGTTTAGGGACAGGATTCGAAACCATTCTAGCAATGGTTAGTGAATTATGGGTAATGGGCTGATTTTGAGATGTGTTTTCTTGAATGTTTGTAATGTTTTTTAAGGAATGCTGCTCTTCTATGCCTGATGCCTTGATGGAATTCTGTTCAACAAAGGCAATATTTCCATCATCTTTTAAGTGTTCATTTTCAATTTTATGCATATCGGTTCCTTTAGAATCCCAGGAAAAGGGTTGCACATCTTCCAACTCTTTGACAACATTTTCCTGTACTGCTTTTATTTTGTCGGTTTCAATTCCATTTTGTTCAATGTTACATTTTCTTAAAATGGCATCATTTTCCAAAGCATTGCTATGTGCGGCAATGCTTTCATTCTTTTCAACGTTTTCATTATTAGAAAGTTTTCCTTTTGCGTCAAGCCTTTTATCGGTTGTTGCACAATTTTCGCCGGGGATACTGTTATCGTTTGAAGTGGTCTTGAGATTTGAGTTTTCCAGTTCCTTTAATGGTTTACAGTTGTTTGGAGAAGGGTGCTCAGTAGATGAATCACGGATTTTGATTGCATTGTCAACTTGTTGAGTATTCTCTTTCGCCAAACTCATGCTACCGGATTCAAAATCTCTTTGCATGTCCAAACACTTTACAGGAGTCTCTTTAATATCGACCGTATTTTTACAAATGGAATTCTTTTTAACGGATGCAGATTGTAAAATAGAATCATCGGTACTCTTTTTCATTGAATTTTTTACTTTTTTCTCATTGTAAACTTTATCAGTGCAACCTATAAGATATTGTGGTGTGGTGTCATATCCATCTTTTGAATCTTCTTTAAATTGCATATTTTCACCGTCTTTATTCCTTGAAGCATCATTGTTTAACTTTTGATAGCTTTTCTGTGAAATAGTTCTCTTTTCTTGGTCATATTTTGATTTGTTATTAGTTGATTCAGATTTTTTTAAGCTTTTCTTTGTATGGGTTCCACAAAACTCTGTTTTCATTGGGTTGTGATTTGAGGGACTTTTTCTATTTCCATTTTTGTCATCAGTAGGGCCGCTCATGTTTTTAGAGCTTTTGTATTTATCTTCTGAAATTGAAGGTTGATTACCATTGGCTTCTTGTTCTCGTTTTGAATCTTCACTATGAAATTTGTTTGCTTCTGAATTCATTGTGTTACCATGACTTGATGCATTTCCTGATGTTTCAGGTCTGGGTAATTTTACTCTTAAAACTGTAGAACCATACCTTTCTTCTACATTTCCAAATTGATTTTGTTTGGTAGTCATGAAATTATTCTTTCTGTATGCATTCTGTAAATAAAAAAAAATTTAAAACAAGTCAGAAAAAAACTACTTACCTCACACAGTATAACAGTTATTACCATAGATTTTGTTTATCATAGATTAATAATAACACCATTAAATACACAAAATAAATGAAGCTACATAAGATTTATCTTAATAATTAAATAAATTTTCATTTTCTATGAGTATCAAAGACGCTTTTCTTCACAGTAAGAAAATGTCCTAAAACGCCTGTGTTTTCAATTATTTTTCAATAATTTATCTTTACAAAAAGGAGCACATGACATCTTCGCATAAAAGTCTTGGGTATGTTCTGTAAAATTATCAGAAAAATTTGGAAGAAACAATTTAAGGGCCAGTATATATTTGTTCAATTTCGAATATCTATTGCTAAGTAAGTTGTGTTCTCGGGAAAGCTGTAGATATATTTATAAAAAGAACTTTATGGAAATTTGAAGTTTTTAGGCATGTAAATATTAAAAAAATAAAAATCTTTTACAATAGTGAAAGTTTCATTTTTAATCAGAGCCGTGATGAGACTCGACTTTACAAGAAAACATCCCTCACACCATAATAGAGCCTTTATCAGCTTGAAGTGCTATGGATTGCATAAAACTATCCGGTGGTCATAATAAGGTGGCCTCTCAGTGTATATTTTTATTTTTGAGAGGTGTATAAACAGTTGCATAGATTTAGGTAAAATGGTTGAAAGGCCTTATACTTACTTACTGACATTTCCATGGACAATTTTGCTTATAAAGAAATGACAAATGACAGTGAATGCGCCCTCTTGAAGGGAGAGTGTAGGCTTTATAGCCCTTTGCTTATAAAGAAACTTCAGAGGCACTGTGCTTATATACGGTACAGTTTATGGTTCGGTACGGTATACGGTTCGAAACTTTATACACTCCGAGTTTCAAGTTTTATCCTCTAAATGTTGGGAAATTTTGTGTGAAAGAATTTTTTAGAGTGCATATGCTTAAAAAAATAGTAAATTACCAGTTCCATTTTCATTTAAAAATGTGTTTTATTTCAAAAAATGTTTTCTATGGCTACTTGATTTTGATCATTTGATTTTCGAGATGAGTAAAGACAATTAAAATTCACGATTTTGACTAAAAAGTATCACTTCAATAATTAATAATAGTAATTAAGAGCTTGTGACTTAATTAACAGTAATTTTAAATAAATTTCTCATTACAATTCCATAAATTTTTCATAATAATTTAGGTGAATTTTTACTATAATTTAATTAAATTTTTAATTTAAACTAAGCAAATTATTAAATAATGATACTTACGTAAGGCCTTCTTTTTCGACGAGATCGCCAATCATTGCTCCCAGATGCACGGTGCGAATGATTAGGGTGTATTGGTTGGCCAGGATAAATGTAAAGAACAGGATCTATAATGAAGAACAAATAATTAGATCACATTAACGAGATTTAAAGTGTTTGACAAAATTTCGAAAATAATAAAAGACTATTTCAATAGTTTCTTTCTTAGAAAAATGTTACTTTTCTCGTGGAAAACGAAAATGTTTAAATTTTTAATTGTTTTTTAGGTAGGGGATGCCGGGGAATCCCGCCACCCCTTGTATCTCGCCAGCGGTGTGTGCGGGAGGGGGCTGTGGGAGCTGACATGTAGCGGGAAACAAAGTAATTTGTAGTAGAGACGCTAATGGCCGCGCGGTGAGTAGGTGCAAAGTTATTTTTAAAAAATACGGTTTTTAATGATTTTCATCTAATTTTGGGTCTTCTGAAATTGTGAGAGATAGGTGACTGTTGTCTCTTAGTAGGATAAATCAGTTACATATAATTGAAAAGAGTAATTATTTGGCTATGTTTATCGCGTTGTTAGTTTAAACGCTCGGCTATCTACCTTGCCCTGAACAAGCCGTCTATGTCATTTAGTCTTACTGGGGTAATACCGCCACACCACAGAAGGATCGGCATAATCCGTAAAACAGAAATTTCATATATTGGCCCTACAGCCTATTAGTTTCCGGTCCAGATGCCACGTATCCGGAAAAGAATAACTGAAATGGCCAAATAGATCAATGAAACTTACAAAAAAAACCTGTCCTGTTAGTTTCGAATGGAAAATTAATAAAAGTGCAGCTGTACCCTGTACAATTGGCCATTCCAAGGTTAATTAAACCTATTTTAGTACTTTTTGTATTTGGTTATTGTATCATTTCCCATTATTTATAGATTATTTGCTTTGTTCATTGATGTGGCGGCATAACCCCAGGTACCGGGGTAATCCCGCCACTGTGCAAGCTTTTAGAAAAAAATTATTCAGTTTCTATTAAAGATTTAAATTTAAAAAAAAATTACTACAAGATAGGTTATGAACTGTAGTATGGTCCGCTCATTACAATTTACATTAATTGTAACACAATTCTGCATGAAAATTCATTTTCCCTTGAGATGGCGCCATTCCCCCGCTCTCCCCAAATAGTTATATCATTATGCAAAATTATTTAAGTACTGTTTACCTGAAGATGGAATTTTTTCTAACCTAATGTAAGGATGTGAATGCTAATCTAATCTGCACCTTAAAGGGGAATGGGCGTGCAGGACCGGGGGTCTCCAAACTCAAGTGCCTCAATGTTAATCCAATGGGAAAAAATTATTTTCTTTGCCACATTTCTCCGGCTGTATTGAATATTTTTACAAGCGGATTTTTTTATGTGATAAATGTAGCTGACTTACAGGTCTCTATCTTCCCACTTTTTGAAATTAGTACGAATATTTTTTTAATATTCAATAAATTATTTTACACAAAATATTCGAAGCAATTTCAAAAAGTGGGAAGATAGAGACCTGTAAGTCAGCTACATTTATCACATAAAAAAAATACGCTTGTAAAAATATTCAATACAGCCGGAGAAATGTGGCACAGAAAATAATTTTTTCCCATCGGGTTAACATTGAGGCATTTGAGTTTGGAGACCCCCGGTCCTGCACGCCCATTCCCCCTTAATCGGAAAGCATCGACACTATGTCGTTGCAGTTCGATTGAGCTGCTAACTAAAACGAATCGATTTAACCTTAAAGGTTCACGTGGGATGCGTGAAAATATATTTAATTGTGCATTCTTGTGACAGACCAATGTTTACATTTCGTTGAAGATTTTTTTTTTTTTTTAGCTTTTCATTGCTCTGAAAAGGACCATAGGTTAATGAATACCCAAAGTGAATGTGTAGTATTCCTATATGAATCACAATAAAGAATTGAAAACAATTAAAATATAGCTAAGGGACAAAACAAGTACGTAGGAAAAGTTAAGAGATTTAAATATATAAGAGGCTTCTTTTATATATAAATTCTTCTTAAATTCCTAAAGACTTTTTTGTTATTTTAATTTAAGGTTTTGAAGAATTTTTTTGAAAAATATAAAAACTAATTGCTTACATAACATAAATTATAAAAATATTTATTTGAAAAGCAAATTATCATTATTTTTTAAGCAAGAAATGGAGCAGTTCAAAACATATCTTCTAAATTTAGCCACCCGAAGTTCATTGATTTATAAATACTACGCTAGTCAAAATATCATAATAACCCTGAATAAGATCCCTGACGTGTTTTATCAAAATATTCCTGGAAGTAGAAAAGTGATAAATAAAGTAAAAGGCAAATTGGAACTTAATTATATCACTGTCTCAGCTTTATCTCTCAAAATAGAAAGTAAGTTTCATATTGATATCCATATTCGGTTAAGTTATATACGTCCGTTTAGTTTCTATAACAAGTATAGTATTAAGTTCCGAAAAGGAGCTGGGTTTCTAAATATGGGAACAGTATGAGACAAATGAAGTTATCAAAATAGTCTGTTATATGAATCTCCAAAAATCTTTTTAAAGCATAATCGTAGGATTGGTGTTTATTTAGTGAATCAATTTTTCCTTAAATTCTACACAGTGGATATACATTTAAACGGAAAGAAAACATAATAACAACTGCGACATAAAATTTTGGAATCTAAGAAACCTCTAAATAGCCATTGATTCAAAACTTTAAAAGCAAGCTTTATTTAAATTCTGAAATATATCATTTGAAATATTTATGGATTGAATTTCCTAATGCATGAAATATGTAGCATATATTTGAAAGCTCTTAACCCTTAAGGCACCACGCTTTTATTTACCTGTAAAAATTAAAAAAAATCCTGGAAGTATTGTTATTTTTAGTCTAGATTAAAATAAAATAAATACAATAATACAATTGAAAACGTATTTTTTTAATATGTTAAAGATGCAATTTTGCACCATTAAGATCTATTAGGAATTGCACGTGAAACTTACATTTTGGCATTTGACATCACGAGAACATAAAATTCTGGAAACAAAGTATGGAATTTTCACTTTAAATGCAAAAAAATGTCAAATGCATTGTTAAATGATTGGGTGGTTAAAAATATCGGAAACATTCTTTTTTTTAAATCAATAGTTTCATCATATTATGGCAAGGATAAGGTTAGTATTTTAGCAAAATCTAATGTTAGTCTTTCTACATACAGACTTAACTGTCCAAGAAAAACTGTTTTTTTTAAAGAAACGTTTCAAACAGTTTTAAAAAAATGATGAAGATATATTGACACGGAATGCGAATGGTACCAATCCCCACGAACGGAACCGAAGAGACGCCTTCTTATAGTGTTCTTTCCCATACCTTTATACACTTTCTACCTTACGGCTTACAGAGTCACGCGTAAGTATTAGCTCCTACACTACATACGTTAGCATTGACGAATCAGTGTCGTCCTCGGGAAAACTACAAAGTGAGTGTCAGTATAGGAGCAAAATATCTATGACAGATGAATGAATAAATGCATTGTCTGCATATAACATAGGGGTCAATTGTACGATACAGATACTTTTATGATTAGAAAACGCAAAGATTGGCTATTTAATATTTTAAAAATAATCTCTGCCATTGTCTTATATAATTTTTATAACACTTTTTGGAGGGCTAATATGTTTGTCAAAGAAAATAGCGTCTGTCTGTTAATTTCCCCATTCATCTCCCACACACACGCTGCTCCGGAGAAAACTAGAGAGCTAGAAAAAACACACAATTTTTTCTCAAGCGCGAAGTCACTATTTATCACTTACATTTGTACGTCATCTGGTTCACATATTTAGTAAAAAATATAATTTGGAAGTGTAAAATCTAAGAAAATTTCTTACAATGTATCTTAGCAGAATATGAAGTTTTGGGACGGAGATGCATTTAAACAATTCCTTGACGATTGAAAAAAAAGGATTATATTTTTTAAAGTAAATACTAAATGTAAAAACAACAAGACAATTCAATTTAAAACATGTAATATTTTCCCTATAACTTTAATTAAAAAAATGATGATTTACAATCTCAAAGATTTTTTCATGAAGCATTGCTTATATTTATTTTGTTTTTATTATTTAACGTAAAAGCATTTCATTGGAAGCCTAGTTGCTTTGACTCGGATATACACTAAAAATGCTTGAAAAATAAATATAAAAAAAACTTGAATGCACAATTTTTTTCATGATAAATAAATGTTGTTCTTCTAGTTTTTGTGAAATAAGCTTTTTTTTATTTGGTAAGATCCCAAATTCATCATCAGTTTAAACTGTATTATATTAGGTTATTCATTTCGAGAAGCATCAGCGTCAAAAATTTAAACAATTAGTATTAAAAAGCTATTTACCACACTTATTAATACCTGTATTGTAAAAATGGTATTTTAACTTTATTATTATTAAGTGCCTACGTACATATATGGTTGGAAAGTTAAAACAAGTAAAGAGCATTTCAAACAGTTTTTGTAAAAAGAAGAAATCAGTATTTTATTAAAAGACAACTAATAATTTGAGTTTTTTTCAATAGACACGTTTTGGTTTGCAGTTTTTAATGAAATGTATGAATTTTTTACAGACTTTTACAATAGTCAAAATATGTTTGAAAATATTGATGAGGAAATCAGTGAGAAAACTTTTATGCGGTTTCGAAAAAACTAAAACAATTTCAGGCGAAGAAGATTAACACTAACATTCATGTTTGTACACACCAAAGCAATGAGCTAACACATTAAAAAAAAGTTTTAACAAGCAGCCTAATTCGTAAAAAAATATTAATTATTAATAATAATTCTCTACTATTAATAATAACTATCTATTATTAATGTAAACTATCTAGACAAACACAAAAAACGTACATACGCAGTTACTACTTTTTTTAAATTAAAAAAAAAATACTCCCGAGACACTCACACGTTGCTATCAGCTGCCAAAACAGCCTTTAAAGGGTCCCAAAACATACCAGAAGAGATAGCGGACTACGCACCCATCCCATAGAGAAAACACTTCCAAATTGGACCACTAATCCACGGAATCTATAGGTATATTCCCCAATAAACACTATCGGAAGAACACAGTAAATACATCGGAAACATAACTTACCCGTTTAGCAGCGTGTCTATGCAGTAGTCAATAGACTTGAAGTCTGCCTAGTAATTACGGAGGCGAACAGAAGTCACCTCTGTTGTAGAGGAAGCGAAAGAGGAATAAGGCACATGACGTAGATTCGTCATCTTCCCATTTTACTCTACTTAACTTCTGGGATGGGATGGTGGAGGGGGTATCTTTTAGGGATGGGATGTTGGGATGGTTTTGGGAAGAGCAGTAGTTTTCTGTGCTTGCTAGTTTTCTGCGTTTATTTTAACCCTCTGAAGAATATATTGGTAAGGAAAAGTGTAAATTTGTTTTCACTGCTTAATGTTTAATTTGAATGTTCACGCATTAATATTAAACAAAAATTAATTTAATTTTTCAGTCAAAATGACAATTTGATTTGGCATAATTAGTTTAGAATTTTTTTTTCTGATCGTCTATAGCCATTAATGATAATCAAAAAGCACATCATTCGATTCTTCAAACTCTTTTCTATTAGAATTTTCTTTTATTAATTCCAATAGATGTCAGTCCTATTATTTTGTTTAATTATATGATCAGGAACATGATGATGCAAAATGGCATCACTGGGACTGAAAGGGTTAACCCCATTTATTTTTCGATAAATTAAAAACAAGCTCATACTACCAATACTAAAGGTAACTCTGCTACATTTACTTCATATGAAAAGTAACTAGTTACATTTAATAAATATTAAAAAAGTAACTAGTTACATTTACTAAATATTAAAAGTAACTAATTACATTTACCTTTAAAAATTTAAATTATAAGAAAAAAATGAAATTTAATCTTCTTACCGTTTTTTAAAGAGAACAAAGATATAAGAAATAAGGGCTATCGAAAAAAAAGTTGAGAACGAAAATGCAACGTTGTAAAAACGTTTAATTTTTAAATAATTAACTTTAAGTCAAACGCCGAACTGCAGAAAATA
Source organism: Hylyphantes graminicola (assembly GCA_023701765.1). Lineage (NCBI taxonomy): Eukaryota > Metazoa > Arthropoda > Arachnida > Araneae > Linyphiidae > Hylyphantes > Hylyphantes graminicola. The sequence continues at coordinate 35,854,044 of CM043123.1, forward strand.
TCCGTGACTAGCGGTGTGAGAAGTAACTAAATTTTCTTTGAATTCGTTACCGTTATAAGTAGCTAAGTTACAGTTACTTTTACTTTCTGAAAAACATAACGGCGTTACCTAATATAAGTAACTGTTACAAGTAGCGGTGTTACAAGTAACAGTTTAGGGTAGACGGACCAGTGAGTGAACAGGCCCCAGTGAATGAACAGTTGGTAAATACATTTAAAAAATTAGGTTTAAAAAATCATTCCACTGGATGGATTGGCAACACTGACTTCCTCCCATCTCGTAAGAAGCTATCTGACAGCTGATTAGTTGTAATTGGTCATTAATTAAAATCCAACATGTTTATTGACTGGACATTTTTGTGTTCATTCACTAGTAAAAGAACTATTGATTCATTTGGCCTTTGTACCACTTTTTATTTGGATCCCCAAAAGACACAAAGCAATGCAATATTAAGTCACTTTTTTTGTAGAATTTACATGTAATAACAGATGTGTTCACATTGTCATAAACCAGAAGCTATATTTTCTTGAAATGTATGAATTTTCTTAAAACAAATTGTGCTTAAGGTAGACGAGTACCAAAATTCAAAAATTTTTAGTATTACTTTAATCTTTTCCAAAATTGGCATAGTGATTTCAAATATAATAAACAATGCTTTTGGGGCAATTTTTTTTATTTAAATATAATTGATTTATTTTAAACGGTGTTTTTCAACTAAAAAAAGGGGGTTTACGCTAACACTTCTAGCATAAAAAGTTTTACGTTAAATTACCTGAATTTTTTCACAGATGCTATTTCAATATATATCTGTGCCATGACCCTCTAACATCTGGTGTAAATATATAAGGTTTTTTTTAATGTCCATTGTCCAAGTGTAAGTTACTCGAAAAAAATCTTTTTTTGTGTGGTTAATTTATAACATTTTTCTTAATAACTTCTTTTCTTGTAATTTGTATGTAAGTCTAGAGGGTCATTGCATGCATCAGTTCAAAACGAAGATGTTAACACATAAATAATGTTTATAGGATGAAAATTCAACGAGGTAGACTTGTTAGCGTAAACCTCTTTTTTTTAGTAGAAAAACACTGTTTAAAATAAATAAATTATATTTAAATAAAAAAATGCCTAAATAGTATTATTCATGATATTTGAAATCACTACGCCAAATTTGGAAAAGATTAGAGTAATAGTAAAATATTTAGAATTTTGGGGAATTTTGGGTATTCGCCTACCCTAAGCGTTCATTCACTGGTTAGTCTATCCTACTTCAATCCTGCTAAAGAGCATATAAAATTAAACCAACTGTTATTTCCTTGGCATCCTTCGTTTCTCTCAGCATCCCAGGATGCGTGTGGTCGCTAGGCTGTTCTTTTTTTTTTTTTTTTTTTTCGTTTTTTATAATGTTTTTATTTTTTTACCGTCTTGCTTAGTTTCAAGTTTTGTTTTTGGTGTCTGACTGGAATGAAACGAAATATTTCAGCCAATTTGAACAATGATATCACATGAAATTTAATTTTGTGATTGATTTTTATAAAAAAAGAGATCATTCTGTTTTTTGTAAATTAGTTTAAAAGGTCACCATTGATTGAATATTTGAATTAAAATATTTTTATAGGTGCGTAACTAATTTTTGCTATCTTTCTGACTATAAATTACATGGAAATTGCAATTTTCAATTAAAAAATAGGTAAAAATAGTTTAATTTATATATAATTAAATAGTAATATAAAAAGAGAAAATTCCTCAACTTTTAATTCTTTTCAATTACAAAATTAATGGGATTTTCAAATCAACAATTACGTCAACGTTTAACACCGAAAACGCACTGTTTTATCACGAATTGATTTTCGGCCAAAAATGTTGATTCAACGCGGAAATATTCTCAAACTTTTAAAATAGCTTTTAACATACTTAAATATAGGTAAACACAAAAACATCTATACACTTCATCTGTAGCACGCCAATTCAAAGCACTACCACTGCACCACTGGGCTTTACTTTTAGCATCTATTTAACGTATATTCATGTACCGACATTTTTTTGAGATTTTCGTTACAAATTCACAACTTCTTAAAAATTGTAAATTGCAAACACAAGATTCGGCAGGCAATTGAAGTCAGTGGAAATTTACATCATCGGTAATAGGCTCTTTAGTATTTAACAATTTTTAGTTTTCTATAGTTATCAACCTTTATACGTTTCCTTTTCAGCTACTTTTATTTTTTTTATCTGTATTATAATAACACAGTCTCATCCTCATGATTTAAAAAAAATCAATGGCACATTAATTCATGGTGGGACATGACCTTCTGTGCCAATTTCAGCTTTCGTGACAAAAGGGTTCTGGAGTTTTGAAGCATATCCTGTTAGGTATCTCCCTCACACGCAAACCCCAAGTGTTTATCTCTCAAGCATGCTTGGGCCCTATTATATCGACCCACTGAAGGGATGAAAGTTTGAGTGAACCTTTTCAATCCGGAAAATAGTGCGAAGTTCTACCACTAAGCCACCGGACCTAGAACATCTACTATCTGGTTTTTTTAGCAAGAAACTAGTAACAAGCTAAACAAATAACTAAACAAAAAATACCATTTCTTGTTGGCTTAAATAAAATAAAATTTTAATTCAACCGGTGTCTGGAAATTATTAAACATTTATTTACAGTGTCTTAGGAAAATTGGTCGAAAATGTCCCCATACCTAACAATGAATGGTTGAAATTGATTCAAGGCACGCCACTAACGAACTATTTAGCATCACTTTTTTCATTTTAAATAATTAAATATCCTGAAAAATTTATTTAAAAAAATATCATTGGTGATCCATATAATTAGATAGCTTCAGGTAATTAATATACATATTTCTAACTTTAGTTTATCCTTTTTCAATTACCCACTAACCATTTCCAATCAAACCACTATCATATTTCAACATAATTTTGGAGAGTTTTGAGCAGCAAAACTATCACATCTTGCAATGTCATGTAAAAAAATCATTTTTGCTTGATGTCTAGAGTAAGTTTTCTACAATCTAGAAAATGGTCCAATGACATAAAACGTAAGTTATTTATATTTTTGATTTATTTTTAACCCCTGTTTCCCCTGCTTGTAAAATATTTCGTATATACGTATCCGTTAAAAACCGACGCTCTCAAACAAAACCAAACAAAAGCAGAGAGAAAAAAAATTAGTATCGATTGCATGCTTAACGTTTCGACCTAAGAATGTTGTTTCAAAAACGGAAAATAATTATTTTAAACAACTTTTAGTAATTTGGCAACTTAATCGTTTCCGACTGTAGGTAGGTAGGTTGGTATAAATATTTCCAGCTTGTGTGCTTTATCAAAGACAATCTTATAAACCATCGCCAAGTAATACAAACACAGACAAAATGTTTACCGACAAAGAGAAAGAAAGTACACTCAGGGAATCGAAGACGGGAATCGAACCCACACCGGGTACGGGGCGCAGACTATAAGCGTAAGGGCCTTTTCACACGGAGCACCTTGATCGCGGAACTTCCATAGGAATAACATGGAGAACCCCTGTAGAGAATTGTTCATTGAATTTTTTCGTGGAGACACGAAAATCGGTAAACCGGTTTTGCGGAGAGATATAGGTAGCCAATCAGCATCAAGTATAGCTCTGACGTCTTGTTGGCCAAATCGAGTTTGCCAAATGGAGAAAAATCTACTTTATACTCGCCAATGTTGATTTTTGTAGTTAGTACTCCTTGTTACATTGGCTTGTGGAGAACCTTGTGGTTAAGATCTCGATCTCGTTATAGTAAGGTCTCGCGATCGAGTCTCGGTACCACTGAAGACCCACCGAATATGCGGAGTGCGTGCTCGTTAAATCTGTTGGGACCGAAAGTCCTGTGAGTGGTAATTGCACATTTTCCCACTGGTACTGGTCCCTGGAGACTATTTCCCTCCCCTCCAGGGACTTGTCTAAATTGCGGAAATGGCGCGCGATAGATGGCAGCATCTGTCACGTACGTGTGCGTGTGTGTGTTTTGTCTGTCTTACATGATGGATTATAAGCGGGTTTCTGACCAAGCACACAAGCCTGAAAATATATGTATACCAACCAACCAATTCCTACACGTGATAGAAATTTGTAAAAATATTGAAAAATTGAAAAAATGTGCCAAGACTAGCAATAAGTATCATTCACAACAACCACTCCAGGAACGTGTGACGTCAGAATCTTTGCAGGTGGACAACCCTGTCCGAGCAGTTCCGTGCACAAGGGATACCGTGTGAAAAGGCCTTAATAGGCTACGGTTAAACCCACTAGGTTACCGGGGGTTTCCGACTGCCATTGCCAAACAACGTAATTAAATTGTGCTGTTGTTCAAACAGCCTTAGGGCTATCTCCGACCCGATAGTGTTAAATTACAATTTACTTTTCCCTAAACCATTTTTAAGGCACTGTACTGTAGTTCTAGTTGATCAGAAAACTTGCATTTATGCTACATGCTTATACTATTTATGAGATAAAAAAGTTATCACATTTATAGAGCTCAAATATTAAAACTATTACTACCAAACTACTAAATGCTTAACTTTTTTTGCTTATGAAAATTGCTTTTAAGAAGTAAGATATTGGCATCATTAACATTTTGAAAAAAAATTCGGCATTGGATTTTGTTAGTTTTAAAAACGAAAGGATGAACGCAGTTTACATAATAATATCTCAGATTTTAACTTAGTGAATTTCGAATGATTTAATTTAGAGTTGCATTTCAAATGAAGTTCGTCAAAGAAGTATTAATGTACATAACAGGGTGTTGTCGTCTCAAAAGAGTTACACTCGAACCATTTTGTTTAAGTTCCAGAGTGAATCAAAGACATGAAAAACAAAAACGACGAATATCATAGAAAAATAAGCTGAATAACAAGCTGAATGGTGCCGATCTCAAACATCGATATATCTTGTGTAATGGGAAAATGAAACCAGCTTTTGTTGGTAAGTATAAAACTCTACTAACTTGCCCATAGGATGGGCCTAGTGGTCCATCCTATGGGCAAGTGGTTCACGAGGCGAGCCTATAGGCTCCCTCATGAACCACTTGTTCAATCTTTCAATAGCGTTTATATACCATAGAATTTCAGTTCTTGAATGCTTGTGCGTCCTTATTTATTTGCTAAGCGTTACATATTCATGTGCTACACTCTTAAAACAAAAGAGCGAAATCCACTCCTATAGGAGAAGTGCATTTTCGACACTGGAAAGGAGTTAAAATTGACTCAAACTGTGTTAAAATTAAATCAGACGGAGTTAAAATCACTCGTTTGGAGTGATCCCGGTGTAGGTTTAAGTAAGCAAAGGAGTGAAATCCACTCCTATAGGGAAAGTGCATTTTCGATACTGGAATGAGTGAAAATTAACTCAAGCTGAGTTAAAATCGCTCGTATGTTTTAAGAGTGTAAATTACTCATATACCCAAATTTTCTTGCCTAGTATCTAATAGTAAATGTCTCCAATAATTAAAATAATTTTTATAGAGATACATTAAATTGTATGATACTTTGTGTTCCTGGTATTCAACCAATTATTTAATGAAATTTTGCAGAGATTTTTTTCTTAGTCCCTTTTGAAAATTTTACCACGCACCCAGATTAGCTAAAATTGCAATGATTTTAAAACTGTTAGTGTTGCCTTTAAATATTTTGCCCTTCCTATATCCGTCCGTAGACTTATACCAAAATTATTGGTTGTCAGGTTAGTAAACTGTAATGATTTGTTTTGTTTTTTTAATGCCCAAGTTTCGATATAGTTCTTTCTTTTAGCTAGAGACTTATCAACTCTAATATTGATAGGTATTTGGTAGTAAGCGTTTTGAAGTGTTGTATTTACTTTAACACTAATATCTATTTATATGCACTATAATTAAGAAATATTATCAATGGATCATTAATATATAATATATTGCTTATCAAATGAATATCTTGTTTCAAATAACAGTAAATATGGGTTCGATTTTTGTACTTTGAAGTTATTTATGTTTTGTTTAAGGAACTATCAGAGGACAGGCGTGCTATTTATCCCCGTGTAGCTCTAGCGCAAAATTGTTTAAAAACAGACGTACTATATTCTAGCTTGATAATACTTTTTTTGCTTCGTAAGAAAATTGAGTGTCTGGAACTCCTTTAGTTGTCTAATGCTATTTGTGCAATTTTTAAAAAAACAATTTTAGTTATCTGAAAAACAGAATTTGGTAAAGGTTTGTCTGCAATGTAGATCAATGCTTCCCTTGGTTGTTGTCTGTTATGCGTAGATGTGCTTACGATACAGCAATGATGTTTCGGAAAAAACAAATTTGGAGAACCAGTTTGAAAAATGCCACTGATGTCAAATATTCTCTTATATTTCCTTTTCTTATTTATTAAAGAGTACTTTTTATTTTTAATGGCCTTCCAATATTAAAACATATTGTGTTTCAATAGAAATAGCGACAATTTTCACGAATTACTTATACTGTCGGAAACTGAATAATTTAATAATTGAGCATGTGATTTCATCTAAGCATGTATCCAAAGAAAAAAAATTAAGACAATCAATGTTGTTAATGTTACTTTTCAGCAGAAAAAGTTTCCTTACCAACTCTAAACTTTAAACTTATTTTTTTTAAAGTTAGTAATATTATGGAAATACATTACATACTTAGCATTAATGTTTATATACAATAGCACTAATTTATAGATAAATTAAATCTTATTTAAGACAAAGACCGCGTAATTGTAATACAGATACATCGTAATATAATACCATGTGAATACCATTAGCACTACAAATAAAATATGAACTTTTTAAAAAATAGTTTTTCGATAGACTTAATTTGTTATTCATAAGCTGTTCAGTAATAAAACATAGATGGCTAAAAACTTTTGAAATACTACTTCAACCATTATTAATACCCTTTATAATTCAATTGCCTTTAATATAACTTTTTTAGATGTCTTAACATCCCAACGACGTATACTTCTTTCTCATAGAAAACGGGCTTACCTTAGGAAATATATTTTTGCGTCCTTTACTAATCACCCATGCCTGCACCTAATCGGCCAATTGAATTGAACATGTCATTGGAATCTGTACACTTCTGAAGACTAGCCACATGTTTGAATGCACCATTCTTATATAAGATAACTAAAACTATTGAAACTATCATTTCCCTGTCGTTTTTTTTCCGTTTATTATATATTAAGAGTAATTCTATTCTTACAAGGGAATTACAATTCTATTCTTACAATTTTTTTTTGAAAATTTATTCACTTTTGAGAAATGTTAAAAGTTTGTTAACCGATGCATTTTTTTGGAAAAAGTCTTTTAATTTATAAGTTATGTACTGTCTAAATTCGGGGAATTAAAATATTTTCTAGCGATATATTTATTTTAATAATAATAAGTAGCTATGCACAATGAAAAAAAATGTCACTCAATAAAAAACCAGTTTAAAATTTTTATGGAAAATTCCAAGCAAACAAAATCAAACTTCTTCAGTATGTTTCCTGTCACTATCAAAACCATTACTGCCAATAACCCTCGAAAATCTAGTGCGACGACAATTCAACTCGATTCGATACCTAAAAACTGAACTTTTTGGTGAAACAGCCCGTTAGTGGACCAAGGCCTGCCGTGCCCTTTTCAGCTTTCATGATCCAAGGGCTCTAGGGTGCTAGGCATATGTCCTGGTTAGGTGGTCAACCTTACGCCGGGACCACCAGTGTTTAGTTCCCAAGCAAGATTGGTCTTCATTTTATCGACCCTTTCATGGGATGAAAGGTGGAGTGAACCTCGCCCGGGATTCGAGCCTCGGACTTGTGGTATGGCAATGCGAAGCCGTACCACTACGCCATTGCGCCTCCAATTCGATACCATTACAGTTGATACTTTTAAAGAAATTTTACAGAATTATTCGCAAAACTTACCCGAATCTAGTTACATTAAATATTCCTGCAAAAAATACGGCGTATTAGACTTGTATTAAGTACTTAAAGTAAGATTTCTCACACGATTTTATTTTTGTCATCTGTCACAAAAACTTCTTCTATGGCCTAAAACTGTTTCCTTGCATTAGTTTTCACGTTTGTAATGAATAAGGCAAGTGAAAAGATAAGTAATCTCAATATAATTATGGAAAATTACACAAAAAAGCACGTTGGAATTGTCACTCACAAATGAAATGAACCCGGCATACAACCCTTTTGAATATAGTTCGCAACGAATGGTTTGGTGAATGTAAAATCTAAAGTTATCATTATTTTATGCACCTAAATCTATCCATAAATACAATCAACAATAATTAAAAACTATTTACCATTCGGTGCTGATGGAATTTGAATGATGTTGTAATCTTCTGCGAATGGGCCTTGCATTCCTCCTTCAGCGCAGTCTTGGAATGGTGGATTATTCAGATCATTCACTGATGGAGCATACCCAGATGCAGAAAATTCTGGGTTGAACTCTTGTACAGCTGGAACTTGCATTAACTGGTTGTACTCGTCCATCGATACTCCTTGCATTTGTGACAAGCACTCTTGTGCAGCCGGGGCATACATTGCCGAGTTGTACTCCTGTACAGGAGGACCATTATTCGCTGGATTGTATAGTTGTACAGGGCACAATGGGGGATTATCTTCTGGTATGGGTAAAGATGCGCCGTCATATGGCGGTGGTTGGTCATAGTATTGGTTGTACATGGCGTCAGGCGGAACCAAAGAATTTGGATAAAATGGCATTCCGACGTAATTGTAAATTATGAATTGTGGTTGTTGTTGTGGGTACTGTGGGTAGATGAGATCTGAAATAAAATGCACATTTTAAAGATTTTTAAAATTATAATTGATTTTTTAATGGTTACAATGTGATAAAATTGATTTTACTTATTTCTTGAAAATTATTTATAATTTGGTAATTATTAATTTACATTTTCTAATATTTAATTGGTTGGGTAATTCTAAACAGAAAATTATTATTGTCATTAGAAAATCACTCGGTCATTTAAAATATTTTCAAAATCACTTAGGGGAAGCATATAAAAAATCCATTAAAAACCAATCTTTTTGCAGACAATCTTAAAAATTTAGTCACACGATTGGTAGAATATAAAACAAATATCCTTATCCCTCTGATACAGACGTATAAACTTGTCACCTGATTGTCAGGTTATCCAGCAACACACATAAAATTTAAAGTTTTATACTATTACTTAACTTTACAATTTGAAAATGTACGAGTCATTTACAGTCACAGGAATTAAAATTTTAAAAATTTTAAGAAATTAAATATTTAAGTTAAACAAATTTAAATTTTAATAGCAAGCAGTAAAAGCAAGTTTACATTTAAGTCAATAGCTTATCCCTCAAAGGGTTATATATAAACTACGCAATGCCCTATTTCTGCGAAAGAAGTACGAAAGAGAGCATTTTCTTTGTCTCCAAGGTCCTAAGCCTAACATACATAAACTTGAATAAGATTCAGTGATGAATCAAAATCATTAAATGTCTATCCAATATAAAATTATATCTTACCTTTAAGTAGTTAGTAACGCAGTCAATGTAATTATCTTTTTTTAACAAAAAACACACTTTGCAAAGTTTTTATCATATAACGCCCAAAGACGCTCGTAAGGCAACCAGGACTCTATGCTATCTCAAACCTCACCTTACAAGCAAAGAAGAGCTTCTGTCGTCTGGAATCAAAACTTCACAAAGCGATGATTCACACAACTCCAAAATTTAGTGTTTGTTTTACTATTGTGTTTGCATTTTAGTCTTAAATGTGGAAAATTCAGGTGTTGGGGGGAGGGGGGAAGGTATCGCAACGGGTGGCTTGTTTTTCTCAGAACTGAGCTTCCAGACCGAAACTTACGCCTACGTGTTGTTTTTAGGGGGGAAAGGGGGATGAAGATTCGTCCAGAACTCGAAAAAGCAGTGTCGGTAAAGAATACCGACACTAGTAATTTAATTTGTTTTTGCAGTTTCTTTGTTTGCCGTCTGAAGAGAATGGTAATGTATAATCAAAAAGTGGATTTCAGTCCACGCTAATGAAAATTATTTTTTTTAACATGAACATACAAGTTTTGATCGAACTTTTCAGCTGCCAGGTAATCAAAATGACATTACCAGTTTTGTTTCCTTTATTCTTTTACTTGATTTTAATGTAAACTGAATTTTAATAAAGAACAACAGTTCTCTTTGGATAAGAAGAAATATATTTTTGTAATAAACTACAATTGTTACTTTTCTTTAATTAACCATTAAAATATTACAATAATTAATCATGCATGAGAATAACTAGTTTTTTTACTTCCCTTAGCTATAACTATCTGATTACTTAGTTACTCGCCATAACGGTCTAATTTGCACATCTCAAATCCAAAAAGTGAGTAAATAGCAAATAAAAAATCCAGATATGTAGTAGAATGTGGTTAAAGGGTTGGAGTCGATTTTTAATGGGATTGTTAAAGTTTAGTTAAGGTAAGCGAATACCCAAAATTTCCCAAAATTCTAAAATTTTTACTATTGCTTTAATCTTTTCCAAATTTGGCATAGTGATTTCAAATATAATGAATAATTCTATTTAGGCTTTTGTTTTTATTTAAATATAATTTATTTATTTTAAACGGTGTTTATCTACTAAAAAAAGAGGTTTACGCCAACAAGTCTACCACATTGAATTTTCATTCTATGAACATTTATTATGTGTTAAATTCTTCGTTTTGAACAGATACATGCAATGACCCTCTAGAGTAACATACAAATTACAAGAAAAAAAGTTATTAAGAAAAATGTTATAAATTAACCACAAAAAAGGATTTTTTTTCGATTAACTTACACTTGGACATTTTTTTAAAAAAAACTTGTATACTTACACCAGATGTTAGAGGTTCATGACACAGATATATATTGAAATAGCATCTGTGAAAAATTTCAGGTAAATTAATGTAAAACTTTTTATGCTAGAAGTGTTGGCGTGAACCCCTTTTTTTAGTTGAAAAACACCGTTCAAAATAAATCAATTATATTTAAATAAAAAAAATTGCCCCAAAAGCATTGTTCATTATATTTGAAATCACTATGCCAAATTTGGAAAAGATTAAAGTAATAGTAAAAATTTTAGAATTTTGGGTATTCGCCTACCTTAACCAAACCATTTCCTTGCGTAGATCCTACGATTCAAACAGTCATCTTTATTCAAATTGGTTATTATTATTTTTTTACATTAAATTAGTTATTTTCTTCTTTGTGGAATGTTAAACGTAAAAAAGCATTTAATATTTTAACTATGCCAACATAACAAATACTACTTAATTTTTCATCTGTTATCCAAAACTACGGCGAAACTGTGAAATTGCAGTTATGTTAAAACTTGTAGCTTTCTCATAATCGTTATTTCATAATAACCGCACCGTAAAAGAAATTCTGTAATAAAAAATATATAGCACATTTGCTAATGTGCTATATTTTTTTAAATTAATTAATTAATTTTTTAATTTAATTAAACATAGCGCATGTTTCTATTTTTACTGTACAAAAGTTACAGGACGCATAACGTAGCCAAGTATTTGACTAGCTGGGACCATGTGACACTCTTTAATGATTGCCAATTCCGCTACAAGGTATAATCCAACTAAAAGTCAAGAATAATTAAATACATATTAATGTAACTTTTCTAGTCGATAAGTTTTTTTTAAGATGTTACCTTTGGGTCATACGCTTTTGTGAAGATAAATAAACAGGTGGTGAAGTAGATCCTTTCTTGGTTTTTAAACCTAATTACAACCGAAATCCTTTCTAGCTGTGTTTTTCCAATTATGCTGTGAACTTTAGAAAATATTGCTAAGCGTGAATTGTCGGAAATGAAAAACAGCTTAACTTGCTCTAATTCTAATTGAGTAAATAACAAAATAGCACACTTTAGTTAACTATTTCCGTCTTGGTACTGTTCCGTATCCCCAATTAACTAAATATTATCGAAATAGCCAAAAATTATTTCTAACACTCTGACCGAAATTGTACGTTTATGGTTGTTGTGCCTATAGACATCCCATGGAAGAGGATTGCCAGCCATAATTGGTAAACTCTTGCTTTAAAAGCTTTTGTAATAATTGAATATTGCTGATTTTTACCCAGAAATTATCACCAACAGTGAGACCAACATTTTCACAAGTAAAGCTTCCCAATTTAAACTTCGTATAAAAAGATAAATATTTTGATATATTTGTGAAAAGTATTACCTTGTGAATAACCATAACCATTTTGGTAGCTTCCTTCTGCGAATTGGCTTTCATTGGCTGGTTGCGATACTTGTAGCCATGGAGCATTTTCTAATCCTGAAATAATTAAAAACTTTAAATACACTGAACTAAAAATTTACTCAGGCAAAAAAAATGTTTAAAACAATCAGAAAAAGTGGTGAACTAATATGTATAGCTTAATATAAAAAAAGTTTGGTGTATTTCAGATAATTTTTCAATAGGATTATTTTTTCAACATTTTAGTAAAGCGTAAAAGGAAATATCTGTCAGGTTTCTGTGAAGCAATTTCACAAAAGTTTGTACTTCATTTGAGAAATACATTATTACTCTAAAGTACTAACTTTACCTTTATTAAATTAATTATAAAAATATTATGAAAATGAGAAATTTTCAAAAATGTTCTTAAATGTATGTGAAAAAGCCCAGAAATGCAGTAAAAACTCTGGATTCAATATTTATCGTTATTTAAATTAGTTATCTTTTTTTTTATTTACGAAGTATTTAATTTAGTGGGATGTCAAAAGTAAAAATAAATTCTATTGTGAATTTGCCGGCATAGCTATAACTGCTTTCCCAACTTGCATCTTTTGAGGGAAACCAAATAGGGAGAATATTTTGAGGGAATCAAATAAACACTCTTCTATTTTTTAAAAATATATACAGATGAAAATAGTACATTTTTTGAATAAAATTTGTAAATTTATTTGTTTTAATTTAAGAATATTGTAAGAAACTGATGCACAAAATACGGTAAAAGCCGGGTCGAACGATTGGAGGGTTAAAATATATTTCTTTAAACTGATCCCCAGAAATTAATTCGTTATCCACCATTCAGAAATTATTATTAATAAAAACCGAAAACCGACACTATCCAACCTAATTGACAGTCCCATAACTATAATACTTCCAGTTTAAAATTAAATCATCATTTACAAATTTCGTTAACTAGCATCATCCAAATGTAATTTCTGATTAACAAGTTTCCGGGTCTGCTTAACAACTTTAATTCCTGGTCGCAATTTTTATTTTAAGGATATCAATGTCTTTAATCCTTACCAAAAATTGGTAACTCAAACTTTGATAAATTTTGTAATAATTTAATGTTGTGGATTTTTGGTCATGGATTAACTCGAGTGGGACACTAATAATTTAATGCTTAAAGCTTCCCACTTTTCCCATTGGTATTACTATAAAACCGGGTAAAAAATGTTACATTTATAAAACAAAATATCACCTTGGGGAGGGCAACAACTGCATTGGTAATTTCCGTCTACAAATTGGCTTTCATTTGGTGGACATGATTCTTGTGGTCTTGGAGCATTTTCTGTTGCTGAAATAATAAAAAAAAAACGTATAATGTACTGCACAATCACATTAAAATTCCTTTTCAAAACATCAAAATAAAAATTTAACCAATATGAATTGCTAAATGTAAAAAGGGGTGGCGTGCTCCAGACGATTTTCCACTAAGCTTCTTCCTTTTAAAATTTTAGAGTAAGAAAGAGTTTAGAGAGCACGTGGAAATATTTCTGTTGACTTATCCAATTTTACATTGAGATATTTATATGATGTAGTTATACTTTTACTGACCTCCACATGCATTTCTTTCTTGCCTATCAGCCTCTACTAAGCTTTCTGAAATAAAAGGCGAAATACAGATTAAAATATATTATTATACATTTAAAGTTTAAATGATAAAAATGAATTGAATTTAGCAAATAAAAGTAATCGTTGGAGTGTGTTACATGATAAAAAAATATTACTGTATATTAAATTAGATATTTAAAAAAATTGATTAACACAATGTTTTTCGTAAATTAAATAAAATTTGCTTGTGCTTATTATTTGAAAGTATAAAATTTTTAATAATCATTTTATTGCCTGAAAAATATACTTAGTTAAACAAAAAAATATTAATAGAAAACAGGATATTTTGAACAATGGCTAAAGTGTGTTGTAAGTGACAAAACTAAAATAACTATAAATAATAATAAAATTTTGAACTGGTCACCTAATGATCACATGAAAGTTTTATACAAGAGAACAACGGTGACCAAAACTGAAGTACAAGACTTAAACTCAAAATAAATATGAAAAGTTCTTTTTATTTTGTGAAAGTGCTTGCTTTATAAATCAAGTTATAAATTTTATTTTGAGGTTTTTTTTTTTAGTTTTTAGTGAGTATTTTAAAATGTTTCAGAAGATTGGTGCATGGTTTGGGAGAGCAACAGACTGGAGCAACAGTTTGAATATTCAAAATTATCATGAAGTGATATTTACAGATTTTCTTTAAATTTCTAGAAAATCTAAAATTCCAGAAATATTTTTGAGAATAAATACACCAAAAAATCCATCAATCACTAGTACAGCAAATTTAACTAGGAAAAAAAATTATTCACTTATGGAGGAAAGTTTTTAATTAATATGAATTTCATCATGCTGTTTCAAAGTTTTTTAAAATAGATTCTGGATCAAATCTTTCTATCTTCTATTGTAAGAATTCTTTTTACATATGTTATAAAAATTAAATCCATTTAACACCAAAACTTTAAAAAATTATTAACATAAAGAAATGTTCAAATTTTAAAGTTTGTTACATTTGGTCAGAAAATATCATTTTAAATGTCACTCAAACATCATTTTAAAAAATTTATTCAAATAATAATAATTTTGTACAAATTCTTTTTGTGCAATTATCCATATACGTAATCTGTTTCAGTTAAAAATACTGCATGCAAACAGTAAATCATAGCTTAATTTTTTATAACTTATTAAAAATAGAATCGGTTGATTTCCTAAAATAATAAGAGTACAATTAAGTAAACCCTTTTAGTCGGAAATTTTAAGAGAAAAAATATTATCCCTTATGGTTGGTTAAAATGTTAGTAAAAATGAAAGGCTTGAAAACCAGAAGAATTTTTTGAAAATAGTTTTTTAAAGTTAAAGATAATACTGAATAAAGAAAATATTTATTGAAAAAAACA
The DNA here is from genome assembly GCA_023701765.1 of Hylyphantes graminicola. Taxonomy (NCBI): domain Eukaryota; kingdom Metazoa; phylum Arthropoda; class Arachnida; order Araneae; family Linyphiidae; genus Hylyphantes; species Hylyphantes graminicola. The sequence goes on from CM043123.1 coordinate 35,869,294, forward strand.
CTAAGTTTATTTGCAGTTGAAATAATCAATCGGAATTAAGTTTTAGCTTAAAGTGCTATTTTGTCAGAAGACTGTTAAAGATCTGTAAAAATATAATACATTTGAAACATATTCATAGCGCATTCTGCTGTATTTGATTGCATCAAGTGCTGTAAACACCATTATACAAAACTTTGCCGTAGTTTCTTATACATCTCGGGCGATATGACCTAGGGGTCGGAGTTAATATTTTCTACTAATCGGGACTAAAAGTTGCGACGGGTGCCTACTCGGTATCGGCTCGTCACTTGTCTATGGTTCTAAATTATAAAGCCCTTTGATAATAGCCCTCGTGTAGCTAGAGCGCGACGATAACAACTCTATCAATTCAAAGTTCGAACTGGATAGTGGCTGAGGCAATGTGCTTGAAAAGTCACGTTGTGCTTAAAAATTAACTGTACAAATACCTAGCAGCGGGGTATAAAAACGGTCTACTATACCGGAAATAATTATTTCAAGGACCGAGTTCGTTTCTAAGAGTATGGATAAAGCGCACATGAAAAAAGAGTTGCTGTAATATTCATCGCATATCTTCAATATTCAAATCGTGCTTTCATTTCCTAAGGTTTCATCGAAAATAATTTAACGTTTTAATTTCGAATTATATAACGTATTTTTTTATATTCTATAAATTATACAGAGAAATATTTCAAAGGTTTCACTTATGCGCAATAGTCCAGCATATTATTTTCAAGTAATATTTCTTATGCACTTCATAGGAAGTCTATTCTAAGAGGGAAAACAATACCAAGGAGATTCTTAAACTTTTATTCCAAAGTGTACAACTTTATGGAATAATGTTTGTCGTATTTCGGCTCCTGAAAAAAATTAAACGTTTAGTTTAGAACTTGAGTGCACTTGCACTATAAAACAAAATTGTAAATTTTACAGAATAAACATATTTACAAAAAAATAGTGTTACTATACTGTTTAAAATAGTTGTTATGTAAAAACATGCCGTTTAAAGTAAACTTTTCCCCGATAAATTTCGTTGTTTTTTTCAATTTGTCTTAGAAAAAAGCATTTGCGTTAAAATTTCCACAATTGTTTGCATAAAATAAATTTTCTCTAAGTTATTCGGTATTCTTCTGACACAACAGTTGACAAGTTTTTATTTTTCGTTTTTTTTTATCTGCAAAAGTTTTTTTAAAGTGTAGAACAAGGACTACGAGTCGCTAGTAAATAGGGAACAAGAGCACCAAAACATAAAATATATTCTCAGTTTTAGAGCTACTATGCAATGAATTTACACAAATTGATGCTTATCTAAAATAACGTTTCCAGTTTAAACATTAGCTTCGTAACACTTTTACATACATTTTATCTAAATTTACAATAAATTTAAAAGCTTAATTATCATAAAAATTAATTTTAAAAATGGGGTACTTGGCTGCTTTATGTAATCTAATAACTTTTAAGGTATTCCTTAACTATAAATTATTGAATAAATTTCTAAAAATTAACATTAAACAAAATTTTCGATGCAAGTAATATTTTTATTTTAATAACTGCTTTTAGCTGCTGATTTGATCTCCATCTTAAAGCGCAAAGCAACTATAAGGCTTCCCTAGAAGACCTAAAGTTCATCATACACCTCTTATCCTAAAACAACTTTAAAGAAGACTTTTTAAAAGCTTTAATTAAACTTGTTTGCGTAATTGATGTTTTTAAACATAAGTTGAGCCAGAAGTATCGAAGTGTCATAAGAGAAAATATTCTTATACATGTCATTCCTGAGAAAACGTACAAAAACATGTCCCCGCAAGATATCTTTCATATGAAGAAAAGTTATGCTTCCACTTTAATAAATTAAACTAAGGAATATTTTATCTACTTACTAGAATTGAAACAATTCAAAAAATAATTATTTTGTGTACAAATTTGTGTCCACAGACTATGACAAATCATGTCCGTGAGCAGTCTCACTGTCATGTCCTGGAACTGTTTTTGTCAGTTTATACTAATTAAATACCAATTTTTCATAACTAAAGTTGATTTTTAGTTCAACTGACACTCTACTAGAACATACAAAACATAAAATATAAGCATTAAAATGAATATAAATATATAAATTCCGTGAAAATAAAATGTCCAACAGATTTTCGTCATGTCCGTGTACAACGTATTCTTTAGCTTGCATAACTATCTAGAATTGATAATAGTACTCTGTTTCAGTCTTATTAGTATTCAATAATATACTATAAACGTTGTATCTCGTCGATAGTTTGTATACCACAATAGATAAAAAGTAATTCGAAGTTAAAAGTTAAAAATAGGCCTTTGACAAGATCATAGCGTCATTTCTGTGGTCAAGATATGAGAAGGTAAGCTAATGATTTCTACCTATAATTTTGTATTTATAGAAAGAAATAAGGTATATATTGCCAGTTTGCAAGTTTCGTTCTCTAAAGCCTAAACCTTTTGCGCCTGGAAGCTCTTATTTAGGATTTCGTCATGTCCGTGTACCATCATGTCCGTGTATTCGGTCTATGTATTACTATATGAATAATTAATATTAATTGTATGATCTGGACTGATGTTATTTTTCCAATGCAGTACGTAAGGGTAACTCAAATCCAAAGTTTCAAAAACTTTCATCAATATTTTTTTAGAGGCCTCATCATTACTACACAAGCTCTGTTAATAAAAAAAAAACTATGTTTAAAAATAACACAGAAATTCTTCCCTATATATTTTTGTAATAAGGAACTTTTGTTCTAGGGTATTGGTGTTGACTAAAATATGTCGAGACATCGATGGTAGACTCCCGCGTGACAAAAGCGCGTTTTTGCCGCAACAAAAATAGAACTATCTTCCCTAGGCCTCATTCTTCATCGTCACTTTTGCTCTTTACCGAATTTCGTAAAAAAATATATATACTGTTTTTATAATTATTTATATTTTATTACAGTTTATGTACCAGTGACTAAATGTGTCGAGTTTTTTAAATCAGTCTACTCGCTATGAAAGTCTGTTTATTCGAGTTCAGCTTGTGTTAGGATCTTGGTAAACCTTTGGTAACGGCTGAGGAGTAAATTTAATTTATCGCAATTTAGTGAAAAACTGTCCATAGTAGTTTTGAACTGAAATTGAAAGAATTTACATGAAGAAAATAATTTTTAATACCGTAAAACTACGTAAATTGATTTCAAAATATGCTGGACACATGGGTGTCAGCATTTTTATTGTTATTTTACAGCAATTTTGTTTTGTGTAAGCAGTCGTAAAATTAAAAGTTTTTTTGCTTTTTTTACTGCTGTGAAAACTTTTATAACGACTTCAAACGACACCGTACACTAATGTCGTCAGACTTTAGACTCCACAAATTCAATGAGCACGTCTAAGTGTACTCTTTAACCCCCATGAAGTGTAGACACATTAATTATGTTTAATCCGAATAAGCTTATAGTATGGCTGCATTCAGAACCAAGAACCTTCTCGATGCGAAGCTGATCGATAATATACCTCAGCCTCAAAGGCCAAGTGCCGATACTCGTGCGTCTTACTGTAGCCGTTCTTGATAGATTCCCGCAAATGGCGGTTCTTAAAATTCTGTTAATCGTATTATCCTCCAATTAAAGTGTAGATGGGGAGCCCAGTCGGTTAGGCACTCACCTAGCATACGAAAGGACCCAGGTTCGGGTCCGGGCATCGCCGAAATAACTGCAGACCTATAAACAGCCCGTGCAGCCAAAATGTCCGACGAATAATACCCCGTGTAAGGGAGTGCACGTTAAATATCCTTCAAAATCCTTACGCCGCGTACGATGTCGCCCTTAACGGTTGCGTTGGGTGCCTATTTAGGTGTTGGTTCGTCACCTGACTGAGGTTCTAAAATACGACGCCAGTCGCCAATAGCCCTCGTGTAGCTCTAGTGCGACGATAATTCAAACCTAACCTAACCCGCAAATGGCGGTTCTTAAAATTCTATTAATCGTATTATCTTCCAATTATTGTAAAAATAAAGTTTTAAACACCCTTTGCAGCAGGTGTTGTTGATTATTCAATCCAAATTTTTTTTAAAACTTTACTTGCAAATTACTGAAATTATATTAATTTTAAAATAAATTATATTTGTAAATTGCTTCTAAATTACGTATATTTTGAATTGATTTAGTGTGACTTAAAACTTAAATACACCGGGGTATAATGGAGGGTGTGAATCCCTTTCTATACTTTACTAACTGTTCTCTTCACTCCCAAAAGAAATCCTACGCATACACTCTTTAGATAAACACATATTTTCAATTAATTATATACTTAAAAGTATGTTTAGTAAGAAATTTTGAAAAAAAATTAACGTTTAACATTTGATGAAAGAACCTCCGTAATGAACTTGAACTTCTTGCTGGTCATTTTCTTAATACATTTAATAAATCAACTGCTTTGGTATCGATATTTTTGGGGAGAACTTGAACATTCTAACTTATAATCGAAAAATTAGAATTAAGACAGTTTTAATACGAAGTTGTGAAGGGAATTCTACAAAGGTTTACGTATGGGTACATCTGGGGCGAAGATGCTATTATTCTATATCTTATAGTCCCGACAAATTTATTATTTTATTGTTCTAATTAAAAAATCAATTGAACCAAAATTAAGTAAAAATAAAAGAAATTATTGTAGTGAAAATCAATTTTTTAATTTTATAATCTTGACTAATCTATGCTATTTCTACAACCCGTCTTCAAATATTTGGGACTGTTTATTTTTAAGTTGTCTAGCACTTTTATTACGCTTAAAAAATTTCTATTGTTATTTGTGAACAAATATTTTAAAGTTCAGCATTTTATTTATTTTATCCGATTTCTGTTACCTTTTTTTAGAAACACGGTAACTCGAGTTAAGAAACAAAATTTCATCCCTAGCCTAAAAAACTTAAAATCAATCTCAAAACGACAACCGGCAGTTTTTAATGCTTTTAACTCTAAAATATTGGCGTAACTTGGTATGACGTTACTCCATAAAACTAACTTAGAACGGAAATAAAAGCCCATAATTATTTTGTGGGAGAAATTACTGAATTGGAAAAACTAATCCCTACTGGGGGATTCACAAATGCTCGCTTAACAGCACTTACTCTATAAATATCCCTTTTATATAAGGTTTTTCGAAAACAATATAAAAATTTGGTGAAACTTTAATCCGTAAAACCCTGTGGTGTCTTGCGTAATGACGTCAATGTTTCTAATAACAGTAACAGGTATTTGGATCTTCATATCTACCAATTTTTTCAGCACAGTCTTATATAAGCATTTCGTTGAAAGCGAAAATGGCATGATCCACTTAAAGGGTAACTTCAGAAGTTGCCGTTATATTTAAGAATCTTTATTGAGCTGTATCGAAAATATTTGGGGTTCAATTAGAGATTAACCCTATGAGGGAGAATGAAATCGGTTGAACTGTAATGTAATTTTTTTCACGAAATGGGATTAGATTTTAATATAGCTAAAATTGATTTTTTTTTTAAAAAAATTATACTTTAAATTTTAAACATTAGTAAAATTTTAAAATCTATAATTAAAAAAATGTATTTCTGAAAATACTAAAAACCAGGTGAAGAGTTTTTACTTTTGTATCTCTCAAGAGTTAAAACCACGGGAAAAGCCCGTTAACGATGTCTTGTATTATTGAACCCTGAAACAATCAAATATATCCCCAAACAACTTAGTTTAAGTTTAAATTTAAACAGTTTTATTTATGAATTCTAATGAATCATAAATTCTTATGGATCAAACTATGTATTCACGCATTTAAATTTTTTTTCGCTATCTAAGATTTAAAAAAAATAATAGAAATTTAAAAAAATACAAACCTTAAATATTATTTTTTAAATAAATTTACCGTATCTTACTGATTTTCTAGTTTTAGAAAATAATTCTTTTTTTTAATTGAACTAAATCTGCTTGATTATCTTATTCAAACTTATAAATTATTTATAATAATATTTAATTAAAATAATAGTATACATTATAAATAAATATTATACATTTTTGACAACAATAACATTTTATAGACATTTATCACAATGAATTATTCACGCTACATAAACGAAGGGAAAATTTATAAACGCAAAATCAAATTATATTTATTATACAATTAGTATTTAAAATATAATAATATTAGGCGACATTTCTAATGAAAAAAATGTTCGAATTACGTATATTAATTGAACAACATAAAAGAGAATGTAAAAATTTGCAAACTTAATTTTCACACTAAATAAAATTTAAAACAATGATAACAATACATTTAATTTTTATGTAGCATGTTACTTATGTCTTCATATTTTATAGCAAAGAAGTAATGGAAATACTTAACTAAAGCACAAGTTAAGTACAAAGAAATCTAACAAACTAATAGTAACAAAGAAAAAACGTAATGTTTTTTATTTAGTTTTTTTTCCTACCAACACCTTAGCTTTCGATCCCTTTGTGTTTTTAAAGAATTATTGCATTATAAAACTAATCGAAGTTGGTTTTTAAAATTATACTATTAATTATAGGTACATATTAAAAACTTGTAGATCCATTTCTAAATTTAAAAAAATGCCGGTTGCTATAAAAGTTTATGCCGGGAGTCATTCAACTTTCAAAGTTAAATTACAATTTTATTATTTTCCTTCTACAACAAAACACGGAAATCGATTTAAAAACTAATTTAATTTAAAATAATTGAGAGAATCACTAGAACTTAAAACCCAAAAATAGAAAAAAGTTTCTCACCTGGAGAAAAAGTTCTCCACTTTGTTTTCTTCCACTTTCCGCCTCCTCCCATGCTGGAGAACTTTTTGATCTCGGATGTCGGGATCTCCCTCACTTTTGCTCCAAAGCTTCACCTTGCAAAGGACAGAAGAGCGAAGACTTTTCGAAAAGAGACAAGCACGTCTTTTATTTCGCGCATTTGGCGGGGTTCGTTTGTAGGAGTCGTATGAAATATGTTGGCGACATATTTTAGGGATCGCCAATGGAGCGAAGATAATGTGGTTGGGCTTTGATAGAAAAGTTTTTGAGGGCTTATAACATAAGATTTAATAAAAAAATGAAAAAGATTTCTTCCAAACCTGAAACTATATATTTTTTGTAAATTTTTACTAGATCTAACTATGAAAATATTCAATCGTAATTTAAAGTTACTGAGACATATTGATAGAATTTAAAGTTTCTGAAAACTACCGCTATTTACACGTTGGTAGCTGTCACGCTATCGTAGTTTATACGTTTAAAAAATAAAATAATCTTGAGTCTCGAACATAATTATCTATAAATAGGGGAGAGAAGCATAATGAGAATTGTTTTGTATTTTAATTTATAATTGTGTTTTTTTTCCTTTCCTACCTATCAAATACTTCGGTAGAAAAAGGAAACTATCAGCAATTTTAAAAAACATTTGTTTACTTTTTACTGTGTTCAAAATCGAGCAAAAAAAGTAAAAAAACATACTTTATCACTCTTCAACAAAACCACGGAGAAAGAGTAGAAAAGAATGTTGCTGGGAAATAAAAGCTTCGAAAAAGGGTCAGAAACAAACGGGTCTAAAGAAATTTAAATGACACAGTAAGATAAAATCAAAGAAATATTTTTTAAGAACAGTTGTAATCCTATCTTGCTACAAATCTATCTTGCTGTACTAGCAAACAAGAATTTATTTGTTACTTTTACTTGATAAAACATTAAAAGGAAAAATGTTGACAACGAATTACACTTCTTGTGTGTAGTATTTTTGCGTAGTTCAAAAATAAAAACAAAAATAGAAACTATACAAACTATTTAAATCAATACAGGTCCAGCAAAAAACCATAGAATTTAGTATCATATTTTTAATTATTAAGTTCATTTGATAATTATAATAAATTGAATATGATATAAAATATCGGATTATATAAATTCACGGAAAAGTGACAAGGTGAACACCCGAGGAATTAGTTCCGAAACTGACCTAGTCAGACAAAAGAAGATCCAAATATCAGTTTTAAGATTTTGATTACAGGTATCAGTCATTTATTTCTATAAAAAATGAAGTTGAACGAAGGTCAATACGATATTAGAGTTTTCAAAAAAAAAATTAATTTAAGCTTTTATTTTTAGCCCACAAATATTTTTATACACTGCTCAAAACAATTAGGGGAGCTCATAGTTTAAGCCCTTTCACCCCCAATTGTTCCATCTGGAATCTTTAGCTAGCTATTTTTTTCTCGCACTTATTTATCTTTATATGGGATAATCATGTATTTTAAAGTATTAAATATTCTTTGTTTTAATTAAATGAAAATATGAAAAATATAGTAAAATAAAATTCATTCTGAAACAATTTTATTACATAAATTGACCCTAAATTCTTCATGCTTTCATTTTAAGATGTTTAAAAATTGATTCGAACTAGTTTTGACAGTTTTACAAAATTATTTATTCAAAACTTATGATTCCATTTTCCCTTTAAATTTTAGTTTAAAAAAATTAAGATATTTTCCCCTGTGTTTTAAACATTTAATTTTGGATGCATAATTAATCAATTTCACAAAATTTAGACTTTTAGAATAGAAAATAAAAAGTTGGACTGAAAGGATTAACTAAAGTAAGCAAAGTGCTTCCCAAATTGTTTTGAGCAGTGTATCTATGTAACTCGCCTTTATAAAGTACAAAATAAAATTATTCTAATTTAATTCTTAACAAAAATAAATGTTTGAATATATTTAATTACAAGCAGTATGGTCCCGTCTTACTGGGAACCCGTTAACTTGGCATTGCTTCCTTTTAGAGGCATGCTTACTTGTGAAAATGCACTCAAAATCAAAGCAAAATTAAATTCGTGTTGGCGCATGCGCACTAAAAAAAGCATACACTAATAGAGGATGAAGCAGCCTTAGGGCGAGCGCATATCTCAGCCAAACTCAATCAAACTAATAGAGGATGGCGTCAAGCCCCCGTTTCGGCCCGGTCCATGTATTTTCAAGCCCTGTTATGGTCCCGCAATCCAACGTGGATGACGTTTTTATTAAACTAATTATATTAATTAAGAATCACAATCAAATATGAAAAAACTAAGCCTCAGGTGCACACGTAGGTATTAAAAGGAATCTATATTAAAAATTTCGAATTTTTTAGAGCAGTCTAAGTAGGTCTTTTGCGATCCACAGACATCCACACAGACAGACTCTTTCTTTTATTATTATAGATGTGTGAGGGATTTACATGCGTATGTATTCGTCAAGAAAATGTTTCTTTCCTAAAACATAACTGTAGCGTATAGCTCTAGTGCGACGGTAATTCAACTCAACTAAAACAACTTCAGTTTTTTTTTAAGCTATAAGAAATAAAGAATAATAAATTCATGTTTCCAAATTCTGTTACTTAGTCTCCTGGGTGAGACAATTATTTTGAGCTACCTTCTTGCCTATTTCCGTAGAGAATAAGGTTTAAAATTGAAATATATGTTAATTTAAAATACGGGAATTAATAAATCAAAGTGAATTTTTATCTCAATGCTTACAGACAAAACCTTGAAAAAAAATAACTAACTAGCATGTGTATGAAACATTTGTTTATTTTTTACTTGGGTCCAAAATCCAGCAAAAAAATTAAATTCATATTCATGAATGTCACTCTGTCATGAATCACTATGTTCAACAAAACAATTTCTAAATCTGACCCTAACGGATGCATTGTGTGAGTTATTGCACATTAAATGTTCCCAAGTCCCGACGAAGCTGCGTACGATGCCACCCCGGATGTCGGCTCGTCACCTGACCGTGGTTCTAAATTACGATGCCCGTTGCCAATAGCCCTCGCGTAGCTCTAATGAGACGATTCCAACTAAACTAAAATGTTGTTATATTACATATGAATTGTATCAAGAATGTGGTTTGAATAACCAGCCATGTGATTTTATTCAATAGCGAAGCAAGAATAATAAAGCAATAAAAAATCTTATAAAATAACACGATTTTCTTATGAATTAAACAATTTGAACTTTATTTTAATCTCAAATATTCAGCTATGTTAGAGTGTTACGTAACGAATTAGTGTGAATTGCATATCCTCATGTACATATAAACAAATTCCGAATGGAAAATCTCTTCACACCATTCCTATACCAATCAGTACAACATTTCCCTCTTTGTTTGCCATACTCACTGTCAACTGATAACTCCCAACTGTCTCTAGCATGTGTATCCACAATCTAATACTATGTTTAACTTTTTTTATATTTTCATGTAAACACTTATGTTAAAAGATTTAGGAACGGAAAGGAAAGACCCTCATGGTCTTGAAAACAACGAAATTCGGGGCGCCAAGCTTCATTAAGAACTCCCTTCAAAGGGCATATCTTCCACTATTTTGTACGCTTTGCTATTTTGAGAAATGTAGAATAAATAAAGAATTTTTCTAATGGGGTTAAAATGTTAACTAGGCTTTTTTTTTAATCTTGTGAAAGTTTTCAGAGTAAAACAGACGTCAAGTATTTGTAAGAATATTTAAAAACATAGATTAATACTTAATAGCATGGAGATAATTTTAAGACCAAAATCAAATTTTTCTCGTATCTAACCACTTAGAATGGTAGAAATGTTTTACAAATCTTTCCATCGCCATCAACCAAAAGAAAGCTTAAGAGAATAGTTTACTATGATCCTATAGTAACTAGCATACAAGAAAAGATTCTTCACTTGCCTTTTATTTAGTACTGAACGAAAATTGTAAGAAAACGAGTAAAAGCAGTTTTTTTTTTTAACTGAGACACTGATATTCATACGCATAACCAAACTTTGTATATCAATTAAAAAGAAATTTTTGATTATACTTATTTATTTGCAGCTTATAATCGGCAGAACTTAAATCTTGAAATTAACACTTCTATAATGGAAGTATACTAGAATTATAAGATTTCTATATTGGACTACAATACTATAGATATACATATTTAGATGTATCTCAGATCTTTGTTGTTATAGGTAGTTTCGAATTCTAACTATCTTTAGAGTTGGACAAAATTATTGTTTTTTTTATAAGAAAATATGTCTTATCTTTTTTTAGATGCGAAATTATTTCGAAATTCGAACGTTTAGTAAAATTAACTACCAAAAGCGTCTAAATGCAAGACGCTAAATTTTAAAACTAAAAGCGAAACGTTTGAGTTTTGTACTTTATATTTGAACTAAATAAACTGATCTGAATGAGAAGGAAAGTTATATTTTATGCACAAAACTTCATCTTTATGAATCCCTAAGATTGTAAATTTTTTGATTAAATAAAATCCGGAATGATACGAAACAATCGACTGAACTTTGTGTTCAGCTCGAATCCACTACATTGCAATTAAGAAAAAAACTATATATTTGTCTGGAAAATACAGGAGTGTAAAAGTTAACAAAAATAAGAGATAATGTGTGGGAAAGTAGTCTGGTTTCTGGTTTTTGCATGAATTAGAAAAAAAAAAATCAAGCTGGTGTGGGGGATGGGGGGAGAGAGGAGAGAGAGATTCGACTGGTGAAATACCACCCAGGAGTTTTAGATTATTATTATTATATTATTTTTATATATGCATCACCGACTCACGGTGGTCCAATAGAATGATTTTATTCACACATTTTAATATTGGACAATAAAAATCGATGAACAGTAAATATTACTGATATCAATTTTATTAGCGTCCGACCAAGATTATGTTTTTATATATTTTGTCACGAATATGAAATGAAAGGAATTAAAATGTAAGTGTTTTATTTTAATTTTTGGCAATTAACTACGAGTGTACAGCCATTACAAACTAGAAAATATTTTACTAAAACTATGAAAAAACTGAACTTCTACGATCTAACTAAATTTTAGAAAACAAATATTAATTAAAACATTAGCTTGAAAAAACAATGAATAACACCCATCCTTTGTGAATAATCTTTTTGTGAATTTAATATGAAATGTAATGTTCCTTGACCTTTTACAGAGTTACATCAGACACAGTTACGAAGTGTTTCCGTCCATATAATTACATTTTCAATAACAGTTGTCTAAGGGCAGATGCAAATCGGAAGCCCTTATATTTAATAACGTAATTTAAAAGTTTCTTATATAACACATTATGATGAGATTTAGCAAGAGTTTTGTGTAAGATAATAAGTTGAATATCAGCCAAATAACGGTAACCCAAAGTTTGCATAACACTCATTTCCGACTAGGATTGAGACATTTTCAAGCAAAATATGTGAAAATGAACACTGATTTAGTTTTTTTTTTTGGACAATTGAATTTAATAATTATTTAAAAATTAATTTGTTTTCGTGTTTTAATGAAATTATTACTAGAAAATTGAATTCGCAATTAAATGATAGTATAATATAATCATTAAAAGTCACTGATGCCACACCATTGCGACAGATGAACTTTCATTGAAACAAAAATTTGAAGAATAATTTGCCAATATTTTATAAATTCGTTAAAAATGACCACACATTGATATCTTATAAATTAAAATATGTCTGCTTTTTTTTATTTCAAATTTTATTCATAAAGAACTTATAATGGCCATGTTTCAAGTCATGAGTGGCAAAAGTTTCAGCGGTATTGTTTTCATTCTTGAACCTTCCGAAATTACATTTGTTTGGAACAATACAATATTTTCTTACTAAAACGTATGTCGCGTACAAACTTTTCTTTCAGTAGAACTAAAGCTCTTCTCTGTTCGTAAATCGCGTTAAATTGCTGTCCCACAATTTCGCTGAATTTCTCCATAATTCAAAATATCATCTAAACAGAAGATTTCCATCAACTTTGGCATTGAGTAATGCTTCGCTGTAATCTAATAATACCCCATGCTTTAATAAATAAAAGGAATAAAAACAACTTGCATGTAAATTACTCTAAAATTGACACAGCAGTCAAAATAAATGCTCATTTTGAAAGTGAAATCGAAACAACTATTGAAATCGTAGGAAATGCAAAAAAAAAAAACTCCAGGGGAATTAATCATCTTAACATCATCTTGTTACATCATCATCCTCCCCATTCCCATTCAATTTATTCGTTTTGATTATATTTTTTAGCCTACTTTTCTTTTTTTTTTTAATTCGAAGAATTAAAAAAAAATAAAAAAGTAGGTATTGACATGCGGTCGATGTCCGTCCGTCTGTCCGTCCGTCCGTCTGTCCGTCCGTCCGTCTGTCCGTACCCCCCTTCCAAAATCGGTTCCATCCATCCGATCTTAAAAATTCTTTTTTTGTTGGAAAGCTATGACCTCAGAGACCCAACTTTCACACTTTTTGTCCGCATGTCTGTACGTCCGGACGGACAAAAATCTTATATCTGTCGACGAATTTCCCATTGAATTAGCATTGCAATTCAATTTCGAGTCATTTAAAGCGCTGTTTCCAAATCGACAATAGCATGATAAACTTATTTGGTTCCCTCGTAACTTGGCACAAATGTATAGTTCAACTTTAGATTACGATTTTTGAACTTTCAGGTTTCAAAATGTTCTATTTTTAGAGAAAATTAGAATTTTCTGAAAAAACTACACCACTTTCGCTCAAATCCGATCATTGCTTTTCTTTCCTGTTGCCATAGGCTGAAAAAGTTAAATTAAACTTTTACGAAAATAATTAAATTTAAAATGTTTATTTTATTCTATTACCATTTTCTTCAGAAACTAAATTCATTATTTGAAAAATAATTGACATGTTTCACGTGACGTAATTCAGCCAGTCTAAATTTTCGGATTTCTTTGTGGGTATATTTGATGTTTTTTTCATTGATTTTTCTGTTGACTGAATGTATGTACATCACACGGTGCTCCTTGATCACGGAACTTCTATATGGAATAACATGGAGAACCTCTGTCAGGAATTTTTCATGGAATTTTTTCGTGGAGATATGAAAATCGCATCAAGTATAGCTCTGACGTCTTGTTGGCGAAATCAAGTTTGCCAAATGGAGAAAAATCTACTTTATGCTCGCCAATGTTGATTTTTGAAGTTAGTACCCCTTGCTTAATCAGCTGTGGGAAGCCTTGTGGTTAAGATTTCGATCTCGTTATCGTAAGGTCTCGCGATCAAGTCTCGGTACCTTTGAAAACCCACCGAATATGCGGAGTACGTGCTCGCTAAATCTGTTGGGACCAAAAGTCCTGTGGGTGGTCATTGCGCAGTTTCCCACGGGTACATTTCCCTGGAGACTATTTCCCCCGCCTTCAGGGATTTGTCTAAATTGCGGAGGTGGAGTGCGATAGATGGCAGCATCTGTCATGTATGTGTGTAGGTGTTGTGTCTGTCTTACTCGCCAAATTATGAACTAAAAAACACCAAATGGGTCAAACGTTTTTTTTAAATAAATAATTTATAAGCTGGTTGGCTGTTCGAAGGTCATTGTGTTGGTGATGTATAATGAGTGTTTGTTGTAGCTATATCTATTTTCTCGCCAAATTGTTTCCCAAAACGCGACAAATGAGCCAAAAGATTTTATGTATTTATGAGGGAATTGTGATGGCATTTATGAATGGATTTTACAGCGTATTTTTCATTTTGGAATTTTTAGGCTATGAAATTAGGATTTTATACTTCATAACGAGAGGAAACACACATAATCTTATAATCCTATAACAGGTTATATGGTTCACAAACTTGGGTCGATTTGATATTTTTTTAATCCATGCTAAGAACGGGTAGTCATTAACTAGTTTATTTAATAAAAATATTTGAAGCAAAATGTTTTTTCCTTTATCAAATTGGAATGACGTCATAAAATGTAGCATAATGTGAGTCTTTGAATGATTATTAATTGTTGACAAAGAAAGCGCCAAGGCATTGTATTTTTCGTATCAAAATCTGGTTAGTTTTAATTTACATTTCTTATTTTTCAGTGCAGTTTGGAGAGGTTTTTGTTATTAATTAATCAATTTAAAATATCAGGTCGTTTCAGATTTCTATGTTCAAACTTATAAACTCTCCAAATGTCGCTGTAATGGATGCTAGGATTTGACTAAATTAATTATGACTTAAATTATTAAGTGTTCTTCGAACTTCATGCAAATTATGTCTGCTTAATTTGTTCTGCGAACAAATTAAGCAGACGATAAATTATATCAATTTTATTTGAGAAAGAAATAGAATGAAAATATTTCTTTTGGCTATATTATAATTCCACAAACCTACGGTTGAAAAATATCGTCTGAAAATAAAATATCGTCTGCCGGTTCGCCATTCGCGTAAATATAAAACTGTTTTGAAAAGATTACGCATGTTTTAGAAAGAAAAAAAAAGCAGTTGGTAAAACTGTTGATTTTCCTCGATTCCTTATTTTTAAAAGAATACACTTTTCGACTTAAACCAGTTATTTATGAACTGATAATAAGTTTTTAATTTAAATTGAAACTTAGGCAAATTAATGCTATTTGTTGTTGGTAGCTCTGTTCATTAAGTAAGTTACTTTTTTTTGACAATATTTTTGATTGAACACATGTTAACCATATATTTTTTTTAAGTTTTACTAAATTTTCTGTAGTGTATTTTTTAAACATTCAGTTAATAAAATAAATTCCTTTAGTAGTGTAGTGTAGAAATTGAGATCATGCCTATTTCGATCTTCTAAGTCAATTCACACTCACAAGAAGTAAAATATTTCGCAAATTTATTTGTACCTCGAAGTGTTCATTTTTTATTCTTAAAATTTTTTGTCATAAATGTTTGTGTGGTACGTTTTCAAAATTTAATTTTAATATATTATATTGCTTTTGTTCATTACCGATCATTTTTATATTCAACTAAATTTTGAAAATAGTTTTGTCGTAAATTAATCTAAAAGTTTTTAGAGTAATTAAGGTTTTTTTTTATTCTAAAACGAATATGCAAAAAAATATATTTCGAATGGTATTTTTGAAAACGAACATATGCAAAGTCAATTATTGAATTGTTGCTTCGTATATTCCGAATTTCACCTCCCCAAAACTGAATATTTATTAAAAAAAATTTTTTGACAACTTTTGAGTGTCAATTACGGTTACCTTGGCAACAAAGTTGACAAATGCATTTTCGAGTAATGTTTAGAGAATGTTTTAATCATAAAAATAAATTAAATGTAATTCATTTGAATAATAAATCTGCTGCGAAATGCTGTTCTTTATGAGAGTTAAATATTATTGAGTTTTTATGAATATCGAACGAAATTTATTATAAAAGATGAATTAGCAATTTGATTAACCTATTATGGCAGTTATGCCTTTGTTTCTTAGATTTATAAACATAAAAAAATAAATTGTTTCATTTATATTCAGTTTATTTTATGAAAACCCAAATGCAAAAGTTATGAAAGTTTGCAATATAATAATAATATTATTCTGCGAAACTTAATTTAATTTCTGATTTTATTCTTTGAAAAAGGTAATATTAGTTCAACAAGAAGATATGTTTTTTTTTTAATCAGGTTTTAAGCCCCAGTGAGACGTGATGGTGAACCTTTGGGTTTAAAACATTCAAATTTACAAAATAACACTTACAAATGTATTACTATTGGTAACAGAGAGAACATAGTAATTGTGTACTTTTTTTTAGAATCGCCTATGAATTGGAAAACTCTTTTTTCACTTACAAATAAATTTATTTTGTTGATTCCATTTAAGCAGCAATAATATTGTAATTAAACAATAGTTCTTGATGCAAGAAATGCATAAAGTAAAACTTTATCTGAGTTTTAAGAATTTTATTTTACGCATGCGCCGTTTGGATAAACATTTTTTGATAATCCCACGTGAAGAATATTTTGAAAGTTGCATACAAGATTTTATTACTATGATGTTATTCCAAGAGCCAAAAAGATACTTTTGTGCTCAAAAGCAGTTTTTGCGCTCTGTTTTTTTATGCCCTTTACTCTAATCAAGATTATTGATTTCAATAAATGATATTTTGACAATGATTATTAAAAAAATATTCTTTACAGGTTTTAAGACGAGATTTTCTACATCGTTTAAATTAATAAAAATTAACTTACTCAGAAACTATGCCTTTTCGTAAACCGTATACATTATCTGAGAAATAATTAATCTTCTCATTAGCATACCACTCTGGCGCGTTATAACATACAAGTTATGTATATTTACGTCTGCAAACCTGTTCATATTTCAGGACTTGGCAGATATTAGGTCAGTGGATTTCGGGCTCTCCTTTGTACGTTTAAAATTTATTTCCACTCATGCTAAATTTATTGCTTGGTTAAATATTGTCAAATGTATAAAAATTCTTAATACAGAAAAAATCTGGACTTAAACCATTGGTTGAGCAAACAATGGAAGAACACTGATGAATTTTTTCCCAACGAAACTAAAAAATTCTATTTTTCCTTTGCAGTGTAAATTTTTTGGTATTTTGAAGCTTCTGTAATTCAAAAAATGTCATAGAAAAAGTTTGAGTATTCGAATTTCGATTGCGGTATGAAATGGCCAGAAGAAAACTTACGAAAAAAGAAAGAGACGAAAAGCAAAAAGAAAAAAATCGTCTTAAACAGCAAAAAAGACGTTCTGATCCTCAAAAAAAGAATGTTGAACAGATGAAGAATACCGAGAGAAGACGAGAATGTAGAAAAGACGAAGTAGTGAGAGCAATCGAACAAGCGACAGATTCTGAGAGAAGACGAGAATGTAGAAAAGACGAAGAAGTGAGAGCAATCGAACAGGCAAAAAATACTGAGAGAAGACGAGAATGTAGAAAAGATGAAGAAGTGAGAGCAATCGAACAGGCAAAAAATACTGAGAGAAGACGAGAATGTAGAAAAGATGAAGAAGTGAGAGCAATCGAACAGGCAAAAAATACTGAGAGAAGACGAGAATGTAGAAAAGATGAAGAAGTGAGAGCAATCGAACAAGCGACAGATTCTGAGAGAAGACGAGAAGGTAGAAAAGACGAAGAAGTGAGAGCAATCGAACAGGCAAAAAATACTGAGAGAAGACGAGAATGTAGAAAAGACGAAGAAGTGAGAGCAATAGAACAAACAAAAAATACTGAAAAACGAAGAGAGTCCAGGAAAGATGTTGCCGTAAGAGCAGCTGAACAAACGAATAATAGTGAAAGAAGAAAAAGAAAAAGGGAAAATTCTGGAAATAGAAGAGCAGAGCAGAATCGTAATACAGAAATGAAAAGAATTCAAAGGTCTTCATCAATTAAAGTTCTTCCCCGTCTAGAAGCAATCGAACAACCACAAGTAGAAAACTTAATTCCCTCCACAGCAGCATCGTCCACATCACTTAATGAATTGGCACTGTACGATACATATAAAAAAGCTATAAAAATGGGGCCAACATTTTCTTGCATTTGCTGTGAAAATTTGTTTTTCCAGAAGGCGGTTCACATGATAGAAAAAGAACGTCTCACAGCTAAAATAATTTATTTTCTTCAAAATGAACTAAGTTACATCCTAAACAATGAGTCTTTTATTTTGTGCGGAACTTGTAAAATTAATATATTTTCATGTAAAGTGCCAAGACTTAGTATAATCAATGGTCTTACATTTCAAAAGAAACCAGAAAACCTGCTACCTTTGACAACTTTGGAGGAAAGGCTGGTGTCTCCACGTATTCCTTTCATGAATATTAGACCATTAGGAATCGACAAACAGTTTGGAGCACGAGGAAGCATCGTTAACGTTCCAGTGTCTGTCGACAACATGGTGTCAGTTTTACCCAGAAAATTTGACGAATCCCAAACAATACAACTGAAATTGATGAGGAGAATAGGGTACAAGAAGCCTTATCTCTACGAAACCATCAGGCCTTCGGTTGTGCATAGTTGGGCCGAATTTCTGGTGAAGCAGCCTCTCTACACCGAACACCAAATTGTCCTATCCAAAAGCTACTTGGAAGAAAATGCTAATCAAGTGGAAAATTTCATTGCTGAAGATGAAGACATAGACGCCGATCCAGTGGTCAATGCTGTTCAAGACGACTGGGACGAAGAACTGGGCGACGATGCAGAGGAATTTGACTTTACACATCTTGAAGAGACGCTGTTGGAACCGACTGAAGGAATTAAATTTGCCCCTGGTGAAGGGAACACCCCTTTATCCATTTTCTTTGATAAAGACTGTGAAGAGTTGTCTTTTCCTTCAATTTACCAAGGCATGCGTAGAAATACAAATTCGCGTTTATCTGTAAGGGATGTGGCGAAATCAGAGTTGAGAAGAACAGACAGGAGGTGCGCTGAGAACATACCAAACATTTTCTTTAAGCACATGCGATGCTCTAGGGACAGGGTGCATAGTTCGGTCTCCCTTTGCCTTCGAAAATCAAAAAATTTGGATGTTACAGCCGCTGACTTACTGGATGCAAAAGTCGTTGATAGTATCGTTCACAAAGATGCCGGGTACCAGGTTTTGAAGTCAGAGCGCTCTTCGCCCTCGTTTTGGGAAAGTAAGAAGAAGGACCTCATGGCGATGATTCGGCAGCTGGGATTACCCACCTTTTTCTTCACGTGTTCTGCCGCTGAAACTCACTGGAAAGAGCTGTTAGCAATCCTGCACAGCGTAGTTAACGGAAAAGAGATCACTCTCGAAGATGCAGGGAAGTTGTCTTATGCCGTAAAGAGGGACCTTATTCGAAAAGATCCCGTGACAACCGCAAGGTACTTTGAACACAAAATGCGTGAGCTGTTCAAAGTTATTCTTTCTCCTGTTGGACCCTTCAAAGATCATCCTATCCGGGACTTCTACCACAGAGTGGAATTTCAGCACCGTGGAAGTCCACACATACACTGCCTTCTGTGGGCCGAGAATGCTCCATCTTTCGATCCCGAAGGGTCCACGCTAGAATGCGCAGATTTCATAGACCACTACATCACGTGTTCATCGGACCATGAGTTGTCAAGCCTTCAAAAACATCGTCACAGCCACACCTGCAAGAAGACCAGTAAAGGTCAGAACTCATGCCGGTTCGGCCTCCCAGCTCCACCCATAACAAAAACCAAAATTTTACTACCTTTCATGGAAGACGAAGAAGCTGATGAAAAGAAATCGGAGCATTTCAAGGCTTTGCAGGATTTGCTGACAAACATGCACAGAGGTAGAATTCGGTTCGACACTTTTCAAGATTTTCTTCAGCACTTAAACTTGAAATCAGAGGAAGAATATATATCCCTCTTGCGAAGCAACTTGAAAAAGCCTACTGTTTTCGTAAAAAGATCACTCAACGATTTGGCCGTGAACACATACAACTCTACCATCTTATCTCTGTGCTGCTCAAACATGGACCTGCAATTTGTCATCGACGCTTTTGCATGCGCTCATTACATCCTGAGCTACATCAACAAGTCCGACAGGGGGATGTCTAAATTGATGCGTGACAGTCTTGAGCAGTCAAGGAAAGGAAATTTGGGAATCAAAGAGAGATTGAAAAGGCTGGGGAACACCTTCATAAACGCAAGTGAAGTTTCTGCACAAGAGGCCATATACCTGATACTTGGAATGCCCCTCTCCCGATGTAGTCGAGGCATCGTCTACATCAACACGAGTCCTGCCGACCAACGTGTCAGACTCGCCAAGACCACACTGCAGTTGCAAGAGCTACCCCCGGGATCAAAAGAAGTGTTTGCATCCGGTCTTCTTGAGCACTATGCCCAACGACCTCGCGTGCTTGAAAACACCTGCCTCGCCGATTTCGCTTCCCTCTTTGAGTTTTCAAAAAAATGCACCAGTAAAGTATCTGTGCCATCACCGGAAAACGACGACGAAGATCCCCCTGAAACTCTTGAAACTGTGGCACATGATTGGCTTCCTTTGTTGGATGAGACTGGATACGTCCGTCGTCGTAACAAACATAAGGTGATTCGCTACAGAAAATATAATGAGACGCAGGACCCTCTCAACTTTTACAGGGAGCAAATAATGCTTTTCATTCCATGGAGGAACGAGGCTGTCGAAATAACGAAGGTAAACGTCCGAGAGAAGTACGAATCACATCGTGATTGTATCGAGAGAATCTCGAAAATCTACTCGGCGAAACAAGCTCAGGACGTGGACAGGATAATTCAGGAAGGGATTCCTCGAGAAGGCGATGACGAGAACATACAACAGGCGATAAATGAAAACAATTTCGAAAACGAGTTCGAAGTGTTCCGCCTAGGACATGAAGAAGTGGATCTATTCTCAGATGAGGCAAAAGAGGAATCGTCCGCCAATAAAGTGGTCCATTTTCAACCTCCAAAGCAGGTCTCTCCTCTAGAATTTTCCCAGCTCGTACGCTCCCTGAATGTTGAGCAGAGAAGGTATTTTCTTCATGCCCTTCACTCACTGAAGAATGGAAGAGTTTTCCAAGATTTTGTCACTGGTGGAGCAGGTACCGGAAAAAGCCGTTTGATAAAAACCATCTATCAGGCGAGTGTGCGGTTCTTTGCTAAAGCTGCCGGTTCAAATCCTGAAGCGACATCTGTAATCTTGTGTGCTCCCACTGGAAAAGCCGCTCATAACATCGGCGGATCTACTCTCCATTCCATTTTCCATCTTCCCGTGTCTCAATTCCAAAACGAGATGCCTGATCTCTCCGCCGACCTGACAAACCGTATCTGTTCCCACCTCTGCGATTGCAAACTTCTAATCATCGATGAAGTCAGCATGGTGGGACGGCGCCAGTTCTATCAGGTTGACAAGAGACTGAAGCAAATCTTCAAGAGCCACGAGAACTTTGGAGGAATCTCGGTCCTGTGTCTCGGAGATTTCCACCAGCTGAAGCCCGTCGGTGACAGTTACGTATTTTCCAGCGGGACAGCAAACCATCTGCAGAATCTTGGCCAGTCTCTTTGGGAGGGATTCTCAATTTTCGAACTGACGACTGTTATGAGGCAGCGCGACGATGTAGCTTTCGCAGTCGCACTCAATCACATGTCTTCGGCAGTCATGACGCCCGAAGACGTTCAACTGTTGAAGAGTTGTGAAGTGAAAACTGACCGGCAGCCACCGTCTTCTGCAATTCACCTGTTTCAGTCCAATGCTGAAACAGATGCATACAACAATACCGCCATCCTTTTCAAGCCAGGGGACAGTCTGACTGCTTCAGCAATAGATCACTGCTCTGGAGATGGGCCGCAGGGAAAAAAAGACGAGTTCCTGCAGCAGTTCAGGAAGAAAGGTCCGAACGAAACCCTTGGACTGGCATCAGTCCTTATCTTGAAAAAAGAAGTCCGCTACATGCTAAGAATCAATCTCGACACATCGGATGGATTAGTGAACGGCGCCGTTGGGACACTTAAGCGCGTGGATCAGGGAGATAGCCCTAAGTACGGAACCATTCCCGTGCGTGTATGGATAGAGTTTGAAGATCCCAATACCGGCTCCAACTGCAGAAGCACATTTATCGAGTGGATGAAGCGAGAAGGAATCCCGGACTCATGGACTCCAATCGAACCAGTCTGCAGGCAGTTGAGTACCGGAAAGAGAGCCCCATATCAAGTTGTTCGCCGACAATTTCCAATCGTGCCGGCAGAGGCCATCACCATCCACAAGTCCCAAGGCTCTACCTACTCTCAAGTCGTGCTGACCATTCCCAAAAAGATTGAGAGAAGTAGCCTTTACGTTGCCTGCAGCAGAGTAACTAGCGCCAGCGGTCTGTACATTTACGGGGAGTTTCGGCCTCCACCTCCTCCTCTGAATACGCATCCTGTTGTCCAAGAAATGACACGGCTCAAAAGTGAGAGTTCCGTTCGTCTTATGCAAGATCTCATTTTCCATGATACCCGTAAAAAAATTTTCTGCCACAATGTTCAGTCTCTTCATGCCCACCTCGAAGACCTGACTAGTGACCAAGATATCCTGTCTTTTGCTGACGTCATCGCCACTGTAGAAAACTGGAGTCTGTATAATGACAAGTACGATATCCCCGGATTCGAATGCATCCAACGTACGGACGGCAAACCACCCCGCACTCCTATGGGCATAACAACCTTCAAGAAGAACGGGACGGATGGAAGTTTTTTAGATGAGACCGTACAATACAGTGAATACGGACACCTTGAGTTGGGAATTACTAAGTTCGAGGATGTGTATTTAATCTTGGTCTATAAATCTCCAAACTATCCTTCTGACAGTTTATTTCAAAATCTGAATGATATGATGTCTGATCTCACTACCGACAAAATTGTCGTTGTTGGAGACTTCAATATCAATTGGAAAAAGTCGGCCGCAAAGTTCCAACCCTGGATGAGCAAACACCAGCTCCGAATGGCCTTGCCAGACTCTAGTAGTACAGATGCTGGAACTCAAATAGATTTATGTTTCACTACCATGGATTCTCTCAACGCCATATATTATGAGTCGGCGCATAGCTTTCACAAGCCGTTGTGGCTTTTTCTTTAAGGAGTTCCAATTTATGTTGGGGTGACGAATCATTGGCTACCAAAACAAGAATACCCTAGGCGTAATTTTTTTACCATTTCGGCACCGTTTCTCATCTTCCATTTCAAGATCATCCTACAACATCCTCAAGCTTCCCACTTTCCCATCCATAGCAATGAAATGAGTAACTTTTCCCTACTCTCTCACCCTAAGCGATCTTCAATTCCAGGATCCTCTTGCAAATTACGCTTCAGTTCCCTCCTTACACATCTAGGAAGTAGAAATGGGTGACATGTCCTCGTTTCCCAATCATGTGTCATCTCCTTTTCCAAAATCCTCATGTGATGTGCTCCGTTTCCCAACAATCACATCCAGAACCCTGAAGTAACTTCAACCTTCATCGTTGCGTTGCCTCATAACAACGCTCACTGGTTTCCAGAATAGTCAAATCAATTACTTGTTCCCAATGCCCCTGCGTCATCTTCCAAGCCAAGATCCTTCTTCAACGTGATTAGTTTAAGCCTTTCACATACAGAACACTGAAATGAATGACTTGTTCTCAATACCCCTTTCGTGTCATATTCCTTTCCAAGATTCCAAGTTACTCCTGCAAAGCTCACAATTTCTCGCTTTTCCAAGATTATCCTGCAATGCTCTCAAGATTCCGCTTTTCCAAGATTTTTCTGCAACGCTTCCAAGTTTCCGTTTTTCCAAAATCCTCCTACAAAGATCTCAAGTTTAAGTTTTTCCAAGATCCTCCTGCAATTGCTCTCAAGTTTCCGCTTTTCCAAGATCCTCTTGCAACGCTCTCAAGTTTCCACTTTTCGCATCCAGAATATTCAAATAGATGACGTGCTTCCAATATCCCCCTGCGACATACTCATTTTGCAAGATTCCAAGATCCTACTGCAAAGCACTCAAACTTCCGTTTTTTTCCAAGATTATCTTGCAATGCTCTCAAGTTTCCGCTTTTCCAAGGTCCTCCTTCAACGATTTCAAGTTTCCGATTTTCGCATCCAGAATATTGAAGTAGAAAATTTATTCCCACTATTCCCCTTGCGCCATATTCCTTTCTAAGATTCGAAGATCCTCATGCAAAGCTCTCAATATTCTGCTTTTCCAAGATCTTCCTGCAAAGCTCTTAAGCTTCCACTTTTCCAAGATCTTCCTGCAACGCTCTCAAGTTTCCGCGTTTCGCATCCAGAATACTCAAATAGATGACGTGTTCCCGATATCCCCGTGCGACATATTCATTTTGCAAGATTCCAAGATCCTACTGCAAAGCTCTCAAGCTTCCGCTTTTCCATGATTATCCTGCAACGCTCTCAAGTTTCCGCTTTTCAAAGATCCTTCCGCAACGCTCTCAAGTTTCCGCTTTTCGCATCCAGAACACTCAAATCGATGACTTGTGCCCAATACCCCACTCAGTGTCATTTATATTCCTTTCCAAGATCCTTCTTCAGGTTGATTAGTTGAAGCCTGTCACTTATAGAACATGAAACGGATGACTTGTTCCCAATCCCCACCACTTATCATATTCCTCTCAAGGAACTTCCTGCAATATGCCCCAGTTTTCAGACTTTTTACAACCAGAGCCCTGAAGAAACTTCTCGATTCCCTACCGTGTGTCATCCTGCTTACCAAGATTCTTCTTATCCTTGCGTCATATTGCTTTCCACGATCTTCTGCAACGCTCTCAAGTTTCTGCTTTTCGCATCCAGAATGCTCAAATCGATGACTTGTTTCCATCATTACCCCACCTTGTCATATTCTTAGCAAGATTCTCCTGCAACGTGATCTAGTTCCCGAACTTTATTAGTAGTTTTTAAATTCATTTGTTTTCAAAAACTCTTACATTAAAACTTAAAACCATCAATATCATGTATTTATCCTATTTAGCAACTTCAACTGCTTGTAAATGGTAATTTCATGTAACTATATACCAGAATTGATTTGCACTAAAATCATATCATTGAAGAAGCATTTTAGATTAAACCTTATATTAAGAGAAATGCAGTAATTGTATGTTTAATTTCTGCATAATGAAACGAAAAAAATGCACTTTTTATGACATATTACTGTCGAACCCCATTAACGAATGAACTCGAAGGGAGCACCCAAAGATTTCGTGTTAACCGAATTTCATATTAACAGTTAATATTTTTTTGCATAGAACCAGTGAATAATTTTGAAAAAATATCAGTTTATAATGTAATACAATAATAATACATGTATGCAATTAGTAACTCAATGATGATCTTATGGAGCAGAACATACATAGAAAAATTAGTATCTTTTTTTTTTTTTTGAGGAACAGCAATTAAGAATGCATTTTTTAATATAGTTGAAATATATATTTTATCAACATCATATTTAGACGCAATTTAAGCTTTTTTGTACACATTTGTAGTCAATACATTAAAAAAAATTATTTAGTTTCTAAAGGAATATACAGCTGCTTCCGATTCATTTTGAATGAATATCAATAAGTTTAAAAATTAAATGCAAACCATTTCGAATTTTATATGTCTTTACCTTTGACCTCTGCAGAAAAACACCTATGCTTCTCTTGACGTAATAATCTTGCACTTGCTGGCGAATCATGGAAGATCTCATGATTTTCCCAGAACCAGAAGTAGAAGACAATTTATTATTACAACGTTCGTTGCCGTTTTCGAAATTTTCAATTACTAAGGGGGGGGGGGGGGACAAGACCTTAATTGTTTAGGTTCGGGTTAAGCGGAATTTCGCCTAAAGCGATTTAGCGTTAAGAGTTTTTTGGCCATAGCTCAAAGCTTAAGTGCCGGGAAATGCTTTCAGTTCATCTTAAGCAAAATTTCGAGTTAAGCGAGTTTGTGTTAACGAAGTTCGACTGTTTTTGTATTTTAAAATTGTAAATAGTAAGTTGCATTGTAATTAGTATAAATTAAGCTTACAGTAATATGAAGTACTTTGTATCGATGATTTTTTTAATATTTTTTATTTTTCTTTTGAAGTTGTAATTTTATCCAACCTTGGCAAATTGTGTTACCAATAAAAATAGCTCAGATTTTTCAGAAAAATTTTAATGCATTTTGATATTTGATCTTTCAGTACTTTGTAACTTTTTATAGTGTTACATAAAAAAACGAATTTGTCATAAAACTCATTCGATCAGTCGACTGCCAAGTTTGGAAAACATTGAAATCCCTTGAGATTAATATGCTGTTTTTTATATTGATATTTTATAACTAGAATATAAACTTGTAAAAAAAACTATAAATAAATAGCGTATGATTATAATATAAACTTGTGTTTTTTTGATCGCTAACATAATTTAGTGATTACACATAATTCTTCTAACACAGTGAAAGGAAATCATTCAGAACTCTAAGAATTTCCTTGATTATTAGAGCAATAGGAAAGTAGGCTATTTTAGTTCTTATAGAACTTCTTGTTTTGAATGTTTTTATGAAATTATTTGAAAATAATCCCGTTGAAATATTTTTTTATTATGGTTAGTTGCTGATGTATAAATTGTTCTTTAATTGTGAATTGTTGATCAAAAATTAAGAATATAGATATTTTTATAAATTTGCCCAATTTTAATAAAACAAATTTGTAATCAATATTTATTAATTGAAAATGATTTTGTTTAGCCACAATAAAAGTTCTCGAGAGCTCTTATTTTCAGAGAAAAACATGATATTTTATCCTTTTAATGTGTTTCACATGTAATTGTATTCTTTTTAGATGGATGCAGAATATTTATTACTGCTGGGCCTTGAGTCGGAAAGTGATGACGATTCGGAAGCTATTGCTCTTTGCCATGAATTAAGGTAAAGGAGATTTTGGGTGGCGGATTGTGTAGAGAGGGGGGAGGATCTTGGGGAATTCCGCCTATATTATGAATTGGACGATGAGCGATTCATGAACTACTTTAGGATGTCCCTCATACAATTTGGCCAACTACAAAACATTCTGGCCACCTCCACATCTCTCACCGGGAAAAACTCTAATTGCAGAAGCTGTCTTCGGTGAGGACCTAAATCTTGCCGTATGTTTAAGGTAGGGTAGACTAACCAGTGAATGAACATTTAAGACTTCATGTTCGCCAGTGAATGAACACTAGGATATAATGACCAGGGCAACCAGCCATTGTCAGATAGCTCCCTACTACATGGGAGGAAGTCAGTTTTGCCAATCCATCTAGTGGAATGATTTTCAATCCTTATTTTTTAAATTATATTTACCAAATGTTCATTCACTGGGGCCTGTTCACTCACTGGTCAGTCTACCCTTATATTGTTAAAATATGTTTTAACAATACACAATAACCTTTATTAAACAGAACTGTTGTGGTCGAGAGGACAGTGGCCAAGATTGTTGTAGATGCGACCGAAAGCGATATACACGCCCATCTGCAGCCAATATACCTGCCCACTCCGTCCACAGAGCAGTGGAGGGCGATCGGGGCTGCCTTTGGGGGAAACTGTCAGTTTCCCTTTCCCAACTGCCTTTTGGTGCATAAGATTGAAAACATGTCACCATTAGAGCCCCTCTCCGATCTGGATCCGACTTTAATTACAAGAAGGATTTTTCAACGGTCCTACTGGCCGTTGTCGATGTCAGCTATCAGTTTGTTGTGGCCGATGTGGGGTCAAAGAGCCGTTTTCCTGATGGTGGCATCTTTGCCATCAGTTCTCTGGGGCACCGCTTTAGAAACAGGACCCTTGGTGTCCCAGAGGACAAGCATTTGACGAATCGTTCCCCTTCCTACGACACTTAATGCGCCCTTTCCCTGGCACTCAGCTGGATGACATCAAGAGGATTTCTAATTACCGGCAGAGCAGGGCTAGAAGGATTGTAGAAAATGCTTTTGGCATTTAGAGTGCACGATTTCGAGTGTACCGGAGACCATTTTTGAATGTAAATTAGAGACGGTGGACAAAAGTTGTCAAAGCAACTGTACAGAGTTGCACAACTATCTAGGACGAACAGGAGGTAACAGTACTCTAATGAGAATGAACTACTCTAATGAGAGTATTTCCAAAACCGAGGCAAGATACTGATATAATCAGTTGATAAACTTGCCTCGAATTGGAAATAATCCATCCAAGTGATTCCTTCCTCGTTCGGGATATGTTTTGCAACTATTTTATGAATGTTAGCCAGGTGACATGGCAAAGAGTTAATCAAATATGTTGTTTTAATTGTAAAATATTTTGTAAAAAAATAGTTCGTTAAATATTTTTTGTAAAATAATTTTTTTATTAGTTGTTTTAAAATATTATTTGTAAAATAATTTTCAACTCTGAATGAAATGGATCACTTTTCCTCCTATCCAGCTCTGATGCATTGTTTCGAGATAACTTTGGACGTTAGGAGTGCCAAATTTGCGCTGTTTATCGCTTCATATTTCGATGCAAGTTACAAAGCACTGATTTATTTTTCCTTTTTAGGATTTGAAAAGTACTGATTTCCGTTGTACTTTAATGAATGAATCTATTCTGTGCTGAGCTTTTGTCATGTATGCAAATCGAAGTCTCGTGATTTAGTGATTGATCTATTTTTATATGATTGTTTGTCGATTGTTATTTTATAACTTTGGTCAATAAAAAAAAATATTGTTAATTGTTGATATTAGTCATTTATTTTTTTCATTATTAACTAAATACAGCAAACTATACCTGTATATTGTAATAGAAAAATTCAAAATTATTATATTTACATTACAAGCATGTGAAGTTTTTGTACTTAAATTAATATTCGTAAATGATTACACTTAATAAAATATCATTGTTCCATGTTTATTTATTGTAATTTACAAAAAATAAATGGCATTTAATTATTAAAAAAAAGTTTCTGAAACTATATTTTATTAATTTAAATTGTAATTACTTATACATAGAAAATTTTTAACCATTAAATTAAATATTCATAATAAATTTTTAAAACATTACAATTCATATTCATAATACAAATATTGAAATGTTTTATAATTTATTAATATTAAACTTTAAACCTTTATAATTAATTATAATAAATTTTAAATTAACTTCTTTAAAATTAAAAATAAAATTGTCGTAAAATTTATGACTAATTTTCTTTTGACAAAGTTACACAAAGATAAAAATTAATGAAATAAAAAACTAACTCAATCATGATAACTATTTTAATCGAGTATAAATTTAAAAGAATTATTTTTAAATTTCTTATCAAAAGTTAATTCAGTAAAAAATTATGATTATTTAAATAATTCTTTAATTTTAATACAAAACATGTCCTCATCGTGACGCTATTGCCAATACTCTTATTCGCGGTAATTTGCAATCGATCGTATCATAGATGAAAATCAGAACTAGGAAATCGACAAATTTGGCTAAAGTTCAAGTATGCAAAAGAGATTTTAAAAAAAAAACTTATTTGTCTGGGTGTCTTTATAAGAATACATTTTTTCTGCAATCTTCAAAGAAAGTATGACTGTTTAAAAAATACAGCAGATGCCTACACACACACAAAAGAAAAGCCTGATGCAGACACTTTTTAAAAGGTAAATTTTCCATAGTTCTTGTCTCCCTTGTGGGGTTGACCTGAGGTGAAAAGATGACTTCAAACGCTTGTGTCTAGAAAGCGTTACCCGCAATCCATTAACCATAGAGATCAGTGCTTTGAAAGCCAAACTTCAAAAATCAGTGAAAGGCAGCTGAAAAGAAACTAAAAGGTAAAACACCAAACGCTAACATTTACCGAGAGGAAATATCTCACTTCCTTTAATCACCTGATTGGTTACTGTTTTTAATGACGTCATTCTAGAATATACTATTTGCGCATGCGTGTAAAGTTGGTTTGCTTAGCATTATTGATAATAATAAATATTAAAAACCAATTTTTTATTATTTTTTACATCAAAATTTAGCGAGAAGTTTCTGAAATGCATCCAAGATAAAATACAGAACATTAAATCTGGCAAACTAAACATGATTGCTAACGGGAAAGAGATATCTTTTAAGTTAGTAAAACAATATTAGTGGTGGTTAAGTTTTATCAACCGACTTAAATAAGAAGTCAGAATCGGCATCACACCACAATAAAACAGTTTCGGTACTGTAGGCTTTTTTTATATCTTCAATTATATTTCTATGCTTATATCAAATTAAAATTAACTCATTTTAACCAAGGAGTAAGATCCAATATACTACACTGGTTAGGTGGATATTAATTTTCTGCTTTAATTAAAAGGTTCTCTTATAATCTAGCTGACTTTTAGAAAACGTTGAATCATTATGTGGTATACTTTAAATTTTATATTTTAGTAATGGTTATTAACAAAAAAATTGTATTTTTTTTTTAAATAAATAATTTGAGTTCGCAGCATGGTAACTCAACTACTTTCTATATTACATAATGTTTAAATAAACTATATGATATTCATCATTTCTTTGAAGGGTCATGTTGCTTCAATGATCATGTTTTCTTAGAGTTATATTTTTGGACTTAAATTTTCATTTTTTTTTCAATTAAATAATTTGTTGCTTTGCAGGAGATTATCTCTATGTTTATATAAGCTGTGCCAAAGTCATCATGAAAAAAGACATTCAAACTTTAAGTTTCATTGAAGGGAATTTCATTGATGCTCCTTTACACATCAAACAAAGTTTGTTTCTATTTTTTTTATTTAGAATATTTCTGATGTTAATGCCTTCAAAAGATACTTTGAAAATCCTTCCTTACATGTATACATTATGACTTACAACTACTGAAAGTGTTAAAATATTTTACATTATCTGTCGGAAAAAATCCTGACACTAAATTTGTGTACATCACCAATCTAAATGATTTATCAGCATTTAAATAATTGGCTTTTCTGTTTATCTCTGTTTTTTTAAATTAAATCTTCAAATATGTATTTTTAAAGTTAATATTAGTTCTAAAACATGGTTTTGCATTGAATGATGCATTTATTTTCTAGGCTATCTCCAAGTATTTTAAAGCTATATATTTTAAATATCTTTTCTCAAGAGACAAGCACGTAATGTTTAATAAATTTGAAATATAACAGGCAAAACTATAAATATTATTCATTTGATCTATCACCTGATGGTCTACTGGAGGGGTTCCCAACCTTTTTGCATCTGTGTACCACTTGACTTTCTGAGAAATTTTGGCGTACCACCAGACCTAAATATTTTAATAAACGTATAATATTTACTCTTCTAAAAGGGTTCAAAGATTTTTCGAGTAAAATCCCTGAGAAAACTTTGTGTTTAATGGTTAGATATTTGATTACTTTTTAACATGCTTATAATTAATGAGAAATAAAACGATTAACATAGTATTAATTAACAGTTTTATTTATTACCTATAGGTCTAAAAACATGAAAATAAAAAATAGTACAAACTTAGCAAAAAATTAATCACCATACAAAATATGCTTTTATTATAGACTTTAGTGCAAAACTTGTTGTTTACTCTGTGATTAAAATATAAATATTTGGAATATTAGGAGTATGGGAACTTATCTTCACTAAGTCCTCTTCAACACCTATTCTGCGTCTGTTTTTTCTACTTAAGTTCAGAAATCCACAATCCCACAAGTAACTCGGAACAAATGACATCAAAAATAGCAGAGATTGCCAGCAGATCAAAGGGTGCTAGGTTTTACATCCTATCTAGAAATTAAAGATTTCTCTTTAAAATAATGTTAATGTTTAAAATAATGAATAACATGATTGCGTGCTCACTGCACATGCGTACAGAAGCTATTGATAGCAACATGTTGCTCACATCACTCACGCGTACCACCTGAAATATCCCCCTGTGCCACCAGTGGTACGCGTACCACCGGTTGGGAACCTTTGATCTACTGCACTCTATAAATCTTGTATGCAGAAGATATTAACACAACTTGTGTCCAGTAAAATGTACCTCTAGATTAATATAAAGTTGCTTCGCTTTTATGCATACAATATTTGTTGGAATCTCGATGACTAGTAGTACAACTGGACCATCTCTGCCATGGAAAGGTTAACTGCAGTAATCACAACATTGATTTGGACTATCTTTGCTCTGAAATATTCAGTATTTTAGTATGCCTTTTATCGGTTTATAGTTTTTGAGTGCTTACAGCAATGGTTTAAGTTATTTGTCTAGATACTGCAGTTTATCTTCCCACCGCAGATCTTGTGTTGGATGTTATTTGAAATTGTGCAAGATTGGTAAACTGCCTCAATCTTGAGCACAATGCAGAAGCGTGAAATAAAAACAAATTTTTAATAAAGTTATTGCAAATCTAAATTATTTTAATATAACCCAACAGAGGACTTCATTATTTACTTGAACACTACTTTGAAAATTCTAAGAATTTTACTTTTCTCTAACGACAAAAGGCTTCTATATATGAATTAAAGATTTATTAGAGGCAAAAGACAAGTTATTATGTTCTTTTTTGTACATAGAGATTTTAACATGCAATTGTTTTAGTCCTGATCTACAGTAGGAGCATTCCAAGGAAAGTGGTCCTGAAGTGCCAAAAAATTAAAGTGCAAATAAAATTCTGAAAAAATTGTCACATGTAGTTAAAGGTTTATATTTCAAATAAATCATACTGATTTTCGAATCGGAATTCAATTTTAGTGTGAAAAAATGCAATAAACTAGACCGATTTAGAAATAGATCTTTCAAGTGAAATAATTGCCAGATGTATGATAAACGTTTAAGGGCTAAAAAACAAGTAAAATGAATTTTTTTACGCATATTGTTGCAAATGCATCTTTTCTGAGTATCTTAGGCAGATATTTTGTGCATCGCTTTTTTTAAAAAAAATTACTCGGTAAAATATGAATTACTTGATGCTCAATGTAACACACGGAATGAAAACCTAAAACTTTTTATATAAAAACTGTGAAAAAAGCTTAACAAAGCTTATTTTATTAATTATAAGCTAGTTACACATGGGGAACATATAGAAAAAATTTCAAAATGTTTTTTTTAAAATTAAGCAAGAATTTGGCAATTTATTTCTTGAAACGCACGGAACGATTTTGGCAATGATGAAGGAAACGGGAGGGGGAGCTAGTTGACGTGTAGTATAAAAAACGAGATTTATCCTGAGAAATTCATTTATTGAAATGCGTGCTTATGGAAACATGCATGTTTACATTTATAAAACACCATAAAAGAAAAAAAAATCCTTCACAAAAAAAATCCTTTACTAAAAAAATTAAAAACAATTGCAAAACTAAAAACGTTATCATTTACGCTATGGAAGTTTCAGCCACCTGCTCTGGCAGATGTACACATTTGAGGATGCATTGGATGTTTACATTTTAGATCATTAGTAGTTGAAATATAGAGTGCTTCAGACGTTATTTTGTTTTTCCTTGTGACCATTTGTCTTTAGAAAAGTTATGTGTTGCAAAATCATTATTTCAAATTAAGCATTTTATTGATATTAACAGTTATGTTTTAACAAAATTAATTTTAACGAAAGTGAATTGTTTTACTTTAACAACTTTCATTTACAATTTTAAAAAAGAAAAAAAAACATTTGAATGGAAGTATTTCGCAACGTCTCCCAGGAAAGACATTGTCGACGGAGTTGGTGGCAATGCCAAATCTCTCGTGCGGAGAGAAGTTATGAGTAAAAGAACAAATCCGATCATCGTCCAGCATTCAAAGGATTTGGCGGATATTGTCGGAAACTTAATTCCGAATACCAAAGTCCTTCATATTTGACAATCGGATATAACATCCAAAATAACGGATATTAACCCTTGAGTTACTTTGTTTCCGGTACCAGGAATACGAAAAATTCACCATGTTAAATGTGACTCTGGCAGTCACATTGAACTGTTCAATACAGTTATATAAAAATTGTGCTTGCTATTGTTGTGTAATTTGCAATATGGTAGGAATCATTTTTCACTACAATAAAACCCACATTAAGTTTGCAGTATGCAAATGTTCTACGAGAAAAAGGGTAAATAGTTCTCATTTTCGAGGGCGAGAATCGAATAAAAAAAGGTGTTTCACATTCAATAAACAATTTTATTTGTTATTTCAAGACATAAATTTATTATTTTTATTAGTTTAGCTTCAGTTAGAGGGTATTTTAATTATTTTTCCCTTCGATTTTGACGTAACAGGGTGCACGAATATCAGGGTCAAAGGAGGAGCCAATCAGAGTAGGCGAAATTTCGGCGCCAGCTGCGTTGTTTACCCAGTTTCCTTCGCGCAGTACATTTCTCTGCTGCAAACTTAAGGTCGGTTTTAGTGTAGTTGAAAATTTAAGAATAATATTTAAAATTAGCAATTGAACTTTTATATTTTTATAAAAAATTAAATATCAAAAAATGTGCTTTACCAAAGTTAAATAATAAATAATTGTGTATTTAAATATGTCACTAAACTCCTATATTTATTTATTTGCTAACCAAAGTGCTTATCATTAAAAATATTAGGATTTTAAAAACTGAACTGCAAATCAATTCGCACGCTGTAACACACGGAACGTTGAGTGCAACACACGTGACGGCGCTATTTATTTTATTGCAGTCTGACTATTTGTAACTCAGATTTCCAACGCCACTTTTTTTAAAGCTTGTTTCCTTAGCTTGCTATTGATATTTTTTATTTTCATGAGTATTTGCATAATTCGCAGAATTATGCAAATAATAGAAGAAGAAAAGAAAATAACCCTGTTAAATGGAAACACACGTGACGCGAAATGAAAAAATTATATCTGCGTAACTTTTTAGTTTAAAAAGATTCCGATTAGCTTAATAAGATCATTAAACATCTGAGAAAAGATATAAGTTGTCATCTTATTTGTTTTATACTGCTTTCAAACCAAAAATGTAACAAATATACTGAAAATGTGGTCCGAATGTAACACACGGAACGCTGGAATGCTCCAGTAGTTTACCAACAAGCATATTAGTTCATGTTCCAAATCCTTAAACTTCTTTAGTTTCTATAGGCAAGGTTTGTGACTTTCTGAATACTTTCAACAAAAATGTGACATCCCTGTGAAGAACCCTCATATCAACATTATATTTTTTTTACAAAAGGCTTTATAAAGAAATGCTATTTTTTTACTTATTTTTCTTATTGTAATACATACTAGAAATTATTAACTAATGTCTTCCTCTCGGGCTTTTTTAAAAATATATTTCATAATTTTTTTATTTTCTGACTGTTTTAACTGATTCTAGGTTTAAGAAGAAAATTGCTTGGATTAATTACCACACACCTACTATTTGTATTGTTCGTGACATCAATTTTAAAGTTTACTCCTCTTGCACGTTTTTACATAAATGAAAAGTAGGTTTCCTTGTATAACTATAATTTAACATTGTCAAAAATTGTATTACATTACCATGCATTTTTATTTGTAATTTTGGTTCTTTGAAATCAGATAATTTTTAGCTATTTATAATCCTTGTATTTTTTTTATTTCAGTGAGTGGATATTACAGATTGTATGTCTTTCACTTGTTTTAGTACACATTCTTTTACTCTTCAAAAGAAATGAGTACAAAATAAACGTATTTTTACTTTTTATGCATGTAAGTAATTTTTGTTTCATTATGTTGTAAAGTGTAAGCGAGGCTTCTAATGACTTATAGGTACATTGTTATAAATCATAATTTTAAAACCTGTTAAAGTAAGAAGGCCAAAATTCTGTATCGGTTATCTAAGGTAACTTGAATACTTGTAAAAGAGTGTCCCTTATTTTTCAAAATCAATAGAATGTAAATGCAACAAATGTTATCTGATCTGGATATCAGTAACTTATGAATGATTTCATCTGAAAAATTCAAATGTTTAGACAAAATATCAGTTTTGCCTATTATCTCTTTGATGCAGAAAACCTATACTGTTTATACAAATTTGTAAAGCTATAAAGTATATTTTATTGAGTATTAGACCTGTCCTTTTTCATTTTATGAACCAGAAAAACATACATATAAATTAAATTTTTTTATAAATAATGAATTTTGAGGAAAAATTATGCTGCAAGAAAAATTAAGTGTGAATAATAAGACTTGTTAATGCTATTCTTGAAATTCATATTCAAGCAAAGTTTACAATAGTTTAGTGCGAAGAAAAATATTTATTTTCTTTTGCAAAAAGCTTTTGAAATTCAAAATGTTTCAAATTCAAATGTTTTGTGTATAAGTGACCTCTTATTTTATACCACAATACCTTGTGGTATAAAATAAGGTCACTTATACACTAGGTCATTTATATACAAAATAGATAATGGTTATGGTATGGTTTGGTATAATATATTTTATACCACAATACTTGTGGTATAAAAAAAGATTTAGAGATCTTTTCAATAAATGTATTAAATTTAAGAATATTTTTAGATGCTCCTTCAAGCGCTAGCTTTTGCAGTGTTTGGTAAGTGTTTTTCCTTATATCTATATATTTTTTGCATATTGGGATAAAGTACCCCCCAAAAATATTTTGGATATTCTCAATTTAATAAATTTTTGTAGGGGAAGTCTACAACAACTAAACATATATAAGGAAAAATTTATGTTAGCAGGATAATTTTCTGTTTTAGATAAATTTAGAACATAAGTTGACCGAGTGACTTTCTAACCAATTCTAAACATTTTGAAAACTTTGAAAAAAATAAATAACCTAAGAATATTAGTTCTAAAAAAATCTTTGCGGTGTAAAATAGTGCCTTTTTCCGGGTCAAGATAGCAACAAAAACAATTTTTTTTTGCTAAGATTTATTCATAAAAGTGTCCATAACCTTTTATTTTTCAATTTGGGAAATTGTTTTGTAAAACTAAATAAATTTTATGAAATAAACTTTTTTTTCAGTGCAGGAAAAAATATCAAAGCTCTAGATTAATTTTCTCAAAAGCTGTTTTGTGAACCTAGAAAATGTTCAGAACTTCCTTTTAAAGAAGATAACCATATTATATAACTGCATCACTGTACACAAAAAGTAATTTAACATAGTATATTTAAAAACTATATTTTTGAAAAATTTTAGTACTGAAGTACAGTAAAAGAATTAACATACCATCCCAAAAGTTTAAACATGCTTTAAAAATTCCAATTTCAATATAATTGTATAAGCTAGCGCAGTTCAAATGTACTTTTTTTCCCAAGACGGAGACTTAGTGTATGCCGATATTGCCCCAAAGCATGACTGCATTGTGAAAGAATAACTAATGTGTAATGAAATTTGTTTAAAATTAATTTTTAATATTTCTTATAGGGTAAGGTGGGGTAAGTGGGCCACCTTTTTGGCATAATTCGACTTTATACCCTCATACCACTGGATATAATCGGCCGAACAACTTATTTTTTTTTTGTGGTCCATTCTCTCGTATGTTGTTACTGTACCCATAGAAATCTTAAAACAAATTGGCAAATAATAAATTTAAAAAATACTTTTTTCTTTTTGGTCATCCGAGTGGCCCACTTGCCCCACAAGGTGGGGTAAGTGGGCCACCTCCCTAATATATTTTTACACATAAATATTAGAGATATGGTGGGGTAAGTGGGATAATCTACATGATATTTTGAGTGTTTGAAACAAAAAATTAATGATGTATCTTCAATAGTTCCCCAATAGCAACTTTTCTGGCATGCAAGCTTACTAAAAGAAAAAATTCGTTAATTTTCATCTTGGTCATTTTTGCATGTAGTGTAAAAAAAATGTTAGGGCTACAGATTTTAAACTGGGCTATGTCAATGAATAGGACTATGGATAGTGAATATGACTTGCCCTATGAATCAGTGAATATGACTTTTTTTAAGTATATTAAAGAGTTTGGGGCAAGTGGGCCACCCCTGGCCAACTTACCCCGCCATTGTGGTGACCCACTTACCCCAAACGCGGGGCAAGTGGGCCACCCTAATTTTCTTTTAACCTTATCAACATCACAAGTACATGAAACTACAAAAAGATACTACGTTTTATACATTTTCGAAATATATAACATTTTGTTTTGTATCATGAACCGTTTGGAAATAAATAAAAAAATAGTATGATGGCGTGAATTACGAAAAGATGCAATTTTAAAAAATTTCACAAAAAGGATTGTACCTTGTTACATACTTAAATGAAAATGATGCCACAATGTTTCCTGTATCTATTGGGGTAAATACGTAAAAATATTGTAACAGATTTTTTTTACGTCCATAATTCGGGAAATGCCATGGGGGGTGGCCCACTTGCCCCAATGGCCCACTTACCCCACCTTACCCTACTAACAGTCATATACTTATTAGTAAGTACACTGGTGGCCAATTGCTAAGGACATTACGTTTTTTTCATTATAACTTAGTACAAAAGCATTCCAAATCAACACATTTAATACAGTAAGATTCCCAATACGTAAGGACCTGAGTAATAAAAGCAACACTTACTAAAAGAGAAATCAGAGGGACGAAAAGAAGCTTTATTTAAAGAGAACTGGAATTTCATTCCATGCATCTCCGAGGTGGAGATGAATTTTGGATTTTCAATTGCGACAATTTTACGAGTGCGCCATGAATATCGATAATCATCAAATGAATATGAGCCATGAATATCCCAAAACATCAAATCTACGACATAGTTTTAACCTTAAAAGCCAGGTCCATTGACGACTAATCATTAAATGTGAGAAACGTCTGTCGATTCTATGTTGTACAAGTGTCGTCTTGTTAACCATTTAATGAATATTCAACATTATCGGGCTTCTGGAGCCGTATGTATCACATCCCCAATGTATCATGCCTAATGAATTTCCTCCGTCATCGATTCTGCTTTTGATAATTTCAGTTAGAAAAACAATTGTGTATATAATGACACAGATTCTTATACTTTTTGTACAACATATAAATGTGTTTATTAATCATTGTAGTACCTCCTCCCCTGTTTCATTTCTGGTATATATTTGTGTTATACCTGTATTGCCTAAGTCAGTCATTTGACTAATTGAAAAATTTTAAATCATCCAATAGTTTTTATTATTGAATTGGGTAAATTTCTTATGGAATTAGAGCTGATCTTATTTCATCTAAGAAATTTATTAAATTCAATAATAAGTCATTTGATTATTTAAAAAGGAGTAGGGAAACTGCAATGATTAATAAACGCTTCTACATGTTGTACAAAAAGTCACAAAATTCTAAGAAGCTGTGTCATTATATTATCTACGCAATTGTTTTTCTAACTGAAATTTAAAATCAGTCCCAATGATTGCCTTTAACTTTTAACTTTTTTTTAATGTTGCAGATATCAATATAATTTTTTTTCCATAAATGTATACTAAATATACTTACACTTTTAGATAGTCAAAGGTTTTAAATTATCATTATTTATTTTTAAATTATTATTATTATTAAAAAATAAAATGTGTCAAAAAGTGGTGTCTCTTATTTTTGTTATAAGTCAAAAACTTATTTATTGGCAAACACATATTTAGCATTTTTATAAACAGAAAAATGTATTTAACAAACTGTCTTTACCGATTTTTCTTATTTGCCATAGTTTTTTTTTTAAAAATTATTGAAGTTTTTTAATAATTTCACAGGTTCACTTTTTTTTATAAAAATTAATAAATAAAAAAATTAACTATTTACAACTAATCCCTAAAGACAAATTAAAGATATATGTTTGAAAAATATGAATGGAAAATTTTGACACTCTATGAGCAGTAGATTTTGAGTTATATCAATTTTAAGTAAAAAAATCATCAAAAACAGGATCAAGGAGAAAA
Organism: Hylyphantes graminicola; assembly: GCA_023701765.1. Classification (NCBI taxonomy): domain Eukaryota; kingdom Metazoa; phylum Arthropoda; class Arachnida; order Araneae; family Linyphiidae; genus Hylyphantes; species Hylyphantes graminicola. Next base: position 35,909,347 of record CM043123.1, read on the forward strand.
ACAGCTTTGAAGTTTATCCCTTTCCTTACTGAAGCGCTCCAAACCGACCGAACAACTAAGGATTCAATAACGTTATTCCTATCTAATATTACGAGGAAGCAAAGATTATAAACGTGGTTGGCCAACACAGATGTCATGACACAAAAAACTACACATCTCGCGTTGTACTGCAGATATAAATAAAATTTTTGTTTTAAATTATTCTAAAATATTTGTTATTTTTTATGATAATAATTTTTTTTTTTGAAGATTTTGTGTCCTATACCTCCTTAAGCAATCTAGTGGTAAAGAGCATAGTGTTATTGGAATTCTAGATAGATTAAAAAATAAAGTATATTAATTTCCTTAGTAAATTAATGTATAGTTAGTCAATTTATGTGTTTAATTTGGCACAGATATATAGACCTATTTGTGTTGAACGAAAAAAAATGTAGATATGTTTGTTAACTTCAGGCACATTTATTCATATAGCCGAATATTGTCAAATGTGAAGTCTATATTATCTACCATTCCAAAAATTAAGTTCTATGTTTTCTGAAAATATAGCAATAAACTTATGTTTTACTCTGCACATTTGAACAGATATTCACTAACTTTATTGTATTTATTTTATTAAAGTAATTTGTCAATTTCCTTTTACTTAGGTGCACATAACTATTAAAATTAAACTTTGGGATTTAATAATATTTGTAAGAGATTGTGAGCCCCATTTTATTTATTAGGTTGTTTACAATTGTAAATTATTCAGGCAAATAAATTATTAATTTATTATATTAATATTTTTTTATATGTGTTCAATAATACTATGCAAAAAGTAAAAATGTCCCACCCATTTATAAAACCCTGAAAAGACAACCAGGTTAGTTCTGTTAGTGATAGCACACTACTATGGGCTCATCTCAACATTTTGGAAAAGATAGTAGAAACTTTCATGCCGTCTTAAGATCAATCTGCAGGTAACAAATATCTTACTAAAAAATATTTTGCAACTGTCTTTACTGTCAACTGTCTCTTGCTTTTGTCACCAAGAGGGGGGCAACTTTTCCTCACAAGCCATTTTCATTTTTGTCAAATGTTTGTTTTCTGTACTCTTGAACAGCCCTATAACATGAGATGTCATTACGAACCTTAATTTTTTTTGGCTGTGCTTGAATCTTTATAGTATGGTTTTTTTTTTATCATACTAGTCAACTTTTGAGAACAAGTGTTTTTTAAATTGTTTTTTTAGTCTTATCTTTGTTTGAATTTATATCTGCTAGTTCTATTGGCTTTTACTTGTTGTTTGACAATTTATCTATAGATAAAGAAAGTATTGTTGGCTTGTTGGATCTCTGTTGGCTTTGAATTTTCACCTAGAATTTTTTTTTAAAATCGGATTAAACAATTGAAAAAGCTAGTAAATTATTCTTATGATAGTTTGCATCGTTCAACAAAGTTCAGTTTCAATGTCTTTTTATGTTCAATCAATTTAAATTAAAGTCAAAACAATTTTAAATCTGCCTAATTTTATTTAGTAAATTTGTTGGTAAATTAAATGGGCTTAAATTAAACAAATTATAAACATGAAATTAATTTAACCACCAATGTCAAAACTTTTATTTGCAGCATTTTATTTTTAAAGAAATATTACAAACTCTGGTCTTTGAAGACTTTGCCAATCTTTATTGATCAAAACCAGAGACTTTTTCTGTTCATTTGTTGTCTGTTTATGTGTACATAGATATATTACTTTAATAAAACTTTATTTCTCTTTTAGTGACATATTATGACACATTGGGAGTTTTGCAAGGGATATTTCTTACTTTTAGTGCACTTAACTTAATATTTTTATACTTTGTCTTCTTTGGAAAAACATGTACCTTGTTGACAACTTTGTAAGTATATACATAATTTTTTTTACTAACCATCTAGCTATAGCATCTTTACTTCAACAAACACTCTTTGTACCCATTGTTTATTTGGTGTTAATCTTGAATAGACATAGAAAGTGACAATTTGATAAAATGTTTTTGAGGTGAACCCACCCTGCATTGTCATTACTCATCACGTTTGTAGGCGATTAGGCATTTTAAGAATTTATTTAGGTGATGTTTTGAAGTCTAAAGATGCTTGTTTGCTTGTTAATATATATAAATCAACAGGTAAACCAAATTTCTAATAAAGCCTAAAAACTTTGAAGCAAATGAACTTTGTCGCAAAATCAAAACATTAAAATATCGCTAATTGTTTTTTTTTCCCACGAACCGAAATGTTTAAAGATAGGTTTTTGAAAGTACTATTTTTTCTTAGTTATGCTTAAGATATCTTATGCATTTCTTAATTTGTGTTTCTTGATGTCTCCAAAACTTAAATATATCTTGACATTCAAATAATTTATAACCTATTGACGATGACTGACATAGTTTTCCAGCAAAAATAAGCTTAAACAAAATATAAGACAAATGAAGACCAAAGCTCTTAAAAATTTATGTAGGACAAAACAAAAAAAATTAATAGCTTGAAGTTAAATTTTTTATTAGAATGAAGGTGTAGTAGTATTCACAAAGTCATTAATTGGTAATCGAGATCATTTTACTTTTGACAAGAAGGTGAACTAAAGAAAATGTCATCCAAAAATCTCAAACCAGCTAGGAATTGGAAAATGAAGCACTTTTAAAATAGTAAATATTATAGGGTATATTTAATCATTTTACTACTACCTTCGATGCTTTTCAAACTAACGAAGTATTTAAAAATAAAACAGTTGGTAAATATTGTCTTAAACCTAAAAGTGCACAATCCAGGAACATTATTTAAAAGATATATGAACTGCATATGTTGAATATTGCAAAATGCATGCTAATGTGTTAGTTCTTTAAATTTTTTTTGCATCTGTCACGTATATGTGTGCATGTGAGTGTGTGTGTGTTGTGACTGTCTTACTTGACGAAGGTTTATAAGCGGCTCTTTGAGCAAGCACACAAGCCTGAAAATATATGTATATCAACCAACCAATTAAACTTTCTTACTGAAAAAATATTATGTGAAGCTTTTTAAATTTAGTTTACAAAGAATAGTCATTTAGCAAAAATATTTTTTTGAATTGGTAAAATATTTTGCGGATCCATTGGTTAATAGAATTTTGGCACTGCAAGCTAAGTATGTTACAATCATAAAAGTATAATATTGTTCTTTATAAAATGACTTTTTTTCTCTTTAGGAGTTTTTGTTTTGTGATATTGTTGATTATTGCTTTATCATTTCAAGTAAGTAGTGTGAAATACTATTTTTAATTACTTTTAATGATTATGGCTTTATATTTGATAGTGTTAAATAGTATCAAAGTTTTCATCATTTTGTTATTTTTGGTTAACTTTAAAAATAGTTATAAAGCTATTAGCCTACGCAGGAGTAACTAGTTACTTTTTAAATCAATTTACAAATATTTTTTTATTTTTTAAATTATGTTTTTATATATAAATTAAAAAAAAAAACTTAATAAAAAATTATAAAAATAGAAAGAAGAATTTATTATGTGAATAATTATGTAATTTTTTAAATAAAAAAATTAGCCAAAAATATGTACAGGTCTTTTATTATAAATTAGCATTTCCTTAAAACAATTAGTTGAATCATCATGAAATAAAGAAGTTGCTTCAATTTGCACAGCAAATAAAATTACTTTGAACCCCCTATTTAAGTAGAATATTCTCACTATTGCCAGGATTTGTCGAAAAAGACTACCAGAAAATAACTGGTATTAAATTTTTGTACATAACCTTTTGTAAAATTGGTTGAAATATGGCTATAAATGTTTATGGTTATCAAAATGTATAATCGCATAGCATCAAAACCACATCCTTTAATTAAACTCGAAACTAAAGTAATGTGATTTAAATGGTATGGTAATGTGAAAATAGTGACAACTACATTTTAAATCCCATTTCAAGTATTTTAGAACATTTGTGCACTGTTGGAATTAATATGAAAGTTTTGCATGCAAAAAATAGATTCCATATTGGCTTTATGTAAATTTAATTAACATTGTGCATACAAATTATTTGTTAATGTATTTGTTATTCTTTATAGATAATATTTGGATGTACTTTTGAAGAACTCTTCACATCAGTTATCTTTTCTTTATGTCTGTCTTTTTACTATTTATACTCTGTGAATTTAACTGCACATAGTGTTTCGTATGAAAAATTTTGTGTTGCTGTTATAAATATATATACATGGCCTTTTATTACCATAACTGCTAAACTTGAATCTTTAGTGAAAGGATAAAGTTAATTTAAAGAAAAATTATAATTCTGGAAACCCATAAGTTCTATATTTTAGATTGCATGTTATAATAATTTGATTTGAGTATGTTCAGTTAATGAACACACAGTATAGCATTTAATTGTTAATTTTTATCCTAATGGCAATTGATTTCATTTGCAATACAGTTAGCTATAGCTTTAAAAAGCTATTAAAAGAGAACTAATAAGCAAGTCAATACTGTGCAAACATTCTGGTTTATAAGCTGTTTTTCAAAATATTATAAGACCATAGATGAGCATAAAAATACTTAATCATGTTTATTTTAATAGGTTTAACAGTATTTCTTTTCTGCCAAAAGGCAACAAAGTGAAAGTTGTGATTTACACCCTTTTCAATCAAAACTGATTTAACTAACATGATGACATTTCATATACATTTGTTTGATTTTATTAGAAATATATATTTATGAAACTTGATTGTGAGACTATAATATATATTTAAAAAAATACTTACTGTTCATAACTTTAAATCAATCAATTGTGATATTTCTGATCAATAAGTTGTGAAATGAATCAAACTGTGATATAAATCCAACAAATTGTTTATTTCCTGCTTTAATTATTAAAAATCTTTTTATGTGTAATTTCTAAAGCAAAATATATGCATAATGAAAAACTGAGGCCAATTTAATAAACTATTCGTAGTGAAATGTAATTTCTGATATGTAGAATCATATAAGTCGTATCACAATTTAATCAACACAATCATTCAAACACAAGCATATAGGTTTATTTTAAAACCAACTTTTTATTAAGACTCAACTGACTTCAGCGTCTTCTTTTTTAAAAACTACTACAATCACGTGATATTGTGCTTTCTTACAATCATCGAAATCTAAGTTATGCCAATATTTAAGACATTGCATAATCTTTACTTACCTCACTTTCTTTACAAATTAGCTTGTATCATTTCTTGTACACAGTAACAAGTTTTAAGTATTTGTTTTTTTAGTTATTTATTAAAATTAAATTTATAGTAACTAAACCTTGGTTTTTAAAAAAATATTTTTTCCATTGCAGATATGTTATTTACTTTTAAATGGAAATAGTAGCATCTTAACTCCTTAATTGTACTGCAGTACATACTTTAAGATTTGTTTAAGCATTTTTCTGTACCCATTCTTTTTTTGTGGCTCAATGTTTTTTCAATCATGATTTAAAATTTTGAAACTCTGTCTATTTGTAAATTGTTCTTGCCCTCTTTCTTATAAATTTCCCCCTCTCCCTTACTCTCAATTAAATATAAAAAAGGATACTAAACTCAAAATATTTTGTTCCTAATGAGTTTCCTTTGATTTTTTCTTTTGTTTTGGTCATTATTAATAAAAGAAATTTATTGGAAAATAAAAAAAAAATTCGTATCTTTCTGTCTGTACAAGAAATACCAGTCTACCTCTCTGTCGACAAACTACCTATTTAATTTGTATTGAAATTTAATTTTTAGTCAAGTAAACTGCTGTTGCCACATCAACAGTGGCATAAAAACTTAAATTTAAAATTAATATTTGAATGAAAAATTATTTTTGTCGTACAAATAATTGTTGAAATAACACCATAAAATGCAGCACAATATAATTTTTGGCTGATCATTGTCTACTAAAGAAGTGGCTAGGCATTCCATTTTTTGCATAAAAAGCTCATTAAGTTTTAATTAAAATGTGTTCATGTATTAATGCAATTTGGAGTTGTTTAATGTTTCCTAATTAATAAATAGTTTGAAAATATCGTGTATTGCAAATTTTTTTATGCTGATACTTATTGAAGGAAAAAGCTTTCGTAATTGAAGTCAACATTTTCCAAACAAGCTATGTATAAATCTTGTGTGGAAATAGTTCTAGGTGGCAGTTACTGTGTCAAATTTGAGAATATTTAAGTGTGTATTTAAGTAACTGGAAAGTAAACTATTTGATTACTTTTAGAACTTTGTTTGTTTAAACACAAAAAAAATTTTAGTACTAGTCAATTGTATTTCATAGGTATACTGATGATTTTTGTGCAATATATATTGTTTATACTTGTTATATTTTTGAATAAATTTTTATAATTTTTGTACTAGTACTTGATTCAATTGAGTAGGGGAGTTTGGGGCATTCCCGCCACCACGGGCAATACTGCCACTACTTCTGTGAGCACTGACCTGCAGCAAAACTGTACTTTGTAGTATAGGCACTGAGGGCCGTGCAGCGTATTGGTGTAAAGTTATTTTAAAAAATACGGTTTTTAGTAATTTTCATCTACTATTGGGCCTTCTGACGAGTGACGTTATCTCTAAGTTAGATAAATAAATTATATATTATTCAAAAGAGTAATTTTTTGGATATTTTATCACGTTGTTAGTTTGGACGCTAGGCTATCTACCTTTATTTAAACAAGCCATCTATGAAATTTTGTCTTACTGGGGTAATGTTGCCACATCACTCTGGTGTTATACCGCCACATGCAAAAGGATGGTGGCATAATCTGTAAAATAGATCCAGATGCCATGTATCCAAAAAAGAATAACTGAAATGGCCAAATGGAACAACGAAACTTAAAAAAAAAACAAAAAACACCTGTCTAGTTAGTTGCAAATGGAAAGTTAATATAAGTGTAGCTGTACCCTGAACAATTTGCCATTCCAAGGTTAATTAAACCTATTTTAGTGCTATATGTATTGTTTTATTATATATTTTTCCATTATTTATAAATTATTTGCTTTGTTTGTTGATGTGTCGGCAATACCTCAGGTACTTGGGTAATCCCGCCACTGTACAAGCTTTTAGAAAAAAAGTTTTATTCAGTTTCTAATTCTAACTATCACCACAAGATGGGCTATGAACTGTAGTATTCTATGCTCATTACAATTTACATTAATTGCAACACAATTCTGCATGAAAATTCAATTTCCTTAAGGTGGCGCCATTCCCCGCTCTCCCTTAAGTCTGTATAATCAAATTAACTCGGATAAGAAAACTTTTGAAATCTTAATTTTGTTCACAAGGACAATGAAAAACATGAATTGATAATTTATAAGCTTATTTGAAAAACAGAAACCTCTACAATTTTTTTTTTTTACTTTTGTGTTCAGTTAAAATAGCTTTACTACTTATACAACTCTACCAAATAGTTTATGCTTGAGGGTTTTTCTTTAGCAATAAAAATATTGGCTTTAGCACAGATTTAGTGCAACTCCAAACAAAACTTATTTGTTGCTTAACCCTTTCATTCCCAGTGATGAAATTTGGCATCATCATGTTTCTGATCATAATTTTAAAAAAAAATAATAGGGCTGACATCTATTGGAATTGATAAAATACATTTTATAACAGAGAAAAGTTTGAAGAATGGAATGATGTGCTTTTTGATATCATAAATGGCTATAGACGATCAGAAAAAAAAATTCTAAAATGATGCCAAATTGTCATTGGAAGAATCCACCCTGAAAGGGTTAAAAATTGATATAAAGTCCATAGTCAGTATTTCAATTTTATTTTATTTCAGTTCAAATTAATATACATTTTTACTTAAATTAGTCACAATATACATTTAATAATCATTTCTAAATTACACATTTATACATTCCACATCACATAGTATCAGTTGATAATATGTAGCATAAATTATAATTTCTATAATTTATGATATCACATTGAAGGTTTGGCTGCCAATATTATATTTAACACATATATAGTCCATGAATAACTGTGACATTAGTATACTGTTTGGATAGCTACATATACATTTTTACAAGTATTGACACCAATAAATACTCTAAATATATAACTAAAAAATTTTTTCAACCTAATTAAAAACAGAGTATTTTATATCGCGATTGTAAATCATGCACAAATGTTAAAGAATATTGATTTCGTTACAAGACTCGGAATATAGTTTATGGGAGGCCCAAAGCTAGTTTTAATTTGACACTTATGTGTAATTTCGTCCCAAGCTTTATTATACTCTTTCAAAATATACATAATATAACGAACTTAGTCTTTCAAAGGCGACGCTGCCTTGACTAAATTATAAAAGCTGGTCTATAAATGAAAAAGTTAGAATTATATGTGTTTTCTATTTCCACCTTAGTACAAATAATTAGTCTATAAGGACTAAAGTTATCTTATATGACTCTAGTATTTAACTAATTTATAAATAAGCACCTTAAGTCACAAACCACATTTTTAGTTTTAGCACATGCTGCTAAGACATAAATAGTATTTCTAAAAAAATTTTAATGAAGTTACACAAAACACTTAGTTTTTGAATTTTGGAGTATACTTGTATAACTTTTTTTCAACACACACATAAAACATAGAGGTATCACATCAATGTTAATTTTTCCCATTTTCTAATCTAATACATGTATTATATACAAGATATTTCAAAAACAATAATTAGGTTTCAAAATATAAAAGCAATAACAACAACAAAAAAAATTAGCTAGCCTGCATAATATTTCTTTTACATCCCCCCTAAACTACCAGGCAACACTGTTTCTTACTGCATTATAAAACTAAAATAACATCATTGTTCTATTAAGCTATAGCATATTTAGTTTGAAACCCTTAATTGTTTTTTTTAATTATCTTACATCATATTAACAACAATAAAACAGATTACATATATAGTTAGAATGTTTTGAGTATTCTTTATTTTTCCATTATAGTCTCTGTTATGTTGAAGAAGAAAAAAGCATTATATCCCGTATATTACTTCATTATAAATTATATAAAATCAATTTTACTACGTGCTAAACAAGACCATTAGCTCTACATGCTTCATTTATACTACTGAATAAATTTTAAGTCACGCATATTGATACTACACACCGTCGTGTATTTGGGTAACTTAAATATAAATATACGTATATCTAGCGTTCTGTCTCCTGCTAGTATCTGCGTTCAGAATAGAAGCTTTGCCAAATTTGATTTATATTTCCATTGTTCCTGAGTTTTGAATTTTTATACTAAGTAACTTGCTTATACAAAGTAAAATTATTTTTTGAATATCAATAGATTTAAATTTATGATACGAATTTAGTATAATGGTATACGGTTATTTAATAAGGTATTCCGATTTTACCATGAAATACAAAAATTATTAAATTTTTTCAATATTTTTATTTTTTATTTTGAACCATTATGGAAGATACAGTCCAACGACTTTGGTTCAAAGGAATGACTGTCCAATTCTCAAAATATCTGTTTAACCATTATTAAAATATGATTATTTTAAAATATCATAATTTTCATATATCCTTCGTCTTTTTTTCTTCAATTTGTTCTTCATTCATCTGAGAATATGCCATTGAGTAACCTGCTTCCTCGGAGATTGCTTCATAGCTTTCCAGTGGTTTAATGCCAAACCTTTCACCGAAGAACCGATGACGACTTTTCCAATATGGCGGCTTTTTCGTACAACCGAACCGTTGTTTGGAGGGGAAGTTGGACTATCCGGTGACGAAATTTGGTCTTGAGGGTCGCGGTGACTGGCGACAACCAAAAAGACAATATGGTCGAGTTGGGCCGGTGGGACATCAAATGTGAGGGTTTCATTGAAGACTGGGCTTGTCGTGGCTTGTCTCGAAGTGGTCTTTTTCTTCTTGAGTAGTTTCCCATTCAGCATCAGAAGCACTCGTATGAATGGAGCTACAATGAAATTTGAAATACAATTGTTCGAATTTACAATGTAGCTTTAAAAGTTTTTTTTTAAACCCATCTAGTAAATTTAACAAAGATGGTGATGAGGATTAGTGAACACTTTTATTTAATGGTATTAGCAGAGTGGTTTGACAAAAATATAGAAACGTATTGGAACATTTGTGCTTGTTTTTAAATTTCCCAAATATTTCATTAATTCTAATAATAATTTCTCTCTCACACTTACACAAAATATTTTTCTTTCATTTCTTTTGGGGGGTTTATTTTACTACTTTATTAAGGGCATAAGTGGAAAAGAATGCATAACAGTCCAATTAACATTTTTGGCGTTTTATAGGTCAACAAATATTGTTGAAGTAATTATTTTATGAACTTTATTTTCAATCCAGATAACGGACTTATTTCGTTCATAATACGTCATTTGAGCGACAAAATAGTCATAAATTTTATTTTATAGAACGAAAGTCATATTTATGAGCACGAATTTTTTTATGGCACCTTGTTTTACTTGGTAAAGTAAGGAAACGCATCTTTAGGAATTGCTGTATAATATTTTTTAATAAAGCAAAATTAGTTAGCATATTTAAAAAGAACCATAAGACGTAATAAGGGTATTATTATTGTTCTCTGTTATGTGCCTACCTCAATTTATTTGAATTTTCTTTACGAATTTCCTTAAACACAATAAGTCTTTTAAATGTTAATAAAAGTATTATCTTTAATTTTAGTTTTAGAGTAAATTTTTTATATTTTTCCATTTGTGTTAGTATCTTAAAGTTCTTAATATATGTTGTAAATTAAATTATTGAAGTGTTCTAAAATGTTAAATGTGCTTACCAAAATTCTCAATGCCGTTAGCTGTTACTTTCAAGTTGTGCGCTTTAGTTAAATTCAATGTCAGCCTTTCTGCAGTTGGTAAATAACTTAGACCGAAGAGTATTTCTCCAAATTCCTATAAATAATAAAGTTATAGTAGTACTGAATTCAACATTATAGTTCTATGATGTTCAATGATTCAAGAAAAATGTATAAAAATATTTTAAACTCAAAATTGAAGTTGAATTTCTCAACATTGATATTCTGTAGACGAATACATTATTTTGACCTTGACCTTTTATTAAATAGGTTTTTAAATATTTAAATAAAATATCGATAGCTGGTAGAGATCTTCAAAAACTTAGATAATTGAAGAGCTTAGTGGAAGAACGTGCAATGTGAGATTTTTGAAAAAAGAAAAAAAAATTTGTGTGAATTAACACACATGTTATTCCCCTCTTTAAAAATAACTAATTTCCCATTTTCATGCACTTTAAGTTAAGTATGTTTTTTACCAATTACAAGTACTGTTTTTAATAAATATAAGTGCAATTAAAAAATTTAAAAGCTCATTTTCCCCTTTTTACTTTTTTCTTACACAGCACATTCTTCCTCTAAGTTCTTCAATTTATTTGTATTTTCATTTTTCAACACATCCATCGATTTAAAGGCGCAGGTTCAACGAACTTTATTATACTTCAAGATGAAGTGTAAAATTTAATCTATTTTTAGAATTATGTCGCAATTATGTAAGTAATTAAGAATATACCGAGAGGGCTTCGAAAATTTCGCCAAAAACATTAAAAAAAAACCTTTTAAGTATTTCGTAACCAATTTTAATTATTATTCAATTTTTTTCAACTTTTATGAAAAAGTATGTCTGTGATTCATTATCTTTACCATTTATTCTGCTTTGTAGTTATAAATGTTGGTTACAATTAAAAGTAATTGTATGCGCCAAAATAACTTATTTGGTTTATACAAATTTTATCTGTATTGAGAAAAACCTTTAGTAAGTAAATTATAATTTTGAAAAATTCTTACCTTTTTTGGCTCCAAAAAGTCTCGAGTTGTATTATTTTCCTCTCCGTTCCTCCCAAAAGATATTTCCCGAAGGGGGATTGTGATTTCTCCCAGTTCCGAATCATTGGCATACTTCTCATCATCGAACGCAGCAATTTTAAGGGCTCCATCTTTCAGATCCGATTTGCTCACTTCCATAATAAAGGTTTCCTTGAAAATTGGATGCTGGGTTTTTTTCTTGGAAGCTGTTCGGAATTCATAGAGGGTAACGTTGCTGGATTTCGACCACCGTTTTCTGCTTTTGTCACGGAAGAGTTGCAATGTCAAATAGGGATCACAGGTTCCGCCATAAGATCTCGGTATCAGATCTTGCGCTTCCTAAAAAATAGTTGTAAAAAATCTTTAACTATAAATTTAAAACTATGTATTTTTAGTTATTTTAAAGTTGATTTTATTTTACCTTAAGGACGATAATTAATTCTCCAAGATTATTTTCCTCCGACATTCTGCACCATGCACTGAATGTCACTTGTCCATAGTTCACTTCCTGTTCTATATCAATAATGGGTGTATCGACTGAAGCTTCACTCTGAAACGAAAAATATAATTTACATGACATAATATAATTTCATTTACATGATGTGATATAATATGCATGATGTGATATAATTTCATTCACATGATATGATTTAATTTCATTTACATGATATGATATATTTTCATGATATGATATGATATAATTTATATGTTATGATATTATTTCATTTACGTGATAGGATATCATTTACATTTTTTCGGTTTTCTATACATTTTTTGTTGTTTAATCGAAAATTGTCTCACTGCAATGTTTATGTCTCTTCAACTTACATTTTAAGCTCAAATCTTTGTGTCTCGTAAAGTTATCATCATAAAGCGAAAAGTACAGGTAAACACGAAAGTAAAATTTACATCCCTTAGTAAATGATCTGAATGAGTACGGATCTAAAGTACAAAGATCTAAAAATAATAATAATACAATATTGGTGCACTTAAAAAAATCCTGTTATGTTACAGAAAATTTCTACGTAATGCTACGGGGGGAAATATGTAGGTTGAAGTATTTTTCCTGTAGCAAAGTAATACAAAATTATATTCCTTAATAATATATACTTTCTGTATTTATGGTTAAACCCTCGATGTCGGCATAGGAGCCACGCTCTCTGAACTCTACACTAACGCTGCCACGGATATAGATAGTATATTTCAAATCTTCTTATTTTACCACAATATAAATAATCTGTTCTCAGCAAATGCAATCTGTATCAGTGGTTACAGATTTTGTCCGTTTAAAGGGAAAATGTGTTTTTTTGATAAATTGATAGGTAATTTTACAGTGAATGTCAGTACACGCAAAAAACCGTTTGGTACGTACAAACGAAAATTGAGTTCTTCCAACCAAACTGTTCGGTTGCTATAGGACTGACAGGGCTGTCTAGTTGCAGGAACCAAACACGTTTGGTTAGAAGCGTTCAGCTGGCGCAAACGACTAGTTCAGTTGAGAGAATTACACTGATACCGCGCAGTTTAGTTCTCACACAGAGTTTAGTTGTCTCAACCGAACTCATTGAGGCAGTCTGGTCCCGTTGACTAAACTCGTTCAATCGAACGAGAATAGTTATGGTAACTAAACTGGTAGGTTTGAAAGAAACCACCAGTTTGGCTGTGCCAATTAAACACCCTTCAACCGAACTTGGTTGAGCTGCAGGACCAGCACCATTTTTTTGCGTGTAGTTTTAGAAAACATAACTTTGTTTTGTAGGAAAATAGCATAAATATTCTGTTTTCTAGCAGAACTTTCTTACAGTGTGGTTGCTTACATAGTTGGACACAGATGCGTTGCCCTGGCTGCTAGAAGACATGCTGCTGTAAGTTGAATCTTCTCTTTTACGGTTTTTACCACCATTGTGCAGAGAGTTGTTCTTGCTGTTGCTTCGAACAATAGGAGGCCCACATTCAACGGTATACTGAGGAGCTCCAGCTAATTTGATAAAAGTCCCTTCTTCTAGCCCATATTTGCTTCCATATTTCATTTTGCGTTTTTCTAAAAAAAATATACAAAAATTAGTTATCGTTTTATATTTTATCAGATATTGTTGAAAATAGAACTAGTAGCTGCAACGGTTTTTATGTTCTGACCCTTGCACAGTAATCATGCAAAATAGAAAAATGGTAAGAAAGTTTAATTGAAATTTAAAATATTTTAATATTTTTTGTAATCACAAGCCTTGTAAGATTAAATCTTTTACATTTGTTAATTAAATCGAGTTAAAAAAGAAATATTAATAAATAGAAACTCAAAAAAGATAAAGCTGGACCGAAAGGACTACTGAATTAACGGTGACAATATATGGGATTTCCTGCTGCAGAAGGGGTAATTAAAATAAAATGTAAATAGTTAAAATGCTTTGTAGCAAAAATACAATTAAACTAAAATTTTAATGAATAAACCAGAATTGATGCGCCTTATCCAACGATAGAAATTAAGGGCGGAGATTAAGCACGTTTGTAAATATTTAATTAAAACATTGCTTTATATTATGTATGTTTAAATTCCAGAGTAATACTGCGTAGTTTTAGTTTAAGCCTTTTAAAAAATAGAACTACATATATTTACACCTTCTTGTGTAAGTTTACCTCTGAATATTTAAACATGACAAAATTTATTCCTACAGTGATCCCAAAAGTCGTTTCTGAAGGCATTCATTTAATTTTTAATTACATTCAAAAGGTTGTTTTTGATTACACTAGAACTCAAATGCTATTAAAGAAGTTTTTTAAATGTATCCTTAAATATATTTACGCATATATTTCAAGTTTTGTGCATTTTCACAGCATGCTGAATATGGTGTAAGATGTCGGATTTCTTGAAGCAACTTAATCTGTTTTGTTACGGGAAAATTATTGGTAGCATCTTTTTATCGCACCTAAAAATATCCTTAACAAGCACTGAAGTATACGAACCCTCTCTTGACAAGAATATTTCTCGTGTTTTATTATGTCTTCGCGCTATGCATTTTGAACAAAATAAATGGTTTCTTAATAATTACATTGTGCTAAAACTGACCAAGAATCATAATGTTTTAATCTTCAAATTTTCTAAATTTGTCCTTGCCTCGTTGACAAAAATTAGTTAAAATAAAGCTGTGTCTATTATCACAACAAGGAATGCGTATCTCAAATACATAATTTGTGTTTTTGGACAAAGCATAATTTAAGTAACATAAGAGAAAATTTTAAATTGTTTTTACTATCTCTTTAAGCTATCAGCAAAATTTGTGAGGGTTTTTGGATTTTTTACGCGAGAAAGCACTAAGGGTACTTAATCCACAAAATCCTTCTGTTACCATATAACCACAACAAACAATGATATGTTTTTTATAAATTTTTTGTTCCTCAATAATATTAAATGATTTTTGATTTGTACTTGTAGGCTTGGTAACAGTTTAAATTATCCGTAAAATTTAGCAATAACTGTCAATAATTTAATTTTCTTGTTGTTATAGTCGTTTGAAAGTAGTAATTCGAACCGACGCCGACGACGCTCAGTGAGGTAAATGTGTGTGTTTTTGGACAAAAATCCGTAACTCATCTAAAGTTATTCAAAATGTTTATTGTTTTAATTGTATGTTTCGGGCCCTGTGTTAAGTATATTTATTGAAAACAATAGTCATATTCAAATTATTTTTGAATTTATGATCAAAAACTAAAAAAAATTAAGTTTGTGAATTTTTAATAAAAATCATTTTCCGTAAATTTATTAGAATCGGTTGGTATTTTATAGATTGCGCGTCAGACATCATATAAAATAATATAACACCGGACAATTTCTTTTCTGGAGAGTTGCCAGTTTTGTGAAATTTTGCTTTTACCTGACTTCGCTTTATTATGATTTGACATTATATTTTACGACTTTTTTCTTAGAATATTTTGTTGATTGAGAAATGGCTGACGAAGAAAACTTTTAAAATGTGTTTCAGGACGATTTTATACCTGCAATTTCTCTTACATGTAGTTAGTAAAGGTATTTTTGTTATCTTTGAGGAGGTTAAAGTAAACTGTAATGCAATTTCAGTTTGTTTATCAGCTACAAATATTTTCAGTGATTAAATAAAAAATAATTTTGTAAAATATGCAGCAAAATTTTGACTCCAGAAACACAAAGTTAGATATGTATTTACAAAATTAAGCGGCTATTGGAAATTTTAATTATTTTTAATTACTTGAACATGACGTATCATCCTTATCAGTTTACAACTTTTCTGTGCGATATTTATACTATTGTTAAACTTTTCTCCATATTTGTATAAAAGTTGAAATCAAATAAATAATTTCAAAGAAATATTATTATTTTTTAATTGAATCTGAGAAACATCGTTTAAGAACGCATAAATTGCCAAATGCAAAAATCTATGTCTTCAGTTCTCTAATGTCTAGCTATCGAACTTTCTCTCTCTTTTTTTTTTTCTTATAAACTAACATAATTCTGTAATTAAAATTGAGTTGTGTGGTGCAAAAGTAATTCCAAATCCAATTTTGTTTCAATAATTTGTCTAACAATGTATTTCTTTATAGTATTACAAAATAAACTTTCGCCAGTAAGTTAGTCTAGCCGATGTTTACTTCTAGCTAAAGTTGAATTTAACTAATTGTAGTTTAAATTAACTGCAATTAGAAGTTTTAATTGTCTAAAACAATGTTTTTATCTGTTTTGCAGGCTATCAAAAACTTATTTTGCTAATACAAGAAGGTGGCTACAAAAATATGTATTTTGTAACGAAAATATTTTAACAAGAATAGTTAAGAAATACTTTAGAACTATAATTGGTTCATTTATATTCACAAAACTTCAAGTTCTACGAATTTCAAAAACAACTTGTTTTCAACTTTGGGTTTGCATCATACTGATTTATGATCTGCGTTATTGTTGCTTCTTGTTCGAACCTCGATAGTTTCGCCATCGACATTTTACGAGTAACGATTGCTTATAAGTTTATTGGAACTGTAAATGTTTATTATTATCCAATACTTTGCTTTGCCCTCTGTTGCAATGTTATTGAATTTCAATCATTTTACGATTGTGCTTGAGAAACTAATAAATCACTTAAAGTAAAAATTCTTTGGAAGTGTTATTAAACGAATGACGTTTGCATTTATGAGATGTTTTTGAATTCATCGTGATTTTTGAATCAGTTAAGCATTTTTTATTGATGTTTGTTAATCATTATAAAAAATTATTGATTACGTGACGGAAAGAATTACGTTTTTAAAGCTATTAAGAATTTTCGCTTTATTAAAATTAGTTCATTTTATAGATTTCATAATATATTGGATATAAAAATAACAATTTTAAATCAAAATTCATGAGAAAGTACACTAAAAAATGATGTTACATTAAGAAAATTTCTGGCAGCAAAGTTGAAAGTAAATATATAAACGCTTACGAAAAAAATATTTTGACAGAATTCTCCCATAACAAAATAATACAGGGACTTTACCTGCTTAACAGATGTTTTCTGCATTGCTGGCCAAGATACGTTAAAAAAGCGACCCTCTACTGAAAATGTGCAGGTGCAATCTGTACCAGTGGTTACATTTTTATACAGTTAACATACCAAAATTTGTCGTTTGTCAAATGGAGGTGTATTTTTACTGTACACATTGATTGGACATAAAACATTTTCTTTAGGAAAACAACATAACTATGACCGTTTCTAATATATTTTTTTACAGTGAAGGTGAACTAAACGGAACCTATTTTACTTATCTTATCAGCTTTTTTTTATTTCTGTAGAAGTCAAAAAATTATGACCGCATTGTCGATACAGCAACAATTAATCTTACCGGAAGATGTTAAGAAGAAATAAATAGTGAATTTGGATAGTAGTAGTAAAATATAATTTACATTATACTAATGCATACAATTTTCACTTTAGTCCAGAAATTAATTCATAAATCTATAATAGTTAGGTTCTATTATCGCAGATCTGTTCTATTCAGTTCTATCATCGCATTTCCACTATGGACAGAAAGGCGAACGTACGGAATACAGACAGATGAACAAATATTATAAAATATAGTTCTCTCATGTAAAACTTTCAAACAAATTTATTTTTAATCGTATGATTTAAAAAAGGAAAATTAATTTTAAAAAAGCCTACATTTTGACGAACGAAATGATGGACGTTCAAACAAAAAGTATAAGATAGATATCTGATGTCATATCTTTAACCAAATAAAAAAAAAAATTCAAATTGGACTGTCAAAACAGAAATTGAAAGCGGCATGGATCAAAGATTTTCTCATGTTATTACGTAAATTCGAGGTAAGCCAAAAGCTAACAAGCATGTCTAATATCAAAACTAAAATATCATGAAAAAAACTATTGATTTTCTGAAGGAAAGAAAAATTGCAAACTAAAAACTTTGAAGCTCATTATCTCGTTTTTGACATTTTGCGACACAGCAAGTTCTTCCACAAAGCACCTCAATTTATTTGTATTGTCAAATTTCATCTCATCTATCGATTTCAAGACACAAGTTCAATGAACTACACAACCCTTCGAAAAACTGTAAGATTAAATCTATTTTTAGGGTTCTGTTGCAATAATGAAAGGAATTACAAGAGCCTTCACGAATCACAGAAGGAGTTTTTAAGAATTTTGTAGTCTATTTTAAATCTGAACCCTTTTCAACTTCTATGAACGCTTTACCATTTATTTTGCAATAGTAATAAGTATTTTCAGTTTTTAGTTTTTCTGTTTTAAACTACTCTTTATCAATAAATGTCTAAAGTTTTCGCATCTATCTTAGTTTTTTTTACAAAGCTAAGCCGAACATTAATTTCAACAATTTTTTTTATGTTTTGTATGGCTTCATTTAGAGTGAAAAGCGCTTTTTAAAAAGTTATTTTCAACTTTCATTAATCTATTTTTTGTTTCAATACTTAATTTTTTATATATATTATATTTGAATCCCTTTTATATCAGCAGTATTTACGTAGCAGCAAACGTTACGTTAGCAGCAAACGTAAAAAAACCGCACAACGTAAGTTCTTCAGCGATATTTTTTCATAATGAATTTTTTAAGAAATTAAAAGTTACCAAAATGCTATGATTTCCTTTAAACTCTGTAAAAACATTATGTAACCTATTTCATTCAAGTTCTTTAAATTTGTCACAAAAACGTTTAGAAAGTAAATATAATTAGTTCTAAAATATGAGAGAATATTATTATTCTATAACGCCAATTATTAATTTATGCAAATTTATATGAATTTGCGTTTTTCAAAAACAGAAAATGTATTCAAAACTGATTACATTATTCTTATTTTTTAGCTTTATTATTTCGTTGCTAGCATGAACATAAAAATTAGAATTTTTGAAAGATGCATTTTCATACTTGAAATTTTCTTCAGAATGACATGAAGCCAGCACGTTGGAACAACAACACACACAGTTATTAATGTTGTGAGGACCAGCAAACCAATGCATATCGCAAGAATTAAGATTTTTTCGTTTTCAGTCAGTTGCAACATCCTGTAAAGAACAAAAAGATTTTAAAAACAGTTTAAATAATTATAGCATTAAAGAAAATTACTGATTTATTTAATTATCATTACTCATGCCTGCTTATATAACAAGTCTATTATTATCCTAATTAAATTTTTAAACAATTAAGAGGTTAAGCATATTTTCATTCAAAAATAAAAATAAACAAATTCAACTGTTACTTGTTTAATGGAAATAATTTTATAAATCGTTGTTGAAGGAGCTTAGTGAGTATTAGGAAAAGCATTTCACTCAGTGTGAATTAATTAAGATTTCCTAATGCTATTTTATCTTCACATGTAAACTTTTAATTTAGTTTTCTCAACTAATTGTTTTTAACGTATAAATGGAATATTTTCGTGAAACTTTAAACTAATTACAATGACTGTGAACTAACTATACTTATTAAATTATATAAGCTTCGAACTTAATTATTCAAAACTTCCTTTATATAGCTAACCAACTCTTCTGATTTATTGATCCAAGTACAAAAATTTATTGGGTATTTAGTTATGAATTCTAAAGTTAGCAAATAAATTTGTAATTGACAAAATTTATTATGTTAGTGAGGCCCAAATAAAGTTAGACATTAAATTTTATGACTTATTTGTTTTTAAATGAAACATAATAATATGTACAAAGTTATATATTTATTAAATTAGCAACATATATTTCAGGTTGCGAGGTAAACGTTTAAATAATGAAATAATTTTGCTTAAAAATATCCAAGTAGCATCATACATGGTTAAAAAACATATATAAAAAAGCTTTAAAAAAACAAAAACAATAATTTTCTAAAGATAACCATACTTTTAAATTTTGCGTGCCGTCATAATTGATCCCATGTTAATTATATCTGGGATAGGAAATTCAAAAATAACCATATACGTGTTTCCTTCTTTCTATTTTTGGAGGGCTTATGATATTGATTCCGAAATTATTAATAACTTTTTGGGAACATCTGGACATGCGAACGGAGTAAAAATAACAAAACCCATAATTAATAAAGCCATCTGAAAGGAAAATCACGATTTTTCCTCCGATATTTCAATAAAACTTGGTACATTAGATTATGCGACTAAGGTTTATCGGAATTTTTGTGCTTTTCATACGTTGACATGTGCGCACATCGGATTTTGTTGTATCTTTACTATTACAAATGAGATACATTTTTAAAAGTGAAAAACAGAAAAACTTTTTCGGTTAAAAAAGGGTTTAGATTTGGCCATTTAAAATTTATTTGTATATTTTTTTAACAAATCATATTACCTTCATGAAGAGATAACTTCAACATATAACCTTAAACAAGTAACATTTATTTTTTTGTTTTGTAATATGTTTCTTCATACTTTTTTCTACATAGATGAGCATGCCCGTTACACCTGCTTTTAGTAACCTTTTATTAGTTCACGCAATGGACAGATGTTTTTAACAACCCGTACCCTTGAGGAAATCCATTTTGTGAGATGTTCCAAAAAGCAATGTCAACTTAATTTATAATAATACTTAAATGGTTAAATCTGTTTTGTTTTTAACTGATTTTAGTTATTTTGTGTTTACATTTACATTTACATTTTTTTTTTCAAAAGTGAGCCTTTTGACACAACAAATGTGTAAATTTAAATTGGTTTCAAAAAAATTTGAGCTGAAGGTCATTTTTGCTGAACAAAAAAATTCTATGAAATTAAAATTATAATTTTTATGATTTTTCCGCTTGAATTAAATAAACAATATTTAATATAAAATATCGATAATTTTATATTGTTTTTCAGTTTATGAAAATTAAAAAACTGATTTTGAAAATTGCAATGTAGTCTCTCTCTTAGGCAAATATTATTTATCTTTTCATATTTGTAGTTAAAGCTGTTTGGTATAACATTTCAAATAACGTATTAAAAAGTTAATTAGTACATTCGGAAATAATTTTCTAAACACTCAATTTAACATAATTTATTTTATAAATATTTGTGATATTGGTTTTTAAATGAAGTTTGAAAAAACTCAGCTCGTGAGGATAAAATAATATATTTAAGAATTGGAAAAACTGAAAACTCTCCCATTGAGTTAACGTTAATAATCCTAGTCACTTTCCAAAGCACCATGCAATACACTTTTATTTTAAATTATATTATACTTCTTGACAAACAAATATGTCGAATAAATTAAAGTACTTTTTTGCCTCTACAATTTCTTTAAGGTTTGAATAACAGTGTTATCGTAAAGGATTTAATGGAAAACAATTTCACAACTTTCCATATAATTTGTTAAACAATTTCTTAATACTTTACTTGTAAAGGTTATTGCCTAGTTGTTTCTTAGAAACTTCTATTGTTCGACATAAAAGTATAGTGAGAACTTTCTTATTCTTATCCCTTCCCGCGAAAATTCAGGTCCATGTGATGTTGTAAGACTTCCAAAAAAGGGATTCTCAAAGAAAAGGTTTTTTTTGTGGTGCTTCTTAGGAAAACAATCTTCGAGGAGTTTCTATATAATCATTGTTCCCGGTGAATAGCCTACGCATGCGGAAAAACAGCCTTTAGGCTTCTTTTTTCGTTTCATTAGTTCCATTATCACACAAAGAAGCCTACCATTCGTGGGATTCGTTTAAAACGGAGTTTGGTATTCTGGAGAATTCAGGCAATTACATCAAAGGAATTTGTCATTTCGAAATCAGCGTCGTTTTTCGTTTAAATGAAAATACACCTCTCTGCAAAAAAAAAACCCTTTAGAAAAAAACCTTTAGTTCATTTCCTGAAGCTTTACAAAAGCTTTCTTTTTATTAGAAAAAATACGAATTATTGTATAAGGTGGAATGTTCACTGCTTAAGGACTTGAAAGGGAGTATTGTGATTTTTTTAATGAAAATTTAAGAAGTTAATAGGTAAATAATCTTTTTTAATTGTTCTTATTCACTTTTTGTTTTGGGTTTGGCCAGTTATGTTTAAAAAGATCACCATGCAATAATATTGTTAAAATACTTAAATTAGATTTTGATTAAGATTTTTTTTAATGAAATGTTTAAATTGTTCACTTTTTTTATTATTTAGAACTGGGTTTATACCTTAAATGAGTATGCAACAATTAGTTTAACATAATAAATTTGTAGCAATTATTTTTACTTAAAAAACACAACTTAACGATTTTTTAAATATCATAAAATGAAGCAAAATAAAATCGTTGGATATCCTGCAAAATCAATAACCAACACTGGTTCTCTTTGTCACTTTCTTATCAATGTAAGCAAATGTCTAACATCTTTAGATTTTTGAACTCAATTCAAATAAAATTTCACCTGGATCAAAAAAATTTCGGATATTTAAACAAATAAATGAAATTAAATACAACAATAAGTGACGCATTTTTTTAGAGTGGGACAAATGTACGTTACATAAATATTACGTCACAACTATTAGTCGCTTTGTTATCAATGATACATTGTTATGAATTGATTTTCATGAACAAAATGAGGCAGATATAAATCTTTATTATTAATGATGATTTTACAAAAAAAAATGTATTGATAAACGACAACTATGTCTTGCAAAAATTTAATCGTGAAAAAAAAAAGCAAATAATATATTGCTAAAACTAATTGGTGGAAGAGATTAAATAAATTTTCAATTTCAATTCAAGGAAATAAATTAAAGCCTTTAAATCCTACCGGCAATACAACCTGCCATAATATTATCTAAAACTTAAAACGTTGGTATATATCTTGAATAAATACCATTAGAAGAGCTAACTTTTAACGAGGTAGTTAATCCCAAACGTGAAAATACCATTTATGCCCTTCTAAATGTTTGGGACAGATCTTGGGTCATACATCACAACAAGAATCCTTTACGACCCTCAGGCATGTGTAGTTAATAGTACGACCCTATCCAGTTTCCAAGCAGTAAAACCTTAGCTTGGTTGGCTGCAATCCAAGAGTAAAAATCGATGTGTGAATGGTTTTTACTTAATGTGTTCCGATGTTTTGGGAAATTTCCACAGATTTATCTATTTTAGAGTGTGATTGAAAATATTTTGAACATTTAAGGTTATTTTTTTTATTTTGTGTTCGATGTTTTTGTGCTCTTAGTGCAGACACGGAAGTTCGAAAATGTTTTTCAAAGTAAATAAACTAAAGAGATCTATTGCGGTCTGATGAGAATTGCCTGCAAAACTGTTTTGTGGAATTATGTTAAGTAGAATATTTTTTTACCGTTAAACAAATTTTAGGCTCAATCCAAATTCAGTTATAAGGAACAAATATTACGGATTTTTACAAACCGAAAAAAGAAATTGTACATCTACAATTCACAATTTTAAGGGGACGCATTACCTAAAATTTAGGGCTGCCCAGAAAATGATTAAGCATGCTAGAACTCTGTGATATAAATATATTGCAAGAAAAGAAGGTATCATTTATAATGATAGAGGTTTATTGAAACTAATATGGTGTTTTTGCATTTTTTTTTTTTTGAAATTTTCTGTTGATCTTTTAAATATTAATTTTTTTAGCTTAGGAATGGTTAAAAGCCTAAGGCTTTTAAGTTAATAAATGCAGAGCTCCAAATTTTTTTTCCTGTATTAAGGCGTATACCATAAACAAAAGTTGGTATGGGATAAGGTCTAGTGTGATTAGATTTTTTTTAAATAGTAATGAAGTTGAAAATTTAGAAAAAATCTTACTTTTTGGCTCGTTTTATGCATAAATCTGCACACCTATTTTTGTTTAACTGGTAGCTCAATATCCATACCAACTTTTATTAACAGATGTTGTGTGGGAACATTTTGAAAAAAATCCATTAAAAACTTCCTTAAATTGTAGGAGGAGGAGTATTTTGAAAAATCGTTATTATTTTTAATATTTTGAAAAAACTAACTTTTCAATATTAATAATTTTTTTGTATATGCTTATTGAATGTCAGTTCTTTATAAAAATAGTTTAATTTGAACGCTAGCGATAAAAATACTGGATTTAAAATTTTAGTTAATGTGTCCCCTTAAAACGCAAAGTTGTGATTACATAAATTTTAATTTATTTAATATTTGGAAAACTAGAAAGAAACAAAGTTCGGTTAGAGTCATATTTCAAAGCACGGTTTGATCCATTTTTTTTTGTAATAACTCTTATTGTTTGCATTACGAACAATTTTAAAAACAATGAATTAATATTTTACAAATCTCACTTCGCTACTTTTTGACATATGCAGCTGGTGCAATAAAATAACTAAATATATATTTTATATACCAGAAGGGATTAATATTTAAGTAGGACGTAAGATTAAACAAAAATGTGGGTCAACTTTAATTCAAAGTTGATAACGCAGTAGATAAGTACAGTAAGTACAAAAACACATGGGTGAATCGTTAAGAGTATAATTTCAGTACCTTGGTGTTTCTATGCTTTACATTAATTATCCACTGTAATTTTTTTTACAATATTTAATACTCACAATATTTTACAAATCTCATTTGCTAATTCAAATTTATATTCTGCTTCAAAACGTTAACTATTTTGTCATTACTGTCCCTTAGTTAAAATTATTTATAATAGCAAATATCTATTTAAAATTCATTCCAAAACAAATCTCAGACTAAAGTTATGACCATATGGGAAAATGTTAAGCTGACTATGGCTGTTTCAGTTTTTTCTGGAATCCCTAGAAAAATATAACAATTATTTTCTGAAATATCCAAAAAGTAAAAAAAAAATAATAAGTATGTATGTATTAAGTAATGCAGAAATTTCGAAACAAGTTCAAATTTAAACTTTAAAATGCAAATCAAACTAAACATATTGTTACCAATTGAAAAGTAATTGATTTTTTTTTCTAAAATATAGAGCTTCCTTTTGGTCACCTACTAAATCAATAAACTTTGTGTAATCATTGTGTAACAAAAAGGATTACGCATTTAAGTGCACTGTATTTTTTGAACTGTGAATAGTTAACGGTATTTCCAAGCAATGTATTTTCTATATAATCGAATATAATGAAATTTTTTTTTACGATTATCTTTTCTAGTGGTTAGTCGGTACCTAGAATATCTAAAATTTACAGTCGCTAGACGGTTTCTATACTATAACGCTATCTAAATTTACGAATTATTCGGGTACATTAAGAAAGTGGCGAAAATTTTATTTTCAATACCTTTTTTTTCAAGTTGATGACATCTAGTACATGATTCCTAAAATATAATAAAAGCAAGTGTGCGTATTTATTTTATGGCTCAAGAATTTCATTACCGTTGAACTCCATCTTGAGATACACATAAAAAAGTAAGTACGGCAACGAAACAGTTTTCAAATCTAGGCGTAATCTATTTTTGTAATGCACTTAACTTATTTTCATTAAACAAGTAAAATCGTTTATCTTACAGTAAATAGTGCTAGGTAATCTATAAATTCCTTAGCGTTTCGTTAATATTTAAATAAAATATTTTTCTATTCTATTAATAACATAGAATTTATTAGCGAAACATATCTGCAAAACAATTATTGAAGTAATTTGAAATTTTATATTTGAAATAGAATACCCATTTCTATTTACTTTGAGTTTAAAGAGGAAGTTCGAAAATTTCGAAATATTTGTTAGTCAAATAGTGTCGGGCAACTGTCAAGTCTGCTTATTTACCTAGTCAATATCTTCCCCCATGAGAAAGTCTTCTATTCTCGAATGGAATAAAAGCCTAGAGCCTCGATATTCTAATTTCCTCGTGGCAATCCGAGATATATTGCATGTCAATTTTGAGACTTCAATGAAAAATTCCAACACGAAGGTTATTTTACTTGTGTACACAAGAATTTTCGAGCATACCCAAGTTCCATTAAAAGATTGGAATTTAATTTAAGGATCCATGTGTACAATTTAGATCTGCCAGATTCGGAATTAAAGTTGTATGGTATGATATATATTCCAGCTTGTGTGCTTGTTCAGAGAACCGCTTATAAGCTTTCGTCAAGTGGGACAGACACAGAAAGAAATTTTACAGTCACAAAGAAATGAATAACACATAGACAAATAACAACATTTATTGACGGTCACAAACATCCATGCCTGACCGGGATTCGAACCCGACCTCAGCAGCTCCAAAGGCTAGTACACTAACCATTCAGCCACCGAGGCGGCATTTAAGTTGTATTACGAACTGTCTGAATTGGGTTTGAAGATTTCCGGCTGTCTATTTCTAGCCTCCAAGAATAGCTTTAACACATATACTCTTGGAATAAAGCTTGAAGTATTTTAAATGAAAGGTTGATGCTGAACATGTTAAAATTTTTAAATATAAGAATAGTTGAATAAAGTGGGCGTATTTCATATAATTCGTTTAGTTGTCTATCTCTGGCTCCAAAAGGAGCTTTATCACAACCACATCTGGAATAGAGCTTCAAGAATGTGACGTCTGAGGAGGCTTACTAGCATGTAAAGCTATTTTAACTGAAAGGGCAAAGGGTAGGGTGGGGGCATTCTGAGTATGCATGTAATTTCGTTTAAGTAGCTCAACGAGAATTTATTTAATCCAGAACACTCCGATTAGTTCTGAAGCTTAAGTGCATAGACCCTGTTGAAACTGTAAAGCAAACAGCTTCGTTCCAAAAATATAATTCTGGGAAGTTTATTTTGATACTTAACTCTAACCTTCTAGCTTATTCAATCGGGTAAATCAGTTACGTGTGTATGACACTTGCGCAAGTTACTAGCCAATCTGCACACACATGCCTCATTGACCATGTCGCAATCGAGCTTGTCAATGGGATATTATATTTAAGTTGTACGTAAGTACTTTTTTTTCGAAGGCTCGTCTTACATTGTATGCAAATAATTTTGTTTTAAAAAATCAATAATGTTTTTCTTTTTATGAAAATCGTTTGTTTTAAGAGATTAATGGCATTGTGTAATTAACTTTTCGAATTAAATAAGAAGTAAAGAAGAAAGAAAGAAACTTTATTTTTGAAGTAGAAAACATAGGTTGTCATGGTTCCCCCAGGCCCTTCCAGACAACACATAAAATTATACAATTGGAATCATCAATTAAAATTTAAAACAACATCAGATTATATTCAACAGTATGGACACTTTTCCATAATGTAATGAACCTTATGAAGAACATTGAAGGACATATTCCCTAGATGGAAAAATGGTTTTTTAATTGTGTGGGGGACTTTTCAAATTTAGAATAATAGTTAACAAGCGAAAGAAGCGTTATCAAAAAGAATAAAAACCTTATGAAGACCATTAAAGGACGTTGAAATATCCATTGAAAATTCTTAAACAACCTGAAAGTGTTCCCTTTTCAATGTTTTTGTTACGAATGACTTGATATCCTTTGATCTTTAAGAGTTTTATGTTTGATTTAACCGTACAGTACTCGTGAAAGTATAAGATAATTTTGATTTTATTAATATCCATCAAACAGACTTAAATATTTCCAACACCAATTAAAATATAATAAATGCATTTAAAAGTTCAGAGACCAGGATTTCAAACGAGAGTTAATTTGTATTCCAACTGTTAAACCTCTTAATGTGCAATTAGCGATTTTTCTTAGTTGAACAGGATTTAAACTTTATTCCTACAAAAGGAACCAAAGCAATGTCTCATGTATTGTATAGAAAGATTCTTGTTATAAAATAGAGTTGTCAGGCTGCGATCGTAAAGTTTCATTAGCTAAAGTGCTGAATTCAATAAACTTTACTTATAATGGCTTAATAAAGTAAAGGCTTAGTAAAGTAATAAAAGTGAAAATGTTACGGTACTGAAGGGTATTAATATAAATTTGAGGTAAAGCTGTTGGAAATTGATCGTCCACAATGAGTTTATCGACGGAAAAGTCTATTATAACACATTCAGTGTTACCTAACTCTCAAGTTTGGTTATCATTCATTGAGATAAAATTGGTTTTAAATTAGAAACGTTGTGTAGCGCTAAGTATAAAAAAAATCCAATAAATTTTTTTATAAAGTATTTTAGGCTCCTATAGCATAATTTTCTACGAAGTAAAAAGACTTTAAACAAATCGGAAAAATCTTTTTCTTCCAATTCTATTTGATTTTAAACAACTTTTAATTTCGTAAGTGAGGTGTTTTCTTTTATAAAATGACGAAAGCAATGACTTGCACTAAATGTGGTGAGTCCCAGAACTACTGTTGTGAGAAAATATAAATTGTAGCGATAAATAAAATAAACCTTTTTCAGTATAATCAAACCCTTTATTGTTTCCATTAATTATTTTAAAGTTATTCTTATTCTCAGAATTAATTCAAACTAAAATTGTTTAACTTTATTATTACGAAAGTAAACGAGATAACAATATTATTAAATTTGTAAATTTAGCCTTTAGTAGTTCTGCATTATTAATTATGATATTTTCGCTAGTGTTTATTGATTTATACAAAATGCAAAATTGTACTTTCAAAAAAGTTTCTATAAAAGAGAAATAAAATTCGCCTATAAAATAATTATCTTTAAAAATGCATGTACGCTATCATTTTTTATAAACAAACACCGATAACGGTTTGAAGTAAACTGAACAAACCTTGAAGAACTTCACTTATATTTATATTTTTTAAATAATAAATATAAGTATCGTGTTTGAAAGTGGTGTTCATTTAACTTTAAACCATTCTATTTGTTTGTTTAAAAATTCAAGAACTCAAAAGTTTTCACGTCGACGTAAAAACTTTTTGAGTTCTTAAATTTTTAAACCTGTAATTGGTATAAAAACGTGTAAAAGTTCTGAAAAGGTCAAAATATGTTAAGGATTATTTGGGGACGTGATTCAAAATGCAACCATTTATAAAATATTACTATCTAGTGAAGAATTTTAAACAGATACTATCTCATGAAGACATGACTACATTTGCTAACGAACCTTTAAAAGCATATGTATTTAATATTAAATCACATTTTGGAAATATAAGTGACTTTTTTGTGTTGGATACTAAACGCAAATCTTACTAATCTACACAGATAAATGAAATTTTGCATGTTTTCCAAAATTAAATAATTATTTTGGATATATTTATGCTTCAACAAGAACACTGTTTTTAACATATCGCAATGCGGATTAAACCTACTTATCAAGACAAAATATAAACATTTTTTTTATATAAAAGTATTATTCAGTGTAATCGAATAATTAAGTATTTTTTAATACACTTACCCAACCCAGAATATACAAATTTGTAATTTTTGCTTCCAAACTTTGTTGGCAGAACAGTTTTACTTAGATTAAGCATTATTTATAGACATATTTATTTCATTAAACATGATTTCGCCTCACTTTGTGGTTTTAAAAGTTTTGGGCCTTTTAGAGCCTAGCATATTTATGTACCCACTATAAGTAAGGTTTATTGAGTTAGCACTTATGTAAATGAAATTTCTTGTTTATAGCCTGACAACACTATGTTATACTACGCAATTCAATCAAAATATCGGGAACTTTCTACCCAGCCCCTTACAAAGCACACGATCGTGACACCGACTGCAGAAAATCAAATTGTCTGGGCGTGACGCAAAACACGTCATCCTACAAGGTACCATTGCCACGACTAATATAATAACTCTAAGGGTTTATCTTTTCCTCTTGGGTATCGACTATGGTGGCACGTTGCGGGGGTGTAATGTTTTTGTTTCGATTGATTTATTCCGGTAATTGAACTGTCCGATGTACTTGTAAGAGTAACTAACAAATGCCTGTTGTTGCTTAGTCATTAAAATTAATGATACAATGACGAAACAAATATTGTATTAGAAATGTTAGTTGTGTAATATAATAACAAAAATTCGTTTAAATATGGATTTTTCAATTTAAGATTTATATTTTACAAAAATCCCCAAAGACATTAATATGTGTAAAATATATCCAGTACAATCAATGTATAAATACATTAAATAACTACTCCGAACATAAATTTTATTTAAAATAATTATCAAAATTAATTAGATATTTTTCTTGTTGTAATGTTGCTAGGGAGCATTTAAAAAAATTGTGCTTTAAATATTTTTACATTAATAAAATGACCTATACATAGGAAAAAACTTTTTTTTCTTTAATTCTTTTTAACGATAGGGTGGTCTATATTTATTTACTGTGCTAAATATGTATTTATTATCGGAATGATTGTCATTTCTTTAAGGACCATCGTCCGTGAATATCTTATTTGAAATAATGTATAACTATATAATTCGTAGAATGAAAACATCGTGAAGAGCGGTACACATTTATTTATAAAATATTGCTTTAAACATATTTTTTTCCAGAAAATACCAACATTGTTCAAATTGTTTACTTTAGGAAAACATATTTGTTTTGAAACATAGCAAGAAATGTTTGCTAGACAATAAAATCTTCAAATCTTTCCGGACATCGTTTTTTCTCCTACAATAAAACCTTTAAAAGTGACAAAACAGTATAAAAAGAAATAATTCTAAGAAAATGCTGAACCAATTGAAGTTGAAAAGATTTTAAAAACTATTGACAAGATATGGGTTTAAAAGTGTACTAAAAAAATTTGGAATTTTTTTCAATGTTGTTTTTTTTCTGCAATAGTAACTTAATTTTTGATTGAATGTTTGAACGTCTGAAATTCAATTCATTATTATTTTTTCGAAAAAGTATTATAAAGATATTAAAAATTACATAATATAAAACATCAATATTATATGAACTTTTGTTAAATATAAATTTAAAAAATACATTCGACCAAATTTTTAGTTTGCAACTTCAAATAATTATATAATTTACCAATAATTTTCCTACATAATTTATGTTTTACTTAAGTTAATAGTAGTTCATCACTTCTGCTGATACGTTTATTTAAAAGTCATGTATGTAAGCATGCATTTTGCTAAATGATTAAGATATAAATATAAAATATTTAAATAAATAATTTTCCAAGATTATATATACCATGCAAAAAAGACTCATTATAAATTGCATAGATTTTTTTCAAGAAGTTTATTTGAACTACAAAGCTTTTATCAGTTATTTAACAGAACGAAAGCTACAATGAAAATTCTCTATCGAATTGAAGAGTGTGAAATATAATATCTTTATCGAAGTTAAACACTTTATCATGAGTCTTAAAACGTCTCCCGGATTTTGTCTTAAAACATAAAAAGGATATACTTCAGTATTTCTTAGAAAACATTACGCCCACATTTACTGGATCAATATCATGCCGTGTGTTTCGTTGATGGATAAAATAAATGATACTTCTATAACTATATATAGCTATTTTTTACGAAACTTATGCCTTCCTGCTAAAGTAAATTTATAAGTTGCTTTCTGCTAAAGTAAATTTATAAGTTTCGAAAAATGTAGTTGCCCAATGTGGAAAATGTCTTAGCCACATTGGGCTAAAAGAGTATTGCATGGGATTTTCATTGCTATTATCATTAAACTGTATTTAATTAAGCTGGTTAATAAAGTAGTTATCCTGCAAAAAAACTTAGAACCAGTTTTATTTTTAACAATTTAGCTCAATGATACACTTTTTAAAATAATCCCGGTTTATGCATAGCATAACAAATTTAAGTTTTAAAAATCGTTAAAAATCTAAATAATTCTAGTATAATGCGTAATAAAATACATATGTATGACTAACCAAATGATACGTAAATACCGATCTATGTCAATATCCATCCACTTTTATTGACCAATGAATATTTGAGTCTACGCACTTTCTTTGATTCTACTCATTATAATGGTATCAAACTAATATGTTTGCAGATAATCTTCAACCAAAGCTACATCATTTATTATTCCTAACTACGGATAAACTAATTTATCCAAAGCATCGGCTTTTAATTAAATTACTATAATTATAGATGGCGATAAGCTGAAATTATTGGATGGGTACCGACGCAGAGAGTGAATAGTTACTATCTATGCATTAGTTAGATGAATTAGTTTTTGTTTAGGGTAATAAAATTAGAGTGAAATTTAGTTAGGAAAGTAACTCAAGCTCTTACAACTGAAAATAAAATTACCGATACTCATACTTGTCTACATAAAATTTAATTATGAATAACACTTATTATGTAAAAATCGCTAAGTATTTCTATTAAAGATACACACATTTTCACAAGTCAGATTGATTATGTTATTCATTACTCAAGATTAAAAAAAGGGAAAAACTGGTTTAATATATATGTTTTTTTTATTATAAAACAGTTATATATTTCATAAAATTGAATTTAAACCATTAAAGTTGCTGCATCAGAAATATTTCGAATCAGAATTAATTATTTGAGGGTAGAGATTTGATGAAGCAATTCCTAAAGTAAGTTAACTTAACCCATTTAATTTTTTGTAAATGTATGTAAAAATATAAAAATACTTTACTGTCAAATATTTGTATGTTAATACCCGTTTGTTTCTTAAAAAATTAAATACTTGTAACTATTTGAGCATTTTTCAACAATCTAAATAAAATGTGTATTGTGCTCAGTCAAGCAAACCTAAACTACAAATAAAACTTTAAAAAAATATCAAATGTTGATTTCCAAATTGTTATGCATTTAATTTAGTCTTACCAAATCGTTATTTTAAGCAAACATGTTTTTTAATGCGTGATAAACTAAAAATAGTTTTAAAAAAATAATTAAATGTCAAGAAAACATTGCCACTGAAACCATATGATTTAAAAAATAAAGTAACAATCAATTTAAAATTATATTATTTACACTCAGTGTATTCCATGGCGATAACGAAATTTTCTTACATTGTTAAAAAAACTACGTTTATGACACAACAAATTCATTATTATATAGCTATGTATGATATATATGAAATATTTGATGCTTTATAATGTTTTGATTTTTAATTAGGAAGCGTTCATATATTTCAAGAAATGTCGTAGGGAAGACGATTGTGTGACTGATAAAGAATGAGCAACACGGAAGGATGTAAATTGATAAAGTTTGGATGCCAAATAAATACATAACGTTTTATGAGAAAAAAACATATATAAGGAGATTTTTTTCGGTTAATTATTGTAAAATTTTGATTATGTGAATAATAAATACGCAGAACAATGCATGGACAAACGCATCAAAAATGTTGTGCTTCAAAGCTCCACATTTTTAACAGTGAACCATAAATGTGGCATCTGTTCTATCAATGTTATAATGTCTGTTAATGGTACGACTGTGAAAACAAAACAAAAAACAGTTTTTTTATTAATCCTACGAGGGGGAGAATTTTTATGCATTTGTACAACAATTACAACAACCATACTCTAAATATAAAAGCTGTACATAGTCATTGCATGGAAATGTGTTGTTTATAAAATTTGATTTAAAAAAATTAGTAACCTAAATAAAACATTATTTAATATAATCAGCAATATTTTGTTTTTTGAAAAATTCTGTAAATTAATCGCAATAATATTTATCAAAACACTGCACATTATAAACTAAAATTAATAATTAAGTAAATTTTTTATTCCTTTTACTACAATAATGGTAAATATGTGTAACAAACTAGATTTCTATTCAATCAAACGTTAATGGAGTTTTATGAACTAAAAGTTTAGTGAAGCAGCATGTGTCATTGTTCGCAACAAAGTAGGAAGGAAACAGCTGTGGTAAATGTTCCGTAATTTATTTTAGCTTAGTAACCCACGCCAAATACAATGCTTTGATAAAAACACATAGAAATGTCAATAGCATCAATAAAGGTCCAAAATAGAAGAATTCATTTATGGTCATTAAAAGAACATTTTCACATTATTTTACAAGTCCTAAGAATTTTAAGTTAAAAGTTTAGTTTTAACTATTACAAATAGAGAAAGATTACAAATGGATATAGCAAGGATTATTTTAATGTTGAATTTCTATGAAACTTTGAGGAATATTTTTTAAAAAAGAAATTGATAAGAGTATTAAAGTGTCTTTTAGCTAAATTTAGTGATTAAGTTTTAATGATTTTTAATTTATACACTCATCCTTCACCAAACTATGTAATCCGATAGCTTTAAATGTTGTTTCTTAACTCTTTCATTCACAATGATTCCATTTGGCAGAATCATATTTGCGATTTTTTTTTATCACTAAGTTCAACTCGCTCTTATTTCAAATAAATTTTATTATATACCCATACTTTAGTAAGAAAAGTTTCTATTGTCATAAAAGTTTCTATTGTCTTTTTGTATCGTTAGATAGAATAATCATGTCTTTTGAGGAATTAAATAATTTTTGTTGTAGTTAAATAAAAAAATTAAAAGCATGATGAAAAAAAGTTCACTTTGAAACATTTTCATTAAACAATTTTGCCCCAAATTCTTCATTCTTGAGTTTTGAAATGTTTAAAAATTCAATTTGAGCTAGTTTTAACAAATAAAGTTTCGATAATTCATTGCTATAATTTATTCAAAACTTACAATTCCATTATTTTCCTTAAATTGTAGTTTAAAAAAAAAGATTTTTTCCCTGCTTTTCAACATCCCGAATGCTTAATGAGTCTATTTCACAAATTTCAGATTTTTTGAATAAAAATGATGAACTGAAAGGGTTAAAATAAATATTTCCACCGATGGCTTATCTTGTTCTGTCTCTTATCGCATTCATTTCACAAATAATGTTTTTTTAAATATTCAAAATGTGTCTCATAATAACCGTCAATTTGAATTTCTAAATATGTTTTCACACACTATTTTCTTAAGGCTTATTCAAATTTTCTTACCGAAAACCACACTTTCCTACAGCAACGGAATTTTTACGTTCAAATATTCGACATGTATAATATAATATTTTGCCATGTTTAAGAAATTCCGAAAGAAATATATATTTTTATTTTCCCCAAAGCATAGTCAAAACAGCTCTATCATAAATATGACCTGCATACTGACTTTCAAAATAATATTTTTTTACTTAACCTTTTCCCCAAAGCGAGCTTTACCCAACGCATCCTAAAAATGCATTATTTCCTAACATTTCCAAACAGCCAGCAGCACCTGTATACTTGAATTGAGCCTGACATCTGTCTCGAAGCCATAAAAGACATGTTTGTTTAGACTTTTTGTCAAGCGATTCCCCCTTTATCCTGCTGATAAGCGACCTTTCTTGCATTTGTCACGTCGATGCTCGGTTTGACCAAACTTTAACTGACATTTGATTGATTTTGAATAAAACTGAATTTAGGTGACGTAGATGAACTAAACTAATTTTGATTGAATTTAAACAAGAGCTGCCCATGTGTTATTGTGTCGAAATTTTGAATTGTACGCATGTGCTAAGGCCAAAACGTGAGCTAGCAGACTACTTAATATCTGGGCAACTGCGCTGGCACTCACAAAATTTAAGTTGGCACTCACAAAACTTAAGATGTCACTCAAAAAACTCAAAACAAGCACTCAACCTTTACTTAACTGAATGCCTTTTGTCTTAAATTCATTAAAAAATATATGTGTTGTTTGACAGCGGAAGTTGATAATTAAAAAAATAGCACTAAGCGTTAATATGGGATAATGCTTAGTAGTGTATTTTTGAACAGTAAAAATCTTCAGAGTACCATCTCTTCCAAAATACCGTTGCAGAAACAATTCATATTTGTTCATCTTTGTGTAATTTCAAGGTGAATGATTCAGAATTGGACAAATATAATGGGTTTTTGTTTGATATTGGAAAACATAATAAGAAGTCGCGTGTTTATTAGACCAGCTGTTATGAGATAATACCAGTACTTCACGTTTCATTTCATAATGTTGAAATTGAGGTCCTGCATATTATAATTCTCATAGGAATGGAAATTTTTGAGGTTTTATCTGTGTCAGTTTTTAAAGCTTGTTATCAGGAAGAGTTTTGAACGGAGCTAGTTCCGATTTGTTGTACAGTAAAAATTCAAAGTAAAAACGTAACTTTCTTTAGAATGGTCGTGTTTATTAGATATACAAAACGACAAGTGAAAGATATTGATTATTTTAGCTTCATATTTTCAAATACCCTAATATAATAAAAATATATATTAATAAGTTACTGTTCTAATTAAAGTTTTAAGACGAAAATTTTAGATTTTTTAACTAATAAATTGGTATAAACTTCAAAGTTTGTTTTTAATTAAA
This sequence comes from Hylyphantes graminicola, assembly GCA_023701765.1. Lineage (NCBI taxonomy): Eukaryota > Metazoa > Arthropoda > Arachnida > Araneae > Linyphiidae > Hylyphantes > Hylyphantes graminicola. Next base: position 35,945,767 of record CM043123.1, read on the forward strand.
CCCTAGTAATTAAATAGATATAAAATTTATTATCTGTAATGAATTGATTAACATGAAGAACACATCAATTCTAAGAATTTAGTTAATTAAGAATGCAAATAATTTAACGAAGATTCCATTTTTATACGAAAAAAATCAAGTGCAAAAACACGAAGAAATATGATATTAAGCTAATCTGTATTTTTTACTTACATAAATTAATATTTTGTAAGTGACAAATTTATTTTTATTTTGCTTATACGGGCAAAACATGCAGGTACAATGATGCCCCATTTAATTTATTGGAAACCCACGCTCATTTAAGTGGGCGGGTTATGACATGCAGTACCCAGATTATTGAAAGAAAATACAGCTACAACTCATTCAGAAAAATTGATAATCTATTAAAGTTGATTAGTTAGATCCTTAATAAAAATAATAAAAAACTATAGCGAAAATATTTCTGTGGCACATTGGTTATCGGAAAGTTTTCATTTAAGTAGACTCGTATTTGGTTATTAAATTAAACTTTTTTTATATCATAATTCTAGTAAAAAAATTAATATTTAAAATTTAATTTTTAAGTTGATTTTTTTTTAATTTTTGATTCTTTTTTTAAATTTTAATATTGAATTCCTTTTTGGTTTTTAATCGTAAGTTAAAAAAAAAACTAGTTGGTAGAAAATCATTGCATTTTCAGATAACGTTGCAAAAACCATATAATTAACTAATTACTTAAAATTCTATTCGATTAACTTGCCTGAAGAAATTACAGTTTACTCATTTGTTTCAAAAATTTACTACTCCAAGATACACTTCAATAGATAAACTCAAGATAATTTACTACTAAGATACAATTATTAAAGTTTCTGTGTATATTTAAATAATTTAAAACTGTTAATTTTTCAAATAAATTTTATCCAAATTTAGGTTAAAACTGAGTATTGGAAGAGGTAAAGACAAATATAATATCGATTACAAATTTGCTTATCTCTAATTTTTTTTTAGCGATTAAAGGTATTTTCTAAAAGGTCAAAGCACAGTATTCATGTTTTTGAACTGATAAAAACAAATTATATGTTATAAACATAGTTTGCATATTGAAAAATATTAACATTGAAAATTTGTTTATCGAATTTTTACATTCACCAAGTAACTCAGTAACAAATAAGGAAAGTAGCAACAATATATTAAATTTGTTTACGCTACAAACTCTAAAGGTTTTATTTTGAAAAGAATCTCCCGCCGGTTTTTATAGATTGCCCAATAAAAAATGTTATTACACCCACTTCTTGCAAATGAGATTTTCAAAACTTTTTCTTTGCCATGTGCAGCAACAAAAGTATAAATATTGAAAAGGTTGAAGTTTATTCATAATCACTAAAAAACATCAACCCTCAATTCCCTTAGTATTAAAAATATTTTTATTTACTTGACAAAAGGTTAGCTAAAAAGTATTTTTAACTTTTTGAATGTATTGAATTTGTTTCATCTCTGGGACTGAAATAATTAGATTATATATATTCAATTGAAAATCTCAGTCATAATTTTTTTAACACACTGTATAGCGATGCAAATAGTCTCAAATAAGTATGTTTTGATATTTGCAGCACAATTTTAATTCATTTGGGGTTTATGTTCATACGTATTTTCTCCGGAATTTTTATGTTGTATTTAAATTGAATTTGTATCTTACTTTAAGCATTTTAGGATTTTTTATGACAATAAAATAATAATAATGTCATTTCTTGAGACCCTTATTAATATAATTTTTAATATTCCTCTTTATTTAAACTGCAAACTCAATTAGTGCGTTTCTTTTCACTAAAATAATAATAAATATTAATGTATGGTTAGATTTTAACTCAAATATAAATGTTTCTATATAATTTTTGTGAAAGTTAATTAGTTTTAAACGATATCTTTCAAAGAAGTGTAATTTAAATTCATACAAATCTAGAAAACTTGCTGGAACACCATCTAACGCTAACACTATATTCCAATAGCATTGTAGAAAACTACCATAATCGGAAAAGTCATGCATATTATTTTCTTCTTTCAAACAAAATCTATGAGGCTTAAATTTTTATGCTTGGTAAATATATTTAAATCATAAAATAAGCAACAAAACTACATTTCAATAGAACTATAAATACTCAATTTTCTATTAAAAATACTTTAAAATCTTTTAACCAAACATCCGAAACACATAAGTATATATATCTCAAATATTTCGCTGGCCTACATTCCAGTCGTGTAAATCTCAGTGCTTTTATTTTGGATTTGTGCTAAAGAAAAGAAAGAAATGTGCTGGCGCCGGACTATAGACCCATCGATTTCAGTTTGGAGAATGCTAGTCTCGTTCTTGATTACGCCAAACCCTAGGATCAGTGCTATAGGGAGCGTCCCTGGGGAAAAGTAATTGCACAATTACGTAGCCACGGGCACCATGTTTTTATTTGATCCTTATATAAGCATCTAATCTTAAGAAAAATATCATGTTTAGGCATAGAAAATGATATTCGTTCATTTTAATTGGGTACGTGATATAATAGGGTTATATTGCTTTGGGTGAGATAATTCAATAAGTTCAATAAGATAGTTAAAAAACAGAAGTGGTTAATAAGACAATTCAATAAGGTAATTAGTGTTTAATAAATAATTTTAATAGGATAATAAGTGTTCAATAAGATAATTTTTAATAAGATAATAAGTGTGTTTAATAAAATTTTTAGTAAGGTTAAGTGTAAGTAGTTTAGTAATAAGTTTTTTCGTTTAATAGGGTGATTTCATGTCAAGCAGATGAATGCATCAGAAGTAGGTTCTCTGTTGAACTACTTCTTATGATAATTAAATGGTTAAATTGAAAATACAGTTAAAATGTTTATAAAGAAAACATATTGACAAATTTTAAGGAGAATTTTTTAAAAAATACAAATTGTTTAATAAAAGAAACGTGAAAGTACAAATTATTATATAAATTTTGGTTTTAAGAATTTTTTGTGTTCTTTCAAATTACAGAATCAATTATGAGTCTTAATTTCATATTAAAGAATTGACAAATTTATAAATGCTGATAAACGTCTCCATCATGAAGCAACTACATAATATAAATCTCACTGCAATATATTATCCAATCTAAATATGTGTAAGTTCTAATTGTAATTAGATAACGATAATTTAGTGATTGTATTATTCTACTCTACTAAATGCATAACCCTTAACTCTATATTACAATATTAGCATACTGCAGATAAAAATATTCATGTAACCCAGCTTTTTTTAAATATTTCTACTTACATTTTTAAAAATTATCTGCCTCAAACAATACTAATTGAATTTTCACTATAGACTCTTTTTCAATTTTCTTGTTCATTTTTTAATTTTAAATTATCAAACACAATACTTTGAACAAAAATATTTAAACACAGATTAAACAGACATTTAACGATACTTATCCAACAAGTTAAAAAAAATTAAATCAATTTGAATTAATGACAACACCTTTAAGAAGGCTTAAGAAATGTTCAGTCATGAATTGTCAAACTTAATCCGAGTTGAAGTTTTATCTACTTTAAAAGATTGCTTTTGCATAATATTTTATGCAAATGCACGAATAACAAATGCATCGACTTAATGAGGTTTTTTTCTATAAAATAAAAACGTTTTTGCCACTTAAATCATCGAAATGCACAGTAATAAGTTTTTACAGTTTACTTGATCCGTTTTATGACTAGTTTGATGTGTATATGCTTCTAAGAAATAAAAATTGAACGTATAATTCTGATTTCCTTAAGTGTAGTATAGATTGCAGAATTTTAAATGTAACTTGAAGCAGCATTATTAAAATTTATATTTACATATTTACTGAAAAGGTTATACAGATTTAAAAAATTGAAACTGACTGAACTTTAAAACTGAAACTTCTCGTAGTTTAAGGTAGGCGAATACCCAAAATTTCCCAAAATTATAAAATTTTTACTATTACTTTAATCTTTTCCAAATTTGGCATAGTGATTTCAAATATAATGAATAATACTATTTAGGCTTTTGCTTTTATTTAAATATAATTTAATTATTTTAAACGGTGTTTTTCTACTAAAAAAAGAGGTTTACGCCAACACATTGAATTTTCATCCTTTAAGGGATCATAGGAGTCTTAAAAATGTGCAAAGAATTTACTACAAAGCATAGTTTGATCTTTCATGTAATTTTTTAACTACTCAATATATAAGTATAACTTTTTTATATGTAATTCTGCAAGATTTATTTATTATAAAACAAATTTTAAAATTTATGAAACGTTAGCAAAAACTAAAATAAATGATATTAAACATAAAGCTATTTTAACACATTGTGATTAGGCTTGCGCGGCAAATTTTGAGGTCAAAATTGAAAAAAATACCAAGAAAATGACTTTATATTGTACAAATATGTACAAACTAGGACTTATAACCTAAATTCTCAGCTCAATTTTAATTAGAAATTATTTTAAGAACTTTTTTCTAAAACAATTAATAATTTTTTTTTAAATTTTGATTTTAAATTTTTTTAAAAATAATTTCTAATTAAAATTGAGATGAGAATTTAGGTATAAGTCCTAGTTTGTACATATTTGTACAATATAAAGTCATTTTCTTGGTCATTTTTTTCAATTTTGACCTCAAAATTTGCCGCGCAAGCCTAATCACAATGTGCTAAAATAGCTTTATGTTTAATATCATTTATTTTAGTTTTGGCTAAAGTTTCATAAATTTTAAAATTTGTTTTATATTAAATAAGTCTTATAGAATGACATATAAAAAATTATACTTATATATTGAGTAGTTAAAAAATTTCATGAAAGATCAAACTATACTTTGTAGTACCTTCTTTGCACATTTTTAAGACTCCTATGACCCCTTAAACATTTATTATGCATTAAATTCTTCGTTTTGAACTGATGCATGCAATGACCCTCTGGAGTTACATACAAATTACAAGAAAAAAAGTTATTAAGAAAAATTTTATAAATTAACCACAAAAAAGGATTTTTTTTTCGATTAACTTACACTTGGACATTTTTTTAAAAAAAAACTTGTACACTTAAACCAGATGTTAGAGGTTCATGGCACAGTTATATATTGAAATAGCATCTGTGAAGAATTTCAGGTAAATTAATGTAAAACTTTTTATGCTAGAAGTGTTGGCGTCAACCCCTTTTTTTAGTTGAAAAACACCGTTTAAAATAAATCAATTATATTTAAATAAAAAAAATTGCCCAAAAAGCATTGTTCATTATATTTGAGATCACTATGCCAAGTTTGGAAAAGATTAAAGTAATATTAAAAAGTTTAGAATTTTGGGTATTCGCCTACCTTAACTATTCTAGTTACGGAATTGAAAGGTATCCTCTTACTATTTTTCAAAAGTTCTACGAATAAATCCATTCACGAAGCGGAGTTCGGCAAAATAATTTTTGACAGTATCTGCATTTTCAGAAAATATTTCTAAAGTAGTACAAAAGATCATATTTCAAAGAAGGATTTTACCATCTACCTACATTTTTATGAAACTTTAGGAGGAAAAGCTTTTCCGAAAACACTATTCTCAGGAGTTTCTTTTACAAAATCCCTTCCTGGAAACGATGCTCATATATTCTTTCTAACTTTCACTCTTCTAGGGAAATCTCCCTCGCTAACAGTAAATTGATGTCAGAAACCTAGCAATCTTTTTCGAAGCATGAAAAATCGCGCGTCTACCTAAAACCCATATTGATTTCAATTTCCGTTTGTCCTACATAACTTTAATCAAGATTTCTGTTATTCAAAGGAATGGAACTTCTTTGAAAAATGAGATTTTAAAAGTAATTTCTTTTGTTCTCTTTCTGAAAAAAGTTTAAGAGGTATTAATTCCTAAGTAGTGAAATGAGTAAAACCCCTTATAGAATTTCTCCCTAGGCTCCATCCTTTCACTATTATAGTGAAGGAGGAAGTGAGTAAGAAAATCTTTCTGAATACTTGAAGTCATTTTTTTTTCATTTATATTATGCTTTGCACATATAATATTTTTTAGTCTTTGATTTGGGCTTAACAAGATTGTGCTGTTCTAACTAATGAATGAGTTAGAAGCTCGTTTTTGATAGTTATTGGAACTTGAGGGTTTTTAGTCGCACCTTTCAAATTCTTGTACTTTACAATAGCAGCAAATGACCGATGTTTTATATTATAGTCCGGACATTATTATGCTTTTGTTTTATCTAGTATCAGAAACAAGCGGAAACGAGAGGTCAATGTGCAGGATGTTTTAGTATTATTCAAATGTAGCAGCTGATAAATTACTTATCTGGTTTTAGGAAGAAAAAATACTTAACATCATAAATTGTCAAAAATAATAACTTTTCAAAGTTACATTTTAATTTAAATGACTTTTCCTAATTCGAAACTTGGTTTGTAGATTTATTTATAATTTTCGGCTTCATATAATCATTATTCCCTTCCCTATAAGGGCACAAAAGCCAAATGGGTACTTAGAAATATATATGGGAAATTATTAACTTTTTGTTAAAAAATAACCCGATAAAAAGTCTGCATAATTTTTAGTAAGAGTTTATATAATCTGTATTTTTAAAGTTTCCAGAAGTAATTGAATTGAGTTAAAAGTTTTGAAAAACTTTTGTCGGGATATTACAACTGTCACTTCCCTTCATTGTTCACATTTGCGTAGAACATAATTCAATTTTGAATGCTCTACTTCCTTATAATTAGAATGGTTGAAAGTGAAATTAAAATATCCAAAAAATTGAAGTTATTGACGCATATTTTAATATCCAATTACTTTATTTCTAAAGCGAAAGAAAGCCAGACAGAAAAATTTGAAAGCCAGACAGAAAATTTTGCCAAATCATTGGTTATAATAAAAGCCATAATCGAATAGGTTAAAGTATTTAAATATCGGTACAAGGACAGCTTTTGTATTTAGAACTTTTCGTTCTCTTTTTTTTTAGTCTTGTATAAAATGTAAATACTGCTTTGAAATGTTAATTACGTTTAAACATTCAGAATGAGCTATTTGGAAATGTCCAACACATTAGTTAAATTATTATTTTCATTAAAAAAATAATATATTTATATTTTATATAGGTGGTCCAGTTTTTTGAAAATACAATTATCTATTCATCAATATCCTTAATGAATAATTGAAACTGGTCGATATTTTATTTTAAATTGTCAAATTTAATCTATTGATAACGAATTTTTATGCAAATTCAACAAACTGAAGAAATTTCCATAATATTTTTCTTGCCTAGAATGCAAAGCACTTTGTATCTAGTTTGTGTTTATTAGCTTTCCGTAGCTATAAAAAGACGTTTTTAAGCAAACTAGTCAAAAACCAACATTTTCAAGCAAGCTTCTACGAAATATTTAGTAACAGTATACGATTGTTTAAAAATTAAGTATCGTGATTGCTTCGTAATTATTTCTTTTATTTTGTGCGTTATAATCATTTGCAATTGAGTAACATTGTAATTACTTTTGTGATGAACTCAAATTGTTTATTTACAGAAAGCGATATTATATTCAAAACTAACAGTTATGGGAGGCCATTATTAGTATCCAACGTATTTGGTTAGTAAAATATTTAAATAGAACTATATATGATTTTATTATATTAAAAAAAATCTACTCTATATTGTTACTGGCTTTAGCTATGAGTTGCATTTAACTCTAGATCTCGAAAGCAACCGTTTTCGTAACTACAGCCCATCCTCTACTATATTCGTAAATTCACAAAACCTGGATTTGGTTAGAATAAAAAATATGTTTCCAATCCTTGATTTTAATTGTATAATACTGCGCATGGAGTTAAGTCATTACTTGTAATGGTGTACAAAAATAGCGTTTTTTAATCTGATTGTACTCGGAAACAGGTGTCTTTGTTTTTCGATGAAAATAGATGGACAATCTTCTTAAATACGAAAACAGATGGTTGTATTATTTTTAAGTTAAATCGTAAGGATCTACTTATGGCTATTTTTATAAGATGATTTCTAACACACACTTCATAAGTAATATGATGTCTAGACATTGATTGTTGTTTTAGACATTTGTTATTTCATTTTCCCTAAGCAAATCCAATTTAAAAATTTCCCAAGTAAAATCTACTTACGATTATTCGTTTTGCATTTATTATTTTTGGAATTGACGGGCATAACTGCAATGTTTAGGTTTAACTAACTGTTTTTAAACTTTTTGTTTTAAGTTATATCAATTACTTTTTTCCATTATCAAATTTTTTTTTAACCTTTAAGTTCCTAGAATGTATGCATGAACTCTTTTTTAGCTCATATTAGGAAGATTTTTTTTGTGTTTATCAAAAAATAAACCTAATAAAACCTTTTTCCAAAAAGCACCCAAGTGGCCATTAAGCACTTAAGTATTTGAAATAATTTTTCGTCGGTGCAGATTAGTTTTGTCTTGATGGTAAAAAAAAAAGTTTACATAACAAAGAGAGAGTATATAAATAATTTAAAAATCCACTTGATCACGAATTCCCAAAGTGCCCTCCTTCAAATTACTCTGTTTTTAAAAATACATTAAAATTATCTTTTTTGTTTTTTTTTAAAGGAGATGTCATAAAATAAAATTAATAAAACGTTTTAAGTACGTCTTGTTTTCAAATAAATGTGATATTCTGATATAAAAGTGTAATGTTTATATTTATAGAAAACAACAATTTAATATACCACGCAGACAGATATTAGTTTCTAAAGTTTAAGCAAACTTTATTTAAAACAAGTTTTGTAGTAATCTAGCAATATTAATAGAAGTAATGTTTTGATGTTATTGTTTTATGAAATTACTTTTTTTTAACATTTTGACTTCAAATTTTAAATTTAACTACGTAATCACAGTATCATGCTTTTAGTTAAGTCGCACTAGAGCTACACGAGTGCTATTGGTGACGGGCGTCGTATTTTAGAACCACAGTCAAGTGACGAGCCGATGCCTGAGTAGGCCCCCCGGCGAAATCCCTATTTGTTAAGATTATTATATAATGCACAACTTTCATGTTGAAATATACTTCGACATTAAACATCTGGCATTTAAATTCAATATTAGAAAATAAAGGTTCATACCAAAGTGGAGTAAGGCAATATAATTGAGTCCACCCTTTTCTTTTAACTATAAAAAAACTCACAGTATCTCAACTTCTAAGTATTTAATGGTTAAAGCATAAGACAAACCCACCAATATACCCATTTTCATATTTTTTCTATCTTTATCTTCCCGAACACCTGTTTATTTTTTGTCTTAGTATCTTCGAAGTGAAAGCACTTATCGATAATGTCTGGGTTAGCATGCAACTACACTAAGAAACAAAAAAGATCTAGAGGACCCTCGATAATAGCAAATATCAATAAATAATGAGTACATGACTTTTCACAACTTTCAGTGTCGAATCCTTTTACGAAATGTTGCCCAAGTCTTGTTTTCAAGGGGTTTCTAAAGATATATTACTGTGTTATTCGAATGCAGAAAACACTATTTAAACTAAAAAAACTCTTTATGTAAGACTACGATTTGTATAGATTACCAACAGAATTTAAGAATAGTAGGAATTAAAGGAAGTCTTCAGGTAATAAGTACAAAAAATTGTTTTATTTCTTATTTAGACTCGACATTTCCTTATATTTTGTTGGCTTCATCACATTAACTTTCCTTGGAAGAATTTAGAAAAGTTTTATTTAGAAAAGTTTTATTAATTATGTTTTTCTAACTTTTAAGTTAAATTGAAAAATTCGTTGAATACGTCATGAGAAGAAGGAATAATTCCTTGTCGCGTTTTCTGATTAAATTATTTAAATAAGTTTTTTACTTAAAGTCTTATTTTTCGAAATCTTGGTAATGAGTAAAGTTCGACTTGGAAATCATATATTTAATGTTTTTTTTAATTAATTCGTTTACTAAAGGTGTCTTACTTAAAATTAAAAAATACTATTATTTTCAGGTTTTTTGGGTCAAATTGGGAAAACTTGGTAATAAGGTGAAGTGTTATTATTACTAATTATAAAATCAAGGATGGAGTAACATTTCAATGTTTGATAATTATGGAAAATCTGTACATAATTGTTAATATACCAGTGTAAAGTATCATACTGGTAAATTACGAGTGGCATGGGTTCAATAAATTGTTATATTTAAATAATTATGTTAATTACTTTGCTTTAAATTAATACGAACTTAACACAAACCGTCGCTTTAGGTACCATAGTGATATTAACAAAACCATTTTCATAATTAAATAATCTGAGATTCTTTCGCTTTCAAACTGTTTTATGTAACATCTTCATTAATGTAATGAAGTAACCCTTACGCAATAAAATCAATTAGATTAATTATAATACTAATAAATCTAATGAAAATAAAGCTTTAGAAATTTATATCTCAATTGAGGTCCTTTTATTAACTTAAGAGATATGTTAAGAGGAAAGAAGTGCTTATTAGCGGAATGGACAATGAAAAACTCTTAATATAAATCTTCGTCTGAAGAAAAATGAAAGATGGTGAAATAATATTGAGTTTCATGTTTATTAATTACTTGATAGCTAATTTTCTAATTACTGGATTATTTTGATGCCGTAATTATGTAATAATAATTTTTTGAAACAATTTTTGTTGATTGTATTGCCAAAAAAGTACTTGACTAAAAAAATTCGTCAAATTTTTTTGCAATTTATAAAAAATACAATCCAATAATTAATTTTTACTAAAAATATTACAAGTTATGGGGCAACAGTATTATTATAAGTTTATAGTGTTATGAGTTATGATGTTTTAGCGTGTGTTAAATCTGAAAACCAGGTCTTACAAACGACAGGCGTAGTAATCGGTCAAATCTAGGGCGAAGGTTTAACTCCATATGTCAATTAAAGATATCCACACAAAGAAAAATCCCCCCCCCATGACTTTTAACTCAATAAAAGTATCAGTTGACGATTCAACTGAGTTAAATGACATACCAACTTAGAAATTTGATTGGTTTAAAAAAATAAAAGCAAAAAAATTATCGCATTCGATTACTATTACTCAGCAATCGAGTGAGTATCACTATGTGAAAGTGAAATAAGTCAAATAAAAATCAAATGCTCAGAGACTAGGTAGTTTGAAATTTAACTAAAAATCCCATTAACCTATCACAATGACGAAAAGTAATGTCAAGACATAATTCGCCAGCTGTATTAGGTAAACGTGATTGGTCAGAGTGGATTACTCTCACTACGTCACAAGTTGGTATACTGTGTGGATGCCTTGTATTCAGGAGGCGTAGGAGCGATGATGAAGATTGTAGCGAATTCTAGCAAGTCATAGTAAAGGAGTAGGTAAACGATAAGCAAGGCTAATAAAATATAACAATAATAGCAACCTTTTCTAAAAGCCATCAAACCCAGTCGGATACCTCATACACATTTTATGTACAAAAGTGAAATTTGACAGTTGAATAAAAATTTAATTGGTTGTTTTAATTTCCAATACCAAACAGCCAACACAGTGCCTTATTATATACCTATATTATATATTTGTTTAATGTAATAAATATAAAACGATGCTTGTTCAAACAAAATGCTGGTAAATACAAGAATAGTAGACAAAATATGTCCATAATACATTTGTTACTTAAGTGTTAAAATATGAAATATTTCTTTGCGTTTAATTAAAATTTTCATTAAAAAGTTCAAAATTAAAGTTTTTAATATAACTTGAGAAAAAAATAATTACAACTTAATAAATCATTAAAGAGCAAAAATTAAACTTCCTAAGCTAAGAAAAGTTAGACATAAAAAGACCATCAAATTCTCGGTAGGAAAGTTTTACGACATAGCATTTTATTTGCATAATTTTACTACTTCTTTAGCATTTGTTTCAGTATAGTTTTCGGCAGTTTTATATCAAACAGACAGGGTGTAAAGTTTACTTTTTAGTGTTTTGAGGCGCATGCTGTCCGAAAAATATTTATTTAGACTTTGTGAAAATGTAGATATTTGAAAATTTACCCCCTTAATTTTTTACAGTATTCATATAGTAGTGAGTTTGAAACATTCGAAACCAGTCCGGTTAGTCACTAAGAATGCATATTTGGTTCAATCTTAATTAATTTTTTTCATAAAAGTTATATTTAAATATGAAAAAAAAAGTATAAAGCATCATATTTTGCCAACGAATTAAATTAAGAAAAGTATAAGGGCAAATAATTTGTAATCGAACTAAAACAATCGCCAATCATTTAACAAATATAAATATAAACCAACTTCAAAATAAATATTCTTTAAAAAGAATTACCATATTTTAGATTCAACGATTATAAGTTAACTTTAAACATATACGTAAGTGAATTCTTTGAATTTAAATAAAATGTAAAAAATAAAATAATAATTTGTTGTACTAACTTTACTTATACTTTGTTATACTAACTCATTAAAGAGCTTTTGTGAATACCATTAACACTTCTATTTATAAATTAAAAGTTAATTTTAAAAAATTCGTTTTTTTGTGTATTATTCATAATTATTGCCTTCACTTGCCTTTTACATTTTTTCATTTAGATAAGCAAGCAGAACGCTCATTTTTACTTGGCACTTTCTCTTGGAAATAGCTCATGTGTAAGAGACGGTGGTTAGCATGTCTAACTCCAAGCTGTGGACCCGGTTTCGAATACGAGTCTGGTAGCTAGTCACGGGTTCACTCAGCCCTTTATCCTTCTGGGGTTAAGAACCGCACTTTCTTGGAAAGTTTATTGAGGGTTTATGGGTGAACAAGCTACTCGGCATGGACAATTGTAAGCAATAGCACCCTCAAAAACAAATTGTACAGGAATGGAGATAGATGGGCTATTGAGCACGGACAGAGTTTTATTTATATAATAGCTATTCTATGTGATTCAAATTGCGATTTATTAATAAAATATCCTGCATTAAATAATATCTATGCTTTTGATTTGCGCTAGCATAATGAAACAAAATTCAACTAAAGTTAATTCGCAAGAAAATTTACCATGCTAATATAAGGTTTTTTAGATTAAGTTTATCAAAATAAACAAAATATAAGACAAATGAAGACCATAGTACTGAACAATTTATGAAGGAAAAATTAAGTTACGCGATAGAAAAAATTGAAAAACTAAAAGTTAATGTCTTCATTCGGTAAGAGAAGCGTTAATGGTGTTCCCAAATGGGCCATTAATGTGTTAAGAAATAATTCATAAGAATTATTTTTAACAAATCTGTGATTGTAATGATTGTCCAAACATAACTTTGAAAAACTTAATAGTTTACAAGAATAAATTTATTTGTATTGTACAAGTTATTTTCTCATATTTCCTTAAAAACTATATTATTAATACATACAATCAGTCTGTATTAAAATCCATAAAAAAATTGCTTGTAAATTTATACACCATTATGTATGTTTTTGTAAAAATTACTATTTTATAATACTATACTAATATTACTATAGTGAAATGATATTTAAAAAAAAAACATTGACACAATATTATTTAAATATTTTCTAAAAATGCTTGTTTTATATTCATTGTAAATACTTGAATAATTAATTATTTTAAATGTTTAACACTACAAAAACACGAAAAATATGCTTTGAAACCACTCCACAAACTTATAACAAAATCAAAACTAAACTTACTTTCCCGGCAACGACGTCGCAAAAACACCTTTACCAAAAGTAAACTTCAACTTCCATCGCTCAACCTCAACTCAAAATATTTTCAACGAGCCTTAAATCGAATCAACTGAAACTTCAACTGGGGGGTATGTCAGCGTGGCGGGGTCTTTAGTACGACATCTTATTATTTTTATTTTCGCACCAGGCGTGCGCAGAGATTGCCAGAGACCGGCGTTGTGTACGGCGTTGAGTGGGGGACTGTGCGGTGTGGACAGATAGACAAACGCGTTGTACTGTACTGCGCAGATGTCGAGAATACAGTTGTCACAGCGCCCTTCTGTGGGAAGGAAAGGAAACGCCTACATCCGGGCAACAGGTTGTTTCCGGGAAATAAAAATGTTTTGATTGGAAGTGTTAATTATGGCATTTGGGAGTAAGTTATAGATGTTCAAGCACTCTATTGGAATTGAAGAGCAAATATCACGGATAGTGTCTTTATTTTTTAAAGGAACTGTTTTTTGAAAAAAATCAGGAAAATGTTTAGGTTAAATTGTGGATATTTATTTTACCATATGAAAGGGTCATAAAAAATAATTATTTTATTTTTCTAAAGGAATAAACAAGTTCCTATTCTTTTTCATCAAATAAAAAATTATTTTTCTTTGTTCTGAGTATATATTTGTCCATAAAAAAATTTGTTCTTTTCGTGGAGTATATTTATTACTAGGGTAATTCCATGTAACTGTAATGTAAGTCACAATTTAAGAGTAGATTAGTAGCTTTTTAAATTTGGAAAATAAATCAAATTAAATATATCACGTTACATTATTTAGTTTTAATAAATGTAGATCAGCCATTCCGCTAATACTTTTTTCATTCAATTTTAAACGCGTTTTAGTGATATTCACGTTTTACACACGTGACTTATACTACAGAAAGGATAATTTTGTATGGACTTAGCCTTCAGAAGCTATGGCACTCTAGGATGAATTGAATCACAAATTTTACGAATTTTGTCTTTTTTTTTAAATAACTGCTTTTTGGTAAATACCAAGCAAATATTTAAGTTAAATTGTGGATACGATGCGAATTTCGTCATAAAAATAGTTAGTTTGACTTCTATAAAGGGATAAACAAGTTCTTATTCCCTTTTATCAAATAAAAAAATATTTTCTTTGATTTGAGTGTATTGTTTTCCAATAAAATAATTTGTTCTTTTATTTGAGCATAATTTAGTACCATTTATTTTTAAATCTTCTTATTTACAAATTAAATCTTTATAAGCCGTTGATCGATCTACCTGCAACTACAGCTGTACCCGGTCTATACTGAATGTAAGCTTCGAAAGCATTTTCCTCCCCCACCCCGCATGTGGTTTTCTTCAAAACGGCGTGAGCTTGTTTTCCTCCCACCCTATTTAAGTTTGAACTGTCAAACTGTCTGCGAACGATGGAGACTCAACCAATTACATCATTAAATTGTTAAGGCATTTCAGACTGTCAGAAACTATTAGATTGGCGTAATAAAAAAATATGTAAGATATTTCAGCATTTTACAAAATCATTTATCTTTAAAATCGTCCGTTCTTTAAAACATTGATTTGAAAGAGACTAAATGAAGCTCGAAGTTAGCAAATTCTCCTTAAAAATAAGGAGTTTCGCTTTCGAGAGTAAATTTTTTTTAAAATTTATTTCTACCCCGAAAGATTATTTTCCAATGCAACTTCAGAAGTAAACAATAAAAATTAAGTTTAAAGAAATCAATACTATTAAATAACGTTAGTGAAAAGTAAGCTGAAGTAAAATTTCACAGTGCCTGTATATGAAACTGTAAAAGAGGGTGGTGATGATTTCAAAGAAAAATTCTAATAATTTCCATTTTGGGCCATTGAAGTCAAGTGCAACGAATTCAAATTGCAGACAACTGCGTCAAGAAAGTATCATCACGACTTGCAACTTTTTAGAATTATTTCCAGAGGAATAATTGATGCAAAGGAAAAACTTTAAAATTAATTCTAGATAAATAACACAAAATAATATAACAAGACTTTTTTTCTACATACCTGAATGAAGTACCTTAGCCTAGCACACCATAGCCCTTGGTCACATAAGCTGAAATGGGCACGGCTTGCAGGTCTTAGCCAACTAACATTCTGTTAAGCCGAGGAGTTCAGTTTAGTAGCACACTTTTTCTACATTACTGAATACCATTACTTTTTTATCAGCTAGATTTATAAAGGAGCTTTATTACAATCCATGGCGCACATTTTAGGTTAATCAAGTGTTCCATGTCAAAATAAATACAAAATTCAAATTACATATCTAGTTTTAAACTTTGGGAGTCCACGTAATAATCAAACGCAAGTGTATTCTAGAGGTAACAATTCATATTTGTTGATAAACTATGCCGAAAATTAATTCGATTAAATGTTAGAAGTTAATGCAAATGCAGATTATAATAACTTCTGTGTTTTTCACAAACCTAATTTGAAGTTTTTAAAGTAGAGAAATAACGAATGTAAGGTTTTTTTTAAGTTCAATAACTGACACTTAATCATCTTACAATTGCACTAACTGCCAGTCTAACAAATTATTAAACAAATTTTGAGCAAATATCAAGCAAATACAGTTCGAATAAAATTAAACAAATTATTCTACAAATACAGTTCGAATAAAATTAAACAAATTATTCTACAAATACAGAAAATTTTAAGCAGGACATTCTTTTGACTGAATCAGATTAAGTTAATTTGGCTTTTAATTTTTTTGCGAAGCACAAATAAGTTGAATTCAAATTTAAATAAAGCTAAAATATACACTTTGACTGAAACCATTGAAACTCATTTAAATGATTTTTAAAAAGATTAAGCTAATCAAAACAATTTTTAAATGTATAGATAAGAGATTTCATCAAAATGTCAATTCAATACAAAGAAAATTAATTTGTATACTTAGGTATTCTACACTGTTTTGCAATCTTTACAATAATGTGAAAACACATATTTATTATTTTAATTAATTTTATAATCGTTTAGTGATTTGTTTATTAATATTAATATTTTTTTATTATATAGACTTTCGTATTTTAGTTTTTTAAAACGTTTTATAAACTTTCGTTGGTAGTAAAGATTACCTAAAATTTATAAAATTTCGAAAACTATAATTTCTGACGTTAAACCAATCTTATTGAATACTCAATTAGCTGTTTTAAGGAGAAGTTTTCTTGCAAATCATATTTTATTTTTGTTTAAAATTTATAAAGTTGTCAAATTTTTTGATTTTTTTAGGAACAGGTTTGATTTTACACGGAAGAATAAATATAAATTGTGCTATTATAACTTAACATAAGAGATATAAATAGTACACATTTAAACTTTGTGTATTACGTTTTTCTAATATTTCCCTCTAGGCTTTCAAAATAAAATATTCCTAACATACGCAGGTTATGAAATACATACAATTTTATTCAACGATATAATCTTATTTTATATTTCAACTGCGTATTTCCGAAAATATTTTTTTTTCCACAAAACAACATATTCTTTGAAATACTATACTATCATATCTCATATCCATTATAATTTATTTCTGAGAAATATGCAGGCAACCGTGAAGAAAATTGAATTTCAATAGTTTTAGTTGAATTGAATTTCAACAGAATAGTTAACAATTTCGAAAAAACGCGTTTTTTAAAATAAAACTTTTTTTTCCGAAATTGAATAAGATATATTAAATGTACCATTTCAAAATAAAAAATTATACCCTTTTTATCATTGGATTCATAGTAAATTAATTGTAAAATAACTAAAATAAAAAAAAACTATACATTGTTAAAATTTTAAAAAAAATGTGTATACAACGTATTAGTATTATTTTAACTTTTTCAAGTAAATAAAATTATAAACAATATTAATTGTACACGTATTATAGTAAAGTAGTTCTATCAAAAACATTTGTTGGAGTCCTTTTGAAAAACTTTTGTAAATCAAAATATGTACCCCAAGAAAACAATTTTGACGAACAATTAATAACTAAACAACTCACCTTTACTCATTAAGATATTAAATTGAGGTTAGTTCATCCTTGAATCAATCACTGAAGAATAAAATATGGATTATTACCTTGAGACTCCCTCAGTAAAATCTAGTAGTACATTTATTGATTTCCAGATTTCGCGACTTTGAATAATCCTTGGCCTAAATGTGCTCCTAATGAGATCCTCTCCTAAATATAATCCGTTTTTTGATTGTGGATACTTTTATATAACATTGCTTTAACTGATTACGTACTAGAACTTATAATGGCTCATTAATCCGGCAGTTACGAAATTGCGATTAGAAATGCTTAAGACATTTTCTGTTAATAGTTTAAATATTAAACGAATTTCTGTCAAATCAAGTTATTAAAGTTGTGTTATATTACTTAAATGATGCAATAATAATACGATTATCCATTCAATTTCAAAATATATTTCTTAAAATAATCTTTATAAAAAATAAATAAAAAGCTGTTTCATAAGAAAGTGAACGGATAAAATTAAAAGAATCAATAAAAATCTAAGGGTGTGTAACACTGCAGAACTTCCAATTATCCCTCAATAAATCAATACACGCATTTAAGGATAATTATATATCTTATAATGTAATTTCAATACCTTTAAAACCTAAAAAAATATATTCGCCAGTATGGTCCTCATGATCCTTGGTGATCTGCCCAAATTATTGTTTTATTTGCTTATTTTCCTCCAAGCTCTTGTCTATACAATGTTTATCTGAAATAAAAAACATACATAAAAAAAATCTTCTAAGGCATCTACCCTTGCGCATGCGTAATTTTCTTGAAAATCTAATTATGATATCCGAAAGGTACTAGGAACTCCTTTATCAAACTAAAAGTGAGTATACCCTTCTTAGTTCGAGCTGTAGAGTGATTTCAGGCAAACAGACTGATAGACAAAACGACGGACCAATATACAAACATCAGTATAAGGAAATACATTTTAAAAATTGATTTCTAAAAATATAAAGCAAATTCACAAAAGTCTTACGTACTTCTTTAAAAAAAGAAGAAATTGTGTCGTTCTTACAAATGTACTCCTTGAATTTACTGTTAATAATAATGCATTTTTGTTGGGAATCCTATTTCCCAGCGTTATTTAACTTTGACAAACATACAGAAAAACTCAGCTTAGACATTTCCAAGATTTATTGAACAGCATGTCGAAGTTGGATTCATCACATCCTAAAATTGAATTATACACGAACCGCAGACACATGTAATCGAATATCGGAAAAAGTAAAAAAGGAAGAAGAGAGAAGCCACTCCAAAAAAGTACACAATGGATTGTTATTGATATTGAAAATGCAGCAGCAAAACGAAATCTTTTTTTCCCCGCTAGTAGCTTTAAAAAAATCTGCAATGAAAGAAAGTTGTTCATGTATAAAGAAATGTAATGCTATTGCTAGTTAAGAGAAATTAGATTTTTCTAATAGTTAAGGAAATAGTTAGGTGTTTTCTTTTAAAAAATTCGGTTAGTTTAAAATTGTTTTTAATTAATTTTTTTAGTTTAAATATGTTCGAGATAAGTTTAACAGAAATAAATAATTTACAAGAAAATTTATTATAATTTTATACGAAATGGGCCTGTATAAAGCCGTAAATGGAAATATAAATGCTAAATAAGTTCTTTCTCGAGATTTGAATGGAGAATCAATGTCACGTTGGACCAACGTGGCAGATAACACGTGCGCAGATCGAATGAAATCGGGAAGGTAATATGTCACTTATTAAGCAAGCCAATTAAATACAATATTTCTAATAATGTTCTCAGAAGACTGCATAAGACACATATTTCCAGAATTTTTTGAAGACTGACTTGTATGCTTCTAAAAGTTATTTTTCTGCATTTTTAATTGTTCAGAAATTAAAGATCTATTTGAAATCTGGAAAAATTATCAAATTCCAGTGGGCAAAAGTTTGATTTTGTGAGTGCAAAAAATAGATTTAACTCTTACAAAACGAATTACATTTTTATATTAGATGTTTAGAAACACACTTACAGCTTTTACACCTTTGGTCACACAGTGTTAAATAGTTCATAACAGCTAATGAAAGCAAATTTAGCCTGCTTTTTAAATGATAAGAAAGGGATTGCAATGATTTGAAATAATCATGGAATTTTTATGAACTTAAACTAGCATATTTGACATAACAAGTCACATTAAAAAAAATAGGTTTTTGTAATAGTATTTGTTACTTAGAACCGCTACCACACACTCTTTATAAAAATTAGAAGGAAAAACGCAAAACAGTGCCTTTAGATAGTTCAAATAATTTTTAAACCACTATCATCTTTTTTTTTGTCAAAAAATAATGAGGTAATTTGTTTTGATCTAAAACTTAAGCGAAACTAATCCTAATATAATTTAACTTAATATTATTTTGAAAATTTTAAAAAAAAAGCCTTTATGAAAAAAAAAGACGATCTGTGTCGTTTTTTCACTAAATTCTTAATAATAGTCCATTCTAATTAGCTTTCTTTCGCTAATTCAATTAATATTTTTTAACATTTGTTACATTAATTTGCAGCTCGAAAAATAAATAATTAGTAAAATTGATGCTTTAAAAATAAAAGCGAACTTTTAATTACTTTTTATTCAAAGTTAGAAATATCCGTATCTTTCCTTAATATATAAAAAAAAAAACCATCAAAACAACTTTAATGAAATATGAACCATGGCGGTATTCCAAACTATTTTATATCATATAAATAAATAAAACTTCAATAGTTTTATTTTTATTTAAATAAAGTTTCTCAAGCTTTTGACGAAGTGGCAACAGTGTAAATATTGAAAAAAAAGGAATTGAATTAATTTAAATGTAGATTAAAATTTAAGTTAGTAATTTTAAATATGTCTTTGCTTTAAATTTGTAATATTTGGGATATTTGGATTTTTTTTTATATATTTGAGATATAATTTTATAACCCATAATTTCGAAACTGTTATAAACGCTATAGAAAGCTTTAAAAAGATAAAGAAAAGACTTATAAAGGCAAAGGAAGCTTTTATAAAGGTCCGACCGTCTGTTTGATCTTACTTCACCCACTATCACAGAATGAACCGCAAGTCTCTCAAACAAGTAGAATATGTCATATTGAAGCAACAATTAGGCAAGACTACAACCCAAATTTCTTTAAATTTAACTAGAAATATATTTAAAACTTAAATAATTAAAAATTTACATTGAAAAAGGGTACATTTAAATAACCAAAAATATCATTTTTATATTCAATATTTCAACAAACTCTCGAGAAACTCTCTTGTGGGAATATTTATTTATGTGATATAAATTTGTATGGAATATCATCATCGTAAGAATCACAATAGAGTTCTTTTGATTTTATATCATAGATGTATTAAGGGGAGTCGAAAAGGTGTTTGGGTCAAATATGTCGATTTTATGTTTTTCTTTTATTATTAATCTGCATATCTATAGCTCTAATTTTAGACCAAGGTTATAGATTTCTGTTTAGTAGTTTTCTTTTTATAAGTATTTTTTTTCAGAAACTATGTATATCTGTCCTTGCCTATACCTTAATTTTCTTTTGTGTTTCCTGAAATCTAAGGTTAATCAACATTTAAGAACATTTTTCCCAGGAACTATAAAATATATGAACATGTTTTGGTTTATTATTTATTCCCCATTCATAGCTCTTCGATTTAAACTAAGGAATTTTAAAATATCAGCTCAAAAAAAGTTATATAGCTTTAAATCGGATTTTTTTCGGGGGGGGGGGGATAATACATATTAAAAAAACAATGTAAAAGTATTTTTATGCTGTGAAATATCCTCAGTTTAAATCAAAGAGCTTTATGCATTGAACAAACTGTAAAAAAATTATCATGATATAGTATAGTAGAATAGTATATCGAAATAGTTCCTGAGAAAAATGTTCCTAAAATTAGTAAAATTAACATAGGCGAAATAGAAACATTCAACTCCACCTAAATATAAGTAAACTATATTATCTTATTTAGAAACATAAAAACCTATTTTTTTAACCTTTTAACTACAAATCGAGGATATTAATAAGTTTTTTTGCTTGTAAAATCGTTCTGTAAGATGCAGAGAGAGTTCTGAAATTTCATAAAAAAATCTGTAAAATTTCGCTTCTTTTTTAAAGCACTAATTTCACTAAATATTTATTATTCGAACTGCAAATTAATTTAACAAACGTTAAATAACAATAATTGAATTTTTAAAGAAAATTTATGAAAGTGGGCAATTATAGAGACTTAATTAAGAAAACGTTCATTTTTTAAACATAAGACAGATTTTTTATTTTTCAAAATAATGTAAAGTTAAATGATATTATAAGTTTCGCTTTAATTTTACTGCAAAAAAATCCTCATCACGCTTCGAACACCTAACAAATTTATCAAACGAAAAAGATTATTAATAATTAAATTTGCGAAAGAAATTTAAAGAAAATTATTAAATTTAACGTTTAAAAATTAAAATTGGAACTATCTAAAGGCCATGGTTGGCTATTTTCTTTCTAAAATGTATACATTATGTGTAAAAGCTATTCTAACTTACAGTTAATGTTACTAAAACCTACTTTTTTACTTTATAAACGTAGTGCAAAAGCTAAATTATACAACAATGTATCAATTGCATATAAAAATGCACCTGCCCAAAGTAAATATTCAACAATGCACCTAATGTGATAGTTTGGATAATAAATGAGTAAAACAAAAAAATTAGTATAATTTTTTGCAGTAATATTTGAATTCGGTCAAGCTGTACTTTATGTTTTTGAAAAACAGTAAGAATATATTGCATAATTCCAAAAAATCAAATACGTCTGGAAATCGTTATTAAAGCAAATAAACATTACATTTACTCAAGAACCATTTACTTAACGAATATGAGAGCCATTTACTTAAATATATTTTTAATCAAACTATATGCTTAAGTCACTATTTACTGAAGAGTTTTAAACTTGAAGTTCTGCCATAACTTTTAAAAGGTTTATTATTTACTTTTAAGAGCTTAGTTTTCAGAAAAAAATTTTAATGAATAATAATATTGCAGTTTAATTATTTATATCATAAAAAAAATTGTTGTGCAGACTAGGATAATAAATGCATAAAAATGATGATTTGTAAACAACCAAGTATAGCTACGTGACAATTTAAAATTTAAATATTATGTTTGTGTACTTGAGAATTCATATAGATGTTAGAGTAAATGACTGTTTTTATCTTATCTTTTTGTGAGTTGAATTTTAAATGAAACAGCCACTCAAAGTCGTGAAAAGCTCGAAATACCGTTAGAGGGTCTCATTATAGTTAATCGTATAAGTTGTTAGATTTTACTTACCTTTTTTACGACTGATAGATTTGCCTTCATTTTAGCTTCCACACTACATTTATAACATAAAAAGCGGAAGGTTTTATAATCAGTCCGTCCGAATGTCTGTCCGTCTGTTTGTCTGTCACCCACTTTCACAGAGCGAACCGAAAGTCTCACAAACAAGTGGAATACGTCATTTTGAAGCAAACAATCTGTTGTGGCTACATTCCAAATTTCATTAAAATTTTAAATTAGAAGTTTATTTTAAATTTAAATAACTAAACATTTAATCTACATTGAAATAACATGTAAATATTATTTCCATTAAATATTTTCACTGTTGCCATTACATAACGTACGAGAAACTTTATTTAAAATAAAAACAAAATTCTTGAACAAATATTTATTTTTGTGCAATAATTCAATTAAGATTGTTGTGATAGCACAATAAAGTAATTTTGAAGGTTCATTATATATGAATGAAGAAAGATGCATAAAAAAATTCTAAATTTGCATAAAAAAGTATGCAAAGTTTCGCTTTTATTTTTAAAGCGATAATTTTACTAATTTATTTTTCGAAAAGTAAACTTGTGGATGCAAAAAGGTATTTACTTAAAAATTCATCATTATTCTTCTAACTTCAAAAAAAACGATAAAGATTAATTATCAAACCTGCAAAAGAATATTAATGACAATTATTAATTTTGGCTTATAAAAGTTTGAATTAGAACTAGCTAAAGGCCCTGTTTATCGAATTTTTTTTCTGAGGTGTTGTTAGTGTGTTTCCTGTTGAGGGTAAAGGTTGTGTGGAAGCGGTGGAAGTGACAGTGACTTATTAGAACGGGACCTCCTCCTTTATGCCAATTCCAATCATCTAGCTATATCCAATGAGGGATTTGAACCCACAGACTTTGGGACAATAACTACTCGGCTAACATGCCGCCAATTTTTATGTATAAAACGGTAGATAAACATTTATAATAAGATTGATTCAAGAAGTTAACAAAAACTTGCGCAGTCAGTGGATCATTTGTTTCTTACGAAATCAAATTTATTCCACGGCAATTTTGGAATTCACAATATAAGCCATTTCATTTCACATTAAATGCTCTTAGAATTTCAACCCAACAAAAAAATTATTCTTCTAAAATCTAATTTAGATAACATTATTTTCCCTAATCTATTCATAAAAAAGTTATACACCTACTTGAAAGCGAAACCCATTTAGAATTACATTGGTTCTTCGTGCTCAGATCATAAATGAAAAACATTAAATTTAATGGGAGAGAGCAATCTATGTAAAAGGAATGCTTTTTTTTTAAATAGTTTTTATAAACTTTAGGAAATGTAAAATTTAAATTGAGAGGTAGTGAATTATTCATACTCTCAAAATTGTTGTTGAACATGAACTAAATATACTGAATACATTCCTTGTATATATATAAAAGTGTTTTTAATACTATTTGCATCTAAGTCTGGCGCATTATGCATTAACTTATGATCGATGTATTTTAAAGACATCTACACTAAAAAAATTATTAGAATTAGTGCAATATCAAAAACCTTTTTTGTTTTTTCAAAGAATTTATGTAAATATTTTTCGTAAAATATATTTAAGGTTAAGTCTGCTTTAATAGCTCCTTCACTCGTTCGTTGCGAACTCATTTTAAAAGTTCTTACTCTAAGTTGTTAAAGTTAGTTTTTATGCAAAGCAGTCGAGGAAATGTGCAAATTTAGATATGTGAGTTTGAATCGGAGGAAATAAAAAAAATACTTTAAAACTGTAGTTTATTAATAAGATTGTTTGGAAAATGCAAAATGAGTAAATTACAAAAAATAATAATAATAACTTGCCAATATAAGTAAGTTTCAAAGTGACCAAATAAAAGTTTATCCCTTAGCAAAATGGGGTGTATTTTTTACCCAAGTCAAAATTTATGCTAGTACTAGCATAAAAATTATGCTTTTTTTTGCTATATTCGCTATGTTTATGCTATGTTTTTGCTACAGTATGCTTCCTTATGCTACTTAGCATATCATGCTTATAAAAGTAGCATACAGAAAATAGCATTACATGCTATAAAGTTAGCATATGATTCTAAATGGCATTGCATGCTTCTCAAAAGCATTCTGTGGTAGTTACCATGACAAGATATGTTTTGCTTTTTAATGCTAACTAGCATAAAGTGCTATACAACTACCATACAGAAAAAAGCATCTTATGCTATGAAACTACATATGATACTAAATAGCATTGCATGCTTCTCAAAAGCATGCTGTGGTAGTTACCACGACAAGCTATTTTTTGCTTTTTTCTGCTAACTAGCAAAAAGTGCTTACAACTACCATAAGGATAAAAAAACCATCTTATGCTATAAAACTAGCATATAATGCTAAATAGCACTGCAAGCTTCTCAAACGCATACTGAGGTGGTTACCTTGACAAGCTATTTTTTGTTTTCTTATGCTAACTAGCATAAAATGCTATACAACTACCATACAGAAAAAGCATCTTATGCTATAAACAAGTATATGATGCGAAATAGCATTGCATGCTTCTCAAAAGCATGCTGTGGTAGTTAACATGACAAGCTATTTTTTGCTTTGTTTATGCTAACTAGCATAAAATGCTATACAACTACCATACAGATAAAAAGCATCTTATGCTATAAAACTAGCATATAATGCTAAATAGCACTGCAAGCTTCTCAAAAGCATACTGAGGTGGTTACCTTGACAAGCTATTTTTGCTTTTTTTATGCTATTTAGCATAAAATGCTATTCAACTACCATACAGAAAAAGCATCTTATGCTATGAAACTAGCATATGATGCTAATAAACATTGCATGCTTCTCAAAAGCGTGCTGTGGTAGTTACCAGGACAAGCTATTTTTTGCTTTTTTTTATATATAAAGTAACGGGGATTCGAGCTTAGTAGCAATGTTTTTCGAAATTTGCTCGACCGAACGTTGATCGGAATTAATGAAAACTCACCGGTGATATCGCATCCGTAATTCGAACGTTCAACAGACATCGGCAATTGGTGAACGAAATTCTATTGCTAAAAGTCATCGATTTCGATAGCGGCACAAAGGTGAGAATTGGATCTGCGTAACTTTCATCGGAAAATTATGGCGAATCGATATCGCAATCTTCAAGAAACTGAAAAAATTGAAACTACAAATCGCGTCAAATAATTTCAAAAACTATATTTCCGAAAAAATCCAGTTCTAACTGGTAATCCACATTCTTAATTGTAGGCAAAGCTAAATATTGTAACTGCATGATAAATGATTTCTTTTAGTTACTCCGAAAATAATTTTTAAATTTTTCAGACATGGTTAATTTTTGAAAAATAGATTAAATAAAATAGATTTTTGAATAAATATTATAAATCATAAAACATTTTTTAAATAAAATAGAATTTTGAATAAATATTATAAATCATAAAACAATTTTAAAACGTAAGTTACTAAATGTTACTTTGAAATTTGACGCATTTTATTTGAGTTAATAAATAAAGTAATATCTAAAAAATATCTATCTTAAATAAAGTAATATCTAAAAAGAATTTGAAACCTGCAAAAAAAAACAACGCAAAATTAAAATTACTTCATCTCAAAAACAAAAAAATCATTTAACATCCTTTTGACCACTTTAATTATATGCTCCCACTGCCTGAGCTTCCGTGGCTCAGGTGTCAAACGCCCTGCCTCGTGGACCGAGAGATCGTGAGATCTGTCCTGCGCCTGCCGTTCAAGTATCAGCAACAATTACCAATAATACCATTCTGACTAATAGTGGCGCCATCCCACTTCAAAGTTGTGTACCAAACATCACATGCTAACAAAATAGCATCGCATGCTGTTGCTTATTTAGCATAATTTTTTAGCAAGTGATGCTATAAAGTTATGCTAAATAAGCAACAGAAAATACCATGTGATGCTATTTTGTTTATGCTCATAAGCATAAATTGTGTTCGAATTTTAATCATTTCATGCTAGTTTTTCATGCTAAACTAGCAAACATTTTAAGCATCTCAGGCTAGTTTCTTATGATAGCAATAGCATCTCTTGCTTATTTAGCATAATTTTTTAGCATGTGATAATATAAAGTTATGCTAAATAAGCAACAGTTAACAGCATGTGTTGCTTTTTTGTTTATGCTAACAAGCATAAAATGTGTTCGAATTTTGGCCATCTCATGCTAGTGCTTCATGCTAAACTAGCAAATATTTTGAAGCATATCATGTTATTTTTCTATGCTAGCAGCAGCATCTTTTATGCTAGTTAGCAAAGCAAAAATAGCATAAATTTTAACCTGGGTATAGGCCTTAATATAATGAAAAAAATATATCACAAATGACTTATTATGAAACTTATTTTTTCATAGTACCATAATTATAAAGATTATCAAATGCAAACGAGTACCAAGCTTATAATGTGCAAAATGTTTCATTTTTTCAAAACATTTTTCTGGAGCATGTAATGTTTCAGTTACTTTTTTCAAGCTCCATGGATCTTGACAAATTATTAAAGTGTAACCGGGGCTAAGGATCTCTTCATGTGGGGTCAATTACCCAACTGTTTACGGAAGAATAGTTAAAATCTGGATGAAATACATGTTTTTATAATCGATTAACCGTTTAGCTTTAAGACAACGCCCCAATTACTGTTCCAAAAATGACATAAAGCTTATCCATGTGTCTCTCCTCCATCATTATCTAAAAAAAGAACATATTTTTAAATCGTATAGTTTCGTTTTTGTGGGTTTAACGACATCTGTGTACTTGAGTGAGTTTAGACAAGAATTCCTTCAAATATTTAACTTTTATCTTCCAAATTAAGGTTAAAAAGAAAGTGTTATATTATTTTAGACATATGTTAAGGGGTTTGAAGTGTAGAAGTAAAAATAAAAGTTTTCTTTTCTGTACTATTTCGAAATTGCATATATGATACTTCTGTGGTAACTGAGATTTGATCTTTTTAGCTGAACTGACTGCAACCTTTGACCTCTTTTAAAAAATTATTTGTGTCGATGTGATATATGTTTTAATTTTGTGTGATCAGCTTTTTCTCGATACGTCAGTTTTCCACGTACAGTGCAATATGAAAATAAATAACTATAATATATTGTTGGGTATAGTTGCAAATCCCACATTTTTTCAAAGTATAATCAAGGGCTCAATTAGATCAGTTTAATATTTCATACTACTGGTCCTTTAAAAATTAATTTTAGACAGTAGTGACAAAATGTAACAAATACCATTCTGGACACATTATACAACTTAAGTTTGAGAAAACTGTAACTGCATATTTGGAAATAGAAAAATGTATTTTATATGTGACACATGCAACATGAAAAATAACTATCAACATTACAAAATAAATTAAGTGATGGAAAGTAGTGACACACATAAAAATATTCTTATATTTCAAGTCATTTTAAAGATTATTAAGTATTTAAGTCCAAAGTAAAACCCAAACTTTTGCTGTCACAATGTAAATATTCGAGATTATTTGATTTGCTAATTGTGTGTACAGCTATTTCCTTGAAATATCTTGTAATATTATAGAAATACATTCTAGTATTAGTATTATGCCATAAGGAATCCAACAATTCACTAATATAGCATATATAACCACACACTTCACTTTTATTATTAATTATTCACTTTTATGAGAATCACCCTTATGCTTCCCTCTTATGCTAAATATGGTATTATGTTTTTAATTAAAATTTTTCACATGTATATAAAAACTTGAAGTTAAGAAAAAAAAATATTATTCCTTTACAACAAATCAAAAGAGGGGATGGTTTTTAATGTCTTTTGGTTTCAGTAGAAAATAATAAAGCAAAGAGTACTCTAATTTTCAAAAAATAAAGTTTATTTCCAATAACTTATCAAGAATACAGTCGAATGGAATGCAATACTTATGTGTCATATAAATAAATAAATTAACATCGAAGTCACATTCTACAAACTACAAATAATAATGGAAAATGCGTCTTCTTTCTTGGCATTACCTGTAAAATAAAACAATATTTAAACATATTTTTTAAAAAAAATTGGTACTTATTAAAGTATAATTGAAATCATTTTAATTTTGTTTGTTGCTACTACTTATGCTATACTTTGTATTTACTATACATGTTACCGTTGTAACCCGGAATCAGCTAAAACTAGAATTAAATAGTGAGAACTAGTTTTAATTGAAACCATTGGTGAAAACTAGTTTCCTCTATTTAAAACTAGATCGCATTATGGTTAATATCGGTTTTGGTCAATTGCATTTGTTATAACTAGTTGTAATTAGCCAATAAGTCCTTTAAAAATTCGATGTACTGTTCTTGGAGTGTCTTCCATTATCCAAACGCTTTCACTGGATTTGGCCCAATAATTAACTAAACTAATCCTAAATTGCTATTTTCCGTTAATTCTAGTTTTATCTTATATAAGTGTGTCATAATTAAAACTAAATTAAACCATTCTCTTTCGAAAAAACTAATATTAACTGGCATTAGCTGGTTTTAGCTAGTAGAAACTAGTTTTAACTAATGGCATCAGTTAAAACTAGTTGTCAATAGTTAATTCTAGTTTTAGCTGATTTCGGGTTTCAACGGTAACATACA
Source organism: Hylyphantes graminicola (assembly GCA_023701765.1). Classification (NCBI taxonomy): domain Eukaryota; kingdom Metazoa; phylum Arthropoda; class Arachnida; order Araneae; family Linyphiidae; genus Hylyphantes; species Hylyphantes graminicola. Next base: position 35,975,397 of record CM043123.1, read on the forward strand.
TACTAGATAATAATACTTTGAAACATAATAAATTTAAAAAAAAATTATAGCAAAAAATATTGGTTTTTTACCTGAAATGAGACCAGCTCAAATCATGCAAGGCAGCTGTATATATCGCAATGAGAACCCACTCTGGGACGCCAATGCATTTTCTTTTGCGTTACTATTACTTCTTACTTTCAGTAAAAATGGCTTGCTGCGGGCTGTAAAGGAAAATGCTCTCTTTAGAATACGGCAAGGTTTTTTTAGTATTGTCACAGTGTTCAAAATTCTTTAAAATAACCATTTCAAACATACTATGTTAGTTTTGAAAATTCAGCTCTGAATAAGTAGGTTCGTTAAATACAAAAATTAAAAGTGTTTTTCGTTTATGAAAACTAAATCCATTAAAATTAGTTTTTCATAATTAATCTTAATTTCAGAAGCAAATAATTATTATTTTGCATCATCAATTAAAACTATTTGTGAAAATGTGTTTAACCAAATTTGTAATAGGAATTAATTGTGACATTCAACTTATCAGGATAAAGAAACCATCATTACCATTGTAAGGATATAACACTATACAATATAATTTTAACATTTTCTGTCAATAAGTTAGTAATACAAAACGCTAACGATAACTATTTTAAAAACAGTAACATTAAACAATTTACAAAAACCACAATTCTAGATTCTTTAAAAATAACCCTTACATATGACAGTGTTTCTGTCCAACAAGCTGCTACCGCAGAACCTGTCCTCTCCAGCTCCATAGCCATCAAGTGACCCTTGGTCAATGGTAACGAAGTCATCATCGTTACAGGCACTTCCTGATGCCCCAGCGTTTTCAGGCATTCCCCAGCTGAAAGAGTCTTGCTTCTCAGTCTCCCACTTGATGGAACAGAAGTTTTCTTCAACTCTGAGGCACACCGTGTAGCGCAGATTGCTGAGGTATCGAACTCGTTCTTCAATTGGGTTGCCGAAGTTGAAGCTTCGCACGGTTTCGCTGGGGCTTCGGTAGTACTGCAGACATCCCGGAGGCGCTAAAATATATTCATATAAATTAACAGTTATAAAAACAGTGATCTATATATAAACTCACCAGTGAAAATATATTTATGTAAATGGGGGACATTCACGCCATATCCACCTGAGCTTCAATTCCAAATCGCTGTATGAGAAAAAGCGGTTAGACAGGTTTGAGTAGTAGGAAAACATTAGCACGTGTTTCGATAGCTGTATATTATTGCATTAACACGTGGGTCAAGAGCAGTAGCATAACAAACCGCGTGACATCACATGAATGTTCCCCATTAACAGTTATAAGAACAGTCACCTATATCTAAACTCAGTACTGAAAAGCCCATAAAGGACCAAGGATTTCTGTCTATGATCAGGAAAACAAGACAATTCATCTAGGAAATATGGAATTATAAATAATTCTAGTGAATGTCAGTTTATCCTACAACACATATTAGTTTAAATTATTTATAAATTATATTCTTGCATTAAAAAATATTTTTTCAACCAATTCACTAACAAATATAATTTTTAAAATTCCTATTTGTTAAAAATAATTTGAAAACTTCATCCAAAGATGTTTACACTTTTGCTGAAGGTCCATTCCTCAAAGGCATAAGTATTTTGCATACAATTTCGTTACATAATGATATGGAATAAAAAAAATGATAATTTCTATTTTACCCATGTCCATACTGTTGCATTCTACCATCGAAATTTTTATTTTCCATTTGCGCGTCATCCTATCTCCATTGCTTACCACACTCAAAACAACTGGGTTTCCAGAACCTCGACCCATGTCAATGTACACTGAAATAAAAAAATAAAATTGTTACAATTTTCATTCATGCAAGACATGTTAAATTAAACTCTTGTTTTAGCAGTTGTACAAGGAAACTGTATTTTAATTTCTCATTTCAAGTGAAACTTTTACATTACATTGAACAATTCATTCATTCTACCGAATTCTATAGTAATTTGATTTGTTTTGTAAATACAAAGCTGTTATTTATATAAAGATAATTGAGGAATATTCATTTAACTCTTCGTAATAGAAATGGGGTGTGTTTTTAAGCCTAAAATCTGCTATTCGTGACAGTTCAACATTTGGGAATCCTTTGATCAACATAGTACAGCAAAAAAAATCAAGGTAAGTGACAATAATAATCAACATTGGCACAAATTATTAAGTTAAGAGCTCATAATCCAATTAACTAGACAATGTTAATTAATGTACGAGTAGCAATAAAATAGCCCATAGTGCATGGGTTAAAATAGTTAATAATATTCTGTCAACAAATCAATTTGGGAAAATTTACTATAATTAACAAGTTATCTTTGTTAATTTAAACACAAGCTATACAACGATAGGCATTCAAATTAATGATTTCAGAAATATTTTCAAAATACTAATAAATACGAATCATAGTTCCCAAACTCGAAAATGACTCCTATTGCATTGTTTTTATGAGGTTTTGGAATTAACTATTTAAAAAATAAATTAATACTATATTAAACCAATCAGCTACCCGTAGCCCTAAAGTATTCACCACCAACTAAAGATTAGGCAATCGAAGCAGCTTTACTACTTACTTTCTCAAAGCAGCTTTACTATTAATAACCTACGTAATGTCCCTCATTTCTTTATTTATTAACCACTACTAACCAACATCGGAGATTAAACGAACCCTGAGGGCTTTGGGTCAATATGTGTTAGCTCAATAGGGAGCAGAGTAACCTTGATGAAAGGCTAAAAGTTAGTCCGAATTAGCAGAGTAATTGTTTCAGAAAACAGAAGTACGCATAAATATCTAAATAAAAAGAAAAACAGGTACTGAAATTGGTCCAATTACAATATTTGCCTTTTTATGAAATTATAAGCACGTTAGACTTTAACATGATTATGTTTAAAGGAGGCTAAAATCGATAACCAGAAAATTAAATTTAAATGGCATGGAGAGTCAGAAAACCAAACAACCGCTTTCTTTTGTAAGTTTTATTGTTAAACTTTTGGAATAAACTAGAAACAGTAATTTAAGAATATGCTATTTCATAGTATAAAATAGGTGTTTACAAACAAAGTGAGTCTCGATGCATTTTCATTGAAATGGAAATATTGGATTTAAACCTATACTTACTTATAAAAATATGTTTTACGAGATTACATATATGTTTTTTTAAGTTTACACTTTATTTTCCACATTTTATGGGTTCTATTTGAGTACTGCAGAATTTTAATAATGTTTTCGATAATAATATTATATAATATGATATAACAGCCCTTCAGGTCTACTTCCTTTACTATAAAAATTAAGCTATTTTAGTATTAAATTGGTAATTTTAAAAATTACAAGTACTTGATCGCAGAAAAGAACTTACAAGTACTTGAATTGGCTTATGAATATTTTTAGATTTATTTGTACTTAATTTGGATTTTTACTAAAACAAACTTAAATATATGATTAATACTAAATTACTAAACTAGTTAAAGTCATCGCTTTAACATCTGAAACGTAATTTTCTTGTCTCTCAAATGAAAGTAAAGTAATAGTTTATATTTATGCCTAACTAGTTCGCAGATTTAATTTTAATGGGACGCATTACCTAAAATTTAGGGCTGCCCAGAAAATGATTAAACATGCTAAAACTTTGTGATATAAATATCTTGGAAAAAAAGAAGGTATCATTTATAATGATAGAGGTTTATTGAAAATAATATGGTGGTTTTGCAATTTTTTTTTTTTTTTTTGAAATTTTCTGTTGATTTTTTAAATATTATTATTTTTTTAGCTTATGAATGGTTAAAAGCCTAAGGCTTTTAAGTTAATAAATGTAGAGCTTCAAATTTTTTGTCCTGTATTAAGGCGTATACCATAAACAAAAGTTGGTATGGGATAAGGTCTAGTGTGATTAGAATTTTTTCAAATAGTGATGAAGTTGAAAATTTAGAAAAAATCTTATTTTTTGGCCATATTTATATATAAATCTGCATAACTATTTTTGTTTAACTGTAGCTCAATATTCATACCAACTTTTATTAACAGATGTTGTGGGAACATTTTGAAAAAAAAAATCCGTTAAAAATTCCTTTAATTGTAGGAGGAGGAGTATTTTGAAAAATCGATATTATTTTTAATATTTTTAATATTTTGAAAAAACTAACGTTTCAATAGTGATAATTTTTTTTGTATATGCTTATTGAATGTTAGTTCTTTATAAAAATATTTTAATTTGAACGCTAGCGATAAAAATACTGGATTTAAATTTTTAGGTAATGTGTCCCCTTAAGCAACTAAAGCTTAATATTTCTAAAGTCAACTTACAATGTTGTCCACGGTTTTCTCCACAAAGAATAGGCAATCTTTCCCCCACAGTTGTCCTCACCATAAATGAATCTTTGGTGCAGAGCCCAAGGATATCGGGCTGTGCAAGGCTAAACTCTTCAAAATCAAGTCTCAGCTGGCATACATTGGGCTGCTTCTCGACTGTTACCTGGCAGGTATCGGTGCCATTTTCACCTTAAGGTTAATAATAATTTATTAATAGCAATTACAATACAAAAATAATTACGTAATAGTAATGATGAATGTGTTAAGTTAATTTTGTTTTATGTCACTTGATATTAAAAAGAAATTTGGATATGTTGTTGTATCTTTTAGTGGGTATTAATATCCATATAAGTATAAAAAATTTCAGAAGTTTCTAAATATATTTTTATATGTTAAATATATTTGAATCTGCCCAAAGTTTTTAAAATATTGGTTTTTTAGCAACATTTTTTCATTTCAAAAGTACAACAAAAAACAACGTTTAATGTTAATTAGTTTTCGTACTTTTATTCCAAAAATCCAAACTAGACAATTCTTTGAAAGTCTTTTAAATTGGCAGTTGACTTACGCAAGTTATTCACGTTTTTCTCGAAAAGAAATGCTTAAAAAACAGCCAAAACAATAGCTCACCTTGTGGGTAGCTGGGGTTGACAAAGACGGTTTCGTTTCGGCTGGTCACACCTCCACATGTGAATTTGACTGGAAGATAAAATAATATATTGTTTATTTTTTGTAGCATTGTAACCGCAGTAAAAGACTCATAAGTACATATTTCAAATTCAACCAAGTTATAAATGAGTTATATTATCAGAAAACAATAAAAGCCACTTATAAACAACATATATTTTTTATGTTTTAAAATTTATTAAAGCAATGTCGTTACGACATAGAACGATTTGTATCTTCAATTACGTCCAACATGTATTTTTTCAGTTTCAAGAACCAGGCTCTACTTCTGTAATTTGCTGCATAAAACATTTTACTGAAAAATTCACCCTGAATATATATTACTTTTTTTCGCGTTAACATTATCATTGGAAAAATTGTTTTAAATATCAATTAAGTTGTTTTAGATTATAATTTTAAAATGTATAAAAATTAGTAAACTTATTAAGTATTTAGTGTGTCAGTTTTTCGTAATGTATTTCAATACTTTAAACAAAACATAATATTTATAATTTAAATATCTCACCTCATAACGAGGATTAACCTTTTAATAAAAAAACGCAAAAAATTTGTAACTTTTTTCTAATATACACAATGATCAATAGATGGCGACACTTACAGTAACAACATTGCGCGAGCCCGTTAGCACAGACTCCAATGCTATGCCCGCCCCTCTCTGAACAATCTCGACTGGTGAGGCAACTGCCCTTGTCACCCGTATCACCCGTACAGGCAGAATTAGTAGGTCGAACTAGGTCGAAAATACTTCCTAAAAACCAAAATAACAATTTAAAATTGTTATGTAAAAATAAATATTCAAGGTTAATAAATTGTTAAGATTGAATTTTACTATGATTTAATTATATTTTAATCAGCATCAATTAAAAAATATCCATCATTTAATCAACATTTTTCCTAGATGATAGAGATGGAATGAATCGACGAATTTTAAAACTGTTTCATTTCTGAAGTTAATATTTAGAGAAATTTATTTAAGAAAGGAAAAAATCTTTAATGCATACAGATTAACTAATTTCTCTCCAACCAATTACTAGAGGGTAAAAACTTAGTGCAAAAACATATAAAGATATTTCTGAATAAATTTTAGTGGTGAAAATCTCATAAGTTACTGGATGTTTTCTTTCTAGTTTTCACTGATACCAAAAATTACAATATACATTCCATTTCAAAAGTTCTCTATGATTATGAAAATTATATTTAGCGATGCTAATAATCAATGAAATTATTTTTTAAAAATTATATATAATAAGTTTGCTTAGGGGTGTTGAATGAAAATACCATTTTCCGTTACGGTTAAATTCCAATATGAGTTATAAAAATATTAAAAAACAACAACTCAATAAACTATACATTTCCTCACTTGCTGCTGCATTGAATAATTATTTAAACTATAAAAAATATATGAACTTTTTATGTTTTAACAAAAAAAAACATCCAAAAACAAGGTCAAGATCATGGCTACTCGAGCCTTCCAACCATCTTCTTAAAAACCAGTTGAGTAAGATTCTCGCTTATCCTCTTCCTTTTTTTACCAAATGTTTTTAAAACTTTTTTTACTCGTTTTGTTAGTTTGGCATACTTGCAGAAAATGAAACTACAAAAATAATTTAGTAATAGTAATGCTGAATGTGTTAAATTAATTTTATTTTATGTCACTTGATATTATGAAGGTTTGAATTATCGTCGCACTAGAGCTACACGAGGGCTATTGGCGATGATATTGTGAAGAAATTTGAATATGATGTGGGTATTAATGTCTAAATAAGCATTAAGTTTTTCAGAAATTCCAAAATATATTTTTTATTAAATGTTAAATATATTTGAACATAAAAATCTACCAAACGTTTTATGAATGTTATTTTTTATCAAAATTTATTTCATTTCAAAACTACAACAATAAAACAACGTTTAATGTAAATTAGTTTTCGTACTTTGATTCGAAAAATCCATATGACAATTCTTTGAAAGTATTTTAAATTGGTAGTTGACTTACGCAAGTTATTCACATTTTTCACGAAAAGAAATGCTTAAAAATATCAAAAACAATAGTTAAAGAACTAAAACAATGTGTCGTAGGCTAAAGGCAAAAAAGCTAATCAATACTAGAGGCGACTGTTTCCCACTTTTCGTACTGCTGCATGTAATTAGGATTTTAGAGGGACTTCGTAGGTCAGGCACGTATTTTGACTCAAAGGTTATTGACCAAGCAGCAAATAGCGTGTTTCATTAATAAAACAGTTCCATGCGAAACTTTTAGGAGCTACGCCAAGATTATTTAGATAAAACTTAACAAACTTTGTATAATTTTTTGGAACTAACTTTACTTAAAAATGCTTGATGAATATTTTGAACATTTAACACAATAGGGGAGAGGAGGGAGGATTGGGACGGTGGGAGGGGTGGGACAGCTGAAATTTCAGCATAATAAATGACCTAATTTTATTTCCAGTCTCACCACCAGATAGCATATGTATAGCTTCTTGTTGTTACCTATTTCTAGTTTATCCAGATTCAACTTTCAGTTTACATTTGGAAAAAGTTTATTTTCACACCTCCAGAGAAAGGTTTTAATCTTTTTTTAGTTTTATTTCTTTACTCAAGTAATTTCTAAAACAAACATAATATAGTGTAACAGTACTCTTAAAGATACAATGTATGCTTATCAGCAGTTTACTTAAGCCAAAAGTCAGCATGGTTTATGTGAGAAGTTATTTTTTAGAAGCATTATGTAGAGGGAGGAATGGGACACACTGAAAGAGGGAGGAATGGGACACGCCCATTCCTCCTCCTTCCAGTCCATTCTTCCTTCCTCGTGTCCATACGACCATTTCCTAAAGCAGAACCTAGGAATCCATTGAATAAATGTAAAGGAAAAAAGAACAAACAATAATATTAACAGATATCCCTGAGAAGGTAATTGAAGAAGCAGAAGCTGCGCCAGACTAGGGGAAAGAGGTGCCAACTAAAATAAATATGTGCAAGCCTAAAATTTAAAAAATTTCTAAAGAAAATTACCGTTCAAAGATATGAATATTGAATACAGTGATAGCGAAGGGTCATTATTTTCATTACGTGACAGTTCAGAAGATGACATGGAAATTGACTAGATAAAAGACTATCCTAACATAGGCAAATATGATTTTGTGTTTGTCAAATTCATCACCAAGCGGACAATTGTTTTCTACATTGCAATGATGGAGAGTATTGATAATGCTGATTGTTACAATGTAAAATTTTTTAGAAGGGATACGAACGGAAATTCTTATTTTCCTCAACTGTATGACTATGTATAGTATAATAGAAAAAACGATATTATCATGAAATTGCTGCCGCCACAACTGATTGGTGGGACCAGTAGAGCGCAGTCTTGCTTTTCTTTTGATGTTAAGCTTTCTCATTATGATATTCGATAATTTTTCTTTAATTTTCAAATGCGTCCCATCCCTCCCATACTCGTGTCCCACTCCTCCCACCCAAGAGGGAGGAATGGGACAAAATTCTTGTAATTTGAATTTCTCAACAGTAATAAAATTTTTCAACATTTAAATGGGGTGTATTTTTTAAAAATAATAGAAAACATGTAAGTTTATTATTTAACCCTTTGAATCTATGAATAAGCAGGGGATAATGAATAAAAAAATATTTATGTGAAAATGTCCCAATCCTCCCTCCTCTCCCCTATTGTGTGGTTCATATATTAAACTATCGCAAGGTTTTTCAATTGAAAATTATTCCATTCATTTTATTTTAACAAAAAAAGCTAATGAAATTAATATTTTTTGTATTAAAAATGTTTGACTTACGTTAAATAGTCCAGTGCGCAAAATAATTAAATGTTTACGTGATAGTTATCTTAATTAGCAAGTCGTTGGATAGTAAACCAAATGTTACTTACCTAAAGGTCTTTGAGCTTCACAGTATGTCGAAAGGAATCCTAGAATTCCTAACACTAATATCATTCGAGGAGGTATACCCATCTTTCTTCTGCAAACGACACAAAACAAAAAATCTTAAAAAATAAAACCTGAATTAGTTTTTCATTGATAGTAAGGTTGAATTCTAATAAACTTTTCCATCAAGATATAATACGATTCTATGTAACAAAAAAAAATTAAACATTATATCAGTGATTTTTTAAGATGAGTAGACATTTAAATATTCTTTATACGGTATAATAATCATCAAAGATCTTTAAGAAGAAGTACATTTCCATTATAAATTACTTCATAACGCTTAGAAAAGAATGCGTTACATTTAAATAATATATTATTCAGTCGTTTTCACGTATAAATACTTTTATATATTATTTCTTAAGCCAGAAGCAATTTTCCGTAATGATAAAAGATTCTTTAGAAGGTTAGGCCACTCTATTTCCTATTAAACTCACGTTCTTGAGAACCTCTTGGGTTATTATCCCATTTGACATTTGTGAACTTATTTGAATGACATCAGCGGGGTATTCTCTTGAATACTAATGTCATCTCGGAATTCCAAATTGCCTTAGAGAAAACTTAGTTTGGTGCCTACCTTTTATATATGTTATCCTTTTTTTTGACTGAGATAAGTGAATAGATAAAGAATATTAATTTCTTAAAATATACTTAATTTTTATTAGACATTTGTTAATAATAAACTGAAGCAAAAAGTTTATTTGAGTAAGAATTGATAAAACAACCTTTTTCACTTTACGTTCACACACTCTGATACAATTACTCGAATAAAGCTAGCTTTTTCATTAATCATTAAATACATACAATCATTACAATATTACATTATCATTATTACAATTATACATACAATCAAATACATACAATCCTTATTACCGACATAAAAAAATCTGTTTTTAGTGGTTAGGATTCATTTGAAGGATCTTTTTTTAAAAAATATTCTCCAAAGTATAACTAAGATATAGGGCTTGGAGCGTTCATTAGTACTTTTGAAGATCGTAAATTCAATCGGATAAAGTCTCCAGTGAACGAACCGGACACTATATCTTAGTTATACTTTGAACAATGTGAATTATGCATCTAGACACTTCATTTATCTATGAATTTTTTGGTAAAATTGTTGGTATTTAATTTAGACTTTATCAATGCACAATTTTAAGAGGAGAGTTTGCTTCAAACCAAATGTTGAATCAATTTAAATTATTTTAAATTTGATAACTATTACAGGACATAACATTTTTAAGGTATTTATTACTCTGTATTCCAAATAATAAGCATTGATTTTCTACATAAGTTCATTTAAGAAAGTAGTATGGCAATTCTGGTTATCAAAAAAACATATTTAAAATGAAGTTAATAACGTTTCAAAGAAAATATTTTTTAATTATATTTTCTCCAATGCTTATATCAAATAAGAAAAGTATAATCATTGCCTAGAAATGATTAGTTTAGTGCAACTAATTTAGTTTGCTAATTTAACTATAAAATCCACTCAATAAATCAAAAATTTTATGCACAGTTCAACCCAAAAATTTAAATATTAAGCCACAAACAATTTTAAACTTCTTTCCATGAAGAAAATCCTTATTTGCATTGGATAAAAAAACAATGTCAATTCCACTTACCGACTTCAACGCTTTTGATAGTCCAAATCTAACGGTGTAAGTTCAGTCAGTGACTTGTGAAGATGACTGAAACCTTGAACTTGAAGATGAAGCGACTGGTTTTGGCACTCCCCCGGAACTAAGATCGCTCCAAGTCCTCAACCGGATTTGAACCGCTTTCTTATATAGCCCTCCCGTGATCCAGAACCGAACCGAACCACGTGATTTTACAGCTGTTTCGGTGTGGTGTGTTGTTTTTTTAGTAATTTTAAATAAAAAATGAGTTCAATTGTAATTAAATTTCTTTTTTAACCGAACCGAACCACGTGATTTTACAGCTGTTTCGGTGTGGTGTGTTGTTTTTTAGGTAATTTTAAATAAAAAATGAGTTCAATTGTAATTAAATTTATTTTTTAAGAACCTTTTCTTTTTTAGCCGAACCGAACCACGTGATTTTACAGCTGTTTCGGTGTGGTTTGTTGTTTTTTTGGTAATTTTAAATAAAACATGAGTTCAATTGTAATTAAATTTCTTTTTTAAGAACCTTTTCTTTTTTAGCCGAACCGAACAACGTGATTTTACAGCTGTTTCGGTGTGGTGTGTTGTTTTTTAGGTAATTTTAAATAAAAAATGAGTTCAATTGTAATTAAATTTATTTTTTAAGAACCTTTTCTTTTTTAGCCGAACCGAACCACGTGATTTTACAGATGTTTCGGTGTGGTGTGTTGTTTTTTTTTTAGTAATTTTAAATAAAAAATGAGTTCAATTGTAATTAAATTTCTTTTTTAAGAACCTTTTCTTTTTTAGCCGAACCGAACCACGTGATTTTACAGCTGTTTCGGTGTGGTGTGTTGTTTTTTTTAAAGTAATTTTAAATAAAAAATGAGTTCAATTGTATTAAATTTCTTTTTTAAGAACCTTTTCTTTTTTAGCCGAACCGAACCACGTGATTTTACAGCTGTTTCGGTGTGGTGTGTTGTTTTTTTAGTAATTTTAAATAAAAATGAGTTCAATTGTAATAAAATTTGTTTTTTAGGAACCTTTTCTTTTTTAACCGAACCAATCCACGTGATTTCACAGCTGTTTTGGTGTGGTGTGTTGTTGTTTTTTTAATAATTTTAAATAAAAAAAATGAGTTCAATTGTAATTAAATTTCCGTTTTGATAATTGAATTTGAAATTCGATAGGTTATTTTTAATAGGTGCGGATTATGTTATCTTTTGTCAAAGAGGCAATATTACACTGCAATAAATTGCAAATTTAAACATGTAATAATCTTGTAGGTGTTCAGTAAATTGGAAGTAGTAATAATTTAACAATATATGTATATAATGCAATACTTTTTTTAAAAAATATATAAAAACAAGTAGGTTTTTGTATCAGTAACTGTTACTTAGAACAGCTGTCACTATTTATACATATTAAAAAGAAAATTGCCAAACACGGTCTTAGCTGGCTCTAATTTAAAATTTAAATGCCAAACTTAACTATTTTCATTGATTTTCTTTCGCAGATTTAATTAGTAGTTTTTATAGTTTGCTAAATATGTTTGAAGAACGAAAAATATTGATGTATTTTTGTTGTAAAATTTGAATAAAAATAATCTAATTTTAGATAATTTTTAATTTAAAGATAAACATTTTTATGCAAAAAAAACCGTTATATATAGTTTGCATGCTGAACTACTTTTAATCACCATAATTGTTCATTTTCATTACTCTTTTTTGCAAATTCAATTAAGATTATTGATTATTTATCATTTATTAAATTAATTTTCACTTCCAAGAATAAATATTTAGCAATATTGGTTCTATAAAATTATAATCAACACAAAATTTTTTTGCCAAGTTTAAAATCTCCTTTTATCCTTTTTAAAACATATGTAATAAAACATATATTTGTATACAGTAACGTATCCTACAGTCTTATCTCACTAATCTATCTCCCGTCAATGCTACAAATATTTTTACATGCCAGTTTTTAAAATGCAGGGTGATGTTTGAAAACGTCATTTTTTGCCTGTATTTATTTGTCAAATTAAGCACTTGTTTTTGTCAGAATTACTATTTTGCGTGGTTTTTTTTGTTATAATAATATTTTGTCAGGAAAGTGTGATGTTGGAATCTTTAAAATGCTAAATTTGACGCAAATGCTAATTTAACTTAACTTAAACTAATAATTTAAAATTAGTTAATACAGCATTTCAAATGACAGAGATATAACGTTTTAATTAACAAGAGCAGAAATATCATCTATCTTGTCACCACTTAACTTTTTCTGTCATCACTATTTCGTTAAGCCAATAATTAATGAAAAACAAAATTTAATGTTTTAAGCGGAGATCATAGTTAGCGACATAGTCGCTATTTTTTTAATAAAAAAACTTTAAGTTACCGTAATTGCCCATTTCATTTACTTTCTTTCACAAATTCACTTAATATTTTTTTTAAAAAAATACTTAAAAAGTTAGCATTTCAAAGACTAAATATTGATTGAAATTGATACACAAATAATATATGTGTCAAACGCATGATAACATTGCAATTCTTTATATTTTTAAGAAGAATTATTTACAATTTTCAAGCAAATTATGTATTATTTATATTTAGAGGCCTTTATTCAATTAGAAATTTATAAAGAATGAAAAGTAAATTTAAAATGAATACGTATTTTGAAATGAATATATAACTCTCTCTGCATCTTTCTTAATACACATGAAAAATAAAAAGAACTCTATTGTGGTATATCGTTGTTTAAATGACAAAACCACAAACATGCAAAACCACAGGGATGGAAAAGTGATAAAACTACCTTTTTGTCAAAAACGGCCAATCCCTGGAATTTGCACATTCGTGGTTTTGTCATTTGACCAACGATATACACTTTCTCTATGACGTTATTCCAAAGTGATTTATTTCAAATAAATAAATATTTCTTCAAGCCTTATTTTCATTTTAAATATAGTTTCTCGTGCGTTTGACGAGGTGGCAACGGTAGAAATATTGAATAAAAGTAGAATTTTATTGTTATTTAAAAGTAGATTAACATTCCAGTTTTTTACATTTTGAAAATGCATCTAATAAAAAATTTCTAAACCTTGCCTGATATTTTGCTTCAATTTGACGGATCTCATTTGTTTGTGGGATTTGTAGTTCGTTCTGTGAAATAAGAAGACGGACAGACGGACGAATATAGCCTCATAAAAGCTTCTACACTTAGAAAATACGAATTATTATAATTTTGATTAAAAAAAACTTCGCAATTGTATTAAGATATTAATTATTATATTTTATTCATTTAATTTGATCTTGTTAATCATACTTATTTAAAAATAAGTTTGAACTATTATTAAAAATATCAAAATTTAAATAGATATCGGATTACGTTTCAAGCAAATGGGTAAGAAAATTATGTGGTCAACATTTCAATCGCTATCCATTAGGTACTAAGTCTCGCACAAACTCACTTTCCTGACCCAAAGACCGCCGCACATAGATCATTAACTACTTTGATCTAATTTATTTTATAATCGAGTTTCGCAAGTGGATCATCTGTGTCCCATATTTTTTTTTATTTCATTCAAAATTTTTCAAGAAAATAAGGTTTTATTCGGATTATAGGATTCGGATATAGATTATTTAATGTGCTAATTTGAATTCAAACGTGGTCATATTCAAATGAAATGTTCTTAATTAATCTGTAAATAGTTTTTATATAGTTAGCTGAACTAAGTATAGATGATCGGTTAAATATGAAGTAATTTACTGAAAGTAAATTTTCATGTGTTTAAATCATGCCAATCTTTTAGATCTTAAATATTATAATTCTTGTACATTAATTCATGAAAATTTAAACACTCATACATAAAAACGAAAACTGTTTTTATTAAAATAATTAATTTTCTATTTGTTAATGTTCTAACATTAATATTAAGGTTATATATATACAATACCCAATAATCGGCCAAAGTATAAATTTTTCAGTTTTTACATCTTATTATTCACAATATCCTTCTTAACAGTTACTGAAAGTTTCCTAATGATATCTTTTGTAGAAAAAAGTTTTTAAACTTTTTCTGGAGTCATCCCTTGAAGTTCGAACCCATATTTCGTCTGTTTTCAACCTGTTTTCTCTGTTTCGCGTTTTTTAATTCTTGTGTTTAATATAAGGCTTTTTTTTGGCAATTATAAGGCAATCAATAGGGCCTATTTTCCTATTCCTAAGGATTTTTTGATAAGTAAGTTAGAATTTAAAATTTTTCGAGCATGTGTTCTCTTGTATAAACGGCGCCCAAAATTGTGCATTGATAAAGTCTACCATGTATAAATATTTTTGAAAAATATGTTGAAGTCAATAATTTGTAAATTTTGTTTGATTTGTTCAGATTTTCAGTATAAATGCTACTTTTTTACTAACGCTCACATTTTAAAATCCATGCACAGTTCTTAAACAAATAGTTTTAAAAACAAACTGTAAAAATTAGGTGGAGTTATTCTTAAAATTGAAATTGGAGAAGCGTTTTAAAAAGTTTAAAATTTAAACTTTAAAAAAAAAGGAAAAACTACTTGTAAATATTTTTATTGCTGGTAAATGTTTAGTTCGAGTGAACATTATATAAAAACACTATAATTAACAAGTTTGTGTTATTATTGCAAAAAAATTATATTTTGAATACCGATTCCCCTTAGCATTAACAACAATAGTGCCGTCAAATAACATGGCAATTGTACATAAAAAAAAGAACAAAATCAGCGAGAATGACAATTACTGGGGTTTTCGTGGACGATATCTGATCAGTTATCCCAAGCTAAGTGTTCTCACAGCAATGAATGTCCTTTCCTTGCGCTACTTATGTTATTAGAACTAATATATATTTTAGAATACTAAGTAAAATTAAGCATATTTGCGCTTAACTTTCATTTTCTGTACAGAAATTATTTTAGAGTATCATAGTTATGAACTTTAAAAAAGATAATACCCCAAAATTATTTTAGAAATATTTAATTATTTTGTATAGAAATTATTTTAGAGTATCATAGTTATGAACTTTAAAAAAGATAATACCCCAAAATTATTTTAGAAATATTTAATTATTTTGTATAGAAATTATTTTAGAGTATCATAGTTATGAACTTCAAAAAAGATAATACCCCAAAACATAAATGCAAATGTCATTTTTATTTAATGGCTTGTAAACTGCACGACCTAATAAATAAATTATTATTACTTACATTATTTACATATTAAGTTCCCTGGAGTATTCACTAATACATTAATGCTAAAATCTTAAAGCAATTCAAAAATACATAACCCATGGTCAATGGCCTCTTTACTAGAAGATAGTATCTTGCATAACGTTCATTGTATGAATAAGTTAAATTAAAGTACTTTAACATCTATTCCCAAGTTCAAACCGGTGATATATCAAAGATTTCAATACCACATTACTTTCAGCTTAAATGGCATGAATACATTTACTAAGGTGTGGTTGAATAAATAAGTCATGGGCTTTTTCGGAAGATTTAATCTACATCCTTAAACTAAGGTCTTAAAATTAAATCCTAATATTGTTCGTAATAAAACTTTATTCTATTTTAATGAATTTAAAAAATGCATAGTATGAATTTTGGCTAGTAAATATTCATAAAAAACATACACATACCATCCTACTTTATTGTGCAGTATTTTTTCATGCGCAAAAATTTTGAATTCCCATAAACTGCACAAATGTTTTTCAGTTTAAAAAACACTATGGATTATTTTGAGACTTTTTAAAACAGAAATAGAATTTTTAAAAATAGATTTCCAAAATATATTCTATTTTGAGGTATGTTTACTCAATTTTCGTGCATTGAAAGAAGCTTACACTTTGACATTTTGCTTATCCCTCAGGCGGGATAAGAAGGCCTTCAGTACTACCTGTTGGCAAAATTTATTCTGTAATTTTTTTTTTTAAGAAAGCCTTTTTTGTTTAACACCGTGAAATGCAAAGCTCACTTTCTATTTTTATGGAACGAAAAATTTGCTGCGAAATAAAATAGCATCTAAATTCGTCCTGTATCGTAACACTACTGAATATAAGTATCTGTGAATTTGTTTAAAATTGAAAACTTATTTTTTCAGTGATATATATGCATTAAATAGTAATTATAAGAATGTATTGAAAATATTTTTAATATAGGAACTTAACTTTAGTTTCATATGCATAATAATAAATAAAAATAAATAAAAATTACTTTTTCTTAGATGACATAGTATTATTGTATTCGATTTGTTGTAGCAATGAGTACAATGAGATTTGCTTAAAATTAATATTTATGAAAAGGTAAAGAGCTGCATAATCAATAAAAAAATAACATGGAATAACCCTTTAGACATAAAACAATTATTGAATTGAAAACTTATATTATTCTATGATTACTATACTAATTATGCATATTTACTTTTATTTAAGCATTAACCCATTTATGCTATTTTTCAATATTTTCATACTGAAAATCTAAAATGCAAAAATAACTAAAAAACAAATTATGAATGCATTCTTTTACAAAGTGCAACATTTATACTTGATTTAAAAATAGCTTCAGGGTTTTACCGCAGGCTATAATGGAAAGTGAAATTTTTATTAGAATTTCGTTGAGTTCAAAATTATCTAGCTTAAAGAGATTTAGACGGTAGTTTACTTATATAAAAGAACTCTTCGTGTCATTAAAAAAGGTAACTGTTTTTCTCAACTGTTTTAATGGCTTTTATCAACACTTTGCTGTTAATGGTTATGTAATAACGGTTTTAACAGCATAGAGTCAACATAAAAAGTTACCAAAAGAAAACGAAAATTTCAATATAGGATGAGATTAAAAAATTTACAATTGTTGTTTAAATAGATGCAGTGAATAATTTTTTTCATCGATTTTCTTAAACAAATATTATCAATTTTGATGAATTTTTAACCACATTTTTCTGTTTTAATGATTAAAAAAAATTCAATGTAGAACTAATATTCATGATAGCTATTAAGAAAAAGCAACAAGTATTATTTTACTTTAAAATGACATTTGAAAAAGATTTAACGCTTGCGTTTCATATGTGCTGAATACTTTTTAATTCATGGTCTACAAAAAATATTCATAAATGCTGCAAACAAAAAAAAACAGAAACAGCAGAAGCATAAAAAGAGTAAAAAAAGGTTGGATTATCTGAGCTAAATTTAAACAGGTACTTCCTATATATGCACGTGTATTCAAATTTACAGGTGTTGCAAACAACCTTAAATCACAAAAATAGAGCATGAGCAACACACAAGCTGACGAAGAAATCTCCTTATCAAATTGTGTTAAAAGGACAGCCCAATATTTGATATTCATGGCAACATCCTTTACTGATAAAACGAAATAAAGTATAAAATAATAGTATCCTCAGTCCCATTAATTCCTTTCTAGTCTCCTTGAAATAATTTCCACATAATAATAATCGAACCCAATTCAGACTGAAGAAGGGAAGGAGTATGATTTAAAATTTATTGTAATAAATCTGGCGCCAGGGGCTATCAATGCGGGCCAACGTCTGACCGACGAAAAAGGACCAACGAGACCGGTTCCCCGCAACCCGGAAACGATTGGAACTTCTTTTTAGATAGCCCAGGCCTTGACCCCTTCCACGAGGAATAAACGGTCATGATCAAATGAGCCATTTTTAAGGATGCCAACATCAGAGTTACCTGTTATTTTCCACAAGTTGTTTAAATGGTGTGTTGATGGCACTTATTCCCACACTGACAGACAGTAGTTGCCAGACGCGTAAAATTATAACTGGGGGGTGAGAAGGTTTATGTGAGTTAGCCCCATTGGGCGGAAGTCCGAATTATGCTTAAGCTGTACACTTCGTAATCGTAACCCTGGCTAAGTGAAGAAGTTGACACTTAAGAGGAAGCTCAATGGAACTTCGAACAACATCGTACGATTTACACTTCTAGACTTAGACCTCAACAGATTTACTGACATCGTAAGCTCAAGTGTACGTAGCTTCTGCAAGAGTATCCATAATATATAAACGATATATTACAAACCTCAAACGATCTAGCTAAGAAAAGCAATTCAAGTGTTACAATATTTGTACCGAAAACAAATGCTCCTCAAAAAGAACCATACCATTCATCTTCAGTTTTCATTTTGACCAGGGACCTCTGCCATTGTTTATGTCTGCTGGTCCTTATTTACCCCATCTCATTGTTATTCTCAGCTAAATATGATAAATCGAAATTTCTGCAGATTCTCATCTCCAGGAAGTTCAGAAATAGAATTCAATCTTAGCCAGGGCGTTAACGAAACCCGTCCCCTTTGTTGATGCCGCAAAAAGAATAAAGAGAGAAGGTCAAAAAGATAACTACCTGGAAGTGGATGGTATCAGGAGTTTTCTCAATTCATCTCAAAAGATGCTTTTCGTGAATCCCAGCAGTCTTTGGGAAGAAGTTCAACTTTAATCGAATTTCAGATAAGATCTTTCAGATTTCACCTTCAAACCACCATATTTTAAACTCAACTTAAAAGATGCTTTTTTCGTGAATCCTAACAGTTTTTGGGAAGGAATTTAACTTTAATCGAATTCCGGATAAAATCTTGCATATTTCAACTTCAGACCATCATATTTTATGTGGAATCGTGTCTTTTCTTAATGCTACTTTTCAAAAGAAATTTTTGAGATGATGAATCCCTGTCGTCGGGCAGTTCAATTTTAATCAAATTTCAGATAATAATGCACTTAAACTGCCCTTTTAAACTTCAGCAAATAATTGCAAGTTTTTAAGTTCACAATTTTCAGAAAATAACCAATTTTAATTTTATTTCTAGTGTCCTCAATTCGTCGTCAATCAATTTTAGTTTCAGATATTTAATATAAAAATTATCGGCATATAATTTTTTTAAGCAGATGCACTGTTTTAAAGGTACTTAATGTGGAACCAAAATTCGTAAACCTTTAAGGATACTTAAAGCCAATTACATATTTTGTATTGTATTAAAAATTATTATGTATCATATTTAAAATAAATTATTGTTAGGTTTTCTGTTTGAAAATTCATTTGTTTACGCAGGTGGTTTGAAACTGAAAATAAGGATTTTTTAAAAGCTGCGTTAATAAGTTTTTTTATTATAATAAAAATATAATTAAAAAGTTTGTAGATCAAAAAGTACCCCAAAACAATGTTTATATTGGGCTCGATCCACTGTAAAAGATTTGCAGAAAAAAGTTATATTAAAAACCCATGCAATTATTGTTTGCTGTATATACTATACCTATAAAATCATCGAAAATAAGTAATACCAATATAAAATTTTTGGCATCGGTATGAAAATGCATAATTATGCCAATTTAGGTATTTATTTTTGGTTGGTAATAAGGTTCAGTAAAACGGACAACTGCTGTTATGGGCTTTCGGGCTGTTATTGTGATTATCCCAAGTTTTATATAAAAAACATTCTTCATAAAAATTCAGAAAATTATCTCACATCAACTAATTTAAGGTTACTTTCTTTAAAAAAAATATATGAATTTCATGGATTACTTAAAAACTCTTTTTCCATTGTTTTTAAAAGAGGCATCAATCGGCTATCCTCTCTTCGTTTTGAGGCCTATTTCATCCTTATATATTCTAATACAATGGAGCTTAAAATAAAAACAATATCGTTACTTATTCATTATCCATCTTCCATTTATATGAAAACGAGAAATAAATCACTAGGTGAATTAAAAGAAAGTAGGTTAGCAGACTACATTTAATGACGCCTTCCATGACATTTAAAAGTAATTATAATCTGTATTGAATGACTCATTGTATTTTCAAGGGCTATCTTATCTGATAAAAAAAGAGTACCATTCCAACTTATCCCAAATATATTTTCAATTTCTTAATACTTATTAAATATTGCTTAAAAATATCGGCAAAATGGCCTGGTTATTTAAAAATTCGACATTCCCACATTTATTCTTTCTACGTTAGGTTTTTTAGTTGCATTTAAATTAGACTATAAAAACTTTTCGACAATTTATATAAGATACAAATGTAAGATATTAAAATTTTACATTTTATCTAACTACACAGTTATGATTATTGTAGACAATTATAATTCCATAGTTGTTCAAACTATCTTCGAACTTAATGCTGCTATCATTTATACTGTTTTGTACTTCTCTGAATATTTGTGTATTTTAGGATATGATCGAATGCATTGAAGTTTGAATCGGTTGATTAGCATGGAATAGTTATCGCATTTATTCAAACACTTCGTGAATATAAGAATTTATGATCAGTATATCAAAATACCATTAATAAAGACATGAAAATACTAGATTATTCTGTTTATCATAAATCTTCACGGTCCACTACTAAGCAATTTATTAAATAATAATTTATGAACATCCAAACTTTTTGTGCAGCAGAAATCTTCTGATTCAAATTTGATTCTTCGAGTTCAATGACAGATAATACCCAAGTTCTCATGTATTACTCGAATGTAAATTATGGCTGATAAAGTATCAGTTTTCTTTATTGCCTTAGTACTATTTTTTCAGTTTTATTCTTTGATGAGCATGTGTATAAGTTATCGTAATCTGTAGCAACAATGCGAGAGTCGACCTAAAGCCTTCTGTTTCTATTGTGAACAATCGTAATTTGAATCGGTAATCTAATTCCTATAATTTAAATTCAAGGTTCATTTGTTTCCTCTTTGTTTTTCTATCGGGTTTGCCATCAAAATCACATTGCATGATCGAATGGGCTTTGCTCGTCACTAAAAATAGTTCTGGTTGTTTGCCGCCACAAATTGATATTTTTTTTAGTAAACTAATGTTTGGTTTATTGTATTAATTAGTGTATACTTCTTCTTAAAAAGCTATTTGCCTAACTTAAAAAATCTAATCATAGATCATCATCATTCATTATATTAAGTGCTCCACTAAACTTTAAATCGACTTTTTATTTATTTTCAACCATAGCCATCAAGCAGATACGCACAAATTTATCAGTTGGGTTGTTAGTTTTTCCAGCAATACATAATTTTATAATACACATTAATTGATTTATTTAATCAACCACGGAACTACACTTTGATTCTTGTTTTATTTTTTAAAAAATACCTAATTCAATGATAGCATCAATAATAATTTCTTGAGGCTATGGCTTAAATAAAATCTCCATTTTAGTATGCTTCAGGTGATGGATCAAGAGTGCATTCAGTATGCGGTCACAATACCATTAACATACAAACCTAAAAGTACCTATTTACTTTTGACATAAAATGAACCAAGTACTTGTCTTTCTATTCTTTAGAAATGCCAAATATAAATTATTATAAACAAAACAGTGCAATACAAATAAGGATTTTTAAAAAATCATCATTAAGGTCATATACCTAATAAACCACTTAAAATAACCCAGTGTTTTACAAAGCCCATCACATTTTAAATCTATAAACTAAGGGGCGTACAAAACGCAAACATCTTTTAAAAACATACAACAATGCTATAAAAACAACCAAAGGATCTGTTTTGTGCATTTTCAACCATGCATGTAAAGGTGGCAGACACTTCTCCCTTGAAGCACAATAGTTTTTTATTCAAAAAGAATACAAATTCCACCTACTCACTTTTAAGAAAAATAAAATGATTTTATTTACTTTATAAAGATGACGTTTACAGGGTTCAGTACATTTTTTAAACCTTTAGCTATGCCTCAAAGCAAAACTGGCATAAATCAAAAAATTATTTGTAGATGTCCTTTGAAAGGAAATTCATCTATATAAATGTTGTTAATATGCTTATGCAAATCATTAAAATAAGGTACTTTCTGGTTTTTTTATTGAAGGTCCGTTACACCCATAACAATAAAATATCACTTAAATTTGTTTTTTTAATTTGGAGATATTTTTGCATTCTGAAGATAGTTTTCGGGATTGAGACAGTATAAACCCAACTATACCCGTACATTTGACTCAGTACCTACAAAAAACAGGCTGGTAATAGTAGTGAAAAAAATTAAAAGAAATAGATTTATTTAGGACCCTACTGACATCCAATAAAATTCTAATTTTTTATTTCGTTTTACCGAATAACAGTTGACTGCAAATTTTTGCAATATCCAAAAGCTCCAGCTTAATTTGGATTTTCGTATTTTTAGTTGGTTCATCAATTTTTGATTTATTTAACCACAAAAGTAATGTAAACTAAAACTACTCATAAATATTCATTAAAAATCAAATCTAAACCTTTTATCTAAACTATAAACATGCAATGAACAGTTTTTATCCTCTTCTGAAAAACATGAAAATTGAGTTACACCTTTTTAGCCCTTTAGCTCAGACCATTGAGTATGTTTGAAAGAGTCCTAACTGGCTACTTTTGACTACTAGACTTAATTTGAATAAACTGTGTCAGAGAATGGAAATTTTAATGTAGGAAAATAAAATAAAAATATATAATATTCAAGTTTGCTTCTTTCCTATACAACAAAACTCCCAAGTTTATTATTATAAAAATCAGCATTAACAATGATTGTTCAAGTATAAACCCAATTTTTGAAAATATTTGCTGTTACACCAATATCAAAACCAAATTCTGAGATGTTTGTATTTAAATATATTTATAGCGTTAAATTCGTTCACCCTTTTTGAAAGATGTCAACTGTGAACGATGCAAGTCCAAGAGTTAACGCGCGAGCGACTCATACGGCCGGATGATCAGATAGGGTAAGATCATATATATTTTAAATAAGAGAGATGTGAACCTCGTTCCGTTGCTTATTTTTGCATCGAATAAGAAGCAGCCACAAGATGTAATGATTTGAATCATCTCAATAATTTGGAGCTTAAAAATTACATTGAGTTAGATGTTATGAGATAAAATGGTTGACGTCTTGTTTTGAGAAAAAAATTTGCAGGTAAGATAATTTTTTTTCTTTTTTTGTGAGAATTGTGTAGTACAAAAAAAGAAGATCCGGTATCGGATGAAGCTCACTGTCTTGTATGTTTATCATACAGTTTTTAAAACTAGATTTAAAATCCAATACTGAGTCAATTGTACAAGGTTTTAGAGATATTTTGATTTCACAATGCAGTATACACTACTAAAGCTATATTAATTTAATTCCATTCAAACGTATATTACTTCGATTTGGCGTGTGAATATTCGTTAAAGTAGTACAATTTATCAACAATATTAAAATTGTTAATATTTGAGTAAAATTTAAGATTTAATAAGTTTATGAAAGTTATTTTTGATTTTTTTTAATATTTCATTGCTAAATTCTCATGCAAATGATTTTAAAGGTACTTTTAGAAATATTAAGTAGTTTTTATTTTATTACATCCACTTGAACTAAATTTCAATGAAAACTAACAACAAAATAAATAGGTCACATAATTGTGATTGGATATTAGCATTTATTATATGTTTAATGGCGTATTAATGATATTTGGTATTAATATTATACTTGTGCTTATTCTTTTCTTAATATAGTATGAACTTAATTTTGTTATAAACTTCAAAAATAGTAAAATATTTATAAATTCAAGTTTGTATAATTTTCGATCTCATCTTTAATTTCTAATAAGATATAATTTTATTTATTTGTAATAAAATTTTCAAACATAATAATGAAGTTATGATTCTGTATCTAAAAAACACAGCTCACGATTAATTCAAAGCAACTATTGTATTCTGTTTATCATCTAATCAATACAAAATTCTTAAATGCGTAAAGGTTAATTCAAAATTAAAAAGATTTATTAGAGTGATATTATATGACTATTTATGTTATATTATCGTACATTTTAAGACTTATTACAGTTACTTAGGGATGCATTTAAATAGCCACAATATTTTATGAAACAGATAGCAACAACTTGATGTTGTTTACACTGAAACACATTGATTGATTTGGCGACAAAATATCTGCCTTGGCGCGTTAAAAAAAAGCTAGCACATGACAATACATAAAATATTTACAAATTAACATGTTTCAGGACGCAGCAAACTGATGCTGTTCATTCTAAGATACATTCATTAATTTTATTACAAGAAGACTAGAATTACTCTGTTAAAAAAATCATATGAGTTAACTATAGTATTCACAAATATTCATTGCAACAGATAGCAACAACTTTCTGTTGTTTATACTGGGATACATTCAACACTAATGACAGTTCCCGATGTTGTTTATTCTGAGGTACATTCATTCTCATGGCGATTCCCTGGGTAGCAGTCGAGAAAATTGCTGGGGACGGTGTAGTTTGACGAAATCAATACTGCCGAAGTTGTTAATCACAGACTATCTACTCGTGTATTTTTAGGCAAGAAAAGCTAATGTGATTCATGCTAAGGGCGAATCGCGTGGGACAACTGAAGCGGATATAACTGCACATGCGAGACTTAATGACACTAGAAGATGATTTGGTTGCAGCAAACTGCGTATAAATGAATGTTATAAGAGATTGATACATGTGCGTGATATAGTTATACATATTGTAGTTTTTATTTTTGTCTGTGTCGGTGCTTGTTTTAACCAATTGTGTGTTTAATTTGATTAAAACGCAATTTATATCGAATTTATTTCGATTTTATTATATTTTTGGAATGTGGTATATTACCTTCATCACGCAACTGAAAAATATGAATTTGAGTTAAATCCTTCAATTTTTTGAAGAAAACAAATCTAAAAAAATAAATTTCAAAACATTTAATAAACATTCTTAGTTCTCGAATTTATAAATAGGGTCTTAAAATTTTAAAAAGTAACAAAGAAAATCATTTTTCGAAATTTTAGGAGATGAAGTTTTTTGTAAAGACAATCCTGTACATTTGTATAACAAGCGAACTTTATAATACGGTTTCAAACGCTGTACAGACAAGCTATGTTGGAAGTAAATCAAATAGCAAGAATCCAGTTTTACGTAAGTACCGTTTTATTGAGTTGTTTTCACATTGATTATTGACATTGTATTTATTTACACACTAAAATGTAACTGTTTAATTGTGAAAATATGCAATAATTTGAGAGTCATGGCAAATTTATTCGTTTCATATATTACTTGATATTTCTAATATTTAATTAAAAAAATACCACTATTATTATTGTTCTTACAAACAACTATTAATATTCTAACTATTAATATTTCGTGGAAGTAATCACATTGGCAAATGTTAACAAAAATGAACTAATTTTATTGTCTCTTTTAGACCGTTCTGTGTTCACAGTTGTTCGCTTTTTGAACATCCCATGCTCATCCCCCAATGGCCAACTGTCTGGGGTTTGTTACTCCCTCAATGATTGTGTACGTCTTCAAGGCACTCAGATAGGAACTTGTGCGTCGGGTTTTGGCGTTTGCTGTACTTGTAAGTCACATCTAAGTTGTTTTTCAAGCTTTTGAGCCGACTATGTAGCTCATAATTTTTTTAACAAGTCCTTTTTGTAATTATTAGTATTTTTTTAGATATTAGACACATCAAGTAATATGTGAAACAATAAATTAAAACAAAAACTTATGTAATTAAATTTTAAAAAGCTATTAAGAATGCTGTAAAATTAATGAAGATTTAACAAAGATAATTAAGAAGATTTAATGAAGATAGATTAAGAAGAAGAAGAAGAAATGAAGATTTAAAATTAAAAATCCGTTTTAAAATATAAATAACAACTCATTATTATTGTTAATTATTAAATTATAAATGCTAAGGATTACTTTCTTTAATGTGTAACTACTTTTTACCAAAGTCATTTTCTGTAAACAAAATAAACGCATCTACATTGGTCTTTGGCTTTTTGCCAATCTCTGTTACTCATTGATTAAACTTTATTTTTTGTGAATATTTTGTAGTTAAAGAATATACATATATGGTTAAAATGTTTTGTAATACAACTTAAAATGCGCGTTTGGATTTGTTATTTTTTATATTTCATTTTACATTTTGAATATTTTTTAATTGCCTTCATCCAAAAAATTCTCCATTACATCCAAAATATTGTAGATAAACTTAATCAAATCTTTAAGATTATCTATAAATGTTTATAGAAAACCAATAAAATGTTGATAAAATGGCATTAAAATATATTTTAAACAATTTTAAAAAATCACTTAGAAACAACCAAACACTGGTTGAATGATATTTAAACACTTTTAGTTATAAAACATTAGATAATATTCATAAACGTTTTAAATTAAGCTTCAGCATTTCACATCGCGCAAATTTAAACTCGCCCTAATAATATTTTATTAACTCATACTTAACAAAAGTTAAATGGATAGATATAATAACAAAAACGTCTGTTATATTTACAGATTTTTATACAATACATTAACATGAACTTTTATTTCACAGTTCAAAGGACATGCGGACAGGCCACTAATCAAAACTGCACCCATTTCACTAGTCCTGGGTTTCCTGATGATTATTCCGAGGCAACTGAATGTACTTTAACGCTGCTTCGTTCTATGAAACAGAACATTTGTCAAATCAGGCTGGACTTTTTGGACTTTCAAACAGGCAATCCGACAGACGGAAACTGTTTGGACGATAAGTTCACTGTCCGGGGAAATAACATTAATGCACCAGTTCCTGAGTTATGTGGAAACAACGCTGGTCAACATAGTAAGATTTATTTACTTATTCGATGGAAAATTGAAGAACTTAGTGGAAGAACGGGCTATGTGACACTTGTGGAATTTTTTTTTAATTTTATGTCAATGAACATGTTATAACCTCCTTTACAGATAGCAAGTTTCCCCCTTTTCATAAACGTAATGTTATGTCCAATTTTCGCCATTTTTTGGTGCTTTTTAAACGAAGTGTAAACTATAAACTTAAACATAATCTTCAATTTTTACTTTTTTGTCACATAGCTCGTTCTTCCACTAAGCTTTTAAATTACAATCAGACTTCTTTCATCCGAAAACAATTAATTTGAATTATTGTTAATTTGAACGATAACAACACTCTTAAAACAAACACTCCTAATTTAACTCAGTCTGAGTGGATTTCACTCCTCCAGACTAGAAAATGCACTTCTCCTTTTGGAGTGGATCCTTTGTGTGTTAAACCTCCGACGGGATCACTCCAAACGAGTGATTTTAACTCAGTCTGAGTTAATATGCATGCCTTTACGGTGTTGAAAATGCACTTCTCCAACTGGAGTGGATTTCACTCTTTTGTTTTAAGAGTGTATGTACTTTGTTATAACCTTTTATTTAATTTAAATTGTTAGGCTGCTTATTCGGGAATATTCCTCTAAGCAGCTGATATGATTTTTGTATTTATGCATATGTTTTTTCCTGCTTCATATTAATAAATCAAGAAATTTATATATTATTATGTTAATATATTATTATTAAAATATTATATTATAATTCACATTGCCGTCCTAACATGCCAACAAATAGTGTTACTTATTACTCTGTGCTCAAGACGAACTAAACTTAAGACAAATTCATTCGGTTGGGCCCTTTTGTTAAGGTTTAGAATTAAAGAGAATATTTCTGTATACATGTGGTAATATCAGTGTGTTTAAATCAGTACGTTAAATATAACTAGTTAAAACTTTCCGAAGTTTAAATCTACATTTTAGCATCCTTCAACAGTATTATTTTTTTATTATTTTTATTCTAGTGTACATTGATGTAGAAAATAACATGTCACCTGTTTACCTGACAATGTCAACGAAAGGTTTGGGACGTAGGAAATGGAATATTAAAACCTCATACATAGAATGCAGTAATCCTTCTAAAGGTAAAAAAAATTACCATTATTATATATTTCGTTTTCAACATACTCTAATTATAAATGAAAAAGCGATAAACAGTGAATTTCTATTGAGAAAATCTTCATATTCTTCTTCTCAGTTTTTTTATATATAAAAAAGAATTTGGATATTTCGGGTTTTTTTTTCAAACATTCAAAAAACTTCAAATAGAAAGAGTTTAACATTTATATATAATGAACTTTAAAGTTATGCTAAATTTAATCTTAATTTTTTACAAACTTGAATATTCGGATATAACTAATAAAAACAAATTCGATACATAATTAATTAAATCTATAATACTAGCTGCTAACATAAAATAATTTCTTCTTAAATATATCCTTCAATATTAAGCGCGTGTGAAAATTCCCATCGCTTCATTGCTGCCAGGCGGATATTTTGTGATAATTACCATCAACCCCAGACATGTTTACACACCTACGACTGCTCTAAAAATACGCCCAAAGCATGCAAAAGCAGGTAATTATCCGTTCCGGAACATGCAAAGATGTGTGTCGCACCAAAAAAGTAATCAATAGTGACCTCGCAAGGATTTCTTGAAAGTCAGATCCAAACGATGGCATTTGAAAAATCAAAAATAGGAAGATTAGAGACACAACAGTTGTCAAACTTCGAAAAGAGTATCTCTAAGTTTGTCATTGACTTCTTAGGTCACTGGGTTAATTGTAGTGTTGTACCTCAGGTGGAAAACTCGATAACGTAGAATTGGGAACTTAATTCGCTCGCTTAATAATGGATTGGAAAAAATATGTCTTCTAACCTGTTGGGGAGAGATAAGGTGTATTTGAAACAGGTTCTTTGATAATCTTTCCTGGCAATTTTTGTGGATCATAATTACATTAGACGAAACACGGAATAGTTGTTAACGTTTAAAATATCATTTAATTAATTATTAGACATTTTTAACATTTTAGGAATCCATGGTTATAAAATTAAATATCTTTATTAGTTTTTGATATATTTAGTTGTGGAATTGTGTTCAATATCGTATAATTTTATCTCAGTTTGTTTCTCGCAGCGTTTACAAATTTTGAAAGCTGTTCATCCAAAATTACTATGTTAATTATTAATATTCTATATTATAAATATTATTTATAATCTTTAATATTAATTATATTCTAAAATGTTTAATATTAATAATATTCTAAAATGTTTAATATTTATAATATTTCATAATTAATACTTTTCATTCACACAGATTTAACTTTATAAAATACGTTCGTACACAAAATTTGGATTTAAAATTTCCATAATATGAGAACGATTTGTCAGAATGAAATAGGAATTTGATAAAAGCGTTCACTGAATGATGCAGTTCCGTTTGATGAAAATCAATGGAGCTATATGTACAAATGAACTGATGAAGAATAACACTTTAGAAACTCTAAATGAGAGCTTACCCATTCAACTCATGGAAAAATCTCCAATATAGAAAATGCAGTTTTGCAGTTTTTAACGGTATTTAAGTGCAAACGAGAAACTTTAAACATTACTTTCTAGTTTTCATCTTTTTGTACCTTGGCACGTTCTTCAACTAAGCACTTCAGTTGTGCTTGTGTGAAGCTGTGAGATCAGGAGAAAAATATCAGTTGAAGTTTTCTCCTACTCCATTGTTCCCTCACTCCCTTGATCTTCATCAAACGAAATTACATAGCTCCACAAGTACTTGCGAATGTTGCTTTTAATCTAACTGTTTATATTAGAACTTAAATTTTAACTTTTTGAACAGCTAGCTTTTAGTCGCCCAGCTAGGTATAGCGGTTTCGACCCTCACTTGCCAAGCGAGTGGGCCCGGGTTCGAATCCCGGGTAAGGCATGGATATTTGTGCTGTCCTGAGTACATGCGGAGAACGTTCTCGTTAAATCTGTGGGTCTGAAAGTCCCGTGGTCGATAATAGCGCTGTTTACCATGGATGTAGGTCGTCTGGAGAAAATTGCCCCTCCCCTCCAGCGGCAGGACTAAATTGAGGAGGCAGTGCCATTTCGGAGTAGAGGTCAGACATCCACCCTCTCATGGGTACTCAAAGCCTCGTGCTAACGAATGCTACTGCAACCCTCTTGTCTTCCAGGCTATGTGGCCTGGAGGCACACGACGACAACAACAACAAATTTCAACTAAACTGTGTATACTTGAAACTAAATCCCGTATCTCCGACGTTGCTGCCGGTACCAATATGGCCAGTCGTTTGTTTGTCGTCACTAACAAATGCCACGATCATTAGACCTGTATTGGATAGAAACAGAAAAAACTAGATTTTTTATTGCACGTTTACCAAGATTTAATAAATAAGATCCATTTAATTTAGATATGTATGGAGATGGAAGAAAATCTTCATTGAAAATTCTAATTGTTTATATTGAAACTTTAATTTCAACTCATATAACCATTCATTGAAAATTTCCCTTTTTAGCTCCAAAAAACTGCCTCCAATACTACAGATGTCCCCAAGGCACCATCTCCAGCTTCAACTACGCACGAGATGCATCCAACGGTGGCTACCTCAACAATCTCAACTACTCCATTTGTTTCCGTAAAGAACTTGGGCGGTGCTCCCAAACTTACACCGCTCAGGATATCGAGAGCTTTCTTATCCTCAACCTGAATCGCAATACCTCACCCACTGTTGGAGGAGGGGAAGCAGGTTTGGGTGTTCTTGAATGCCCAAATGATTACTTGAGGCTGGAAGGGGATAGATATTGTGGTGCTAGGCTCAATCCTGATCCGAGTGCAACGAATCCCACGACGAATGTTCCTGTCACTGGTGAGTTTGGGGATACTTTTTATGCTGCCAAATGAGTAACAGTGACGTACCGATAAAAATAGGGGGTTTCAAGGGGAAAAAAATTAAGTTGCATTGTGTGAATGTGGTGGATATGCTTACTGTGGTCCATTATATCCACTGATATAAACTTTAATTAGTCAGTAGGTCGTGAAATTTTATTTTTTTGAAGTTACTTTTAGTATAAAATTCAAATTTGGTAGTTGCGTCACTTTTTCGCTTACCATGAGATAAACTTAAGTCAATTGAATTAAATTGAATTTAAATTGTGTATGGCAACAGAGTTCAAAGAAGAAGAAATCAGGAAAGACGATGAGTTCGAGAGGCTTTAGAAGTAACTAAACACTTCTGTAGATTTTGTGACATAATACTTTTACTGGTTGATTTATAAGCAATCATATTATCAAGCAGTTTAATTTACAATAATCCATTTCTGATGCAACGTTCTTTTAAGTTAAACTTAATCATGAATTTAAACTAGAATTGTCAAAAATCTAGTACGTAGATGAATAAAAAAAAAGCAAACAATATACATTTGAACATGCAGCGATAAGATATTATTAAGAGCCATCTTAATATTATAATTAAACATATTGATTTTTATGTTAATAAAGGCAGTTAAAAATTATGAAATGTAAGTTATAAATATTTTTCCGCAATTTTTATTGAGTTATAAAAGACTAATTTTTATTTTATTTTTTTAGATACCTCTACAGGTCCATTCATTGCATATTTCAAATCTGACTCGGAAAATAATGCTAATGGATTCCGTTTATACTACAACCAAAATTCTTGCTAATGATACGAAGAAGCTAAACTTCCACTTGTTTGTTTACAATTACATATTCAGAGAAAACACCTTCTGTCTTTCAAACATGTAAAACTAGTATTTTTTTGTTGGTGAGGTGTTGGGTTTAAGGATTTTGGTATATAATACAAATTTATTTGTAAAACAATAAATTAATTTATTTAACTAACTTGTCACGTATTATTTAATACAAATTGTACATTGTTCACAATTGTTACAATACATTGTTCAAACATTCTAATAAATGAGAAATGATGGGATATATTTCAAGTTTTGTAACATGCATAGTATTAAAAAACAAATCATTAAGGATTATAATTTTTTTATTTGTGCATATTTTATTACAAATTTCCATTTTAATATTACAATGGAATCCTACAAAAAAATATCGAATGTTATCAATACAATAAACGAATTAATCACTCACATACATATTTCTACTCAATTATAAAAATTATCATCATTTAATATCACTTTACCAAATACAGATGAAAACATAATGAATAATATGTGTAATATGATGAGTAATAGCTCAAAATAAATTCAATAATCAGCATTTTATTTCATAAGTGATATTTAAATTAAGACTTATTTAACATTTATTGACATAATACTTATTTTTCACGCATTTTTTATTTAACATTCAAAAACAAACTACATTCCCGAAGAACAAGGAAATTGTGTATACTTAAAACTAAATCCCGTATCTCCGACGTTGGTGCCGGTACCAATATTGCCAGTCGTTTGTTTATCGTCGCTAACAAATGTCACAATCATTGGTCCTGTATTTGCTAGAAACAGAAAAATTAAATTTTTATTGTACAATAAATAAGATTTATTTAATTTAGATACGTCACGAGATGGAAGAAAAAAAAACCTTCAATTAAAGATCTAAGTGGAAGAACATGGTATGTGACATTTTTGAAAAAAAAACTAGATTTGTGTACCAATGAACATTTTATTCTATTCTACAAAGATTAAAAGCTTTAATTTTTTCATAAACTTTAGTGAAGTATTTTTTACGGCTTTCAAGTACCGTTTTTAACTGATCTTAGTGTCAAATTAAATATCTAAAGCTCTATTTCTCGTTTTCACCTTTTTGTCACATAGAACGTTCTTCCACTAGGCTCTTTAATTCTGAAACCTTTTGCTATATAAAAATAAAAAATGGATTTTCGATTTTGTATTCATTTTCATAAAGAAAATATCGTATTATACTACTTTTATTTGAAAAGAGTATCATTTTACGTAAATGTAATAGTTCAATAAAATCATGAAATCAATAAAACGGAGATTTACTTAGAGTATACAAAACTTATTTTTGTTCAACAACAGACGTAAATCAATATTATTAATAATGTTAAGTTCTTTTTTTGTTTATGTTTACTTAGTATCGATGTATCGATTTTATTGAAAAAAGTATAAATGTAGGTTCTAGTCCCAAAACTCAAATTTGCCAAAGTACAACTAAGATATAGGATCCAGCCCCTTGTTTGCGATTCGTTCAATTGAATTCATTATTATCAAAAGTGGCTAATGAACGGGCCAGACTTTATATTTTAGTATTACTTTTTATAATGTGAGTTTAAAAAAAACCCCTTCAAATGTAAAAAAACAAGTACGAAATCGTTTACAAATTTATTCCAAACATTTAACCATCCAAACACAGCATCATACGTGAAAAAGTGACTGACCTCCCACGTTAACTTAATGGGTGATATGTCATTTTTTCACTAACGGGACGTTATGTAGCAAAGTCTTGCATTAAAGAAATCTTTCACGAATACGTACCTAATCTTATGGATGCCAAGTTTTCTTTAGGTATCATTCCACACTGCCTTAAAGTTCCAAAACTTAAATAGTCACTTGAACAGTTGAGTGTAGACTGTAGAACACTGACATTGAAGTCTGAATCTGCAGTAAAAGTTGCGCCACACATCGAAGCTTCCTTACGAATGCAGATAGCATAGTTCATATTTAAGAAATATGTGTTTTCTTCTGGAGATTTAATATTTCCAAAATTGAAAGACTTAAAACTTCCTACAGCTCCTGTTAGGTATTGAAGACAATGTGCTGGAGCTAAAGATGAAAAAAGAAAATGTATTATAAAAAAATTATAATCAATAAATCGTTTTAACTAATTTTTAAAAATTTATTTCATATAGAAATATTGAAATCAAATTAATCACTTAATCATAATAAGTATTAAAAATTACCAAAATGAATATAAAAATCTTTTAAAAAATCATTTCCAAATATATGTAACACCATCAAACTCTAACAAGTATTAAAAATAACAAACTGCATAACTTCGAAAATCTAGAAAAGGCATTTTCCATCATTATTTTTTTTCTATTTTTATATATTATTACAAAAAAATCACTGGGAATAAAAAACATCTCTAAAAGTCAGTTCAATTGAAAGATGGCTTTCAAATTATCGCAAGCATATGCTTTTTTCTTTATTCTCTTGAAATGTTCATTAATTGAACATATTTAAGTTGTGAAGTCTCCGGTAATAGATCATAAAACACACTTTAAATTGTATGGAACAGGGATAACGTGTATGGGTCGAATACCTAATTATACCACTGCTTCAAATCACGGTTTTGCCATTAATACTCAAATGCTAAATCGTGTCTGGACTGAAATGACCCAAGTTTAAATGAGTTCCGTTTAACCAAACAAGATATATAGCATATGGAAGAAATCTTTTATGTCACGTTGTGAAATGGTTTTTTGAAATATGATTATTTTTATTGCCCTTATAGCGCAAGAAATACTTAATTTAATGCGCAACATATTTTGGGTAATAAATACATAACAAAACAAGTGTACATGCATATGTTATTATTTTTTAAGTATAAAATCGAGCATTAATACTGAAAAAAAAATTAAATTAAATTTATCTTACCTAGGGCGCCACTGCCACATGGTATTTGAGTTACGCGTATTCTCCACTTGCGTTCTTCGCTTTCTCTTGAGGTAGTTACTGTGATACGAAAAGGTCCAGTGCTGCTGCCAACTTGAACATACACTGAAATTTATTTTAAAAAGAAGTTAAGAAATAAAATTTACTTGTAAAAAAAAAGTGAAAAAACTTTCTGTCTAAACAAAATAACATCTCACTTGCGTACTGTACACTCTTAAAACAAAAGAGTGAAATCCACTCCAGTTGGAGAAGTGCATTTTCGACACCGTAAAGGCATGCATATTTACTCAGACTGAGTTAAAATCACTCGTTTGGAGTGATCCCGTCGGAGGTTTAACACACAAAGGATCCACTCCAAAAGGAGAAGTGCATTTTCCAGTCTGGAGGAGTGAAATCCACTCAGACTGAGTTAAATTAGGAGTGTTTGTTTTAAGAGTGTACATCTCACTAGTGTACACTTAAGAGGAGATCTGAGAATCCAACATTGGCTATCGTCCCTTATTCTTCGAAAGTACATCTTGCCGTATGTGCAAATTATTCTATCTGTCACGTTAACATTTGCCTTAGACCAAAAAGGAACTCATTATGAGTTACAGACGGAAAAACCTACTGTTTGTGTTTGTCAATAAATGTTATTTTTCTATGTGTTTGTATCGTCCTTTCTATGTGTGTCTGTGTCACTATGAGGGATACAGAATGTATAAACCCGTCACCTGACTGTCATGTTTTTCAGCAACACACACTCTTAAAACAAAAGAGTGAAATCTGCTCTTGTAGGAGAAGTGCATTTCTGACACTGGAAAGGAGTGAATATTAACTCAGACTGAGTTAAAATCACTCGTTTGGAGTGATAATGTCGCAGGTTTAACATACAAAAGATCCACTCCTATAGGGGAAGTGCATTTTCGACACTGGATAAGTGAAAATTAACTCTGACTGAGTTAAAATCTCTCGTTTGTCTTAAGAGTGCACTTAAAAAAATATGTACATAAATTTTACAATTTTTCATAGTTTTGACATTTGAAGTGTGGAAAAGTCCTATTATAATCATCTACGACATGAATGTAGTTTTGAAAAATGTCAAAAAGCTTAAATTATCCCCCCTCCCTTTAATATTTTAAATATTATTCTCCTGCAGTGAAAACAAGTTTACACTTCAGCCAATTTGCTTATCCCTCAGAGGGTGAAGAACCTTGCCTGGTTAGAGATCAAGGGTCTGCTCAGCCCTTTATCCTTCCGGGGGGGTCATAAGAGCTAGCTTTCAACAGTTTAATGAATAGCCTTTATGTTTTGCTAAATTTGTTACATGTTTTAAGAATAATGATGTAATTTCTTTTGCTATAAAAATGAGAGCAGAACTCATCATAATATCATTTGACTTCACATAATTTTGAAAATTAAAAAAAAAATACCCGATTTTTTGCACAAAAAAGGGACGTTCTCTGTCGCTTTCTTAAATAACAACTTTTATTCACAATAACTGCCCATTTTCATAAACTTTCTATTGCAAATTCAATTATTATTATCCATCGTTTGTTAAATTAAATTGCAGTTCAAAGAGTAAATATTTAGTAAGATAGATGTTTAAAAAATAGAAGGAAAACTTTACAGATGTTTTATACTAAAAAAATTTATACTATCTACCTGCATCTTTTTTTTAACGCATATATAATGAACCATCAACAGAACTCTAGAGTAATATATACCAGAACGTCAATCTCCAAACTGATTTATACCACATAAATGAATATTCTTTCAAGTTTCATTTTAACTAAAGTTCCTCGTCGATTGAAAAAAATGGAAAGTTCTTGATAGTTAAAAGTGAATTAAATTTTTAGTTACTTAAATTTCAATGAAATTTAGGGTATAGCCCTTGCTTGACTTTGTTTTTTGCTTCAAAATGACCTATCTCTTTTTTTTGTGTGTGTGTGAGACTTTGGGTTCGCTCTGTGAAAGTGGGTGACCAACCGACAGCAGAAGGAAATATGCTTTATAAAACTCCCACTTTTTTGTTACAAACGTAGTGTGGAAGATAAAAACATACCTCGATACTATCTTCCACCAAAATATAATCACAACAGCCAAAAAAAAATCAATCGCAACTCGCTTATTACCAGTCATAAGTTAATCCCCTTCTATGTTAATATTCCATCAAATTTAGTAATGTTTCTATAATGTTTTTATGGTCTATGAAGTCCGCTTCTTTTTAAGTAATTGGCGGCCATAACTAGAGCATATCACGCTACCATCCGTGGTATAATGGACACATGTCTTGACCAGTGTCCAAATGTGGGAAAACGCAATACATTTTAGAATAAAGATGGGAATAAAATTGAGACTTTTACTTTGTCTTATCCAAAGGTGTTGATAATATGTGTTGAATAAAATATGTAACTAATTTTAAAATATATAGTTTTTATTCAACTTAAATATTGGCTATTATGTATTGCTTTAAAAAGACTGATTATAGTTTAAAACTGAAAACAAAAATTTCAAGCGATTCCATTTTAACCTTTGACGATCATGTAAAAGTATATTATGCACCTGTTTTTTTTATATTGCTCGTAGTAAAAGTCAGTTTTTTGTGGGATTCATCTATTGTTACTGATTATAAATCTAAAATAACTTAACTCATTATTTTTAAATACAAATGATTAATCTTATTTTACTTATTTGTCGCAAAATAACTGGTAAACACACAAATCGGCATTTTTAGCTGGGCGTTAAAAGATAAAGGCTAATTTTTATATTTGTAAAAAATAAAGAATGTACCTAATGCTCTTTAGATTCTGAAACACTATTTTATAAATCCACACTATTACCAAACAAT
Source organism: Hylyphantes graminicola (assembly GCA_023701765.1). Classification (NCBI taxonomy): domain Eukaryota; kingdom Metazoa; phylum Arthropoda; class Arachnida; order Araneae; family Linyphiidae; genus Hylyphantes; species Hylyphantes graminicola. Next base: position 36,013,118 of record CM043123.1, read on the forward strand.
AATACACTGAGAGATAATTCTTCACTGTATTATTAACAAAGATTATAAATAAAGCCTTACTATGTTGTCCAGTATTGGTTCCACAAATAACAGGTACAATGTTGTTCAAATCTTGTCCAGTAACAGATAGAATATCTGTTGAGCATATACCAGCTGTAGGACCAGTGATGTAAAAATCTTCGAAGTCTAATCTCAGTTGACAGATACTTGAAAACAGTTTTGGTTTTATTGTAAAGGTGCACACGCCACTAGTACTGGACCACGTATTTGGATATCCAGGACTTGTGAAGTAAGTGACGTTAGCATTTGAAGTGGAGTCACAAGAAGACATGTCTGAAATGAAAGTGCTCATTTATCAGAATAATATCTAAATGTATCATGTATGAAGTCAAAAAAAATTATAAAAATATAGGAAACCAAAAAACTTCTTGAAATATTTTCAGTAGATTACTGGTTTTGAATATTAGGTTACTTTTTAGAAATGAAATATTTGTCAGTATGAACAATCATCATTTTTTGTATAAATTGTTTACCAAATTAGTCCTTTTTTTAAAATTTTTTATTAACTTTGTTATTTATATATTTGTATTCATTTTTAAAATATAGTTTAGAATAGTTATCATGCAAAATTAGTATGTTGTAAATGGCTAAATGACACTCCTTTTTTTATTACACTATCTCATAAAATGAAGTTAAGGTATTTTCTCGTAAAACTTCTTAATAAGCAAAAAAAGATTATTGTTTAGGAAATAAAAACGATTTAACTCTTCACCCCTCACAGGATCACTCTTCATAGTAATACCGTGAGGGTTGAAGACCTTTTTCTTACGGAAACCAGAGCGCACTAATACCTACTTTAACCATAATAACGCATATTTTTTCATATCAAGTGGAACAAGGTAATTAATTGATGATTATCGTTTTTGTATTTTTCATATGATCCTTAATTTTTATACATTTTGGGATTTATTATTATTTACAAACAAAACTTAAAAATATTGAATTATTATGAAAAAAATTGAATTATGGATTAAGACGTATATGAAGAGGTACTCACGAACACAACAAACTCCAAGACCCCAAGCACAGGTTTCTACACCCCTTCCGCCACGTTTAATGCAATCTTGGGCTGATATACAAGAACCAACGAGGCCTGAAGAGCTTTGGCAGTTATCAGTATTCGAAAGAGGAGTCATCAGTCTCAGTATTGTTACTAAAATCAGGATTGTTATTATTTATAAACACATATTTGTAATCTAATTATTATAAAGCTTAGGTATAAAAAATAATTAATATTTAATATTTGGTAAAATAAATGTTGCATTCGTCTATGGGAATATATGTATGAAGTACGTAAAGGATATCCTAAAGATGCAAAACGTTTAGGATACTCTGTGAATATATTGCTAGAATGTTATAGTTATTCATGAGTAAAGTGTAAAATAAGAATGTTATAGTTATTCATGAGTAAATTATAAAGTTACTCTATATTTTTTATGCACTGCATAACAATCAAATAACTGCATAATAACAATATTTATAGCAACATAACATTGGAAATCGATGCATCCTAATAGATTATCAAAAAAAAAAAACATGAATATATTTTTATTTATGTATATTTGTCATTCAGTGCATTGGGATTCAGATGCAAAATGTGCAATTTGTAAATAAACATGGATAATTTTATTTTTCTCACTGAATAAAATTCTCTAATGTGCATAGATTAATTAATTTTGCTGATAATAGCAACCACTCTTAAACTTCGGAGTAAAATTTTCTTGACAAAACCAATGAATCAATTTATGCTGCTCGGTAATGCCCAGCCGTATTATAAGAAAAATTCTAGAGAAAATTTTATAAGAACTTGGTAAATTTTTATCTAAGTCACTTACATCTTGGGTTTCTTTCAGCGGTTTGATTCCATGATGCGTCAATTCGACTTTTAAAAAAGTCACTGGTGGACGATAATCCAATTGGAACTGTTAAATACAAACATTTCATTGCAGAATATGAAAATAACCATTATCTAATAAAAAAAAATCAGACAGGTTTTTATTGATGAACTTTTAATTAATTTCACAGTCTTCATTATTATATGATAGTGATTGGTTAGAAATTTCGATAAAAATGAAAGTAAATTTATTGAGTATTAATAACTATTTTCAAACACAAAATGTCCAAAAAGAGTTCGCTTTTACCCTTTATCTACTGTACAAAAAAGTATCACTTAAAAGACCGCTGTTTTACTTTTCAATGTACATTTGGAGAAAATGGGGCAAAGTGGAGCTTTTTGATTGAATCCAATGGTCTTTCGAATACCTTTGTAGACTTTAGAAAATTAAAGTCTACAAAGGTAAAGTAAATTCTTCGGAAAAATTTAACTTTAGTTACCTGCCCCAAATCGTTAGGCCCTTACTTACAAGTCCCATTTAAAACAACGTTATTTTACGTATTTTGTCGTTTAAGGGGAAATAGATGGTAGTGGGGATTTATTAATGCAGTATTCAGTTTCAAAATATCACTGTCTAAAACAGTAAATCATATTAATTCCACAAAATTTCGTTATTGGCCAGTGCAATTTAGTAATTATAAATAGAAAGACGGAAAAAGCGAAAATAAATTCATCAGAGTGTAAATTCATCATAGTAAGTGCATTTTTTGTTCCAACTATTTTTTAGTACAATATATAATAAAAATTGCACAGTTAGCTTCAAAATAGGCAACTCCAAATTATTTTATCTAAATCTTTAATTAGTGCATAAAGGATTAAATATGTTTGAACCTCGAAGCTCACAATTAATTCCAACTCATGCAATACACATATTTCGTTTTTATTGTAATTTTGTAAAAATAACTATAATTATTACTTACATTGCGTTTTTCTTCCTAATCTATTGTCGGTCTCGTTTTTTGAAATGTAACCAGAAGATTTATCTTTTGTCTGCATAGCATCCAAAGCGAATATGGCACTCATAAGAATTTGAAGAATGCAAATCTTGAAAATGTGTTTCACTTCCATTGTAAAAAAACAAATTGCTTTCTTCAAAACTGAAAATGAAACAATAACAAATTGCACTGCTCTAAACTGTTTTCAATTAGTTTACCGGATAATACAAAATTCTATGGGTACAGGCTCAAATATTCTGACTACTTGCATGAAAATCCCATCCGAATTTGAAAACCATGACACAACACTAAATACTATTTATACTCATACCAAAAACCAAAATATTTCTCACCCATTTACCTATTTAAGGTAAAACATTAAACTATCACACTGGTATCAAAGTCTCTTGACCTCGGAAATTTAGAAAAGGGAGCCTAGTTATAGGGCACTCATGCCAAAGAGAAACCATACCGAAGAAAATTTTCAACTAAATAGGGATGTTTGCGCCCATAATGTCAATATTGTCATATCGTTTACACGTTCCTTACTCATGAAAGTACCTGAAGTCTCAGGATTTCACGAGTTTGCATAGCGTCATACTCAAACAAGCCGTTAGGTGAATATGTTTGCAGGATGTGCGGATAAGTGACACAGATTGAAAAGCATGGATTATAGCTTTTTCAATTTCAATTGAGTAAATCGGTTAGACTTTTATTTTGCTGTTAAATTATGTTTTGCTGAAAATTATGTAATGGTATTTTATGCACCATGGCTCTCTCTCTCGCAAATATAATCGTACAATTACTACATTTACTAGATTTGCAACGCCCCTCTTTCAATAACTAAATTTCGAAATTCATGCACTCAATGAACTTATAAAACAAAAGGTAATAATATTTTTGCTTTGAAACTGTGAGAGTGAACATGAGAATGAGTTTATTTCTTTTTTAATGGAAAAGAAATTTATTTGATTTTAGTTCCATTATTAAAAAATAATGTGTGTATTAGTGATTTTCTCAAAATTTTTACTTTTTTGTCCTACATCAATATTTTTAATGCAAATACTTTTTTATTATTTAATGCTTTTTTATTCAAAATACTCAGTTTAAACAAAAACTAAAATATTGGTAAAATCTCACGATTCCCGTGTCCCCAACAGACATTTCTTAACTTTCTTCACAAACTATTATACCATGATTGTGTCACAGATAAAAATTATGTATTATTACACAGAATATGACTACCTATTTTAATACAGTTGAACCTCGTTAACACGAACTAAAATGGAGCAACGAAACATTTCATGTTAACAGAATTGCCTGTTAACCGTCAGGATTTTTATTTTACATTGAACCAGTACATAGGTGTTTTTTTTTAAATGACATAAAAATACTCTAATTTTATAATGTAAAACTCGAATAATACAAGAGTACAATTAGTAATTCAATTAATATAGTTAATTTGGAGTAGTGCGATAACTACAGAAAAATTAGTAAAATTATTTTTATTGTAGGTTCAAATTGGTTTACTGTATAAGTCACTGCAATTATATCCCGATTTTTTTTTAAATCATTGAAATGGTGCTTTTAGCTACACGACATTTAGAGGCAAATTTCTCTTTTTTATATATACATTTGTCGTCATTGTCATTTAAAAATTCTGAATTTTTGTTTCTTAAGAAATATACTGCTGCTTTCGATTCATTTTGAATGAAAATTAATAAGTTTAAATGCGAACCAATTATAATTTCATATATTCTTTACCTTTGACCAGTGCAGCGAAACACCTATGCTTTTCATGACGTAATGGATCATCTTAGACTTGGCAAATCATTCATTGGATTAAAATTGGAGAAGATTTCGTGATTTTTTCAGAACCGGAAGAAGAAGACAATTTATTTTTAGAAGTTCGTTTCCTTTTTTTTTGTCATGTTGTGTTTCATTTGTTATTGACAACTTTGAATTACTAAGAAAAAAAAGACAAATCATGATTTTTTTATTCGGGTTAAGAAGGATTTTGCCCAAAGCAATTTTGCATTAAGAGATTTTTTTTAGCATTAGCTCAAAGCTTTTTAGTCCGGGGAAATACTTCAGTTCATGTTAAGCGAAATTTCACATTAAGCGTTTTCGTGTTAACGAAGTTTGACTGTATTTTTTTAATGAATCCATCAAATGATTCCAAGATATTTGTTATAGTTAAACTGCAGTGTTCTCAGCAAATGAGGTGGACCATTTTCGTCCTTGTGTGTGAGTAATCAATATTTTAAGATACTTTCTAATAGGTTGTATTTGATCAGTGTTTACAGTAACGTCGAAGTCTGTGGGACAGAAACTGCAGTAACTTCCATTATAACTTAGACCAAACCTTCATTGCAAGCACTCAGTTACTCCAACCGATAATAGTATGCTGGAAAAAGCTATAATTATTTCAGAGCAAAAATGGTACAACTCATTGTTGCGATTACTGCAGTTTACCTGCAGTATTACTGCAGTTTACTGCCCACGGCAGTGTATACCGTTTTATACTTCATACGTGTCCGCGAATTATGCACAATTATTATCTCAGAAAAAAAGTGTCAAAGCAACACAATTATTAGTAGAAGATAATTTAATTTGTCAAATTAAAACATTTAAATTTAAAAAGAAATATGATAATGCATAATTAGGAGGGGACAGTAATTACAAAGAGGAACATAACATGAAACAAAACTTAACATTTTTAGAAAATCCCTCATATATATGCATTTACATTAGTATTTTCTTAGAAACGCTTTTTTGTTGTTCAAACTGAACACTATGCACTTCCTCAACTCTTTATAATTTGGTTAGATCTCGTTGCAAAGTGAAACGTTGTTTGAAGAATAAGTGATGAAATACTTTCAAATTTTGATATTTTATACTGCTAATATCTGTTCTAATGTTGCTTCGTAAAAATGTGATATTTATTCTAAAAATTGCTAACATTTACAATCAGAATTTACGACAAATTAATTTTACTATGAATCTGTTCTTACAAAACAAATTTGTAAAATTAAAAACTAACATTTTGAAATTTGAAAACTTAAAATACATTTATGCATGAACTTAAAATTGTTGTAAAGGAAGTATAATAATAAGAAGAAGAACTTTTATTGAACACATGATGTTGGTCGTCCAGGGGCAGGCCCGTCCGAACGACTCAAAAATACATAATTGAGGAAATACAAAATTTTAAACATAAACAAAGAAGCACGGCACTTGCGTGGCTTCAAAAATATAAAACAGTATAATTGTAACAAACAGTAAGAGGTCGGACAAACTTATAGAAATTTAAAACAAAAGGCACATAGCAGCTGTATATTTTCAATGAAACTAAAAAATTTACATTAAATAGAAACAAATTAAAGAAAACAAAGTTTTAAAATTTTACATGATTTACCAAAAAATAAAATAATACGTAACAATGTAACTGACAGTAATTAATTTAGTTTAACTTAGAATTTAACAAGGATTCTTCATCGGAGTTTAAAATGTACATTTTAAGGTTTCGTTTAAAATTTGTTAAATTGACTGCATTTTGTATATTTTCTGGTAATAAATTAAAAATTTGGGTGCTAAATATGAAAAGCTTTTCCGAAATATTTATTCATTTAATTTTGGAATGTCATAAATAGGTTTAATTCCTGAAACTGTAATTTACAGGGTCTTTTATTTTACAAACAGATATATTTTTATATAAGTAAAGAAGTATATTATAAATGTACAATTTTCTAACACTTAAAAAGAGATTTCCATTTATTTCAGTTCCGAAAGTTATCATTTTGATCAGTCTATTTTGAGTCTTTAATAAAGGCTTAATATTATTAAAATAGTCACCTCCCCATGAAAGTATACCATATTGAATTATTGACTGAATCCAAAAAAAATATATATATAATTGTTACAAAAAAGATACACTAAGAACTCTTTTCAAATGATAGAAAGCATAAACAAAGAATCGTAATTTGTCATTAACTTTTTTTTTACATGATCATTCCATTTAAAAGATTGGTATGAAGTAAAAAAAAATCTATTTTGCAACAACAATTACACAATATCGTTCAAAAAGTTAGAATATAATTCAAAATAACACAATAAAAGGCGATGTTGTCAGTTGTCACCACCATCAATTAATGAGGATTACTTGTTAGTTCAAAGTAACAGAAATAGATGAAAACTGTTTATGTAATATTTACGTAAATTTCAATTTTGTGTTTTCGATCGATTCAGTTCAAACTGGATATGCAAGAGGTTGTTTCAGATGATGCAACTTTTCGTTTTCTATTTTCGAGCCCGTTACATGCAACTTGTTTTTTTATTCCTGCTATTTATTATACTTTGTCGGTTTTACTTCGATTGAATTATAATTATACAAAGCATTATCAAACGTAAATGTTGTTGGAAAACTTTGGTTTAGATTATAATTGTATTGTTCAAAACAAATTCAATTTCAAAAGCACCAAAGTGAAAACAATACCGCAAGATTTGTTGCCACTCACGACGTGCCCATTGCAAGTAAGCAATGTACAAATGTTGACGCAGTTAAAGAGTTAAGAAACTATTTAAGATTGTTTAATTAAATATTAAAATCAAACAATATTATCCGGTTCATAATATTTATTTCTCGAAAAGGACAAAGTGTTTTCACCAATGGCCCATCAGTAACCCAACCAACAACATTATTTTAAGTAAAGACTCAGCTGTAATCGCAACTATAGCTTGTGTGCTGCAGTGAAAACGAAAATCCATCGTTCGCCGAATGTTCTTGTTTTTATACCTGGGTTGAGTTACCTTCTAGCCTCAATAGTTGAGTGTACTCGAGAATCTGACAAGCGAATGTTATTTTTAAATATTAATTTATGCTAATTTGTTTATTTGTAACCGCAATAACGGTAACGGTCTGTGTTTTGCCTAACGAGCGCCAAAATTTTACGCTGAGAGACTATTTATATTCTTAAGAATCTTAAGTAAATATTTTACGAATATTATACTAATTATTTCCTATTTTTAATCGTTTACTTATGTAATTATTTCTTTTAGCAATATTCGAAAACATGGGTGACGAAAAGGATGTTGGAAACGAAAAGGATTCACCGAATGATGTTGACTATAATACCGCTGATGAGGATGGAAGTCTACGAATCAAGATTATATGTCTCGGTGACAGTGCGGTTGGAAAATCCAAGTTGGTTTCATTTAAATTTATATAAACACTTCCTCGAAACGTAAAGAAAAACTTACGTTCTTGAAAAAGTGTTACTTTAGATATTCAACCTTACACAAACAATTGTCAGTCACGAATATTTAAGCAGTTGGTCAAAACAGTTATAATTAATTCTATTTTGTTTCATGTAATAAGCTTACTTATTGCCAACTTGGCAAAGAACGAAAAAACTTAGTTGAATTGTTCTTAAAATTATGGTTATATAAGCATTTACTACAAAATTTATCTATGATTAGTTGTTCTTAATGTGTGCATTGTTTACTAGTAAACTTCAAGGAAAACGCTATTCTAATTTTTAAAAACGCTTTCATGCAATGATATGTAAATATTTTAGTTTATAATTTCAAGAATTATTATGGAAGTTAATATCAAAAGCGTTACACAAGTTTATTTTGAAATGTGGCTTCGGAAAGTTTTTTTAGAGTGGACCAGGATCACTTTCTTCTTGGTTTTATTTTAAAAGGTTAAACTTTTTGTGCAAAAAATTATATGAAGGTGCATATTAAAAGAATATACAGCTAATGCGAATCTGCAGCAAGGTGGGCTCTTGCGATTATCCAAGTACGATTCATTTCAATCACGCCAGAATTTAAAAGCCTAACCTTAGACTAGATACATTAATTTTCTTTTTTCAAAATCCCATTTTTTGGTCTTGTTTATTTTTAAAAAATTCTAAAATCTCAGAAATGAGCACGAAGGGCTTTCATTTCGAAGGGCTTTCAATGATTCACATTATTTAGCTAAACTCCTCAGGTGTCAGTTGTCTGAAAGAATAAACAGATGCTCGGTTTACACAGAAGAACACATTAAAATAGCAAGCTCTCTAGTGATCACAGAATTACGAAAGAGAAGGGGGAAATCGGACCACGACTAGAGGCAAATTATACTCAGATTTAAAGTCTAAAGCTGACCTCCCTATGGTTGAAACGAACGGTGCTTGAAACGAACCCCAGTCCAGGTGTAATCATTTTGAAACCTGGAATTGGTATATTTATTACTAGGGTTTGGATACAGGAATTTTTTTTATAAAAAAACACCATTGTTTTACATCGGCATGCCAGTATTGCCAGTGTTTTTTTATGCTGGAAAAACTGATTTCCCCTCCCTCATAAGTAACAACAGTTGGCGATGGTATATTTTTGTAAACAATCAATGCCAATGCATCGATCGATCTTATTTAGAACCCTTATCCAGTGTAATGAGGTGGACACCTGAAGCTAATGACAGGGGGAGAGACATTATAAAATAACGCTGTGAGGACTTTTGATTGCGCAGATTTAATAAAAAAAGTACAACGCAGTGTACTTTAGCACACCAGTGATTTTTTAATTTTTTTTCTATAGCACAAATATTGTTATAGTATGGCTGTCTCTGATATGTCTATTCTGCCACAAAATTTTTATATTTTACTATTTTTTATTATAAAAACTATTAAATTTTATCGCATAAGTAGTTTTCAACTGTCGTTAGATACTCGGTGATTTCTTCTCGATTTTTAATTAGAATTCCGTTGGTTAAGTTGATTAAAAAAATTTGGTAACAGATAAGGACACACGATTTATTTGTGATAAAACAAAAAAAAATTGTTGAAAATCTGGTATTTAAAATTTCATCCGTTCATCCTTAAACAATAAGAAATCATTCACAATTAATACAAAAATTTTACTAGTGTAATACACTTTATAATACAGGGTAGTGCATAAACTTTAAGACTGATAAATAGTAATTTTATTCAAAAACAAAAGATGGAAAACCAACCGCAAATGGCTAAATGCATAATTGGCCTGAGTGTTTCATTTATTTCCGTTGCATTTCTTCTTTTTTTATTTAAGTATTTTTAATCCTGCATCAAGTGTGTTACGAACATTGTAAACATTAGAGGATATTAACCGATTTCTGATTAATGGGTAATTTCCAAGCTAATGTTTTAATGCATTTCAATGGTTATGTTTTATAACATACTATAATAATTAAAAAACTAACAATAATTTTATGGGGATATTTTCTACAGTAACTAAATTTATGCTCTGCTGTTTAATTTGGACCTAATTAGTTTTAACCTAATTGCTTTTTATCTTTCTTGATCAGTTTTATATAAAAGTAAAATTTATTTTTTAATTTTAGGTTGGTGGAGAGGTTTCTTTTGGATGGATAGTATCCTTTATAAATGTTAAAAAGCATTTTTTTTCAGAGCTATATTCAAATATTTTCAAGCATATATTACTATTATATTTTACCATATTTCAATTTACAACATACATATACAGTGCGATGCAAAAGTTTAGACAATGACGCCATTTAGCTGTAAAATTTAGAATTGTGATAGAATTACAAAATTCTGTAAATATATATAAAAGAATGTTCTGAAATGCTATATTTGAAACTTTTAAATCTTTTATAGTGAAATATTACTGCATATTTGCTTCAAATTTATAATTTAACAGCGATAAGCTTGAACCAAATACCTACCAATCCATCACCTTAAGGTTTGGCCACAAATTCATGGTTTTAGAGACATTCACGGCTAATTTTCTTGATGAAATGTGCAGTCTTTCCCATATAAAATCGTAAACTAGTGGCATATTTTTCTTTGTTGTACTTTAATACAATGCAGAGAGAGCCACTTCTTCGAAATCGCCAAAAAAGTCTGTCCTTTCAACATAATTCACTCTACGCCGTTATAAACATTCCCCCTTGATGCTAGAAATGTTGAGTAGAAAAACCGTTTAGTAAAGCTTATTTTTCAATATTCGGTTAAACCTAATGTATTAAAATGGCACTAAAGAGATCGGTTGAATTGACCGGAACTCTCCTAATGGTATGCAGTGAATTTTGTTGAAAGGAAATACTTATTGGCGTTTTTGAAGAGGTGACCCTATCTGCATTGTTTATTACAAAAAAGTTAAAAGTTAAGTTGTTAAAGTTAAAAGTTGTTAATTACAAAAAAGAACTCTATTGCACTATTTTGTGATTTTATATAGGAAAGACTGCACGTTTCAAGAAAATTGCCCCATGCATGTCTTTAAATCACTGAATTCGTGGCACAACTTAAAGGTGATGGACTGGTAGTGCTTTGGTTCATATTTAGAGATGTTAAATTGTAAACTTGAAGCAAATATGCAGTAATATTTCACCATAAAAGATTTAAAGTGGCCATATTATCTGTTTGATATAAATTTGAACCAATATTGCTATAAAAATCTTAAGGTAATACGTTTTTTTAAAAAAATTTCTCATAAAAATACAATTCATAGATAAAATTGCAAAATTAAGCCATTATCTACTTCAAATGAGCATAATCTCGTATTTGTGTCTAAACTTTTGCAGCATACAATTTGAAGTGCAAAAATATTATTGTTTTATCAATTCAAACAATTATTGTTTCAATTATAGCATTTCAAAGTACTTTTTAATATGTTTATTGGCTTTTGTAATTCTACCATCACAATTTTAAATTTTTCAGCTAAATAATGTCATTGTCTAAGTTTTGCATCACACTGTAATTAAATATGTCGATACGCTAATAAAATGTTGGTCTTAAATGTGTTCTTAAATGTATTTAAAACAAAATGATCGTTTATTAGTAGGTTTGTTATTGGAATAAAACATATCGTGTGCATTTTCTAGTTTTATACTTAACCATATAGTAAACCTCATTCCCTCTCAACTTATGCTCTTACAATGTATCGCCATAAAACTAAAGTGGATGGTCAATGTATTTTAGTTGGTAAGCAAACATTAACTTATTAATGCATGTTCTTCTGTAGAATAAAAAAGCATAATAAATTTTACTTGAATCAAATTTACATTCATATAACTTTTGGTTGTACAGATTTCGTGTCAACAGAAAAATTCTCTGAAAATTCTTATTTTTACTTTTTAACCATTGTAACTTTATATCAATTGTATTTAGTGCTTTGGGAATTCTCTCTTGCATTATATTTTTTAACACAATGTTGATGACATTTTTGTAAAAAAAAAAACAAAATATATGTGCTTAATTCAATCTTTTATCTACTTTTAATTAATAGTATTATTAAAATTCATATTTTATTGATAAACACTTATGTTTATTTAATAAACTACAACTGAGTTTCTTTCACATTACTCACAGTACAATAAATTTATTTGATATAATTTTTCCTTTAGATATTTGGGACACTGCAGGTCAAGAAAAGTTTAATAACTTGCACCCATCTTATTATCATGATGCTCATGCCTGTATTATGGTACTTTTATTTATTTTCTGTGAATAATTTCTTTGCACAATATTTGGTTTTTCATGCAAATGATCACTCTAATTTTTACGGACATTTGCCCAAATATTGTATATTAAAGATCAAAAAGTACATATCATGGGGTGAACACTACAACCAAGTAGCTATTTTTTTTATCCGTTTCAAGAAAAATATTTTCCATAATTTTAGGATTAAATGAAGTTTGTAGAAAGACTCTATCAGTTATTTTACTAAAATGTTGAAATATTATTAGTTTTTAACTTAAAATATTTGAAGGAGATTTTTTAATCTTCTAACCTAATGGAATTTTTCCTACAGTTTCCCATATATTGCTGAATTTGTAGTTACTTATTTGTGATACTCATCACATTGTAAGGAAAAAGTTCAAAATTTTCTAATGCGATCATATAAAAAGTTTAATTTCTGAAAAGAAGTGTCTAATCTGTTTTATTCAGCTTTAATAACTATTTACATATATTCCTTAATCTAAAAGTTAAATTCCAATCTATATTTACTTAAAAGTAAATTGCTTTGCACAATGTATACTACATATATCATAAACTTTCTTAACAACTTTGATAACATCATATTGAATCACTTCAAATATAAACTTTTACCGAAACAGCTTTTATATATTTGTTTGTATATTTTTATGTTTATATATAGTGTTATTAATGTATAACTACATATTTTAAATATTTTTTTGCAATCTCAATATGAGAAATATATGTTAAACTAATATGTTAATTGTTAATTCAATATTTATTTTGCTAATTAACTTGTATTATTATTTGTTTTTATTAATTTATTTATAATACATACCAGTGCTAGTTTGAGTTTCTTTTAAAAAAACTAAAACTTAAAAACATTGCATTGGTAATGAATGACTTCAGAATAAACTAATAGATAAAATAACTTTTATGACATGTTTCTTCCGAGTTTGCTTTTTACTAATTCTAAGTACATTATTAATTAACCATACATAAAGGGCATGTTTTAAAAGCTTTTAAATGTATTGCAAAATTTAAAAATAATTATTTTGCTGATTTATTGATTCAGTTGACTACAATAACAAAAATAATTGCTATTCTAATTTTTAAGAAATCGTATTGTATTAACTATATTTCAAATTTAGAGGCATCCTACTTCTTAAACACAATTACTCATTCCAAGCATTTTTTTAATAGTCCGATATTTCATTATTAACAGACATTACATTTATTGTAACTAATTTAACTTTTTAAAATATAATGTCAAATCACTCTAAAAATATCATGCTTATGTACATTTTACATTTTATCTTTGTTTTTAGGTGTTTGATAGTACTAGGAAGCCTACGTACAAGAGCCTTACAAGATGGCACACAGAGCTAAGAGAATACCGTCCAGAAATACCTTGCCTTTGTGCTGCTAATAAAATTGATGGTAAGTATTATAAAGTCCATATTTAGTCACTGAATTGAACTAGATAATTTACCTGTTCCTTTTTATGCAGTAAAGTTATAGTTTTACTATTGCTGCAATGCCTGTCTTGTGTTTTCTAACGGGAGAACGCCTAAAATTCTAACTCTCTACTAGTCTGTAAAAAAATTAATATTTTTACGATTGTTATAAAAAGTATGCTCACATGCTCTGATTCATACTCTTTAAAATACACTTTTTTTTATCAAATGATAATTTGAAATATCTTGCTATTTGTACAAGCATATTATGAAAACCTTCGTTCTTCAAAAAATGAGTTCAAAGTTTTCATTGTAAGATGATTGTTGATGATAATAGAAATGCCTGTAAAAGACTAACTGTAAATTAAATTAAGTTAACATAAATGTGGGAAAACATTCAATTGAAATATCTCGGATTTCATTTTAAATGTTCAATGTTTATTTTGACAATGTAATTATGCACCATACATATCTAGTTTCTTTGATAGTGTAATAGTAAACATTGAATATATTACTTAGTTTGATATTATTATATAATTATTTGTATTAATAATAGCTTTGATAAATTGATTTTGTTAAATTAAATGCCTTTCATCCCAGGTATATAAAAGTAATTTTAAACTTTCTTAATAAAAATTTGCAAATCCTATTTTAAAAGCATTCTTAATTAAGATATTTATCAAGAAACCTCTTGGTTTCTGTTGTAAATATTCATCAAAATATTTTTTTCTGTTAACTTACTATTATTGACACATTGCATCCCCTAGTATATTTATTTTGGTGATGCTTTTACCACCATGCATTCACAATTCTATAAGGGTTTTTTTTTTATTTTTTAGCAACATATAATGATTTTTTTTGTCTGCTTTAAAATTTATTCTCATCAACCAAAATTCATTCACGTATATCAAGCAATGTAGACTCTTTATAAATAGGCTTTTAAAAAAAAAAAAATTTCAAGCAGTTTTAAGAACACAACTAGAGAGTAACCGATTTTCAGTGTTCATAAAATTGATTTTAGTCTTTCATGCCCAACATCCACTTGTCATCAAACACCCCTATGTCTCAATACATGAATAAAATTGTTTGTTTCTATCCAAAAGTCTGAAACTTTATAAAGGTGATTGTTTGGTGCTTGTTGAAACGTGCTATAGTTGAATCTGTCACAGTATTTTTTTATTGAATAATTTTCTAAAAAATAATGCATCAATTCTATTAATTCATTTTTAGATTAATTGTTTTCTCTACTACACTGCTCAAAACAATTAGAATAGTACTTTGCATGCTTTTGTTAACCCTTTCAGTTTTAACTTATTTTTTATTCTAAAAATCTCAAATTTGTGAAATAGATTCATTATGCATCCTGAATGAAAAGGTAAACAGGGGAAAATATTACTTTTTTAACTAAAATTTAAAAGGGGGGATTTGAATCTTAACTTTTCAATAAATTACAAATTAAATTTTCTAAGCTTAATTTTTTTTTTAAAAAAGTTAAGTTCAATTTTTAACCATCTAAGAATGTAAGCATGAAGAATTTAGGATCAATTTATTTCATAAATTTTTTTAATTGTGAATTTTATTTCACCATGTTTTTCATATTTTCATTTAATTTAAACAAACATTATTTAATTCTTCAAAGGACATGATTCTACCATCTAACAATAAAAAAAGTGTGTGCAAGCTGATCTTAGTGAGAAAAAAATGGCAAGGGCTGATGATTCCAAATGGAATCGTTTGGGGCTAGAGGGTTTAAACCATGCGTTCACCGAATTGTTTTGAGCAGTGTATTACAAATAAAATAATTCTAATTACTATAAATTGAAAAATAATTTACTTTTTTTTTTGTACTCATAAAAAATGTTTTGCCCCCATGCTTCCAAGATTTTTTTCTTTTTAATTTTTTATTCAACTAGCAATATGTTTTTTACGTAAAGCATAATGTTTGAAAAATGTTAATGCTGCTTAAATATTTGAGCACTTAAAAAATGTAGTTATAACAAAAATTTAAAAAACAAAAGAATATATTTCAGAATTATAGATAATTTTACTTATCAGTGTCAAATACCAATTTTATTTTAAAATTATCACACTAGTTTATGAATTTTAAAATTAGGTTTCAATATATTTTAATAAAATGAAAAACATAAAATAGTGTAGATGCTTATCACATAGCAAAAATAACACATTAAAATAATGTATCAATTTGATATCCTTGAGATGTGAAATATGTTTAGCGATTAAACCCAAAATGCACTGTCTATCTTTGTGTTAAAAATATATACAGTCGAACTTTGTTACCACAATTTGAAGGGGATATCAAAACATTTTGCTTTAAGGGCAATTCCATAAAAATGTGAGCTTTTTTAAATGTAATTTTTTTTTAATATTTACTAATTAGGTTTAGAAGCATACAGTTAATAATTCAATTATCATAGTTCATTTGAGTAGTACAAGCTATAGAAAAATCCGGATTTTTTTTTCTTGTTGGTGTAAATTGGCTTACTGCATTGGCCGCTTCAATTTTATCATGATTTTTTAATATCTTAAAATCTTTTAAATGGTTTTTTAGTTACACCGTATTTCGACACAATTTCCATTCGACATTTCATTTCGACACAACATTTGTTGTCAATATCATTTAAAAAGTTTTGTTTATAGAGAAGAGAAATAGACTGTGGCTTTCAACTCATTTTGAATGAAAATCAATAAGTTTAAAAGTGAACTAATTCTAAATTCATATTTTCTTTACCTTTAACCTCTGTAAAAAAACCTTTGCTCAGGCCTCGCAGCGCTCCTATAGTTCCTATAATTCCTATAAATTTGAAAAAGTTCCTATATTTTTTTCGACCCTTAATTTCGCTTTTTCCCTCATCAGAACGATCTTTAAATTCAAACTGTTACTGCGATCACGACTCACTGACTTGATCAGCAGAAAAATATTCTTATTGGTTTGACTTGGTCTGAACCGAAGCTACGAAAGTAAAGCGAGACACCCTTTCGATCACCTGGAGGCAAAAATCCGCCAATCATTATAAGGCGATGCGACATCATTGATGGATTTCGTAGAAATTACTAGGCAGCTAAATAAGTAAATCAAAAATCATTATTGGACTGCATATTTTTGGGGGGTCAGGTGAACAGATGATCCTCTTCTCATGGGGGATGCTGGTGGCCGATGTTTGAAGATATCTCAGTGTAATCTAATCTTAATTCATCTTCAAATTTTAATTGTATTTTTTTTATCTTTATTATTTAAACTTGTTCTTCATTAAAATTTAAGTTTAGTTTTATTGATATAGACCGAGAATGGAGAAAACTATTGTCTCGGTGGCTTTAATGCTTTGGAGATTTTGAGGCCTCGTGTAAGTCAAATTTTTCAAGCACAATTTTTGTGCTAAATTTCTTGACCAAAAATCAAGATATACGAGCATGAGAATGTGCGGTATTTATGGAGGATATAAAACAAACAGCTGGGTAAGGAATTTTGTAATTTTTTGTTAAAATCGAAATCAATTGAAAATTTATCTCTCAAAATTTTTCCTAATGGATAAAATTTCCATAGAATCGCCGGATCAGAGGTATTCTGCACTCGTGTGATTTTCTAATTTTTCTTTTATATGGTCTCTTGGAGGTTTTCCGATTATGTGATCTCCGGAGTTTTTCGATATTTAGATTGTCAGATATTAGGATCGTCGGAGTTTCCCGATACACTACAGAACCTTTAATCCAGGCATCGCGGGACTTGAGCCTTTCTGGATTATGGGTTAACTACCCAATATTTCCGGAATTCGGAAAATTGGAATGAGTTTAGGAAAGCTATGTGTCTGCGAATCGGGTTAAAAGCACCCTAGCTTATAAATATCTAGGCAGAGAAATATAGTGCAAAGGGTAGAGAAATTTCGGGGGAAAAAATAATGGCAAATAAACTGGAGCCATCTCTTACTCAGAGACCTCAAATGTTTCAGAACATTGACAATCCTGAAAATACTGTTTCCTATCCATTCTTAGTCTATATCACTGCAAACTAAGTTTAAATTTCAATAAAAAAAACTAGATAAAATGATGAATTCTAATTTCAAAGATAAAAATTAATTAAATTGAAAGATGAATTATAATTAGATTAAACTAAGATGTTTTTCGAAAATCGCTAACCTGTCAGTGCAATCCAATAATGTTTCCTGATTTACTTATTTTCTGCCTTGTAATTTTCACCAAATCTACTTATGGGGTCGCAATGCCTCATAATGATTGACAGTTTTTCCCTCTCCAAGATCCGAAGAACGGCTCTTTACTGATGTAGCTCTGGTTCCAGCCAATTGGACCAACCAGCAAATTTCTTTTAATCAAGTGTGTGTGACCTTGTGATCACAAGAACAGCTTGATTGTTAAGATTTTTTTTTTACGTTTGAAACTTTTTTCTCATATTATTTTTACTTAGGTCTATTTTGGGGTTACTGATTATAGAAAGGATTAAGTTAAAAAAAAAACAACGGAGTTTCGGAAAATTTTCGGACCATCGTCGAAACTCCAAAGTGTCTGAATTATGGGTGTCCAGATTAGCGTTTCTGTAATTGTTTATGGATCGCCGGAGTTTTCTTAAATAAAAGATAGCTATAGTTTTTTTAATGCTGAAGGATCACTTTAGTCGCCGATTTAAACCTAGAGAAATTTATTGGAAAAAAAATTACGGATTTTTCAGGGTCCTCTGGTAGGGCTGCAACCCCTATCCGATCGCTTTAGTTATATTGGATATTAGGTCCAATCCCTATCGGATATCAGTAAAATTAAGCTTTAAAAAAATCTTGTATATTTTTATAATTTTTAATCATAGTTAAAATAATTGGCTTATTGCCATTATTTGCTCCACGAATATTAATAGATCGACTACTAATTATTCCTATATTTTCTTTAGAAATTCCTATAAAATTCCTATATTTTCTTTAGAAATTCCTATATTTCCTATTATATTTTTGATAAAAGTCACTGCGAGGCCTGTTTGCTTTTCATGCCATAATGGATCATCCTTCACTTGCCGAATAATTCATTGGATTAAAATTGACAAATAGAATATCTTGTGATTTTCGCTGTACAAAAAATAGAAGACGACTTACTTTTAGAATGTTCGTTGCTATTTTTATGTTTGGTTTTATTTGTTATTCAAAACTTTGAATTACTAATAAGAAAAAAAGTCAAATCCTGAATATTTTGTTTGGGTAAAGCAAATTTTCCCCCTAAAGCGATTTTGTGTTTAGAGATTTTTTAAGCATTAGCTTAAATCTTTTTAATACGGGGAAATGCTTTCAGTTTATGTTAAGCAAGTTTTTGTTAATGAGGTTTGACTGTAGTCTTATGTTCATTTTTGCTTTGAATTAAAATTTTAAAAAATAATTATAAGAAGCAAAACCTTTTACACATTTCCATTAAGCCACATTCCCATTAGATACATCCATATCTAATGTTATTTGCCTTATTATGCCACTGTAATTAATTATTTATCTGCATAACAGTAATTGACAACAACTTCAGTTCTAAGCAGCGATGCAGAATATGTCCCATCTATCCGGCAATCCTATATCTGGGAAAATTTTAGCCATCTTGGGAAATTTTATGGAAAATATTAAATTGTTATCGATTTTATCAATGCATTAGAAAATTCCCTGACCAACCCTTGGTTTTCTGTTTAAAAACCTACCGTTAATTTACTTTTTTGTTCTAGCAAACCAAAATAGCGTACCTCTTTTGTCTCCTAAATTCAGCATGTCAACGGGCGTTGATCACATCCGTACGCCTATCCCAACTCCCCTTGTGTCAAATAGCAAAGCTATCAGCAGATACTGTATAGATGGTTGAAACCAGTGTTCGATTTAAGTAGTATCATATCGCAATTCGCGATGCAAATTAGCCGAAACAGCGCTACAACTGCAATGCACTTTTTTTTTTTTAAACTCTTAATACTTTTTTCCTACCTTTCCATTTTTACAGTGTCCGTAATTAGGGGAGACTGAACTTAAATTTCAATAAACTACAGGTTAAAATAACAGATTTTAATAATGACGATAAAAACTTTAATCAAAATGGAAAGATGAGCTAAGATTAGGTTACACTAAAATGTCTTCAAATCTCGGCCAGCCATTGCAATCTCCCATTAGAAGAGGGGTCAAATAATGCTTTCCTGATTTGCTTATTTTGCTGCCTAGTAAATTATCACAAGATCTACCAATGATGTCACATTGTATCAGAATGATTGACAATTATCTGGCTCTGCATGATCGAAAGAGTATCTCGTCCTACTCGCAGCGTCCTTGAGTAGTGTGCACAAGGACAGCTTGAATGTTAAAATACTTTTTGTTTTACTTTTGAACCTTTTTTTCTACTTCTTCCTATACTGGGGTTTCTGTTTTTAGATAATTTTTAGGTTTTTTTCTTTTTTAAATGGATTGTTGGCGTATATGCGCTTTATTTATATATATATATATATATATATTTATATATATATATATATATATATATATATATATATATATATATATATATATATATATATATATATATATATATATATATATTATGTTGCTAGTAAATTTCTGGTCGGTGAATTTCTCTGGAAAAGTGCTTGAATATTTTTTTTAACATATAAGGCAAAATAAAGGTTGATAATTTCAATCTCAAAAAGGCAGTCAATAATTATTTTTTTTTTTTGCAAAACCTGATGCCTAAATTTACGGCCTTGTGAAACTGCCAAACAGCCAAAACTTGAAAGTAATATGCCAAATAAATGAACAGCAAAACATGTTTATAGATAAATTTAATGAACATGACCCCCTTCCCAAACACCATAAATAAAAGAAAATGTAATAATTTTAAAGAATATTTAAAGTCATTTAGTGGTTATATTATTAATTGTAGCTATATTATATGATTATTAAAAGTTATCTGGTCATGATAATTATTAAATTTTAAAATTTATCGGTCAAGCTTCAATCAGCTTTTTTGATTTTTCAAACCATGGTAAAATTTTCACTCATTTTCGCTTCGCAGGATTTTTGCTTCTGCGTAATATGTGATATTAATGAAATACCGTTATAGAATCCTAAGTTGTACAGCCGCCTGGGCCGTTTTAGAATTATAAGAAGGTTAAACCTATGCTATTAAACATAGCAATTAAATAAGTGGTCGGCTTTTGCACCAAAACCTTAAATTTTACGCAACATTAACGCAACCGAATTTTTTTCTGTTCTTGGTCTATATCAATGAAAACTACACTTAAATTTCAATAAAAAACAATATTACATTTTAATAATTGAGTAAAAGATCTGACATTTGAAGATAAATAAAGATTAGGAAACACTAAGCTGTCTTCAAATATCGGCCAACCGCCTGTGGTATCCCTCATATTATCTTCTGACCAAAATTTGCAGTTTAATAAATGCTTCTTGATCATACATATTTTTCTGCCCAGTAATTTACAGGAAATCCACCGATGACATTGCATTGCCTCTTAATGAATGAAAATTTTCTGGCTCTTTCATTGGAAAAGTGTCTAGTTATTAATAAGGCACCGGTTCTGGCCAGGTTGGACCAACCAGAATATTTTGTTCTGATCAAGTGTCCGTGAGTCATGAGCTTGTGATAACAAGACTATCTTGAATGTTATAAAATGTTTTTGTCACCTCTTTGAAACTTTTTTAATTATTTCATAACTTTTGCCTATCCTATACTGGGATTGATTTATGATTTTTGACAGGTTAAGTTTTAAAAATAAGGGAGAATCAGCTTATACACAATTTATGTATTTGGATATTATGCTATGAGGAATGTTTAGTTTTTTAATGTTCTTGATTTTTTTTAAGTAGTACTTGAGTCAGTAAAATCGGGATTTATGCTTGAAATCTAATGTATTTTATTGCATAAATAATGTCCTGAATTTTTCTTAAATTCTTGTCCTGAAATTTTGTGTTGTCTCACTACGACCCTTGCATACCTCCTCATTACTTCTGATAGTTTTTTTTTATGTATTTATTGACTATCGTCCCTTCTTGCTTCTTAAGAGTAGTCTTTTAATTTCCTTATAATGCATTTCACCACAGCAAGTTAAATAGCCTACTTATATTGGCTACAACTTGTGTTGTTAACTACGTAACTTTATGTGTGATAAAGTTTATTAGATTATCTTCAAGTACTTCTTATATGTATAGTGATACTTTAATTTTTGTCTTTGCATTTTTAAAATCATATAAATTTCCTTTGTTTCTAGTCATCCAAATTATATTTTACATTCTTTTTAATGAATAAAACCTTCCACTTTTCAAAAACAATTTCATATAGAAGCTTTCAAACATGATACCAAATGTGTAAAATTAATTGGATGGTTTTTTTCTTGTTTCAAAAGTTGAAGTTTTTTCTTAAATTATGCTTAATTAACATATAACTCAAATTACTCTAAAATTATTTGGATACTTTTGTAGCCAAACATTATTTGGCGACTAAAAAAAATATTCTGGTTTTAAAATACAGTACTTAGTCTTATAAATACTATTGAGTAAATCTATTTATTAGTAGTAACACAGTTAATATTTTTCAGCCAATCCAAGTGTGACCAAAAAGTCTTTTTATTTGCCCCTGAAGTTGAAGATGCCTCTTTATTTTGTTTCTGCCTCAGATGGAACAAATGTGGTTAAAGTATGTATATGATGCTTAAGTGAATGAGTAAAAAATGTTAATGACTGTTCAAATTATAGCTAGTTTTTTTTTTAAATATTTGTATGTTAAAGTCTTACATTACAATAGACTAGTTATTTTTTCTTATTTTTTTTAAATATATAGCAATATTTATACCGTTTATTGCATAGGTATGAAAAAATGTTTGTTCTGCAAACAATCTAATTAGGACAACTAATGAACTAAAGTATGAAATTGACACTCTCCTCCTAAATGAGTTCGTGTTTTTTTTATGGGAAAAGCTATCTTGTATAAAACAGTTTATTTAGTAGTTATCTAACTGCCTGTACATATAGTGCTCAGTAGCTTTATACATTAAAAAAAATCTGTGCTTATTATTGTGATTAATGAAATAGTATATTTTTCTATAAAGAATTCAAAATATTTTCCATTTTCAATACTGAAAAAAAAATCATTACACTATGTGACTTATTATTAGTTCACCAGCTAGGTGGATATGGGGGAGGGAAGGGCAGTTTAACTTGAAACCCAATAAACTTAGTTAAGTTTAAAAGTTAGTTCAATAAAAAAAGTGGCTGTATTTTTGAAGATCTGTTTCTGTTCAAACAATCCATCCAGTTAAATTCTCCGCTGAAATTGAAACTTCATCGATGATTCCCCACTTCATAGAAGATGAACTATAAACTCACAGAATATATTAATTATTAACTGTGTTAAGGATCTGTTTGTCAGAGGCTAGAAAGGCTAGTTAAGAACATTTATTAAATTAATCATAATAGTTTTTAACATTAGCTATAATACTTCAATCATAAATTTTGTACATAGTGTTAATAGTGTTGTTAACACACCGTTAAGTTTTCATGCAAGGAAAGGTTTTAAGCAAACATTTTATTTCCTCCAAACAACGACGAATCTAGCATTAAGAAGTATTAGAACGGAGCTGCATTTGGGTTAAAAGTACAGATGGTGAAAGGATGACCAACTCTACATTGTACCAAAGTACACTACTACACAATTTGTTACCATTTAGTTGGGGAAAACTATGTTTTAACTAGATAATGTGTCAATACATGTACAAATATACAAAAATTTATAGCAAAACCAAGTTGAATTGATGATTTGGATATAGTATGGATTACATCTAATTGAGACATAAAACCTGTTAAGTTTACAGAAATGAGAAGAATTATATCACTGTAAAAATACTTAAAATAGCACATGGCTGCTTGTTTTAAAATTGTACCAGAAGTGTTACAAAATCTTGTAATTTAAATGAAAGATCACCAATTTAGAGTTATATCAAAAGAAATACAATTAACTTATACAAAATTATTTGTTTAAATGTGCATTAAGTTGATTTTCTCTAAGTTCATCAGAAATTTCTTATAATTTTTACTGTTTCACCAATGGAAACTTAATTATTACAATATTTTTTATTCATTATTTTTAACTATTTATATCTGCCTAAACCAAATGATTGCCATTTTTGGTCTAAAAATATTTGCCAACTAAAATTTTGAGACAGTCTACACAATTGCTGCTTTCATAGAAGCATCCTTACTATCTCTACTTGTAGTTTTACCCTACTCAACTAAGTTTATTGGGTTTCAAGTTAAACTGCCCTTAAACTTGTTCTGCAAACAATCTAAATAGGACTAATGAACTAAAGTATGAAATTGACACTCTCCTCCTAAATGAGTTCGTGTTTTTTTTTTAATGGGAAAAGCTATCTTGAATAAAACGGTTTATTTATTTATCTAAGTGCCTGTACATATAGTGCTCAGTAGCTTTATACATTTAAAAAATCTGTGCTTATTATTGTGATTAATGAAATAGTATATTTTTCTATAAAGAATTCAAAATATTTTCTATTTTAAATACTACAAAAAAAAAATCATTACACTATGTGACTTATTTTTAGTTCACCAGCTAGGTGGATATGGGGGGGGGGGGGGGGGGGAAGGGCAGTTTAACTTGAAACCCAATAAACTTAGTTGAGTAGGGTAAAACTACAAGTAGAGATAGTAAGGACTAGGATAGTAAGGTAAGGATAGTATAGACTGTCTCAAAATTTTAGTTGGCAAATATTTTAAGACCAAAAATGGCAATCATTTGGTTTAGGCAGATATAAATAGTTAAAAATTAAAAAATAATGTAATAATTAAGTTTCCATTGGTGAAACAG
Source organism: Hylyphantes graminicola (assembly GCA_023701765.1). Lineage (NCBI taxonomy): Eukaryota > Metazoa > Arthropoda > Arachnida > Araneae > Linyphiidae > Hylyphantes > Hylyphantes graminicola. The sequence continues at coordinate 36,037,791 of CM043123.1, forward strand.
TGAAAATTAAAAGAAATTTCTGATGAACTTAGAGAAAATCAACTTAATGCACATTTAAACACATAATTTTGCATAAGTTAATTGTATTTCTATTGATATAATAACTTTAAATTGGTGATCTTTCATTTAATTTACAAGATTTTGTAACACTTCTGGTACAATTTTAAAACAAGCAGCCATATGCTATTTTAAGTATTTTTACAGTGATAAAGTTCTTCTCATTTCTGTAAACTTAACAGGTTTTATGTCTCAATTAGATGTAATCCATACTATATCCAAATCATCAATTCAACTTGGTTTTGCTATAAATTTTTGTATATATGTATATGTATTGACACATTTTCTGGTTAAAACATAGTTTTTCCCAACTTAATGGTAACAAATTGTGTAGTAGTGTACTTTGGTACAATGTAGAGTTGGTCATCCTTTCAACATCTGTACTTTTAACCCAAATGCAGCTTGGTTCTAATACTTCTTCTTAATGCTAGATTTGTCGTTGTTTGGAGGAAATAAAATGTTTCCTTAAAACCTTTCCTTGCATGAAAACTTAACGGTGTGTTAACAACACTATTAACACTATGTACAAAATTTATGATTGAAGTATTATAGCTAATGTTAAAAACTATTATGATTAATTTAATAAATGTTCTTAACTAGCCTTTCTAGCCTCTGACAAACAGATCCTTAACACAGTTAAAAATTTATATATTCTGTGGGTTTATAGTTCATCTTCTATGAAGTGGGGAATCATCTATGAAGTTTCAATTTAAGCGGGGAATTTAACCGGATGGATTGTTTCAACAGAAACAGATCTTCAAAAATACAGCCACTTTTTTTATTAAACTTTCAAATGTCTTGAGCTGTCTGTTAATTTGAACAAAAAAAAAGTTTAAGATAATTTTCAATATATCTTGTAATTTATTATTTATTACAGCTAGTATGCGTGACAATGAAATATTTGTAACAGTCTTGTGTATACCCCTTTATAGTCTTGAGTATTTGTCAGATGCTATTAAAAAAACAATCTTATTAGCTCTCATGCCCTTTAAAACCGCCCCCACAATCATATTGATACCTGTAAAAAATATACACTTAAGTAAACAAATTCATTTTGTAGTAATTTGTTCAAACACATTCTTTATGTCGAATTCCAGCTATTTAATGATGCCATTAGAAATGCTGTTATGTATAAGAAGAATCCTACAGATTTCTTTGATAAAGTTATGCAAGAACTTGAAGTAAGGTTTTTTTTTTTAATTTCCTAATTTTTATTTAAGCCACTAAAATTGTGTGCATTTACATTTTTAATTTGTTTGAGACATGTTGACAGAAACTGTCAGCTTCCTTTCCTTGTGTATAAGGAAATTTCACTTATTTGGAAAGTAATTATTACTCATGAGAAGAGTAAGGCAGGTTCGATTTTCCTTCTCTGAAAGGTGATAGAAACAGATTAAATCATATGGCTTGTCACTTGCCATTAGAGTTGTAAAAATAACTGTTCTTGACTCCTTTATTTTTAAATCAAGTGCAGCATTATGCAAACAATCAAATAGAACATATACTAAAGAAATTGAAATGAAAAAGTGCTAGGTTGTTAGAGTTGGCATGTAATCATAGAAACAGGCATTGATAATTCAATCAAAATCATTAAATGTCTTTTAAATGTATGTTAATGTATTAAAGACTTTTAATCAGAATCTACTTTAATTAACTGAATAATAAAATGTTATTTTTATCAATGCCTTCAGGACCACAGGGTTATATGTACGCCAACTCTAAATATTCCCCCATTCGGCAACTAAATACTACCTTGATAAAAAAGTTTCGGAATAACCACTGTGACGAGCTCTTATTGTTTCGATTTGATGTTTTTTTTGTAAGCTGGTACATCTGTTGTTGATATTCCCTCTAAATCTTAGTGTCATAGCTTGACATTTGCAAAAGTTACGTAGCCAAGAGTGCATCTATCTCTATGTGTTTTTAATTTTTCACAATTTTATAAATGAACTTGAACTTAACTTGCAGCAACGAACATGTATCAAATTTTGCAGACGGATCCATAGGCAAGTTCAAGTCCTCCGCTATCCCCTTGATGGTTAATTTACAATTAATTCTTTTATTTTATCAATGTTTTCATTGGTTTACAATGTCTATGGTCTGCCACTGCATTCATCATCTTCGATGGACTCGCAAACTTGTATCAAATTTTGCGTAAAAACTGGTTTTAATGGCGCGCGAAAGTTGAAAATGTTAGAAAAGTGTTTCCGAAATGATTATCTGAAGAAACCGGTCGTTTACCAGTGGCACGAGCAGTTCAAAAGTGGTCGCAAGCCAATCAAAGATGATGAATGAATGGAAGACCATCGACATCAAAAACCAATGAAAACATTGATAAAATAAAAAGTCAATAATCTCTAAAAAGGTTGGTCAATAACAGCAAATTAACCATCAGAGAAATAGCGGAAGATAGAACATTTCCTATGAATCCTTCTGCAAAATTTGATACAAGTACAAGTTCGTTGTTCCAAATTTAAATCCATTTCTAAAAAATCAAAAAACACAGAGATGGATGCACTCTTGGCTACATAACTTTTGCAAATATCAAGCTACGACGCTAAGATTTGGAGGAAATATCAACATCAGATGTACCAACTTAACAACAACAAAAAAACTCAAATCGGAACAATGGGAGCTCTTCACGGTGGTTATTCCGGGAACTTTTTGATAAAGGTAGTTGATAAAAGCAGTTTCGGGTTGGGTTATTTTTATTAGATTAGATATTAAGACATTTGCTGTGTAAGATTTTTGTTGTCCCATAGTATGTCATAGAAATAGAATTACCGAATTGTTCTTGGTGCCTTTAGGCATCATCCACAGGGAAAGTGTTAAGGGTTTGTCGTCGTTCTCATGTTAACTGATAAAAAAAAATATGAAAAAGTGTGTTGCGGAATTTTAGCGAAAGTTTTCACTTTTTTTTATTTCAATTTTATGAAGATAGCAAGCTCCCAGGTTGATCCCTATGTTCTTTGGTGTAAACCAAGCATCTGTTTTGCTTTTGGAAACTGACTCTAGCATAGTGTGAATCTTTGATTTCCGAACTGCAATCCACCACACTACATTTTTTGGGGGCTTTTATTTAGTCTTCAGTTAATTTCTTGAAGCTTTCTTGCAAAAACTCGTTGGGTTTTTTAAGAAGCGACAACTCCATGATTGTTTCCGAACTGTTTATTTCCGAGATTCCAGGTTTGTTGAAATAAACAATTATGATTTCCTTTTTCAAAGTCCCATTTCTAATTTCTCTAGTCTAATATTGGGATTTTACATTCTGGGATGTTTGGAATGGATCATGCTAACAATAAATATTTTAATTATCAAAGCCTCATAACAGAAGACTTAAATTGGTTGCCACATTACTTTATAATATAGTTTTAGTATAAGGCGGATTGTTCAATCAAGCTTCAACTCCTCGTACTATTTGCTATCTAGAATGCCATCCCCGAAAGCATTTTACTCCCCCATCCCCGCTTGTGGTTTTCTTCAAAATGGTGTGATTGTCGCTGTTTCTTTTACCACCCTACTTGGGTTTGGACTGATTGGGTTGTGTCATAAATAACATTTCAAATTTAAATATATGAAAAGTAGACGCCGCTTAATGTGATCACGGTTAATGTTATCAATCGTTAAATGTTATCAAAATCGCTTAGTCCCGTCCCCTTATATCAAAATACATTGAAAAATAATTGTTTATTGTAATCAAATGTTCGTTTATTGTTATCAGTTTATATGTAAATTTCCCGAAAAAACCCGATATGAATGCTGAGGATTTCGAAGCATGGATGGAGATCGACGAGAAGGTTGCGACTTCTACTTCGTTAACTGATGAGGACATTCGCGAAGCTGTATGTGTCAAAGATCAAGCTTCGTCACAAGATTCTGATGACAATGATGAACCCAAAAGTGCTATAAACTAAACTCCCCGGCGCAACAGCCCATTTACTGGGCCAAGGCCTGCCGTCCCCATTTCAGCTTTCGTGACCTAGGGCTCTGGGGTGCTAGGCATATGTCCTGGTAAGGTGGTCAGCCTCACGCGGAACCCCCAGGGTTTAGTTCCCAACACGCTTGGTACCCATTTTATCGACCCACTCAAGGGATGAAAGACTGGATCAACCTCGCCCAGTCCGGGATTCGATCCCCGAACCTGTGGCGTGGCAATGCGAAGCACTACCACTAGGCCACTGGGCCTCCAAAAGTGCTACATCGAGGACAAAATTCCAAAAAAACTTTATATGCGATTTATAACGTATACTCTTCATATTTTTTACTGTTCGTCTCTGTTGGATGTCGTACCAAATTTTTTTTGGTGGGTACAAAAAATTACCAGGCTTGACGTCCAATAAATACTAACACTAACAGGTAGGCCAAGTTTAATTTTTTCTAGCATTCTAATAATCAGCACCTCTTCGAATAATTGGAATGTATGCACACGTCGTACAAAGCCGATGTGCTCCTACAGGCGTGGTTTCCTCTTTTTTGGTTTTGGCCACTTTCACCCCTGAAGCATATGCACTAGTTCTTCTTTTTCTTTAGTGTGCATTAATTTCGATCAAATACTATGGAGTTTTACAGCAACAACTCCTAATTTAAAATTAATTTATATTTTAATGCGTACGTTAAAAAATCATTTTTTAGTTTAAACTTTTTTTCGTGTATTGTAATCAATCTGTTATTGTTATCAAATCACGTTTGTCCCGATGTGATCACATTAAGCCGCATCTACTGTAAATCTATTTCGCATATTGAGTAAATATTCAACACTTATTATTTACACTTAATAATAATGTTTTTGTATTTAAAATGAATATCGCTTGATAGAGATTGAAGAGCTTATTGGAAGAAAGTGCTAAGTGTTAATAAACATGCTAAAACAAGTTTTCCAGAAACAAATAAAACAAATACAGATTTGTATTCGAAGATTGGAGTTTTTTAAGCCATTTAAAACAATAATAAGCCCAGTTTCTTCTTAAATGAATAAAAGATTTTCGGAAATTTGGTTCAATTTGCAATGTTCACACCGATTCGGGGACGTTAAGCAACCCTATTTTTAGAGTTTCAACTGCCATTAGAATGAAAGATTACATAAAGCATTTTTGGTTAACCTCACAACAGAACCTCAAATGATTTATTATTAGAAAAGGGATGCTCTCCCTGTTTCCTGGAAAACCAAGTGAGTGGATGGGGGAAGCCGTCCTTTAGAAGGTTAAATACTTAAATTTTATTCTTTACATAGATAACAACACATCATGTCTCAAAGACATTATAGTGTACGAGGCCATTATCATAAATTAAAGAAAAAACTGATTTTGTATGGATTGGGTTTTTTTTGCAATTGAATTTGACAAACCAAAACAACAAACTTTAATCAGCATGTATAAATTTGTAAAATATATTCCTAAATTTTAATAAATAATTTGTATTTTTATTAACGTTTATTTTAGGCACTTGGTACTGAAGATGAACCTTTTGATATTACTGGCAATGTTTTTGATGCAGCTGATTCTGTAGATTTTTCTAATGCTGAAGTAACTGGTAATATTACTAGAAAATAGTATGTTCTTATTTACTTTTTTAAGACCTGTGCCTTTCCATCACATATTGTGATAGATAACTGTGATTTTGGTAGTCATGTTTTTTATTTTATTTGTAACCGAAGTGCTTAACGAGTATGCAAAATGTTTACTATGTATATGAAACACTAAGGCCTTAAAAAACCACTATGTTGTTTGTGCAATTGTGTTAAAGTTTGTACCCGTTTGTTTTGGTATTATATGTTTATTGAGCTTGTATTTTCATCTGATTGAAAATATATAAAAAAAAAGTGTGAAGATTTTTTTCTTTCTTTTCAACCTATGTTAGCTGTAAAATAATTATGTTCCAAGTATTAGTCAGCATTTAAATTTTGGTCAATTACTAGTTTTTTGCACCCACTTTTTGAATTTTTGTTTTCGGTCTATTACAACCAGCACATTTTGCAATATCACTGCAAGAAAGTTTTCATGCTCATTCCTAGAGTTTTTATTATCCATAATAAAATTTGTCCATAAAAAAAGTTGAGTTTTCGTTACAGCAGTTATTACTCTGGAAATAAGCTTTATATAAATCCGAAACATACATACTTAAGGGGCCATCTTTGCAGTGCATCTTTATGCAGTGCTGGTCTCAATCGGTCAGCCACAAATAGGAATTAAATATTTAGTGAAGCTCCACTGGTATCAAAATTGCTTAAATTCTTTGCAAGTAATACCTTAAAAACAAGTAACAACAAAAATTTAGCAACATTTGATATTCCCCATTAGTTACTTCTTATATCCCAATAGATGTTCGAAAAATCCTCCTTATATATTGTACACTATGCAGCTGCTCTTTTTATGAGTCATTTTTAGGAGCCTTATGTAAAACATCTTAGCTAAAAGTATTTTGATAATAAATAACTTAAAAAAACAATGCTTTTTTAATGTATAAAATATTTATTATTAGTTCTTATTATTGTGTTAGCACAAATCCTGTTTTATATTGGGATGGCTTTATTACAATGGTTCCACTGCAACTTATATGCTAGTTATATGGTGCACAAAATATTTTTAAATTGTAAATATTACAAAAAATATTTTAAGAACATGTGTTCGGAAAGTTTTTGGGAAAAAAAATATAACCATAATGCTAAAAAATAGTTAACTTAACAAATTTACTAGACAGGTAAAAACTTATTCTTAAATATAATGAGATTTATTTAAAGAACTATTCTCTGTTTATAATAAAAATTTCTTCTGAAGATCCTTTATCAGTCTTGAGACTTATTTTAGAATGAGTTGTTTGGGTAAGTTAATAACTATACTTTTAGCAATGTGGTTCTATTTTTTTTCGATATTTATACAAATAAATTTACTCCCTCTTTAGTAAATGTAAATTTTCAGCCACTTTCAAAAACATTTTAAATCCAAAATTTATTTGTTAAAGTTGAGTGAAAGTGCTGATATGTTAAGAAAAGTTAAAAAGAGTTAAAGTTGGCAGCGTTAAAAATTTTGTCCAGAAACTTTTCGACCATTATTACGGTAGATATCTTGTTAACAAATTTAATGTTAAATCCGTCCACAACTGTAATAAGTTTTTTACTATTTCTTGGAATATTTCTTTTGGCTAGCATGGATTATGATATTGTGTCAAGCATTATTAGTCTTGTGCGTGTCAATTATGCATAGTTAATTTTAATTGCAAACTACTGTTTTTGCTAGTCAAGAAAAGGGATTTTAATGCTTTTCAACATTGATTTTTTTTATAAATGTTATATAAAAGTATCCACAAAAGCATTTTTATAAATCTAGATGATCAATGGCATATCTTGTTTCAAAATTATTATTTTTTTTTTAACCTTACGTTTTATAAACAATATGACTGCTAAAATAACATTCTGAAGGTATTTTTATTACCCTAGTGTATTGAGCTTTGTTAAGAGATTTTAACAGAACATTTCAATTTATAGTTTTTATTCGTAAGATCTATTTGTGTTTAATTTCTTATGCATTTATTATTTCTACCTCATTAACATATGACTTAACATTTGCTTTAACTCGCTGATTTAAATTGTTCTTGGTATTCATTGAAATTTCCTGAGTGCTAATATTAAATGTAAAGTAAAATATTTAGCTCTCAAAATGTGTATGTTTGCATAAAATATTTTGTTTTATGCTTCAAATTATGTAAGTCTTATCAAAAATGTTTTTTAAGTTTTAATGTGTCATTTAAATTTGTAAAATATAACAACAAGACTTATTGATATTTTTACTGTTAAAGTTAGCTGCCTCTACCGTGCTTCTATTTTATAGGCAAGGTTATTGTTATATGACACTTGAAAACAATTTTGATCCCTTATAATTTTATGTTCACTGATTTAAATTTTTTTAATCCATAGCCAATGTTGGTTACCATTTTTAACTATAAATGTGTGTAGCATTAAGGATGCTTTGTTTGGTCAGAATGCTTGATTTGTTACAAAACCATATTAAAATTAATATTTCCATCTGCAGAATTAACATTTTTGCTAGTCATAAATAAATTCAAATACTCTTTAATTTTCTTATTAGGAATACTTTTGTTAGTAACTTGGAGCTTTGCTGTTACATTTTAAATTTGTTATTCTTTTTAAAGAATCTAGTCCTGATTTTTGTTTGTTTTCATTTGTTGCTATTTTTTTTGATTTCCTGGATGCTTGCCAATCAGGATTAAGCCTGTAGAAGTGCTTCTTTTTAAAAGACTAAAAAACTACTTTTGTCTGTTCTATGTTTTCTGTGATTTGCTTGCAAAAAAGGTTTATTTCCTTAACAAAATACCCATATACAAATATATTTAAAGAAACTCGTATATTTGAGTGAATATATTATAAAAGTAAATAACCGGAATTGTTAAGTTTTAGGGGAAGATTGAATTTGGTTATTGCTTTGTTGAAATTCAAGCACCCAGCATTCTAAGTGCACATAAACAGTACAATAGTCTTATCTGAAACAAACCATATTAAGTTTGCAAGCATACAATTTTTATTAAGTCGTTTAATAGACAAACTAATATTAGAATTATTATTATTTTTTTGCTCTACTTTTTTAACCAAAATGTAAGCACTCTCATTAAACCTTGCAGTAAGTTGTTTTGTGCTGTGTGCTAATTTTTGATTTTACAAATATTGTATCACTTTCTTATTCTATATTTAAAAGTTGCATGTTACCTTTTTCAATGTACTACTGTCAAAACAAATGAGTTTATAATTACTCGCCTTCAAATAGACATTTTAAAAGCATTTGTTTAAAACATAGTATGCTGTAATATTATTTTAAAGAGTTTGAACAATATTAAACTTGCATTGTTATTACCCATTCTACGATTTTCACATGTACTCTGTTGTATTTTGTTTGTTGTCTATTTGCTACCAAAGATGTTTTTCTGTAATTTTTTTTTTATAGTGGTGATTTTTACAGCAATAAACTTTCCTAAAATGTTAAGTGTTTGTTTAGTGCTCATTATAACTATATTTATTATAATAATGGAATCAAAATTTTAAAATCGTATTTAGAGATGTTTGTCAGTAATAAATAACAAAATAATGTTAAGAGTCTAAGAAAACATCATGACACATGTCCCTAAAGAACAAAATACATCAAATATGTAGAATTTTTCAGCAGTTATAACACAGAATTAAAATTTGGATTTTGATTATTTAAGACAACCATCTACCATTTATCATTAATTTGATACAATTTAATAAAAATAAACTTATTAAATTTACCTTAAAATTCTTATGGTGCAAGATGTGTGCGATCACAAGTATTTTTTCTGGCATCTATACAAAATCTGTACTTGTAGATACAAGTTTTATCCACGAAGTAAATTCTATTTGGTTATATGAATAAAACATGTACAGATACAGAAACAAATTTATTGTATGAAAATCTACGACTCTTAAACTACTTTTCTACATAGCTTCCGAAATTTTGTAGGCATTTGTAGCACAAGTTTTTGTATTCCTTCTCCGTAGAAGGTTTTTGTCTGCGTTTCAACCATCTGATAACATGTTCTTTCCGCTCGTCTTCTTCGTTAAGTTGAATTTCAAGGACAGATTTTAGGTGTAAGAAGAGATGAAAGTTATGAAACGTGTATTGATGTTCAACACTTTGACAATGAGGACAAGCTAAAAGATCCTGTTATATACAATATGTTTCAAAACACAGGTAGCAAATTCATATCAAGGAGTGCAAAACTTGTACCACGCTATGACAAATGCCTACAAAATTTAAGAAGCTATGTAGAAAAGTAGTTTAAGAGTTGTAGATTTTCATACAATAAATTTGTTTCCGTATCTCTACACAGTTTTCTTTCATATAGCCATACGAAATTTTGCTGATATATATCTTGATTTGCTATATATCTTGTATTAATAAACAATATTGTGGATCAAATCTAGTCAGTGTAAAATTCATAGTAAAAAAAAACGCACAAATTATGCGGCAAAAAATTTATTAGTTGAGAATGGTGTACGCATTATATGGTTTATGGAAAGAGGATTTAAGTGCTGATTTGGAGCAAAAACGTTTTTCTTGTTTATGGGTGAAAAGGGAGATACAGTGGAAAAATTATTGATCTCTTAGTGGCTTTGCTAACATTGCCGACCATTAAAAGTACGCTATTGTTTTCTCTTGACTCAAAATAATCAAGTTTTAGTTTCTTGGAACGGAAAACTCCCTGATCCCTTTTATATTTTGCTGTTCATCTGCAGAACCTAACATTTTTTCCCCAAGCAACTTATATGTATTAATTCCCAACAACTAATGTAATACTATTATTATTTTATAATAAGCTGGTGTATCTGAGATATATATGTTGATGTAAAGCACACTTTCTATTAAGTAAGCTAGATATTACAAATTTGTCCATCTGCATTTAATAGTTTTACCTTAAAATTATTATATTAATAAGAAGCTTAGAATCGAAGTAATGTAACCTTTCTGTCTTTTAACATTTCATAGTTAGGGTATACGGAACTACCTCTTAAAGCCTTGGCTATTTTTACACTCTAAATTAGAATTTGTAGTAAAAGTTTAGTAACTTTTAAACACTTATTTTTTTTTGGATTGGTTCTAAATGTTTGGTTCAATGTTTGTTTTTGTTTTTTGTGTATAATTATTTAACAAAGCACAGTATCTCGGAATATACTGTGATACAGCGATGCCGACGCGCGACTTGTGAAGTTCTACAAATGACCGGTAATAGAAAGGGGGGGAAAAAGGGAAATGAAACTTAAACTAAGGCATTCCTTCGTCAATGCACTCATGTGTTGCTCTATTACAAGATATACTACCACAATCACACACAAAATTACGACCAATTATTTGGCTTTTTTTTGTGTGGCTTTCCTTCAGTTGCTAAAGGTAAGTTGTACGTCTTCCGGCTAATTATGCATCTTAATTTAGAACCCTGGTCAAGTGACAAGTTCCTTTCAATGAGCGGTCATTGTTGGAACAGCTTGTATGTTTTCATCTAGTTATCTAACCATATTAAAAAAGAGAGTTCTAAAATACGCCAGTCGCCAATAGCTCTAGTGCGACGATAATTAACATCTAACCCAACCATAGTTAAAAATTGCAAATTTTATATCTTTATTGATTATAAAAAAAAATCAATATTTTAATGTTGGTAAAGATTCACTTGAAAGATCCGAGTTAATAAGTAACTTTAAAAGAAAAATGCTGTCAGGCTTACACCCGGATGGCCTAGTGGTTTGGATAGCAGACAATTGAATAGCTTAGTGGAAGAACGTGCTAAGTGGGGCCCGGATGGCCGAGTGGTAAGCATCGCAGGCCAGCAGTCTGCGTGCTGTAACGGGCGCGGGTTCGATTCCCGCCTTCGCCCTGGGTGTATTTCCTCTCTTTGTGACAGTAAAAAAATCTTTCTGTGTCTGTCTTACTTGACGAAGACTTATAAGCGGCTCACTGAGCAAGCACACAAGTCGGAATATATATGTAAAATACCATACCATACCATACGTGCTAAGTGACAAAAAGGTGAAAACGAGAAAATCAGCTTTAAAGTTTTTCGTTTGCACTCAGATCTGTTGAAAATGGAACTTTAAAAGAGTAAAAAATTTACTAAGCATAAAGTTTATGAAAATGGGAAACATGTTACCGTTAGAGAAGTTAGTAATATGGTCATTGAAACAAAAATCTCAATTTTTAAAAAAATGTCACTTAGCACGTTCTTCCACTAAGCTCTTCAATTACGCTAGAAGTCTGCGCGCTGTAACGGGCGCGGGTTCGATTCGCGCCTTCGCCCTGGGTGTACTTCATTTCTCTGTGTCAGTAAAAATTCTTTTTGTGTCGGTCTTACTTGACGAAACTTATAATCGGGTCTCTGATCACGCACACAAGCCGGAATATATATGTACCTACCCTACCCTTAGACGTGTGCCATAGAATTAGGAATGTGGTTCTCTTTTCTAACTCTATGACGCGACGCAGTGGTAGTGGTAGTGTAATCGTTTCCGGCTGCCTTTTTTCTTGCCTCCACGAGGAGCTTTAACACATCCAATAGCGCCTCGTAATTTAGAACCCTGGTCAAATGACGAGGTCCACACCTGAGCGGGCACCCAACGGAACTTCGAGCGACATCGTACGCTGACGCGCGCCGTTGGGACTTTGGACTGATTTAATGAGCACGTCTGTCCCAGTGTACTCAGGCCCATCCGTCACGAGTTGGATTTTCTACTCTTTCCCAGTACATATATATCCGATTTATAGGATGACTGGCAGTAGGTGGGATTCGAACCCCCGCACTCCTGAAAAGGCTGAATCCTGAGGCGGATGCCTTAACCACTCGGCCACGGACGGGCCATGACGCGACGTGTCGTTGTTTGATTTGGTAATTTAATCATTTCCAGCTGTCTATTTCTAGCCTCCTGTAAGACCTTTAACACTGTCAAATACGCCTTGTAATTAAGAACCCTGGTCAAGTGACGAGGTCGACACTTGAGCGGGTACCCATGGGAAATTCAAGCGACATCGTACACTTTCACCGTCGGGACTTTGGACTCTACAGATTTAAAGAGCATGTCTAGTACGAGTACAATCACGGTTATTTTAGTTGGATTTTGGTTGCATATTTCCGTCTATTAGAAATTGTGGCAGCAGTGACTGCCAGGGATAGAACCAGCGCCTTACGCTCACGATCCTTTCTGGGCTGTGTCCAACGCTGTACCAACTCTACTACCAAAAGCCCCTGTGTGTATGATATCGTTAACATTGGTTGGTTAGTTGGTACATATATATTCCAGTTTGTGTGCTTGATCAGAGGCCCGCTTATAAACCTTCGTCAAGTAAGACAGACACAGACAGAATGTTTAGTGACACACAGAAATTACACCCAGGGCGAAGGAGGGAATCGAACCCGCACCCGGTACAGTGCTCTGACTTTTAGCGTAGATAGCTAACCTAAACACTTGGCCGCCCAGGCCCCACGGTTAGGTTAGTTTATGCGTTTTCCAGCTGTCTATGTCTAGCTTCTATCGAGCTTTAACGCATCTAAATTACGCCACGTAATTTAGAACCTTGGTCAAGTAACGAGATCAACACCTGAGCAGGCACCCAAAACAAACCAATGGCTATTATAATGCTCTATTCCCGTCTTTCGACTCAACAGATTTACCGAGCGCGTTTGTCGCAGCGTACTCAGAACAAATATATAGGCACAACACAAATATCCGTATGACGGGATACGAACCCGGGACCTTCGAACTGCTTAGCCAGCTCCCTGACCATTCAGCAGCCTAGTTCCATAGGGTGCCTCCTCATGCGTAGGCCTCTTCACTAAATAGGTCTAGTGCTTCATTAATGTAACCAAACAATTGCGTGTTATCATATATTTTGTTGGGTGCTAGCTTCTGTGTAGACATGGTCACACTAGACATGAGCTTTAACTTACGTGGGGTCTGTGGGCTGTCATTGCGCAGTTTCCCACGGGTACAGGTACCTGGAGGCTATTTCCCACCCCTTCAGGGACATGTCTAAATTGTGGAGGTGGCGTGCGATAGTTGGGCTTTGTGGTCAAAGCCTCGTTCTCGTAATCGGAAGGTCCCGCGATCGAGTCCCGATGCCACTGAAGACCCGCCGAGTATATGCGTTGTACGTGCTCGTTAAATCTGTTGGGTGCGAAAGTCCTGTTAGCGGTCATTGCGCAGTTTCCCACGGGTACAGGTTCCTGGAGATTATTTCCCTCCCTTTCAGGGACATGTCTAAATTGTGGAGGTGGCTCGTGATAGATGGCAGCATCTGTCACAAATGTGTGTGTTGTGTCTGTCTTACTTGACGAAGGTTTATAAGCGTGTCTCTGACCAAGCACACAAGCCTGAAAATATATGTCTACCAACCAACCAGGCTAAAAATTTTGGAAGCTAGAATCTTTTACGATTAACAAGTTTTTAGGGGATGAAATTCATTTGAAAGCAGTCAAAATGGATAACTTATAAAAGTAAGCATTTATTTAAAGCGCTCTAATGAATCTTTTTTTATTACTATATTGTGATTCCATTTCTTTCAATTTCTTATAAGGAATTGAAGTATGTATTATAAAGTTTTTTCTTATTAAGTGTTTGATGGTGAGACAATCCGAAAAAGTTACAATTTTGTTTATCTGAGATTTTTGTTTTGAATTTAAACATGATGTAAGACTAATTTGTGACTTGCACACAATTCTAATTAATAGTAAAAGTTTTTACTATTTTAACGCCGTATTCATACATAAAATCCAATTCATAAATCTAAAAGCGTGTTTAAAATTTATGAAAAGCATTTGCAACTTATATTTAACATTTTGTTTGGAAATGTGTGCTGTGTCCTTTATAATGATAAAAGTTGCTGATGAAGTGTCTGGGGTTTAGTTAAAATTTGTTTCAAATTGCAACTACCTGCTCAATCTGCTTTATTAGTTTCACTGAGTCTTAAATTCTGCAGTAATTTTATTGTGTATTGTATTTTTGATGCGTTTGTGCATTCGCTTTCCAGTTTTCTATTATGCACTGTGCAGTAAAACTAATTAAAAAAATTAGTAATGAGACTATGCTTTGCCTCAAAATTTTACTATATAAACTTAACAAAACATTAGCTCTTGGTTTGAAATTTAAAAATAAATTAAATGCACCATTCATTTAATTATTTTTTTCTACAAATTTTTTATGCAACTCGTTACTTACAAAACCTTGACCGTAGGCAAACTGAAATATTGCCAAATCTGATAAAACTTAAATACAATGATAACAAAAAAGTATTAAATTTAATATAGTCAGAATAACCCAAATTTACGGATTCTTAGTCTTATATAATACAAAATATTGTGTAATCTTACCTTTATATTATAAGCATTTATATATAGTCTCATCTTAAAATCATTTTTTAAATAAGTAGCTTAGAATCGAACTAGTGTAACCCTCAATTTGGATTAAACTATTCTGCCTTTAACATTTCAAAGTAATAGCTCGATATGCCGAACTTCAATCGTTCAATCACTTCAATCGTTTTGCTATTTTTAAACTCTACTTTAAAGACTATTTTTACATTTAACATTAAAATTTAAAGTGAAAGCTTTTATTTATAAATTGGTTCTTCATAATTATTTCAATAAGTTAAGTTTTTTTTATCATGTAAAACAATACAATATTTTCATTATTGTAGACTAAAAAAAACTGAAAAAAGTGAAGTGTTTGTACAATTATTATTACTTTTAACCTCATCTTAAACGTGGCTGAAAGATTCTAAGGTCCGTTGCTAAAATTTCTAAATTAGTTTTCTGGTAAAAAATATCTAACTAAGCAAAATAGAAGACAATGGTACTGAACAATTTATGTAAAACAAATTAATTTACACAAAATTTTTTAAAAACTTATATAATTAACATTTTTATTCGGTAAGGAAGGTATAAATGATTTTTCTCAGTGGGTTTAAAAAGCGTTAAGTTAGTAGAGTCAAAGTTTTGTACTAAACCATTAAGCAAGAACTGATTTAATTGTCAATTACTGAAACGACTACTTTTGGTGATGAAATATGAATTTCAAATTTCCCACAATTGTGAGTTACAGCTTTGTCATAGCTATTGGTTAGTAATCTGATGCTCCAGGGATTTGAGTTTTATGAACGAAAACTAAAAAGTTTTATATGAATTTCAGAATAGTTATTCGTTATATTAATTATCTTTTTAAAATTTAAGTAACTTTGTGAAAATGTACATCGTTTGAACGTGATGAGTGGGCTGGAGCAATAAATAAGAATCCAAGTTCATTTTCAATTGAATCCCTTTTCTTCAGAACGAAGATTATAACCGCGAAATATTAATTGCAGTGATAAGTAAAATAACAAACTAGTCGTTTCTACCGACTGTTTGAAGTAAGCAGCGGTAACAAAATCGAAATTCTTCAATACATAAGTTCAAACGGGGGATGACAATTTGGTGGTATTAAAGTTTGCACTAAGAGGGGCTGGGGAGCCCAGTCGGTTAAGCACTCGCTTAGCATGCGGAAGGTCCCAGGTTCGGGTCCGGGCATCTCCAAAATAGTTGCCGACCTATAAACGGCCCGTGCAGCCAAAAATGTCCGACGAATAATAACCCGTGAAGGGAGTGCACGTTAAATATCCATCAAAGTCCTAACGCTGCGTACGATGTCCCCCTTAACGATTGCGTTGGGTGCCTATTCAGGTGTTGGCTCGTCACCTGACTGTGGTTCTAAAATACGACGCCCAATAGCCCTCGTGTAGTTCTAGTGCGACGATAATTCAAAACCTAATCTAACCTAAAAGTTTGCACTAAGGCCATATTTGGGTAGCTCGGTTGTGTGCCACACTATTTACTAACTAAAAATTCTACAATGCTATTTCTATTTAACAATATGCGGAAAATTTAAGTAAATAGTTTAAATATTACTTAACATGTGAAGACCTTATTGCTAACACGAACATAAAAAAAATAGTTAACTATTTCACTGTGTCAACGCGTGGTATATTGATACTTCTAACGAAACTCTCGTAGAATTGTACATCAAACATATAATGAATCAATCTAAAAAGACAGAGCTGAAATCTGTTATTATTACGATATCAGTTCGCATATATATTTCGAAAATTTTGGAACTAAAAAACCAATAATTATTCAATAGGGTATTTGACTAAATCGGGAAATTGGCCAAAAAAGTAATATATACGTAGTATGGGACCTAGAAAACGAATATTCTTTGGTTTTTCTTCATAAAATTACATAAATTTTGTTTAAATCAAGTTTTAAAATCGCACTTTTTGGCTGTTTAGTCACGTGATTACAAACGGAACGCTCATTGGTCTGACGTCACCCGGCATTAAACCCCTCCCACGTGCAGCGCAAATCTATTCGTCTTAAAGCTTTTTAACGCTCCTTAATTCTTACATGCATTTTTTTTCAATAAAAGTGTATTATTTGTGAATTAGTGTTCATAGATATTCATTTATTAAAATGGAAGACGGATTCATAAAGGCAGATAGCTCAAATTTGCCGAGAATCTATGCCATGATGGTAGGTGGTAGGAGACTTTTTTTTAAATCATCTCCGGATTTCTGTTCTGCCGAATTCCGAAATGTTAAAACTTCAGCGTAAGTACTAATTTTTAAAATGATTATGATTTAATATATTTAAAAACATATTCTTTTATAACTAAGAATAATTTACATTTAAAAATACGTTAAATTTAAAATAGCTTATATTTGAAAATAATGTTGATCTGATACATGTATTCCCGGCTTGTGTGCTGAATAGAAGAAGTTATTTTCTATATTTTCAATCTAATAAATGTTATTCGTATTAACATAAACCTGTTCGAGTAACTTTGATAAATAGATATTTTAATTTTTATGTTTCCATTCCCCAGTATTCTGAAATATTTACAACTTTTTCTATTAGTTTTGGTTTTATAAAACCTTTTTCATAGCTCTCATACAGCACGTTTGATTTATTTCTATATATGTCGGAATGATTTATATTAAAAAAAAATTAAATGTTAAATAGCAGTAGCTTACAAATGAAGTTATTTTCTATGTTTTAAAGCATTAGTTCAGTACTATGAACTATGATTCAGTTACTATGAACTAGCAACTTCTTAGTTGCTAGTATACTATTAACATAAAACTGTAAATAATAAATATTGATATATACTTGAATTTTAAGTTTTTTTTATTTAAAATTAAAAATATCAAACGTTGATCAGATATATTAATTTTTAAATTCCGCAGAGTATTATGTAATATTATGTATTTCTATAAGGTATAGTATATGGTCTATTTCATAACAGACTCAACCATGCTAGGGATTTCAAGCAAAATTACATAATTTAGAAACGCATCCCCAATATCTAATCCATTATCCTATTGGAATTTTAAATTATTATTAAACAAGAACTGAAGCGTATATTAACATAACACATATGTAGTTTTTATTCTAGAAATGAAACAAAAATGAAACTTTAAAGATATCAAATGTTTATTTTTATAAAATAAAGTTAGATGCAAATATTGTTACAACATGAAGTTTTACAACAAAAAACTTTTTTGGGGTTTTAATGGATGTACTTTTACATTGTGGTACGGAACAGTAACGATAAATACTCATTTTTAAATAAAAAAAACCAGCGATAATCTAAAATCTTGATAATAATTCAAAGTAATGGCGTAACCAAATACAACAACAGTAGTGTTTACTACGTTTCTCGTTCGCCTTTGCGTATGTCAAAACTATTTGATGCCGGGTGACGTCACACCCTTCACATTCTGCCGGGGTTCGTTTTGGGGGCGTGGCTTATAATTAAATTTTAATTGCATTTTTCTCAGTTTATAGGAGGTATTTTGAAAAAAGAAAAAATACGGGTCTAATATTTTTTGCCTAGAAATATTTTAAGCCAATAATTTTTTTTAGTCAAATACCCTATTGTCTAATACGAATCAATACACTTAAGTATTTGTTTTTTATATGTTTTACCAACCATTCAAGGTCTTCTTTTACCAGTAAAATAGTCTTTTTTTTTGTTCATTTTTCGAATGTGTTTCCATTTTTTTTTCAGTTTTAATTTTCAAAAATAAGACTGTTCATGTTGTTTTTAATGACAGAATACTTTTTTTGTAAAGATAACCATTATAAACCATAATTTGTCTTCGATCAAAATTAGTTTAGGTGTGTTTAAGAAGAAAAGGGGTCTCTTGGAAATGGACTTGGTAACCTTATTGAGTGTTCCAGCCCACTCATTTGTTGAAGTGTTTGTGGGAGTATGTAAAATCTTAAACGATTTCCTTAAGATGAAATTTTTTGAATTGATAGATTTATTGTTACTTTTATTATAGCTATTTTAAAAACTACGACTTTTTAAACAAATTTTAAAATGATTATTTTTAAGAACAAATAAATATGTTGTAGAAGTATTTTTAAAGTAAAATTTAAAAGGAAAACGACGTTTCCAATTACTAGTGGGCTTTCTAAGGTAATTACTTACATTTTGAAGAATAATAAAAATAAATTAAAACTGTCCCCGTAAATATTCTTTGCACTTTGATTTGAAATGTTTCAACAACATTATCTTAGATTGCTGCCATGTTTAAAAATAATTTGGATTTAATTAAACTTTAACTATTAAAAAAATAAACAGACAGCAGTCGTGAGCGATCGAAAAAAAAAAGCTCACACGTGCTTTGGGAATAGAAAAGCGACGTTAAACTTTACATACCTACCAGAAATGGGTGATTTATCTCTTTCCACTCCTCTCCCCTTGTTTAACCAGATGATTTACAGCACAAAAATGGTCGTGACACCAAGTATTGAATATTCAACAGTTTCGATTTTTTACTTAAAAATTCAAGTTAATTTTTTTTTGTAAATAAAACAAGAATTATGTTAAAAAGTTGAATTTACAGTAGCTGAATTATCCTAAGATAAATACAGTTGTTAAGATAAACAATGTGTTTGTTTATTATTCTTGTTATAATTCATAAATAATTATAAGACACGCACAGAACTGGATTTTCTGTTATTGAAAAGATGAGTGATTATACAAATAAAATCTGCACCGGAAAATTGCCCAAGTGTTTCTATAACTTGAAAAACCATCTGTTTAGCATATTAAGTTTCAAATATTTAAAATTACTACGATTAAAAATATTTGTAAACTTCAAAAACTCAATATTATTATTTAAAAAATTAAGTAAGCGAAGTGTTGTAAGGTAAAACAAAAGTGAATACTTTTTTTGCAATCTGATATATAATTTTAAGATATTAATCAAATTTATTGGTGATGTTTAGAAAACTCAGTTTTACATTATTAAAAATTGAGCAAGTGAAACGTGAGAAGGTAAAATTAACGTGAATGTTTTTGTTTCAATTTAATTTCAAAATGGAACTCCTGAAAATAGAAAATTTTGTAATAAATAAATTAATTTTCTTTACTATTCTAGTACATTAGTACAATATAAATTGTCACTTAAGCGTACGGTTCAGTTTCTTTTATATGATTATTTTTCATTCTATAATTTTTCAAGTCGAAATTGTGCATTATATTTTTTCTCTGAACTGTATCAGCAATTAAAATTTATTTGTCACAATGAACGAATTTTAATTGATGATAATCGAAAGACCAAAAACATTTATTCTTCGAAAAAATTAGGATTATAATTCGACTTTATTGTTTCTGGGAACACAAGTTTTTATTTTCTATATAATTAAAGTTTAATATCGTTTCTATTTTAGAACATTTTCGAAGAATGTCATGCTTATGTTTAAATAAATTGTATTTAGTTTTCTCAATATTTTTCTGTACCTTGATATTATACGATTTTTTTTAATTAAACAAAATTCAACAAATTGAAATCGTTATTCATTACATTATGAACTTTTCTATTTGAAGACATTTTTATTTGACTTTCACAGGAAATTAAATGTCCGTTTAAAAGTCTAGACTAATAAGACTATCAAATTCAGCTTCACGATAGCTATCTGATAATTTTCACTGCTATGCCAACATAGCTAATTGTTATCAATATTAAAATCTGTTTCCTTTGCAAATATTTTTTATTTATCCAATCTTAAGCGATATTTTCTGATCATATAAGTAAACACTAGGCATGTGTAACACTACACGACTTTTAATTTCCGGGCAATAAATCAATGCACATATTGAAAGGATTAAATTAGTTACCTTATAAGGTAATTTCAATAACTTTAAATCCTAAAAAGTTATACTTCAGGTAAAGTTATATTCAGTTATACTTCTCTTGAGCATAATCAATTTTCCCGAAACCATTGTTATATAAGAGCGAGCGATTGCGAAAGAGTCCGGCAGGTATACTGGGAACTCGTGTACCAAATTTGAAGTCTGTACACTCTTAAAACGAACGAGCGATTTTAACTCAGTCTGAGTTAATTTCACTCTTCCAGTCTGGAAAATGCACTTACCCGGAAGGAGTGGATTCTTTGTGTGTTAAGCCTCCGACATGATCACTCCAAACGAGTGATTTTAACTCAGTCTGAGTTAATATTCAATCCTTTCCAGTGTCGAAAATGCACTTCTCCAACTGGAGTGGATTTCACTCTTTTGTTTTAAGAGTGTAGCTCTTTTACTCTCTAAAAATGAATGCTCAAAAACGACGAAATTTTCCTTAATTTTGACGACTCACTTACTGGCAAATGCTCCGAGTTTTCGTTTCCTCAAAGTGAGGAAATTTGAATCGTCATTTTTATGAGGATTTGAATGTCGTCTAATCATAAAGAAATATTTCGCCTTTTTGAGCATGTGAGTACAACAATGAGATTCAGTTTCCTCAAAATCAAGATACAGAATCGTCAAATCACGATCGTAAAAGTGGGGATTAGCGTTTACTCAAAAGTCACGTGATAGTTTGACGAAACAATCCTCAAAATTAACGAAATGAGGCTTGAGGATTCATGAATCGTCAAAATTGAAAATGTCATTTCTGAGAGTGTAGTTCGAGCTGTAACGTAGTTTCACACAGACAGACGAACCAATGTTCGAAAACAACTTTTTTTTTTGTATCGGCACCCTCCAAAACGCGTAGAAAACACAAACTCCGTTTTGAATTTTCTACCTCATCGCTATAATTTCCTTACCTTGTATTTCATATTGGTTATTGAATCTTTTTCATCATTTAGTATGTAAAGTCATTAAATCAATAATAATATACTTGTATAATTTAAACTGTCAAAAAATGGATTTGGAGAAAATTCACTGAAGTAAAAAATTATATTTACAGGAATTTTCTTTTTCAGGTTTTTGGATATTATGCAGTATACGAAAGTTACATAAAAAAAGTTGTACTTCGATCAGCAACTTGGCTCATTTTTAATTAAATTTAATCCGGCATCTCTTACCAAAAACCTTTGATGTTTGCCGCATCTCGGGAATAGAAAATTTAAATTAAATTTCTTAAAGACAACAATAAGCGGCGGGCAGTACATAAGTTTTTGCTCTTACCCCTGCCCATATCCTTGTCCGTTGTCCGCTAGACACCTATCAAGTAGAACCAAGCCTCTAAGGGACCAACTACTAATTTCGAAAAGCATGAAGGGGGCAGTTGTGATTGTTGTTGCGTTGAATTATCGTCACACTAGAGCTACACGAGGGCTATTGGCGAAGTGCATCATAATTTAAAACCTGAAAAGGCATCTAATGCAATTTTTTTTAGGAGTGACATGACATCGTAAGCAGTGTGTCGATAGTTTGGATAAGTTGGTTGGTTGGTTGGTTGGTTTGACATATATTTTCAGGCTTGTGTGCTTGGTCGCAAGGACCCGCTTATAAGCCATCGTCAAGTAGGACAACACAAGACACACACATACACATATGACAGATGTTGCCATCTGTCGCCACCTCCACAATTTAGACATGTCCCTGAAGGGGAGGGAAATTTTCTCCAGGAACCTGTACCCATGGTGAACTGCGCAATTTGGATAAGTGTAGTGCAGTGTAGCGTAATCGTTTCCGGCTGCCTATTTCTAGCCTCCTTGTAGGAGCTTTAACACAGCCAATAACACCTCGTAATTTAGAACCCTGTTTGGAGTATATTTAACGTATTATCCCTTTGCTCAGGGTAGGGGAGAGTGGGGGATATAGGGGAAGCAGGGCTAATGGGACAAGGGGGAGGAGCGGGGGAAAATATACCTTTTTTACAAATATTTCTACACTGCAGCATTGTAATAGTTAGACTTTACATTTTAACAACCAAAGATTAGCTATTAAAAGCATGTGTTAAAGTTGAGAGAAGAATTGTTGTTTTGGAGAATCCAAAGTTAAAAGTGTATCTTTCTTTACACTTTCGAAGTATTAAATAAAAACTTTCTATGAATTAAACTATATTTTTTGGTAGATGACATATTATAGATGGATCATTTATAAAAAAAAACCACTGTGGGGTCGTATGGGACAGAAACTGTGGAGTCAAATAAACCTAGCTTTGTATTCTTTTTCATGAAGAATCTATATAAATCTCTAATATCTTATTCAGTCAAGTTTCCAAAAACGTTTTTTAAACTTTAATTTTAAACTTTTTGAACTTTTTTCCAGCGTATGACAAGTGAAAGTTCATGGTATTTGCTTTAAAATTTATTTATCTGGTCATTTTCTAATACCTTTTTCCTTTTTTTTGAATATTTAATTAAGGAAACATTTAGCAAGTCCCTTTAGCCCTGTATCCTGTCTCACTAGACCCTACATATGGAGGCTAGTGGAACAATTACGCGTTTGTTTAAAATGCCCAGCAACCAAAATATGGTAATTTTTAATATCTGTCGAATGACTTTCTAAGTATATGAATGTTCTGTTTCTGAGCTTGTAAAAAAAGAAATTAAAATTCTTATATTTTTGCTGAAATACAGAGGTTGAAAAAAACTTATCCCAATAGCCCCCACCCACTCTCCCCAATAGTCCGTTAAATTAATTGCTTTGAAGAATAAATGTTTAGTGAATTTATGCTTTAAAAATAAAAGCTAAACTTTCATGTTTTTATGGAAATTTAGAACTCTCTAGTCATCCTTACTTCAGCTTACTTAATGAGCCATCATAAAAACTATTGTGATAGATATTCCAAAGTATTTTTTTTATATCACATAAATATTTCTTCAAGTTTAATTTTAAATAAAATTTCTCGTGCATTTGACGAAGTAATCAAAGTTTAAACGTTGAATAAACATTTAAACGTTTTATTATTTCAATGTTCAGGTTTTTTTTAAAAAAAAATGTAAATATATTTCTAACTTAAATGTTCTAATGAAATTTGGATAGATAATTTCTTGATTTTTTTTTTGCTTCAATAGGACGTATCCCACTTATAATTATGTGAAAATGGGTTACAGAACGATTGGTAATACCTTCCACTTTTTAGGTTGCGTTTGGTGCATATTCAGGTGTCGGCTCGTCACTTGACTGTTTCTCAAAAATACGACGCCCACTGCCAATAGCCCTCGTGTAGCTCTAGTGCGACGATAGTTCAAACCTAACCTTCCACTTTTTACGGTATAAACGTAGTGTGGAAGCTAATTTTTATTATATACCTTACTAGCAGTATGGTCCCGCCTTACTGGGAACCCGTTAACTTCGCATTGCTTCCTTTTAGAGGCATGGTATTGGAAAATACACTCAAAATCAAAACAAAATTAAATTCGTGTTGGCGCATGCGCACTTAAAAAAGCAAACAATAATAGAGGATGAAGCAGCTTTCGGGCGAGCGCATATCTCAACCAAACTCAATCAATCAAACTAATAGAGGATGGCGTCAAGCCCCCGTTTCGGCCCGGTCCATGTATTTTCAAGCCCTGTTATGGTCCCGCAATCCCACGTGGATGACGTTTTTTTTTAAAAAACTAATTATATTAATTAAAAATCACAATCAAATATGAAAAAACTAAGCCTCAGGTGCACACTTAGGTATTAAAAGGAATCTATGTTAAAAATTTCGAATTTTTTAGAGCAGTCTAAGTAAGTCTTTTGCGATCCACAGACATACACACAGACAGACAGACAGACTCTTTCTTTTATTATTATAGATTAATTTAAGTGCAGGGTGGTTATAAAATAACGCTCGCTATTCGGAGAGGTCTGTAGCTTTAATGAATAATCCAAATGCAAAAAACTTTGAGGCACTTACTAATCAAGAAGGGGGGAAAGAATGGAATCATAAAAAACAAACTCGTCAGACCAGGGTTCTAAATTACGAGGCATAGCCAATTATGGCTAATTACGGCCAACACATCCAATTACGCCTCGTAATTTAGAACCTTGGTCAAGAGACGAGTTTCTTTTTTTTATGATTCCATTCTTTTTGAAAAAAAGAAACTCGTCTCTTGACCAGGGTTCTAAATTACGAGGCGTAATTAGCTGCGTTGGCCGTAATTGTCCAAAATTGACGACGCCTCGTTATTTAGAACCCCGGTCAAGAGACGAGTTTGTTTTTTATGATTATTTTTTAGGATTCTATCTTTTTTTTATGATTCCATTATTTTCCCCCCTTCTTGATTAGTAAGCGTCTCAATTTTTGATGCATTTGGATTATTCATTCAAGCTACAGACCACTCCGAATAGCGAGCGTTATTTTATAACCACCCTGTATATTTTATTATTTTATGTAGCTGTAAAATAAAAATTGCGTTTCTTCAGATTTTTCTTAAATAATTTGTTTGCCTTAAACAGCGCTTGGTAAAGTCCCCGCTCGACAATTTTCATTCTAAAGTGAATAAATAGTGCGTGGAATTGGTTCTAAGTAATAATTGCTTTTGTAAAATCCTAATTGTATATTATCATAGATTGTATTTCCCCATAGTCTAATCATAAATAAAAATGAAGAGTACACGGGAAGAACCACTTGATTTTTTAGAAGTATTACTTTATGTGTCTGCTTGGTGGACATTGGCGACAGGAAACCGGTTTTTCTTTCCGTTCTTAATTTGCGGTACAAACGTGTTGCTCGTTTCGACTGATCTCTGGCGTGAATCAGGGTTGCCAGGAAAGAAAAGCAAAGCGAGTAACCGGTTTCTTTATATGTAAAAGTTTAGGTGATTTCTCGCTATCATTGCCGAAAGGCCTATTGAGGAAGGCCTTCTGCGAAATCAAGTGGTTTTTCCCTTGTACTCTTCAAATAAAATAGATACAACGTGAATTAATATTTAAAAAAAATTCTTCTGATCCGTCTTATAGTTATTATTTTGAAAAATGAATTTGAATATTTTGTTAATATTGTTCGTGAATAATTTCGTTACAAAATTGAAAGTTTAATGAAAATGTGATAGGTTTACCTCCTCTTCTTTTTTAGAGCAAGCAATTTCAATGAATTGTTATTCTTCGAACTGCAAACTTAGTAAGCGATAAAATATTAATTGAATTTACAAAAGAAAGTTAATAAAAATCGAGAATTTTGGCAACTAAAAATTTAAGTTATAACTAAATGCTCTATTTGGCGATTTTGTTTCTTCGGATTATACGCAATTTGAGCAAACGTGACAGCTGCTTTTATAAAACTTACTTGTTTAACTAATATAGAACAATGATGAATTATTCTTTTCAATTTTTATTTTGCATAAATAGTCTCATTTGTCAATGGTAGCATCAGTGAAATCGATTGGATAAAAGTTATAGTCTAATATCATTTAGCTCTTGTTTCATCATCTTGAAGGGCTTGCTGAATCTTGACTTAATTTGTTATATGAGAATGATGATGTACTTTTAAACGAAGCTATTAAATATAATGGCTACACATTTTCATATGCCATTAGTTAAAGAGAGGGGTCGAATTCTCCACTCTTACTTACGACAACAATATTTTCCGTATATTGCAAATTGCATGTCCATACAATACGAGAACCTAAAAAAATAAAAATACATAACTTGTGGATTTTTTTTTCTAAAATCTATTTCTTGGACATAAACATGAAGTAAAAAGAAAAACTTTTTTCCCCTTAAAGCATATTAAACTTGATTTTTTTTCAGACTAGTTTCTTTATACTGGCAAGTCTTGTTAGTAAACCACTAATTCCAGTTAAAAATAAAATGTAACCTTTTCCTTGGTGTTCAGATCTGCACTTTGACACCTATCACTAATGTGATAAGGTGAAGAATTTTGGCAACCAAACGAGGCCTGACCTTACTTCTGCCACGGCAATAAATTGTCTGTGAACTTCATGTATTTTGCATATTATGCTATTCAAATATTTATTTTCCGCTTCATTATTATATGCGAACGATTGAATATATGATAAAAAGGGTCTGTTTTCATAAGTTTGTTATACTTCAGAATGTGTATTGTAATGCTACAAAAGGAGCGTAAAAAATGACTTGCCAACTTTATAATTTAACGTGTTGGAATTATAACAGCTATCGACAAAATTATTCAAATTTTTTAACATTGGAGCTACTTTTTCTGTTGTAGTATAATTTGTTTGCAATTTATAAGATATGCGATTTCCCTATAATAGTAATTATAGCAAGTGACTGGCCCATTTTAAAAATGAAAAATTAAGTCTGGTGCTATTTTCGGCAATCGCGCTTTTTATAAGCTAATGTTTAAAAATGAATATTTATTTTTTTATTGACTAACCGCCGCTTATCGTAAATTTTGTCAAAAAATTTTATGATAAAAATTGCGACCTTGAAAATAATGAGCGAAAATAATTAAAGTTTGATCATTTAGTTTCTAGTTTTTTTTTTAATTAACGGTTGCGTTGGGTGCCTAATCAGGTGTGGCTCGTCACCTGACTGTGGTTCTAAAATACGACGCCCGTCGCCAATAGCCCTCGTGTAGCTCTAGTGCGACGATAATTCAAACCAAACCAAACCAAACTAGTTTTTTAATTTTTAAAGCACTTAAATATCTGCAAAAAACAACTATAGATAATTATCCAAAATTATATTATTTAAAGAAGTGAATAGCACAGTTGAATTTGTATGATTTTTATACTACAAACCCTTACTCATATTTTCCATGTATTTAAGTGTTTTGATGCAACATTGCTCTATCACAAATTTCAAAGTATAATAAAACTTTTCATTCATTACGAAATATTTTTATAATATATTTCAAAATAATCAAACAACCAGCATACAAAATGTATATTTTCTGTAATGGTTTAAGAAAGGCAATTGCCCGTAAGAAAGTAGATACATTCTTTTTTGATCGTTCTGAAAATTTAGGTCAGCAGTGGAACACAAAAAAAGCATCTGGAAAGTGACTCATCTTTTCTTTTTGCACAGCTAGCATACAAACACTGTTTTACCATTAATTATGCTGTAAGACTACTACTGCGAGTCAAACGAAGAGATTCAATAACAATATAACAGCTACGTTTAAAAATACTTTGATTTGAAAAAAATTATATTCTTTATAAATTGAAGTAAAATTAAGGTTTTTCTTTTGTGATATTTCACCATGCACTGAAGCATTTAAGGAATTTTTTCCTATTTTTTTTAATTTGAGATTTTGGTATTGTTACAAACATCACGACAAACGTCTTAACTTATTTTTTTGGAACACATAACACTTAGAACAAAACAGTTTTTAAATACTTAAACATAGTAACGGATAAATTATTTTATTGCTTTATAGTTTTTAATGTAATATTGATTAAAAACCTACTAGGCGTATTTTAACACATTTAAAAAATACTTGAATATTCTTATTCAAATAACACACCGCGTAAGATATTTTTGAAAATTAACATTTTTAAAATTGTTAATAAAGCAATCCTACAAATGTCAATTGACAATTATTTTCAGGTATGAGTATATAATTTTTATTCAATTTGTCATAAATTGAAAGAAAACATTTTTAGGCATTTCTATATCACTTCTTAGTTCAATTTATTAGAAAAATTGACTACATTCCAGACGTTCCGGTCATCTGTTTATGTAATAAAATTCAATATTTATACCCATTTAAATCTTAATGGTATTTTTAATTTGAACTTGTATCCTACTTGGTCCATATCGAAACCATTAAATGATAAACTGGATATATTCTTATGAGCGAATCAAAACCAATGTTTCTCAATACAGGGACACTGAATAAATCCGGAATTATTACGCACTCGAAGATGTGCTTTCACGACTATTGGTACAGCTCCGTTTGCGTTTTCTATCCTCAGCTGAATTAACAAATAGAAATGAAACTATGGGCTACATACACAGCCCGACATACGATGCTAGGAAACCAAGGTCTTAAAGTCGTATAATTCCTCAAGGGAGTAGAAAATTTTCAAGATTCTTTCAAATTGGATAGAAATTCCATGACTCTTTGGATGGTTTGTTCAAGTTGAAAAATATTAATTTCAAGTTCCTTATTTTAAAAAAATGCAATGGAGGGTCAGTTTCAAATGTTGGTAGTCTTAAATAATATAGCCTAAAACATTTATTTTCGATTAGAATATTAATTTTTAAAAATTGGTGGATTTTCTCAAGCAGTTAGTTTAGGGTTGTAAAAATTCACTTTTTGTATATAGTTAAGTATTTGGTGTTAGGAGGGTGTAAAAATGATTTATTATTTGCTAAAAATAATATTCTTTAGATTCATCTCTAAAAAAAAGGACATCGAGCTTATTTTGAGATTTTATTAATGTATTAATAAAATCATACATACGTATGGTTCATATTAATGAAGCTTTTTATATTTGAAGACTTTCTAGTTCAAGTTGTAAAATCCTGCATTTTTTAATTATACACACTAACTCGTTTGTTAGTCGTTATAGTTTTTATGGTTAAATATACTTTGTCCTATATAAATAGTTTATTTTACATAAAATGTTCTTGCTTTTTCAAACATTTTAATCACGTCAGTTTGATTTTTTGTCTTTTAAATAATTTGAATTGCTGTTCTTCAACCTAAACAAGCACCGGCCAAACATGTCAAACCTGAGAAAGAAGTTTTATCCACGTCCTCACCTTTCACCCTGATCTAAACTTCACCAAATATAGTTGAATTTAATTAAAGATATTTAAAACTTCAGATCCATCATTTCAAATCTAGATCAAGGTTAGAGTTCGAAATGACTTGTATTGAATGGCAATTTTATTCACTCGTGTCTTTGGAAAACTTCCAGAAAAACTATTTATACAATATTTATATTTTGTTAATTAAACAGTTAGGGGAACGCATGGTTTAAACCATTTCACCAACAATGATTCCATTTGGAATCATCAGCTTGCTATTTTTTCTGATTAAGTTAAGCTCGCACTTATGCATGGTGCTAAATCGTATGTTCACAAAATAAAAAGTAAGTTAGAGTGAAACGACATATTTTTTTCAGTTATTTACTGACTGACCCCTAAATGGCATCTTGTTAAAAAAAACTCGTCGGGTACGCTCAAGATCACAGGTAATCATTACTACTTCCAAGTTTCTTAGAAAAGTAATTTTAAAAACGAGGGTAAAATATTTTTTGTGTTTAATAATACATATATTGCAATGACTGTTGTACTCTACCAGAGACTTGTAATCACGGGTAA